>CM050199.1:5800000-6400000 GCA_027475355.1 Coilia nasus
CGTGATACAATGTAAATCTCTCTGGTGTTGGCACATGATGTCATCACTGGCCCAGCCCAGCCCAGCCCCAATCAAAACACAAGGAGCAAACAGAGATGTCGTGTAGTGTACTATAGCCTAGACACAAATCCAGTGGCCCGTGACTAACGCCTTCCATATCAGAGCTAAGTGGTAAACACCCAACCCAAACCGCACCCTGTCATCGGGCACTGTCCCAGGGATCGTCACGACGACACACATCCATGCTGCGAGATAAAGTTGTCCATTTTGTTATTATAGCTAGCTTTGGCTCCTCGGCCATATAATCTCAAGGGTGGAGTGTGTGGAAGGACTTTGCCAAAAAAGAATCCTAGCACTTGTTTTGTTATTTGATCTAAAAAACAAACAAAACAGACGGGAGAACGTGGCCTTTTTAGATTGGCACAGTAGCTTGTGTTACTGGAATATATGACACAGACTTGCTCTTTCAGCAGTAGCTGGGCCCTGTGGTCTGAATGCGGACAGGGAAGTACAGCTCTCAATATTTGAGAGGCAACTGCTGACATATAAGTGTTGGAATTCCTTTTTAATTCCTTTAGCAGTATCTGTTGGGTAAAACATGGCTATGAAGTTAATGTCTTTTTTGCCTAACATCATCCTATGTCCAATTTCTACTTTTTGTGTGTTTGTGTCTGAAAGAGAGGTAGAGTCCCCCTCCCCACAAGTCTGAGTTTGTCTCTTAAGGTTTGGTTCGCAATAAGGTTTTCCAAATTAGTCAAAGCTAAGCTTCACCTAGCCATTTTAAATGTGATTTAATACTTAATTCCACATGCCTCTGACTCACCACCCAACATAATTTAATTCCCATACTAGTGGGTGGCTAACCCCCATCGCCCACCCTTCCCGCCCCCCAAGGAAATGATCCGATGATTGCTCCTTTGGCTAATGATTGATGATCCCAATCTGTCTGTTAAGACAATTGGGCACCACACCAAAAAAACTTGCGATCCTTGCAGGCCTTGGAAAACCAATTAAGCTCCAGATTTAGGAAGGGCAGGGAACGCGAAACCACATAGGGGTGATGAGGGGTGGGGTGAGAGCTTTATAAAGTCATTTTTACCTGCAATAATAAAGCCCTGTATTTAGGTTTCAAGTAGAATTGCATACACTATTGCAGATACATTAACAGTGTTGGCCTATAGAGTCATGCTGTGGAACATGATGAGGGAGGGTACACACACACACACACACAAACACATAATGCACACACAGGCAGAAAGACATGCACAAACACAGACACACGCACACACACACACACGGGAGACACCAGACGAGGTGCTTTGGCTGATTTTTTTCCCCCCTTTCTTCGTGTACGGGGAGTTTTGATGCCTGAGGCGGTATGAGCCCCAGCATGCCTGGCTCTCAGTGGGCCGTCTCGCCTCTAGTGCCCGGGGAGAGGGTGTCCACGCCGGGCAGAGCACGGGAATGTCTGCACCGAACCGCAAGCGGCACACGCCGCTTCCACTCCTCCATTAATGTCCCAGGATTAGTAACAGGTGGTTAATACCATTCCTTTTTAGAGAGAAAGAGAGAGGAAAATGTTTCCTATATCTGCTCAGCACTGTTTCTGCTTCTATGGAAAGAAGGAATATAGGAGTTTTGTTAATAGCAGCCCTGTGAGGTATGAGTAATTGTTTTTTATGTCCTGCAGATGTTCGTGCATTCAGTGTATGCTTTAGTACTTGCAGCTATGATGAAAAAGACCAAGGTGATATTTTCAACGGTGAGAGTGAAACCATAGCCATATTAATGTAGAATGAATTAGGAAAACATAGAAAAGACACAAGACAAAAAAAAACGTAAAAAAACACACCCAGTATATGAGGCTTGTAATGTAAAATATTTTTACATTACTGTAGAACACAAAATAGGTTTCGGTGTCTGCCTGTTGTATCTACCAGCAAACCACAGACAAGCATGCAGCCATGACAACCTACATTCCATCATGTCGTTTAGCTCATGACAGATAGAACTCAGTTTGAGCTATTAAATGTGCTGCACGTCTGGCGCAGTTGTAGTTTGATCTACTTGGCACGACACACGGCAACAAATCGTACAAAAACATTCCAGTCCACATGAGGGAAGCCAAACCTTACATAAGCGCTCTGTTTCAAAATTTAGTGGACATTGTGAGACTCAAAATTTAGCTATTAGCTTTAAATGACATTGTTGTATTTTAGTTTGTTCCAATTGGTTAAATTACCATTTTAATAACCACACCTATTTATATATATATATATATATTGAAGGACCACTGAAACTGTACCTTATGAACAAAATGATTATCTTCATCAGTTGATCTGAATTTTAGAGTATCTCCATACAATATGTCTGAGTTGTACAGATCTATATCGTACAGTGTGTTTATATATTTCACAATTGTTATACGTGTATTTCTACTTCTTTATGTTGAATGTGTGCTATAGACAGTTAACATCTACAATCTGAAAAATACTTGGTCAATAAAACTGATTCTGATGGTTCTCCGTTCTTACAATCTGTTAGTACTGTTTCCAATGTCACATGATAACAAATCTTTTTTTTTTTAGTTTACAGCCTGCATTTATATGTTTTAATGAGTTTTGTTTGGTATTTCAGACGTGTTCCCCTGTGGAGCTAGGCAGCATTATCATGAGTAATGTGCGGATATGATCAGCATGTGTCATTCCTCCTGGAGGTCATCTGTCTGCTCTGCACTGGACTCATTTGTCTTCTAGTTAAAAGCAGCATATTTTCTAATCTTATTAGACTTGACCAAGATTTGCTCTTTCACATTTTTCCCCCGCTGTGGGATGGGGTCAGCGGATGATGTTGACTTCAAACATAAGCCTCCACACATACTCACAGACATAAACACAGACACAAGCGCGTACAAATACAGTTAGCATGGGAAAGGTTGTTTATATAAAGTGTCGTGGTAATTTTCTCTTGTTAGCCTCTTTGAGAGCTTCTATTTACCATGGGGAAATTCATTTCAATTCGATTAGCACGTTATATTGAGCAGCCAAAGGTTGAAAAGCCCGCACCAATGTAGTTGGATTAGATAACTGTTTGATTCAATACACAGAAGTCAAAAGGGTTTTTTCAGTTACGCTGATATCTACACATGCAGCTGTGCTGACTGGAAAAGATTCACGCCCGGCTGCTGTGACTGGCATGCCCCCCAGTGCACCCCATACCCCTTCCCCGACAAGTTTCACCTGACTTCATTTAGCAGGCATGTGCTCTTCCCAAATAAACAGGCCCCACGTGAGCGGCCCTATGTCTGTCTGCACGCACTCAGATCACGGCCTCTCTGGCAGTCGGCAGACATATAGCTGTGGTCAGTTGGGTCCTGCACACTAGGGAAGGAGTAGAGAGCTGATAGGTACCTTGACTTTATAAGAGGCACATTGACCCATTCTTGAATCAGTGTAAGATAGGTTCACCAGACATCCCTGTTTTTCAGGGACAGTGCCCGTTTTAGGTGGTCTGTCCCTGGTAAATTACTGATACTTGGTGCATGCTGTAGACCTTTACAAGGATGTAATTTTTCCTTTAAGCATACACGCATGATCTGATATCACCAAGTAATTAACAGTCCAGGATCAATGTCAAAGTTGTTCGTCCAGGATCAATGTTTCAGCCAACCAATCAGGTGGCACTTGTGGTTGATGAACTTTGACATCGATCCTGGACTGCTAATTACTTGGTGATATCAGATCGTGCAAGCATACACATAGGCTATTCCACAAAATCCAAATAAAGGAATATGAGCCAGGTGTCATTTAATACAAAACAGCTGAACAAAGCCATACAAAAGTGTAATATTGCTAAATAAATTCTGCTGTACCACATTTGGTAAACAGGGCCCAACTGAATCACTCGTCTCTCACTAATGAGTCTGTGTCACTCGGGTCACCTGTTGCGCATCCTGCTTTTCTTCTCCGTGACTCTTTGCTCTATTTCTGTCTTTCCTGGCACAGTGGCAGCCTACGGTCTGATCCGATGGGCCATCTTGAACCGGGCCAGCTGGACCTTTCATCCCACATTCCTCTCATAGTGGAACACACAGGCGGACAGACAGAGCTAATGTCAGACCGAAATGAAGACTGTATTCATAGTTTTGCTCAAGCGTTTGCCTTGGCCTACTTTAGGCACCTTGTAATCAGTGTACCACCTGAAATAGCTGAATAGCCAGACAGATGTAGCATGCCAGATATCCAGATACAGGTACCATACTGGATAGCCAGGCAGATGTAGTACGCTACAGTAGATGACCACATAGATGTAGCATGCTGATTAGCCACACAGATGTAGCAAAGTATTCAGTCAACTCAATGCACAATGTGTTAGCTGTAACAGCTACAGTTTTCTTAGTTAAGGCTACCATTGGAATGTGTCAGTGTGCCTTGCAGCAGCCATTTTCTTGCAAGTGTTAGACAGTACAAAAACAAAAAGTTACTAGTCCAAATTAATTATTAATGTTGGTAAAAAGATTTGTTGGGTACACTTTTCCAAATGTACATGCTATGACAACTTTCTGGGTTATCTCCAGTGCACCTTTCCTGCAAAGGGGTTGCAAATGTTTTTTTTTTTTTTGTATATTTGTGTCAAGTGAAAAGGCAAGTGAAAACTCCCTGTGGCTAACGGTGACTGCATTTGTGTGCGTGGCCTTGTCCTTTGAGGGTCATCTTTATGAGTTAGCCAATTGTACATTTATGTTAACAAATGCAAAGATACGCATCATGTGGGAAGCGGAGAGGAGGGAGACTGATCACAGTATACCCACCTCCACAAACTACACTACAGCGCCGTGTTAATCCATATTCCGTGATCTACACATTCTGGAGAAAGTTTTGTTCTCAGGTTAACGAGTCTTGAGAACACATCAAAGAGGAACATTAATAGCAAACAGATATGGGAAGTAAGCCCTTTTTTATAATTGCAGATCTGAGAGAGGAGCGGATGGGGGAGAGCCAGTGACATCTGCAACACATTTACATCTCTCATGTCACAACAAAGAACATTAAGACTTAACCAAACCTACAACACACACATGCACAAACACACAGGCTCATGCAGGCACGCACACACACACGCACACATGCACACAGACTCGCAAAGAGAGTGAGAGAAAAACGAGAGCCAATATGCACACATTTGCCATGTAATCGGCACATAAAATTATATGTACACATCTTAACCACATTCATGCATTAAATGTGCGTACATGCACACAGGCAGCCTACACAGACTTTAAGGCCAGTCTTTGTGTCCTCCATAAAAGAGGGTGAGTCAGAGAGTCTAGTGGGCTGTACATGTGGGTGATGTGGGTAGCGTGGGAGATTGGGTTTCCCCTGCGCTGCACTTAAACTACAGGAAGGATGATGTGCTGCGTCAGCTCCCATTACTTACAGTCTGATGGGATTTACCCATGTTGAGGAAGGTTAGGCAGCCAGCGGACAAACCCCCAATTTACAACATTTTGGTTGCTCCTCTCTCTCTCTCTCTCTCTCTCTCTCTCTCTCTCTCTCTCTCTCTAAGAGATAAATATAATTGTGATGTAATTAGACAAATTAACATAACATTAAAACAAACATTTAGTAATATATAACATTTTAACAGTGGTCAAAATCAAAGGCAGGGGGAAATGATGTTTTTTTTTATGTTGCTGTTCCAAGTAAAAGCTCTGTGAAAGCTCATGCTGTACTAGTAACATCTCTACTTCTGTATTACAGACAACAAACAACCTGGCCGAGTCCACAGTCCACCACAGTATCCAGGACAGACAGGAGAAGGATGACTTTTTAAAGCTCCAAAATGCAAAGGTGAATTTGGGAGACAAGGCCAAATATTTTCATGTATAATCCACTAAAAACTACTTATGTCAAGCCCAATACAAGAAGTCACAAAGTGCAAAGAGTTGGAGGGAGTTCAACAACAAGAGGAAGACAGGCCAGAAACAGTCATCATGTTATCATGAATGATGTCACCCTTTTGAATTTATGATTTCAGATGCTTTACAGCACCTTATCGTCTGGTTCAAGATAAGACCAACCTTATCACACTGTATTTCTTGTCTGTAACATGAGCACAACAGACGAATTTGTCCAAAACAAAAGCTGCCTTACTATAAAAACACTGGCACTGTTAAAAGATAAAAAATGGTAAAAGATAAGATACATGCAGCAACTTGCCTTCATTTTTTGTATTTGTATCAAAACAGCAGTTTTTACAGTGATTATATGCTGGGGTTGACATTGAGGAAAAGAATGAAAAGGACACTGTACACAGGTTTTTGTTGGTAAGTAGTGTAATTGTTTTTTGCTTTCTCAAGATAGCGACACAACAAAAATCATCTGAGCATACTGCACTGTCATTGAGAGGGACTGTCCCACAGACACAGAGATCAGTACAGACTCTCTCTCTAAACATGGATGGCCAAGAGGAAAACACTCAAACTAGCAAACACACTTGCATCAAGCCTGGTGCCCTCTTGTGCCACTTTCCCCTTAACGTTACTAGATTCAGAAATAATATTTCAGGCTATACACAACTGAATTAAAAACTGGTATAGTGGCATAGATCTCTCTCAAGTGTCTGCATAGACAGTTTGTTATTTAGTGTCTGATGTATACTTGAGTTGAAAGAGAATTGGCTACACGTAACTCCAGCACTTATTACAGCAGCGAGTGCAGCGCATTCCTCTTCCTTTTGGGAAATGGGCATAATATTACAATTCTCAACAGTCAACAAATAAGACTAAGGAAAAGACTAGTCACAAAATGTCAGAAGTGACCAGACACTGACATTCCAGTGAAAGAAACAAAAACTACATTCTTTTCATTGTAGGCCCTGGACAAGACTGACAGCAGTGGCCAAGGATGTAGTGCTCTGTTGAATGAGATTCTTTCCTCCGACTCGTGTCGGTGAAGCTGGCAGTGGAACAGTGGCTGCTGGACATCCTTACATTGACAGGTTTATAGAGGGAGGGGGACTGCTGGCGCTAACCAGGCCAGCGAACACACTCAAATTGTGCCCAGACTAGACTCCTGTGAGGAAGCAAGAGCGAAATGGCTCTGTCGGCTCCTTTATTCTGTAATTAGCCGTAACGGATCTCATGACAGACATGGTTTTTACATTCAAAGCCAGAGTTATTTCATACATGTCCATTTTAAAGAAAAATCATTGTTGATGAAATACAGTTATGAAGAGGAGACATAGTGAGGCTTAGTGAGGCTTAACGTTTGGTTTGACAAAAAAGTGAATGGATCTGCTGAAAGATGTGGCTCTTCATATCTAGGGTAATTTCATACAAAGTATACATTTTATTGTGCTTTCTGAAAGGGGGGGTGGTACAAGAAGTTCAGAATATGGTATTTCCAAGTATACATATGGCCTAGCGTGGTAAACCAGCCCCTCATACTTCATTTCATTTGGTGCAGAGAATCTGGCTGTGGTTTCATTGATATGGTTGTTTTAGGCATAATCTTGCCTAACCAATCAGCAAACAGAGGGAGTGTTTGTGAACGATGACGTCAACTTCATGTGCTACATTTGAATTGTAGTGCATAGACGGGCTTATAGCCAGGCTAATTGCATATGTCACGATCAGACGTTAGCGATTGGGTAAAGTCAGATCTAATCATTTTAAACTTCAGCAGAGTCTACACCTCCAGGAAGAAAATGTTTGTCAGTACAGCACAGACAGACCTTCTGTACAAAAGGAAATCTAGTACGAGTGGCTGGTTTACCAGACTACATATGCCCTTTCGGTGATAAAAAAAAAACATAAATTAGTTTAAAGAAGATAAGAATAATAATACCCAAAAGCACTCAACAACAAGCGTTACAACAAACATAGCCTTTGGCTACACATAGCCAATTAAAACAGCTTATTGCAAAGTGGATTTCCATAGTCCTTTTATTGTACATTGTCATTTTAAAGAAAATTCTATCTTAAGGAGGAAGGTCTGTGACCGAAAGCTTGGCAATTAAACCAACAACAATAGGATCTAAGTGTGCAGACATTTTTTTGTTGTTTAAAAGAAAATTCTATCTTAATGAAATTCAGGTACAAACAGGAGACATTGCAAAGACAAAACTGGAAACTTTGACAATTTTGAGACAAAAGTCAACTTTAAGTTTTAAAAAAAGGCAAAGCAGGTGGCCATTTTTACAGGATGGTAAAAGGGGCCCAGTCAGCCAAGCATCTTTACATCTGTTTGCCTGAGCAGAGAAATACAAGCCTCTGTCTCTTCGTAGTTTCAGGAGGCTAGCAGTAATCCTACTTCAGATGTTAGCAACATGTCTCAAAAAAGTTGGGACGGTGTCAATAAAAGGCAGGAAAAGTTGAGTAACACTAAAAACTCCACAGTTAATTATCTTAACTGACAAGATGATTTTGTATAGAAAGGGTGTTCTTTCTTGTCCTTGACATGATTTCAGCAGCCCAACTGATAGGTGTCTTCTTCATCATGTTTTCCTTTTTATTATGTCCAAAATGTGACAGATCTGGACAGCACGCTGGCCATTTTAGCATCTGGTTACACTTATGATGGAGCCACTCTGTTGGAATTTTGTATAGAATGCAGTTTGACCTCATTATCTGGTAATATTTGAGGTCTACCCTCAAGATATAATTTGTGAGTGCTGTTCAAAACTTATATATATATATATATATATATCATTCAGCATTGATTTTAACTCTCCAGATGAATAAGCACACCATAACCAAGGCACTACTGCACCCCCATACCATCATAGATGCTGTCTTTTGAACTGACCACTAAAATAAGGAGGATGATTTGTATAATGTGTAGCTTGGAGGATGCAAGACTTCATTATTTCAAAATGAATGAAAAATCTGTAACACAGGACAGTTTTCCATGTCTTCTCCATCTCAAATTACAAAAGTTGAAAATGTGTCATTCATTTTGAAATAATGGAGTCTTGCAATATATTTCTTGTATGAGAATTATAGCCTTTTTTTATTTACATTTAACACAACGTCCCAACTTCATCGGAATTCGAGGTTTTAAACAACACACCAGCTCCACTTTTTTAAGGTAGACATATGGGCAGACCATTGGCAACATTGCTAACTGAAAAACAGGAGAAAGAGGCCGCACTATCCACATACAACATTGCTAACTGGCCATATAACATCTAGTGCACAACCCCTCAGTGAGGGATAGAGAGTGAGTGAGAGAGAGCGAGACAGAGAAGATTTCAATGCAGAAAGTTGACCTTCTTAGTCATACTTCGTTAGCAGAATAACAGGATGCTACTGTCTGTAAACAAATTGGCGCACAATATCACAAGTTCCAGAATTTATCTAAAGTCTAGCATCTTGATAGTAGCCATATATGTCACAAATACGGCTACAAATGTAAATAATATGTGATGTGTACAGGGAGACTACCAGCCAGGATAGCATTACTGTAGTACTTCCGCCTGTATTTCAATACAGTACTCCGTTATGCAGCTCTACTATTATTTAGTAGTTATCCACTACTATACGGCTATGGACAACAATATACTGCACTACCCTGATAACTACTGCACTAAAGGACCCTTCTATAACTACTGCACTAAAGGACCCTTCTATAACACTGGACTTTTTTACTGGGACACTGTAATCTATCTACCACAAAGCACCTTATCACGACACTTGTTTACCTCGTGGAATTCTTATTACTGGACAATTTTACTGGGACACTGTAATCTATCTACCACAAAGCACCTTATCACGACACTTGTTTACCTCGTGGAATTCTTATTACCCTACTTATTATCATTACAATGTTTTTTCTTCCCTCAGTTCAGTGGATGTTGTATTATGCAGACGTGTGCAATAGGTTTGATCTGTTTTTTGCAGTGTGTATTATGTGTATGCTACTGTGTGCAATAGGCTTGATCTGTTTTTTGCAATGTGTATTATGTGTATGCTACTGGACACCTTAATTTCCTTCGGGATCAATAAAGTTACTCTACTCTACTACTACTCTACTCTACTACTCTTCTCAAGCTCCTCAGACTACAAAGAGTCACTTTTCTCATTATGCTTAAGGTGCTATATGTAGGGTTGTGGGCAGTGCTTAATTTGTAAAGTGGGAGCGCAGAGGATGAGTGGCTCCGACAGGGAAAAAAAAGAAGAAGAAGAATGAGGAAGGGGGGCGCTTGCAAACAACGCTGTCTGCGCACCAAAACTGAACTGTATTGTAATAACACATCAAGTCAAGTCACATCAAATCAGGACAAATTCAGTACAAATTCATATATTTAATTCCGTATTTAGTCAACAAAGCAAGACAATATAACTAATTTTTTATTTTTATTTTCTTACTTAGTCAAAAGAGGTGACGAGTCACCGGATTCAGTATAAATAGCTGCCGGAGCCAACAACAGAGGTTCCGGAGCGCGCTCCGGCTTGCTCCCCCTCAAATTAAGCCCTGGTTGTGGGCCTAACCAGTACTGCAATCAAATTCGAAATGATGTAACATAATATCCCCCCTCTAGAAGCAAGAGGCAATACACAAAATCAAAAAAACCTAAACAGAATATTGTGGGTTACAAATGAAGTCTAAAAGGCAAATATTCTGCCTGTACTGCTGCGATTATTTCAATCTGTATTTCAATTTAGTATGTTTTCTTAATCTCTGGTGACATATCATGACCATTTTATGCTAACTTGTTGTAAATTTCTTACATAAAGCACCTCTATGAGGAGCAAACAAGGCTCTTTCTATGTGAGAAATCACAGCATGCACTGTAAAAACTAAATCCTGAAGCACAGACCAACTTCAAAACATGCTGTGTGGATCTTTTTATGATGGTTTAACTTGCACTAGTTTTCTTACACTATTTTTTCAAGCAGCATGAACCTTTTAGTGAAAGTGCACATTACACCAACATAAAACAGATCCATGCAGCCTGATGCCTTAATGTTTTATTTTAGTTATTTTTTCCAAGTGTTTTTCAGTTGCTTGTAAGCAGCACGTTTTACGGTGTGCCTCTTTAGTGAGTAAGACTCTCCCCCTGGTGCTGCTGTGTCTGAACTGGCCCTGGGGCTGCAGACCACTGCTGCACAGCTGCTGGCTCGTGTGGGCCCGCCTGCCTGCCTGCCTGCCTGCCTGCCTGCCTGCCTGCCTGCCTGCCATTCTCAGGTTTATTTTCACAGCTGAGTGAATTCAAAGCTGCCCTCGCCAGACACAGGAAAACCTTTTGGGTCTGAACTTGGCCAGGAGAGATGAAGGGCAGACACTCAAACGCTTTTTAATGAGGACGGTTAATTTCCTATTTAGCTCCTTCAGTGCTGACCTCTTTGCTTCCTCAGGAACGGACGGTAGTTTTGTTGTCTGGGAGGAAGCGACAAATCAAAGGGCTTTACTCAGCGGGGTAATTAGGCCAATGGATGGTCATACACGATCTGAAGACTTAATAAGACACATGAGTTACAGAATGAATGAAAGGTCAGAATTGCGTATGTATGCTGCACACCAACTCGATTGTAATGCTATTTCTGGGAAAAAATAATCCTGACTTTAAAAAAAAAAAAAAAAAAAAAAAACATTTTTTCCCAAACTGTGTTATTGCATTCCAAAATGACAAACTTCAAAGGGCGTAATTTATAAAGTAGCACAACTAAAACTCAAATATGCTGTACTTCTGAGGAGGGGACAGAGGATAGGGCCATCTTCCCATGCCCTCTCCAGCAGAGAGAGAGAGGAACAAAGTCTGCAGATCACAGGCCATTATACGTCTTTGGCCTAGACATTAGCCTCAGTACACTTTCTAACATCACTGGAAATTGTATGTCATTCATAGATGCAGCTAGAAATGTGTGCTTAATGTTTTATATGTTAGCTAGTTAGTTAGTTAGTTAGCTGGTTAGTTTGTTAGTTTTGACAAACAAACAAGGACGAGATATGACGAAACAGCAGGGCAAGACAGAACAGAAACTAGACAAGACAGTACAGTAGGGGTGGGTATTGTTAAAGAGCTCACAATATGATACATATCACTATTCTATCATGATACATTGCGATACTGGGTATATTGCAACATATTGCAATATTTTACATAGATCAGTGAAAATGTCAAAATAGAGCTTAATTACCAGTTGCTGTTTACGATCTGGATAGTGTTACATCTTGTCAAAACTGAATTAAATCAGAGTTACTGAACTTTATTTTGATATGGTATTGAAAAATAAACATCTGGAGGTAGCTGCCATTGCAACAAAAATATTTACTCTCTAACTGAACCAATAAAGTGCATAGGATTTCGAAAACAAATAACCTACTGGAGGACAGAGTTGTAATATAGAACAAAAAATAGTTTAAACAATGTTTTTAAGTTTATTAAAACTCTTTTTTTTTAGCCATCACGATACATTGCGATATCGATATTTTTGCACACCCCTACTAGACAGCCATGACATTTTGATGTAACGCACACAGAAACTTTGTTGTCGCAGGACAGCATGCATCAGTGACTCCTACTACTTGCTATGCACTGTATTACCGTACCATTCCAATGTAAAAAGACAATTACAATATACTGAACAAAAGGCTATAAAACACAATCAACCAGATTTTTTTACACTAACAAATCAAACACACCCATGCATAGCCTAGTATGTGTGTATCTGTCTGTCAATGTTTTGAGTTAGTCTTTGTGAGTGTTTTTTTATCATGTGTTCTGTCTGCAAGTTGTCCAGCCGTCAGCAGCTGAGGGAAGCCCTAGCCTGGTTTGACAGCTGTTGAGTGGACTCGTACAGTTTGATCCAGCCCTGGCTAATTAGCCAGAGAGACATCCAGGGTCTGCATTGTGCAACACACAATGGGCCGCTCACAGCTCCACAACATATGACACACGTCCTCAGATAAATGAAGACAGGAAGAGATATTAGTACCAGCCTACCTATAAATCACATCAAGTTTTATTTCATCCATTAAACATGGACATCGTAGTGGCGCAGTAGTTAGCACACCAGACCATGAATGGGCATCTGCCCATGGGGACCCAGGTTCGAATCTGGCCTGCAGTTATTTCCCAACCCTTACCCAACTTGCTTCCTGTCACCCTCTTCACTTCCTGTCTAACTACATCCAAAAAAGGGCATTGTCGTGCTCATACTGACTCATACCCACAAACACACTTCAGTATGAATATTGTACAGAAAAGATGAATATAAATTCACTACAATTCAAGTGTCGCACACAAAGTCAACGTAATCGCTCACAAAGTACGAGGAGCTGGTTTACCAGGCTGGTAATATACTGGCCAGGAGGGCGTTCAGTGACGCAGCATCAGTCACCCTTGAGGCCCTCTCCCGCTCCTGTTCTAAACAGCTGATCTACTGGCCAACACTGAAACTCTACTGTGAGAGCGCGGCTACCAGATGCCACAAGGACACAGATGATCACCTTTAGCAGCTGCGTAAACAGATGAAACTCCCAAATGTACACGCTACTATGGTAATGCAGTTCAGCCTGGGTGAGTGTCTATGTACTGATAACCTTGAGAGAAAACAAGATATCAAAAAATGTGTGTGACTAGGAGCATGGGAATAGCACAGCAGCCTGAGGCTATAGAGTTACCCACCACACACCACACAGCAGCACCAGCGTATCCTGTTAGGGTGGAGAAAAATACACATCATAAGACACATGCGTACACACATTTAGGCACAAATGTACACACACCCACACACACACCCTAACACATGCACACAGCACACACATAAACACATGTATACACACACACAGTACATGCATGCATACACAGCACACACACACGTACACACACACACACACACACACACACACACACACACACTGCACATGCATGCATGTACACACACACACCCCTTGTAGCCATATAGCCCAACATGCACAGATGCATTTCCATGCACATATGAAAACTGGCATACACTAAATAAGACATACCGCGAGTTTGACCTTCAAGTTATATGCTGATTTATTTTCATCTTGATAGAGTCTTATAGTCCCAGCCACTGGAGAGGTGGATGGACAAAGTTGAGTCTGAGGCCAGCAGAGTACTGCTGAATGAAGACATTACATTACAGTACATGAGTGACTTACAGTGAATTAAGTGTGGGGACTGTGTGGAGAAATGTGGGGATAGGTACCCTGCTAAAGCACACCATAACCATGGATAAGGGTGTAGGAGAAGGCTGGTTATTCACTCAACCATACATACACACACACACACACACACACTTTCTTCCAAGTGGTACAGGAATCACTGATCCCAAAACCAGCTCCTTAACCATTCAGTATCAACCATGGCACCCAACAATACTCAGATTGGCACCTTCCTAGAAATCAGTACACAACAGCCTTCACTCAGAAGACAACTTATGCTTAGAGGCCAATAGCACAAGATACCTGTGTCGTGTATATGCATTCCCTCTGCAGAAGTGAATATTTCCAGTGAGTAGAATCTCCAGGATGAAAAGACGTTCTTTCTGTTTGCATGTTACAAGCTCAAACTGCAATGAATCAAATGTCTTTGTTGTTATTCTACTTCCAAATGCAATGCAATTAGAAGCAATCTTCCATGTGGTGCAATGCTCCATAAAAGGTTAGTTTGCACCAAATAAATTATGATAGCCACCTTCGCAGGATATCATCAGGGTATTTGTTTTTTGAACCACTCTCCAAAACAGCAGAGGCCACTTCAGATTACCTAAGGCCAGAAAGGGCTTTCATTTGGCATGAATTCACAAGCCTAGGAAAGAAAAAAAGATTCTGGATAGCATCCAAATATAATATTTGTCAGTGAAAGCTTAATTCAAACAGAAGGTTTATTAAATTCTGCTCTACTGTAGCACGTTTGTCTTTGGGCTGTGTGTTCTGTAAATAGGGTACAAAGTCAGTAATGGTCTGTTTTTAAGTTTACTATGAGCGCCATATTTATACTAGAGAGCCCGGAACAAGCTCAAGAGTCTGCTTGCCGTTGAAAGAAATGCCATTAACTGTGCCAAAGTGGCAGAACATTGGAGAGAGAGAGAGAAAGAAACAGAAGCGCTTACAGACATGCACTCTTGCATAACTAGACCAAAACACCTTAACCAATTTATCCCCTGCCACACACTAACACCACCACCAATACCCCCCCCCCCCACACACACCCACACACACACACACATAAACACATAAACACTAACAAACACAAACAGGGTGAGCGAGAGAGACAGCCAGAGATAAGAGAGAGAGAGAGAAAGTAAGACAAAGACAGAGAAAGAAAGTAGTGTGTGAGACAGAGATAGAGACACAGACAGATACAGAAACACAGATAGAGATAGAAAGGCGAAAGACAAGAGAGAGAGAAAAAGAGAGAGACATAGAGAGAGAGGGGGGGGGGGGGGATACGCGTGAGTGCAGGTCTGAGAGTGGGCGTGTAGCAGGCCCAGTGGAGCCCCTAGACTTCCTGCACCTGCACATTCAGCTGCAGCACTGCAGTCTCAGGCCCACGCGTATGTAGGTCACACACAGCACAGCACCAGCACACTTCCCCAAACAACAGCAGCTCTCAGGAAACCCCACTCTTCTGCTACGCACTGTTTTTGTTTACAAACCACTTCATGGTGCATATCAGTCCATGAATATATTTTATGTGTAAGCACATGTATGGGTTTATTTAATGCTCTCTTCTCGCTCTTTGTCTGTCTTTCTTTGTCTCCGTCTCTCTCTGTATACACGTGCCTACTTTGTGAATGTATATGTTTTGCAAAATTTAGTTGCACATAAAAGTAACATAGTATATTTTTGTTTTTAGTTCATGTATGATGGATATTAGGAATGCAGCTAGCATTGGGTAGCTGAGGAGAATCAACTGAGAGTAGACATGTTGTAAATAGTGCAAGTGATTGTTATTATTTATTTATTTACTTATTTATTTATTAATTGTAGGAGTTTTTTGTTTTATTAGCAGGACACCTCCCACTGCCCGGCTTAGCCTGTGAGATATAAACACTGCATTTCTACTTGAAAAATCTACCTCTGTCTCCATCTCCATCAGTCTGACTGGATACTGTCGGCGCTACAAACTAGCATTTTTTAGACTACAATGGGATATTGGATTCAAGGGTGGCTTGACCAAGCATCTTTCACAGATCTGTCCGAAAATGTGTACTGTGTTTGCAGTATCACACTGTGTACAGTGGGCTAAACCTGAACAAAAGATCTTAGGAGAACCATGTAAACTCACTGGGTTTTGCTATTAGCTGTTATGGCTAGAATGGCGCCATCACCTTTTAAAGAGGTAGCCTGGTAAACCAGCCCCTCGTGCTTTATTGAACTTTGTACAGAGGGTCTGGCAGTGCTTCCACTGACATTGCTGTCTTAGTCAGAATGTTGCCTAGCCTGTCAGTGAGCAGAGTGTTCGTGAGCGATGACATTGACTTTGTGTGCTACATTTGAATTGTAGTGGGTAGGCAGGCTAATTGCACAACCAGACGTTAGAGATTGGTTCAAGGCATAGCCACTTGTTTTAAACTTCAGCAGTCCATACCTCCAGGAAGAAATAGTTTCTCAATACAGCATTGTCAGACCCTCTGCACAAAATGAAATGAAGTATGGGGGCTGGTTTACCAGGCTATTAAAGAGCTGCACAGAGACTTACTTTTTGACCCAAAATATTAAGCACTTCACCTGATGGCACTTAGCACTCTTTTTTCTTTTCTTTTTCTATATCTTTGTATTGGCAACTATAGGTGCAAGTGAGTTCCTTTCTTGATTGTGGGACTTCAGTACGGGAACCAACACACCCTCCCGGCCTTAAGCTGTTGCTGCGATACTCTAACAGCCTTTTCACACAAAGAGATAAACACACTCTTTTGAACACCAACTGATACATACCTATCAGAAAAGTGAACACTTGAAATAAAACACAAGATACAAAATCTGTCATTTTTGTAAACAGACATTAAATGAAGTAAGTTATATTCGTGAATACATTTTTTCCATCAATACTGAGCAAATTATATTTCATTTGAGTCCTTAATAATTGATTACATATCAGGTGTCCTGGACAAGTAATATTAAACTCTTTATGTTAATTTTACACATAGAAAATACTACACAGGGAGCTGTGTCAGATTGTTAGACATGAGAGGGAACTTACATATGACCTATTTCAGAGGTCTCACTTCCTGTTTTGTGAAATACAGGGGAGATGCGACTAATCTTAGACAGGCTTAACTTTTAATACACAGGGTGACATAAAAAACATTGCTGCTTCATGTAGATACTTGAGATGTATCGTTATGTAGAATGGCTGTCACATTATTTAAAAAATGACAATAGCCTACTGATTCCACTGCACATGAAAGTACAGCAAATCAATTTACAATTTCCTGTTTCGAGTATTCAGAAGTGCTAGGTTGTAAGCCATTTGGACTTCTTGGACACTGAGGACTTAATGATCTAGATGAGTAAGTGCCTATACAGACGTACTGTTTATAGTGAAAGGAGCTAAGTTGTGAGCAACTGGACTTCTTTTTGGAGCTTGAAGACGTACGTTCCAACCATTTGGAACAACCACCTTTGAACAAAGGAGGGGAGCTGCGTTATAATCTAATCTATAATATAATCTCTTCTCCATCAGAGCAGTTCTCATTCTCTGGATCATGTGACCACAACAACTCTTACTCCAATTCACACCTTGATGGGTGACTCGTGACCCTTTGTTGTGGAATAAGGGGTGCTCCACCTCCAGTGATCCAGAGAAATAGCTCCTGGTTTGCCAACATCTGAAGAACTGAACTGAAGAAGCCTTTTGGATGAAAAGTGAAATGTTTTCAAGCTCCAGAAAGAAGTCCAGTTGCCTACAACTTATCTCCTTTGACTACCATGACCTGGATGAAAGAGAATCTACACAGACATGTTTAGAGTATATGTGTGTCCATTACATGCAATATGTGCTTAGGTATACCAAGTGCCACTCAGCTGTTCAGAAACACTCCTGGTAGTATATTTAGCATGGACTGCTGCCTACTGTGATCCTGCATTACAGACGTGCAGTGTTCTATGTAACGTTAATAGGAAATGAATGCTAAATCCTTTAGGTTTTGTTCCAGCGCATTAACTCCAGGAACTAGTTTATTTTAAAGTCATGAACAGCACACAGACTTTGATCAAAACTATTTTCTGATGTTGTTCTTACTGAGTGCAGCATTTGCATGCCCCTAAAGAATACCTTAACACATACTTAAGTAATTATGTGAAATGCAGAAGCACTTCCTTTTTTAAAAGACATCAAGTTGGACTACTGTTTGTTCAGCAGCCTACAGAATAGCTCACACTTACACACACATGGAGTATGTTCACCACAGAACAGCTTTTTTTCATGAGGACTTCACTATAATCACCACTTTTAATTAATTTAATGTTTATTTTTTGGCATGTCTTTCAAGCTAAGTGAACTTTAAAGGGCTCAGGAAGGAGGGAGAGCACAGAAACTCATTGCATTATCATCACTCATTTGAGTAAATGTCAAAATATGGGAGGGATGTTTCAAACACTCGCTCAGCAATTGCTCAGTGCACAAAGTGCCTCAGTGTTGAAGAGATGTAGAGGCTTTATGCTTGTAGTCTTGTGCCTCAAAAGAGATTCAGTCCAGCGTGGAGAATTCAATTGAAAACCCAGACAGAATTAGTTCCAAACAGACTGAGAAGAATTCTATAAAAAACTTGACAATTAGGAGGATAAAAAGTGATGATTCAGTGTTGACACAGAAGTGGTCACCGTGTGTGTTTAAGGCAGTGGGGTTGCACTTCACAAGATAACACAGTGGCTTGATGTATTTTCCATGTTAAGGAGACTGGAATAAGTGTTGCATATATAGAGTACATATATACATATATTTATACACATACAGGGTAAACTAGAAAACACTGGACTACTTTTTCAATGATTGTATATTCTCGATTATTGACGCTACCACAATTTAAAACCATGCCGATTCCAGAGATATCATGGTTTATTAGCATCAAAGGGACGCTTATTAGCAAGGGAATGACCAGTAGAGCCATTTAAATAAAACTACCCCCTGAAAAAAGTTGCCACATGGTTTTCACATCTGCAGCTTAATTCTGAAATGGTCCAGTTTTTTTGGTCCACTCTCTCTATATATGCATGCAAGACCCACTTGACATCACAGCTGAGTCAGGTAAGAACAATAATACTGCCTCACCGCTTTAGCAACTTTAGATTGAGCTTAAATTATATCGAAAACCTGTATGTTCAATCCCTTATGTGTGAAGTAAGCTTAATTAGATGTGACCTTTCCCTGTAATGGAAAAAACACACGGGAATCAGAGGGTTAAATACTAAAAAACTTAAAATAAGTGTTTATAATCAGCTGTGGGTTTTGACAGCAGCCTTTAAGGTCACAAAAGGGCCTGTGTTCTAAGACTGCTGATCGCACGTCTTAGAAAAACTCTTCCTCAGTGTCTCCCTATCACTCATTCACAAACACCCTCACTGTTGGGCTCTCTTTATTTAGGCCACAAACACACACACACACACACACACTTTCAAGCCCAGTGAATCCCAAACTTACCGCAGTTTCCTGAAAGGAGTGTAAAGAACACTCCTCAAGCCCCGAGGACACCACCCTTTCTACAAAGAGGACAGGGCTTTCTGACACTGATGACTACAGGAGCTGCTGCAGGCCAGTACCAGTGCCTGGTCGACCAGCTCTCTCTGCACTACTTAATCAGTTGTGCTACAGAGGACAGTGGCAAGCTCTTTACGGTAGTCTACAACATCTATGATTATCAATAAATCATATTATCGCTGAAGTTTAATTAATACTTTATAGTCCACTATTAGGCTATATAGCTATTATATTACATGTGTTAATTATCCGTCCACAACTGTAAAATCAAAACAAAGTTTGAGGATGAGGAAATGAGCTTTTGTCCAGTGCATAGAGTACATTTAACTGGTCATGTTGTAACACTAATGCAACAATAGCACACCCTGGTGGAAAACACATGCCTTTGAGCTTTGTGACCGAGGTGAACTGACCATACAGCAGACAACAGCCTTACGTTGGTCAGTTATTTCTGTAACAACACACAAACATGGAACCACACCATCCATAAGTTGTACAGTTTAGGTGAGGATGAGTAATTGAGAGTTTAGTTAGTGGTGTGCTGAAAAAGAACTCTTTAGGAAAACCATTTAAACTGCCAACCTTTGGCTTGACTTGAAAATCTGGAAACCAAAAAAACATAACAGGATATTTTGACAGGATGAAAGATAAATGTTGTTGAGCAAATACATATGAGGATAGATTTAAAATAAGTTTGACGGTCTGCAAGAGAGATACACGTTGTATGCATAATGGCTTGGCATGGGGCCACCTCATATAGCAGTGGCTGTGTTCTAGGAATAATCAGTATAGAGAACATACTATACAGTATAGAAGTGAGTACACTCACAAATTATGCATTCACTTATATATTCAATGGCTGAAAATGATACCTTCCAGTTATTGTGTTACTTCTACATTCAACAGAAGGGTACTTATTATACTGTAGGTTCAGACGTGCTTAAGAGAGTTTAGTTTTGTGCATGCACTCTCCACATGCCCCTTGCTCATCAGAACAACAATTTCAGAAGTACATGACAGCCTTATGACAATGCATGCAGCAATGGTGACAATATTTTCGTTGGGCACTTGTTGTGTGAGGGGTGCACGTAAGTCTACCACAGCCTTACAGTATAATATAATACATTTCTCTTATGTGAATGTGTATCTGAGTCTTTCTTTAGTCTACATATCTTGTATCAGAATGCTGTGTGATGTACAAATGAAACAACAACATAGGGACTAACACATTTGCTGATATTTTTCAGTCAAACAATCCAGAAGCTGCAATCACTTTTCCATTTGAGATTTGTTAGGGGTTACTGGTTTCCACAGATAAAGTCTGATGTTTCGGTTCATACGGTCTTTGCACCCTGACCACATTAAGCTGAATTTGACAAACATAGATTTTGTTTTTGTTTTTTTTCCTACAATGTTGCTGGTATAGCAGGGTAAAGCAGACACAGGACAAAACTTGCAATCAATGCATCGCCTTTAAAACACCAAAAGCCTTACAGTGGCTATGTCACAACAACTTCACACGGTTAAACAGGGAGGATTAAAGGCAGAGTCCTGTGGGTCAGTATTTCAAAATCTTTTGTTTCAAGACCTAAGCAACACAGACTTTTAAAGCAACACAGAGGCCTCTAAAAACAGCTGCTCTCTGTTTGCATTCATCTTCAAGGGCCAGCTAAACCCTTCCAGATAAAAAAAAAAACAAAAAAACAAGTGAATTACTGCTTTATTTAACTTGTCATTAGTTTTAAAAGCTTCTTTTTATGTTGCTGGACATGCCCATACTGTATATTGCTGTGAGGGAGAGATGTCTATGAAGTTAAAAACAGGTTAGCTCTGGTAGTGGCAGTATGCATAGCATTAAATAGCCTTAGGCTACTTGGTTTCAAACAGCCTTTATTAAAAAAAACACTTTCAGGAACAACAAATCTTGGTAAGGGTTAACGATGATAAATGCCTTCTCTCCAAAACCAATCTTTCTGCCACGCGCCCAGGGCTTCTGCTCTGCCAAGTACTCCGTCCCCTTCCTTCTCCTATTCCATGCTGTGCTAAACCGTTAAGCCTCATAAGTGAAAACATATTGCAGGCAGTTTTTTTTTTCATAGTGGTGATGGATTTTCAATACATAATGCATTTGTCTTCTGCTTGACATCATTCCTGGGCTTTTTAATGTATTATTTAATCAGATGTAGTTCGGTGCTGGAATGGTTCATTACCGCCAATATTTCACTTTGAAAAACGTTCATTGTGTGTCACACTTTCCTAAATGGAATTGCTTAAAACTACAAGACCACAACTTTACCTGGTGAGATGGCAAAGAAGTAAACTCTTTTTTTCATCTGAACAAAACATACAACTGACATTGCTCAGCTATGAAAGGGCTGACATATGGCTAACCAGTGATAGATAGTTTTTAGGGATTTTCTTATTTGATCACGTTTAACACTTGAGGATAGTACAAAACAAACATTACCACTTGCATATTAACAGATGCTATTACAAAGCAGCAGGAAGGGTTGTTTGGTTTTAACCTTAACTGTTACACACATGAAAAATCAATTTGACTAGTCATTACCATCAAATATAAAACAATATATTACGAAGCTCTCTAGAACAATTAAATATTTTGTAATAAATTGCAAAGATAATGTCTATGCACACACCTGGGAAAGCAGAGATGCTTGAGCTGCAATGGAGAAACCCCACCTGGTAGAAGTATACTGACAGTGATGTAAAAAACACATCTATTGTAATTTAGATTTTTATGGATGGTCATAATTATGCCAGTCAAACAGCTCTACATCGTACTGTCCCCATAAAAACAACTCAGAGACTAAGTATTTTTACAGGTTTGCCTTTAGAATGGACTGAGTTGTATAGAGACAGAGGCAGAGAAAGACATTTCCACACTAATCAGTGCCTTAAAGTAAAGGATGTGTTTTCAAAAAGTCAATGAATCTACGAAAAGTATACCGAATGTATCCTTTATTGGCAAATGTCTCATAACCTTTGTACCTTAAGTCCTCCACCTTTCCCAGTTGTTACAGCTTTGTTGAGTACAGGCTTATTTAGTCTTTTATATGCACAGGCCTTACTAGCGGCCAATTACTTGGGGCAAATAATAAAACAGAGTATACGGACACCAAAATGCTTTTATGCGTCATTGTGCTATTTTTGTGATGTTGATACCATCTTTATCCAGGTGTCTGTTTCAAACTGTTTGTAAGCCGCTTGTAATGTAATGTATATACTGTACATAGAGTATGTGCATGTGTGTGTGTAGGTGTGTTTGGACGGGCACGTTTGCGTGACTATGAATCTGTGGAGTTTCCCATGATTGTGTATGTGTGCACTATTCGTGTATGTGGTCCTATAGTGTATGCACTATTATGTATCTGTTTTGTCCATACTGTGTTCTGAGAGTTGTGTATCACCCAGGGGCGTAGCCAGACTTTTTTACATGGGGTGGCCAAAGGGTGGCCAGCGTTATTGAAGGGGTGGCCATGCTTTGACCAATGTAGTTTGGGGGTCCGGAGGGTCCTCCCACGGAAATGTTTTAATTAGCTAGATTTGGGCAACTGTGGCCTAGTGGTTAGGGAGTTGGACTTGCAATCGGAAGGTTGCTGGTTCGAATCCTGCCCTATCCATGGTTGAGATGCCCTTGAGCAAGGCATCTAACCCCACACTGCTCCAGGGACTGTAACTGAAACCCTTTAAATATCTGTAAGTTGCTCTGGATAAGAGCGTCAGCTAAGTGTAATGTAATTTGATTTCCTGTATTCTGGTATATTTGGTGGCATATCTGGTGCCATATAGTAGTCATTCAATTAAGGCGGACCTGTCCAGTGTCCAGTGTTTTCTCCATATGCCCATCGCACACCGTAAGACCTCTTTCGACCTCTTTTTTTATGGAGCAAAAGGTGCAGATGATTAGAAAACTATAAAAAAAAACGGTGTCAAATTCCATGTATTTGCTAAAGCCAAAATTGGTTAAAAGCATTTCTGATATTGATGGTGATTAACTGTTGCTGTCAGGCTAAACAAATAATTTACGACAAAGCTGATATCATGTAGGGGAGACCGGGGTTGGTTGTCACACGGGTTGGTTGTCACACTCATCATATCTTGGCCACTAAAGGGCGCTGATCAACGTCGCTGACATAGAATGTTCAGAATTAGTGTTAGGGGTCATCTACATTGACAGTTCAAGTGTTGGACACAAAGTTTTGAGGTGAGATTTATATATAGTTTTATTTTATAGTTTTGTAACTAATGGGTTGACTTGTAAAAACTATTACCATTAAAAAGTGTAAAGACAGAGCTATATTTTCAATATGTTTTGCTGTTATGCTACAACTTGTGGCTGCTAACATCACTGCTAGCATACAAGGACAGTTGGGGATGGTTGTCACATGTGCCACCAATGGCCATATATGTATTCACTCTCTGACACACACACACAAACATCTAAATAGTCGAAATGTCTATATTCCCAATGCCTGTGTGTTATACTTACATTCTGAATAATTTCACTTCACTTTTTTGCATTATTTTAAAAAAAATTTACATGTTATCATTTCCCCTTCACCCCCATTGAAATAACATTGTGACAACCAACCCCATAGAGTGGGGTTGGTTGTCACAAGCTGTTAGTGTCTATTTGGCAGCCTATATCTTTTGAATACAATGAATTTAAGGTGATTTACAACCCTCCAGTCCAACCTGACACTTTAAGCTTACATTATACATTGAAAGTGAATCTATTCATAACACCGTTTTTGAGGGATTCAAATGAAAGCAAAAAATGTGACAACCAACCCCGGTCTCCCCTATTTGGTTGATAAAAACAGTTCAATGGCATGGTATCATACACAACTCAACTGTGGAAATAAAATGGTTTCCTATGTGCTTCTGTCATAGTTGCCTTAACATGCACCTACTGCTTAATAAGGTGTTTTGTATGGAGGGCCAAAAATGACATAATTAGTAATAAATACGTATGTAAAAATATGTAGCATAAATAAATAAAATGATAAAAAATGGGAAAGAAGTCATTTTCATTTACTGCTGCATTTATTTACATTTACATTAATTCCATAATTTATTTATTTTCCATTTTCTCTTTCTATTTATTTACAGATATTTTTCCCTGTAATATTTTCTACATTTCTACTGTTTTATATGCCCTGCATTTCTTTCCGGCATATTTATTTATTGACACTCCTTTTTACATTTCTTTGTCCTACATTTACATTATGGAATTAATGTTAATGTAAATAAATACAGCAGTAAATAAAAATGACTTCTTTCCCATTTATGTCCAGTTTTATGTGTATATGTTGTTATTTTATTTATTTGTGCTACATATTTTTACATACGTATTTATATTAATTATGTCATTTTTGGCCCTCCATAGTTTTGCCATGATATTTCTTAAGAATGTAAATATCAGGTTGTTCAATGCACTGCATGACATGTCGAGGAAATTTTGAAAAAAAAAAACTTCAGAAATAAGACGTATGTTTAGCAACTTCTAAATGAAGAAGTAGATCCAGTGGATACGTGTCTAAAGATTAATGTAGCCTTGGTATCTTGTTGAGTCAATTTCATGATTATAACATGAACCAAAAAGTGGGCGAGTTAACCTGAAAATGTTAAGTTTAGGATATTACTTACATTAGCAGCAGGGATAGCCTACTGTTACGATGCTTCAGAAATCGTCTTGTATCCATATTTGTTGACTATACAATTTCTCATCGAGATGAACTCTGCAGACTCCACAGATGACTGGCATGTTTCTATCAGGGTTTTTTTTTAATTCCCCACGTATGAATACACAAATAACTTTCATCCCCTGCAAGAATTGCAGTCAATGTCCTTCTAGGCTTGCCGTAGTTAGGTAGGCTAGTTGCCTGACTATGGGAGACTGGAAAGAGTTTCATTAAATCAGTTTCTTTTTTAAGACGCAGAGAATTCATATCTGTAAGTTACAGTACTGGCGGATTTTAAACTTTATATTATTATTGTTATTCCTACTGAGTATTTTATAAAAAACATGATTCTAACGTGTTTAAAGTAAATGTTAACTATAGCGATGCTAATCGCGGTTAGCCTGCCTATGGACTTTCTAATGTTAAGCTAGCCTTATGCTAACCGTTGAATGACAGATGCTCATTTGTATTTCGTTTTTATTGTGCTTTGGTTTCACTAAAAAGTAAAGACCAAATGAGGAAAATTGACTTCTTATTGTTGGTTGACTTTGTTTAACTATCTGTCGAGCTAGTAACCTTTTATCGTGAGTGCAAAATATTAAGTTCAAGTAGGCAATGGGTTGGTCCGTAGGGGGGGGCAGCGGGGTGGCCATTCTCTGACCAGTGGTGGCCATGGCCCCCCCTGGCCACGGCCCTGGTATCACCAATTGTTCCCGGTAAAACATTGTCTGGTCTCACTATGTACTGTGTGTATGGCTGAAATGACAATAAAAATCAGACCATTTTTTCATCCATTTCACAATCAGTCTACCGGAGTTACCAGCCAGCGCTCCTCCCATGGTCATATACCAACGCAACCTACGCAAGCTCTCACCCACTCGCTTTGCATCAGTGGTTGCCTCTGCCTTACCTCCTCCCAGCACACTGTCCTCACTAGATGTGGATACAGCTACTGAGTCGCTCAGCTCCACATTGAACTCCTGCCTGGACAGCATGTGCCCTCTAGCCACTAAACCTGCACGATCTTCCCAACCCCGACCTTGGCTGACAGATAACATCCGTGCCCTATGTACTACCCTCAGAACAGCGGAAAGGAAGTGGCACAAAACTGGCAACGCATCTGACCTAGAAAATCTACAATCTCTACTAGCCTCCTTCGCCACCTCGGTAACAACTGCCAGGAAGGCCTACTACAACAAAAAAATCAGCAACACTACAGACTCACGGAAATTGTTTTCAACCTTCAAATCACTGTTTAACCCTCCTCCCTCTCCTGCTGCCACAGATCTCAACCCAGACAACTTTGCCACCTTCTTCACTGAAGCAATCAATTCAGCAACCCTCCCTCCTCTGCAGAAAACTCACCCCAAGAAACCACTTGGACTGCTGCAACACTCTGTGAATTTACTTCACTCTCTGAAGGTGATGTCTCTAAACTCATCGCTGAGAGCTGTCCCACCACCTGCCCACTGGACCCGGTGCCAACAAACCTGCTTCAAAACATTACTCCAACAGTGGTCCCAGCGATTACATCCATCATGAACGCCTCACTGTTCTCTGGCACCGTCCCCTCTGCCCTCAAACAAGCAAGGGTAATGCCTCTACTGAAAAAGCCTACACTTAACCCAGCACAGGTTGAAAACTACCGCCCTGTCTCACTGCTTCCCTTCCTATCTAAAACCCTGGAAAGGGCAGTTGCAAAGCAGGTTACCAACTTGACCCAACTGGACCCAAAACAATCTGGCTTCAGAAGTGGCCATTCAACTGAAACAGCGTTATTGTCAGTAACTGAAGCTCTGAGGACTACAAGAATGGAAGGACTATCCTCTGTCCTCATCCTACTAGACCTATCAGCAGCCTTTGACATGGTCAACCACAGGATTCTCCTTAGGATACTCACAACCATGGGAATCACTGGTGCTGTCCACTCCTGGTTCAACTCCTACCTCTCTGGTCGCTCCTTCAAGGTGTCATGGCAAGGAAAACTGTCTTCAACTCACACCCTCACCACAGGTGTACCCCAAGGATCAGTGCTGGGGCCCCTTCTGTTCGCAATGTACACCACCTCCCTGGGACATGTAATTTGAACACATGGGCTCTCCTATCACTGCTATGCCAATAATACCCAGATGTGCCTGTCGTTCCAGCCAGATGACTCCACGGTTTCAGCACGCATCTCAGCCTGCCTCACCGACCTATCAACATGGATGAAGGAACACCACCTACAGTTGAACCTGTCCAAGACTGAACTCCTAGTTATCCCAGCTAAAGATTCAATTTGTCACAACATCAACCTCAAGATAAACTCCACTGGGTCCCCAAAGTCGCCAAAAACCTTGGCGTCATGATCGATGACCATCCGTCATTCTCCAACCATATTGCATCAGTCGCCCGGACTTGCCAATTTGTGCTGTACAACATATAGAAAATCATACCCTATCTGACCCAACATGCAGTGCAACTTCTGATTCAGGTCATGGTTATCTCTCGCCTGGATTACTGCAACTCCCTCCTTGCTGGTCTACCTGCTTGTGCAATAAAACCACTGCAGATGGTGCAGAATGCAGCAGCACGTTTGGTATTCACTCAACCCAAAAGGGCCTATGTTACTCCTCTATTTATCCAGTTGCACGGGCTACCTGTGGCTGCCCGGATCAAGCACAAGGCCCTGACCCTTGCATACAAAACCATCTCAGGATCAGCACCAGCTTATCTGAAGGAAATACTAAGGCCGTATGTTCCTGCCAGAGAGCTGCGCTCCTCCAACACAAACCAACTAGCTGTGCCCCCTGCTCGCTCTAAGCGATACCAGGCAAAACTGTTGTGCGTTGGCATGTTGTGCGTTATGTGTGTGGTTGACCCTTTGGTAATTTACTTAAAAAAAAAAAAAAAACTAACCCCAGTTGGCATATGCACCTATTGCTCTGTATATCACCTGTGCATTTTGTATCTGCAAGTGTTGTATGCTATGATTATGTCCTCTATTGTAAGTCGCTTTTTAAAAGCATCTGCCACATGTAATGTAATGTAAAAACCTACTTGACTAGGTGGTCTACCGACTAACCCAGATAAGTAAACTCAGAGTTAGTGTTACGACTTCGTTCTCCTAACAAAACAAAGTCATCGGTCTAATCTAGGAAGCTTACCACTTGCTCTCAATCAACATACCCAGGCAAGTGCCTGCTTTTTTCACATAACCCCACTGGTTCTTTCTTTTTCTCGTTTTTTTTTTTTCTCAGTGTCCCTGTTAAGGCACTTTAGCAGAGCAGAGCAATGGTGAGCATCCAGATAAAACATCTCCTCTCTGTTTTTACGTCCTCCATATGCTTTGATTGTGCAGCTCTGAAAGAGGAGAGTGACTCATGCCGTTGGCACGCCAGGCAGTGCAGCAGCTGCACGCTACACCTGCAGCCTCCAAAATCTACAAAAAACAAGCTGCTAAGTCATTCCTGCTTTATTGACCCCCCCACTTCACAACCCCCCCCCACCCCCCCCACCCCCCCAGCCCCTGCATAAGCACCCCTGTCTCTCTGTCACAAGGCTAATCGATAATTGTAAAGGACAGAAGTCAAGGCTCTAAACACTACTTTTTTGTATAACCCCCATCAACATCTGCAGTCAATCAGAAATGAACATTGAATCGACAGGGCTGAACTTGGTGGAACATTTTGAAGCGATCATATTTTATCAGATCATTTTATTTTTCATCATGTAAAACATTTCATGGCACTTTGTGTAGAACCTCAGGAGTTAAGCCAGGAAAACGTTATTTGCACAACAGTGTAGAAAATTATTAAAATAAAAACCCTTTACTATGGTTTACTGGGTGGAGAAGCATTAGTCCTTAGACAACAGAAGTACATATAAATCCTTAGATAACATATTAAGGCCATGCAACTGCATGCACCTAGTTTCAATGACGTGCACTGGGCTAGCTACAGATGCTGGATAGACACAATGACATAGAAATAATTAACATTATGGCTTCATTGTATAGAAATATACCCGAAAGTCCTTTGTCATCTTGTCAGATTTGGAGCATATTTGCCACAGTTTTCCCTGTAGAAGTGAGAGTTAATGTCTGGGCTGTAAAAAAAATCAATTAGTTAATCTTATAGGCTTACTTTCTCAGTATACTCTGAGCTATTATTTGCAGCTTTATGGTACAGTACAAAGCCCCAGCAAGACAATAGATACTGTAACCGGCTCTTTAAAGGTTCCCAATGATATTCCTTATATCTGATGGTAATTTGATGATTTGAATTTTATTTGACCTTAAAAAATGAATGGCAACTAATTTTCATTTCACCAAAATTAACATGAAATATGAACTCCTTGACCTCATATACTGCACTGTACTGCAGTCCAAACCATTGAATATGATAGGCGGGTGCATTTATGAAAAAAAAAAAAACACCCAACCCTGTTTTTTATAGTGTTGGGTGTCCTTAATAACATACTAAAAGTTTACCAAAGTTTGACCACTAGAAAGGTGTCATTTTCAAGATGGTGTCCAAGATGGGCAGGAAACCCTTAAAATAGTCTCTCTCTGTCATTATTTGACCCAGCCAAGTAATCTTGGTGTGTAACTCCTATGCTTTTTGGGTCTATGAATCCATTGAACTTGTATAAAGTGCACTGACATGATTACACACTTATGAAATACATGATTTGAATGAAAATCCGCCTTTCTGCAGACCACAGTCAAGCCTCGTTGCATTAAAATGAATCACACAGGGAATTTTACCAATAAATCTTTCTGGAGTTGTTGAGGGTTTTTAGAAACATGTATCACATTCCACAACTATTTGTGACCGTTCCAAACCTAATAGTGTAAGTTGTTACTGTTTGGATTAGAAGAAAATGAAATTTATTTCAGATCAGGCAGCTACCACTTGTTATGCAGTTGTTAGAGCTAGGCTAACATAATGCTTCAAATTGCCAGCTCACTTTAAGGACACTTAAGAACTGATAGGCAGAATCGACAATGGCATCTATATTGATAAAATCTATTCTCACCTCTACTGTGAACCATCTAAAATGATCACACATTTCAATTTAAATAAGGTAATACATATGTAATGAAATGTAATGTAATGCCTAGATGTTTTTAGTACTGTAGTATAAAGGTGGCATTATACTAAACCCAACAAAAATAAATTCACAATTTTCAGCAGTTCAGAAGATGGTGGAGGAGAATACTGACAGTTGATATCGCTTGCCTCATTAAAAGTTGACAACAATCTCCTTAGTCTTGCTGACATTCAGCAGGAGGTTGTTGTCTCTGCACCACTTGGTCAGCAGGTCTACCTCTTCCCTGTAGTGTGTCTCGTCGCCCTTGGTAATGAGACCCACCAGAGTTGTGTCGTCCGCGAACTTCACGAGATGGTTGGTGCTGTAGGTTGTAGTGCAGTCATGTGTCAGCAGGGTAAAGAGCAGAGGACTGAGCACACAGCCTTGGGGAGCCCCTGTGTTCAGAGTGATGGTGCTTGAGGTGTTGTTGCTGACACGTACTGCTTGTAGTCTCTGGCTGAGGAAGTCTAGCAGCCAGTTGCACAGGGAGGTGCTGAGACCCAGCTTGTCCAGTTTGAGAAAATGGGCTGCACTGTTAGTAGTGCATCAGGTAATGCAGATGTGGACATTTTCAAAGCTGCAGTCAAGGCCTAAAGAAAATCAGCCCACAACCTTAATAGGGGAGGATACAGACTTACTCATTCTTCTCCTCTATTATGCTGGAACGAACAATAAAGGCACCTATTTTCGTTCAGACAAGTCCAAAGTGTACAACATCAGTGAGATGAAACAAGTCCTGGGTAGGGACTTGTGTTCCCAGTCGCTTTTTATTCATGCCTTCACAGGATGTGATTCAACCTCGCACATTTTTAGTGTTGGCAACCAGACAGCATTCCAGAAACTTGTTAATGGTGAATCAACCATCCAGTCCCGTGTAAATGTGTTTCTGCTCCCACATCAAGCAAGGAATGTCATAGAGGACCATGGTACCAAGGCAATGTAAGGGTGCTTTCACACTGAACAGCATTTGGTGCACACCAAACGTCCCATTCGAACCAAAAGTTCTTAGTACGGTTCGTTTTCGTTGGTGTCAATGCAGTCGCGGTACTTTGGTGCGCACCAAATCAACCGGTCCGAGACAGATAAAAATGGGTGGTCTCGGAGCGCTTAATCTGCCCTACTTTGGTACGGTTCCTCAGGTGTGAAAGCAACCAAGCCAAATTGGACGGAACAGTAGAGTTTGGTGCATTATTATTATTGAAAGTGGCACGTTTTAGTCCGGTTCCGGTGGCGATGGTCTTCGAGGAACTATTTTGGTTAGTTTAGAACTATGCATATGTGAAAGCAAACCGTACCCACGACTGTTTGCTACAGTGTAACATTTTTCTGACTAGTGCGGACCAAAACAATCGAACTATAGGTCTGAAAGCGCCCTGTTGTTTTGGCCTCTTTGCACTACAACCTTTTTAGCAAGAAAATCATTCCCACCAAATCATTTGTTACCCCAGAATGTCTGCCCCCAACTGAGTCCTCAACCAAATACCACTGCCAAAGAGTTTACTTCCAGATCATGGTGTGGATTGGAAAGGAAAGTGACATGAACACAATGGATTGGGGATGGAAGCTGGTGGACAACTGGTTCCTGGCAGTTATGGCCAAGACTGCTGCCCCAGAAAGCCTCCTGCAGATGATCCACTGTAATTGCACAACTGCCTGCCAAACACAACAGTGCAGTTGTATGGCCTACCATGTGTAATGAAACCAAGAGGGCCTTTAGTTTAACCCAGAAAACTGGTCTATTTAAGACCAAGCAATGAGGGATTTTACAACTCATAGAGAAAGGGCAGTCTGAGTAAAGGAGTCAGAGGCAAGAGTACAGTCGTGATAAGCAATATACATTTTATTTTAAATTCTCATCATTTAAAACATTGCACATCAATAAATGGTTTTCTGGTGGGCAGTATTCAGTGGGCCCACAGACATTTACAACATCAATAACCTCCAACAAGTGCAGGAGGACTGTGCGGAATGGGAACCTAACCCAAAGTTTGTTGTCCCGGTAAATAACTCAGGATAATATAAGAAATGGAGGGGGGGGGAGAGACTTCACTGCAAACAAAAGCTACAGTCAAAATTAAACACAAAGGAGAAATTCGCATGCAAAGCAAACAAATCGTTATAAGGCAAACCATGAAAATAAATGTAAAACACAGCAAACACATGCATAAAGAAAATAAAGGAAAACTACAAAGGGGTTTACCCAGTTACAGGCCAGATGTAGATAATGCACAGGTAGCAGGTATTGCAAAACAAAATAACCAGAACCCAAAACAAAACAAAAAACATCAGCCACCAAGCAGGCGAAAGCCAGCAGCAAGCAAGCGCATGCAAGGCTACGGAGCAAGCAAAACAAAATTAAAGCAGGCACAGGGAAGCACCCACTCACACGCACACATACACACACACATACACGGCCAGGCAGCAGACCTTAACGCAGCCCAAGCTAGCGTGTAGCCTAGCCCCAAGCAGGTCCCAGCAGCAGCAGTAGCAGGATAAGCAGATGCAGGAGGAGGCAACAGCATGGCTACTCACGCACGCCACTAGGAACAGAACAGCAACGGCTCCGAGATGTATTCAGTCCGAGTGACGTCAACGGCAGACGGATCGAATGCGGAAGCCAACCAGTCAATGCTGCAGCGAGACACTACAAACAACACTGCCTGTTACTTTCCATAGTGCAATTCAAAAGATTCATGCATGTAGCGAACAATAGTAGGTTGCCTACCTGAGCAGTGAAGCACACGAACAATCGCTTTGGAGTTAAGGCACCCAACCGTGCATACAAGTTACTCCAGCGAGAAACGTTGAGCAGACCCAGATTTCACTGCACGCCACGGCCACTACAATGTAAACAGTGCCATTTAAAATAGTGAACTCAGAATCCAAACAGCAAACCACTACGAGCGTTCAAACATACCTGGCTTTGTTGCGATGGGCACAGCAGAGAAAAACGAGACGGAAGGTGAACACCAAATGGTCCCAGACCGAGCAGACAACTGCCAGCCTAAACTAACCACCTTTAAAGGAACAGCTGGCTGCGTTTAACCCGGGTGCAGCTGAAGTGTCAATCATCCAATTAACCAAGGGGCGGCGCCACCGCACGCAGATGGAGACAGCGACATAACAGAGAGTTCTGTTACACATGCATGCCTGTTTGTGGACCATGTCAAGTTGGGAATTGTGAGAATCACTATAATCAACCTCTATGAAAGGAAGAGTGTGACGACTGGCAAGTCTAGTGATATGGAGGGTCAAAAATGACATAATTAATAATAAATACGTATGTAAAAATATGTAGCACAAATAAATAAAATAACTAAAAAATGCACCAAAAATGTGCTTAGGAAAGCATTTGAAAAATATATCACACATAAAACTTCCATAATGTATTTATTTTCCATTTTCTCTTTCTATTTATTTACAGATATTTTTCCCTGTAATATTTTCTACATACTGTTTTATATACCCTGCATTTCTTTCTGGCATATTTATTTATTGTCACTCCTTTTTACATTTCTTTGTCCTACATTTACATTTATGCCTACATTTATACCTACATTTATGTCTCGGTATGCAAATGAAGTAGGCTGTCTCGCAAGGCGTCACCCTCTTGCCCATTGGTTGGTCGAGATAACTCGGGTACTATGGTAGTTACAGTGCCTTTCCATTACAGCAAATTTCGCCTTGCTCTGAATTTGAATGGAGGCGAAATTTCGCCTGATAGGGCGAAGGCAGGGCGAATTCGCCGAGGGAGGCGAAATACAGTTGGCGAAACCTGAACTTTATTTAACTAAGAATGATGTGATAACCATATATCAGCGTGTGATGTGTTTCGTGCATGACGCTGGCTGAAGAGGCAGGAGTTACAAAAAAACTCAGACCAACAGGGAAGACTCTCGTGGAAGTGAAACGTGAAAGTGTTTATATGATTTAAAGTCTCTGGGTGACAAAATGTGATGGTGCCATCACGGATTGTTGTTTAGATGTAACACGAACTGATTTAAGACAACCAGGCTACTCTAGATTGCCATTTAATCACTCAAAGTTTTAAGTTAGCTTACGACTAGCTAACTACTAGCAAGCTGGCTAACATATACGGTCACAAGCTTGTACTAGTACACTTCTTCCATTTGTAGAACGATATTGCAACACTTAAATGTTATCTAGGCAACCCAGCAATAGTAATAAGCCCATGTAGACCCTGCAGTTCGCAATCCTGAAGCAGTTCTGTGCAAGACTGCCGTTAGATGTAGGCTATCTTGCTGGATAGCTTCTGTTGGCCAGCCAGGCTGCCAGTATCAAAATCGTCTCTGGCCAGTATCTACCAACCTGCTTTAGCCTGCTTAAAAACCAATGGGCGAGAGGGTGACACCCAATTAATTTGCATACCGAGGCAGAAATGTAGGCATAAATGTAGGCATCAATGTAAATGTAGGACAAAGAAATGTAAAAAGGAGTGACAATAAATAAATACGCCGGAAAGAAATGCAGGGCATATAAAACAGTATGTAGAAAATATTACAGGGAAAAATATCTGTAAATAAATAGAAAGAGAAAATGGAAAATAAATTATGGAATTAATGTAAATGTAAATAAATGCAGCAGTAAATGAAAATGACTTCTGTCCCATTTTTTTTTGCCATTTTATTTATTTATGCTACATATTTTTACATACGTATTTATTATTAATTATGTCATTTTTGGCCCTCCATATTGTGAAGGTCACAGTGCAAAAAAGTATAAAAAAAAATAACAGAATAAGAGGAAAGAACAGAAGAAAATATAAAAAGATATAAAAAGTATTGAAGTATATATATATATATATATATATATATATATATATATATACACACACAAAAAACGAAATAAATAAAAACACATTATAAAAAAAAGTGTAAAAAAAAATTAACATGAAAAAAAATGTAAAGGGGTTAGCGGTACTGAGCCTTCACGTAGCAGCCCTGTTATGACTAATTTTACAGTGCCACACAGTTTTAAAGAATTTATTCTTTATTGGAATCAAAAGAATAGTTATGAATCACAGAAACCACCAACACTAGACAAAAAGATATGAGAAAGGAGAAATATGCAATTAATTAAGCGAATTTGTACTTTAATTTTCACATAACTGTGCTTGTTACCATTTGCTTTGACATAAAATTGTACTTGTAATCACTTATCTATCAAGTAAATATGCCAATTACGATATTACATGGCAATAAATATGCATCAGGCACCAGTATTCCTGGTCTAGGAGGAATACATAGGAGTAAAGGTCATTTTACGGACCTGCCGGCGGCCATTTCACTAGTTCACGTTCCGAAATGTGAGTAAACGAGCGATTATTAAGATAAAGAGAATTTGGGGCGCTTCGCTTGATCCGGGGGCTCTCCGCGGAAGAGCCGCCTGCTGCGGCAGGACGGATCAGAAAGTGCATCCTCCGTTCCTGACAGAACGACTGCGCGGCAGAAGACTGGCAGGACGTGCGAGCACCCGAGAAGCATTCGGGATCGATCTGAGGTGGCGATGAGAATGAGCATGTACAAATACAGTTGGCGAGTGTCTCTTGATCCAGGCTCTACGCGGTAGAGCCGCCTGCGCAGGCAGGACGGATCACAAGGTGCATCCACGAGGCCCCGGCAGAACGACTGCACGGCAGAAGTCCGACGGGACACACGAGCACCCGAGAGGCATGATCGATCCCGAATAAGATTTAGAAAGTATCTCATGAGATAGTGTGAAACATTTTAAATTGATGGCAAGTGAGACATTTAAATGATATGCGAGTAGAGCGTATTTGGGCAAGTTCGCAGGCCAGGGTCCTGATGTGCTAACAAGTCTTCGCATGACCCTACGCAGGCTGGTGTCATGAGAAAAACCGAGCAAGCACCCCCACGGGGATCGTGGTTACAGTAAGGAAGGAGCGCGCTTCAAATCCTCCACTCGATAGGTGCAATGGTCGCTGGACTAATAGGTGCGGGGGCGAATGGGGAGGTGGTGGGTTGCGAGCGGAAAGAAGCGAGCAGAAACACTGACAGGTGAGCGGTGAATAAGTTACCGGAAAAGGTTAATGAGAAGGGCGTGACAAATTTTGTCACGCTCCTCCTGAACTTCAGTTTTTTTAGGAAACGCCATTTTGAAAATGGGACCTTTCTTGGAGTCAAACTTTGGTAAACTTTTAGTATGTTTTTAAGTACATCTGATACTATTGTAAACCACTGAGACATCTTTTGTTAGAATTTTTTTTGGGGTCAAGTCATATTTGCATCTGACTATGATTCAAAGTAGCCATTTAGGATTTTGGCTATCACACATTTTGCCTACAGTTTCAGAGTGGGAACTGTGACTAAATTTCTCAGTTACCCTCCATAGAACAGAAACAAACTCTCACTCTGCAAGGTCACAGGATAGCTTCACATGACAAAGTGAACTATGCACTGAGGAGTGGGATGCTGAAGTCTCCATTACTGTACAATCTGTTATACCGGAAGCGTCTATGAAGTTTTGACATTTTCACAACTTTTCAAAATGTAACCATCAATAACATTTACACATATGTTGTTAGAGCAGTGCAATAAAACTTTTAAGTAATTGAATTAGCAGTATTGAAAACAAACTTGAGTCTGAAGAAAATGTAATCATGTATGAATAACACAGAAAGTCTACCTGTGTAATAACTAACAAAAAGTGAACCATGAACTGAGGAGTGGCATGCTGAAATCTTCATTACTGTAAAATATGTGACATATCACAGGCATCTATGAAGTTCTGACACGGTACATAATTTAACTTTTCAAACTTTAACCATTAATGACATACATACGTATTTTACTATAGCAGTAATACAAAATCTCGTTGCACAGATTTGTTTTTACGGCACTATTAATGGCATTAACGTAATATTTTAGATTACAAGTTAGGTTAGATTTAGGTTTAGCTGATTTTTATCCAAAGTGACTTACAGTTGAGGCAAACAGTCCTGCTATAGCAATCATAGGAGATCAAAGGGAAATGCAGTCCTGTAGCTCTACTGGAGGGGCAAGTGCCAGAGGAACAGGTAGCGAAGGGCAGATACTGTAGGTGAAAGACAGAGGGTTAGGGTCGAGGAGTTGTTAGGATAGGACGTGATCTCAGATTCAGTATTCAGATATCCTAAACATTAAAACATTTTATCAGTCCTACAAAATAAACATATTACTGCCTGAAGTGTATTAGTGTCTACAGCTGGACCAGGCAAGTATCTTACAGCATCAGAACATACAATTCATATTTAATATATATATAACTGATATATTAATTTCTGTTTTCTGGCCATGGATTATAGAGGTATGTAATTATTTTTTTATGACACATTTCAAGTGCTTTAAAAATATTCATAACATTTTATTGTTCTACAGTGCTACTGTTGAAAGATGTGGACCTAAGGTATTTCCTGGAAAGGAAATTGGATCTAGCCCTGAAGTTTTAAGTGTGTCTTGAACTTATAGGACAGGAGCATGTATGAGTGGTAAACAATATGAGAAACTACAATTAATCTGGCTCTGTTAAATGAATAGGTTGACCTCCAACACTAGCCAGTAGTTTATCAGTTAAAAGCATATCAGAGTAGAGATATAAGAAGTGGTGAAATAATGAATAATGTATTTATCAAGAAGCCGTAAACTCAAGACACTTATACCAGTTTCAGTAGCGGTTCTACATTGAATTACTCCCCAGGCGAGACCCTCTCCGAGCGCCCCCACCCCGGGGGAGAAAAAAATATATTTTGCACAAGCAGCCATGTTTGATTATGACCATATAGTGATTCTCATGATCAGAACTTTCCAAAAAGTATGCGTTATCATGCACAAAAAATACAGTGAAATACTTTATAAACATAGTGGCAAAAATATATACAATCAGATATATAAAAATATAGTGCCAGCATCAAAATACCGTAGGCTACAAAAACTCTTATACAAAACATCCATAAATTGCTATTTTAAATTAACATGCCCTTACGTGCCAAATGTCTGTCATTAGACGGTACATTAATCTATCTTTTAGGGAGGAACAATGAGCTCCTTGGTTATCGCCTCAAATTCTACAGTATGCTTGTTACATGTTCAGCCTTGACTGGTTAACTATGCTATAGTTAAACTATGCGAACTATGAGTTGCAGCAAATTGTAAATGTTGAAACTACCATAATAACATTATGTTGGCTAATTACAGGGCTCAACATTAACCCAAATTATGGAAATCAATAATAACTGAACTTGTAACAGTTTTGTTGCAAAGCCAAATCTTAGGGTGAAATTAGATCTTGTGTTTGTTGAGCTAAGACCAAATTATTGTTGAGTAGCAATTATAGCATCATAGCCAGAAGGCTAACAAACGTAGGAGTTATACCATGATTAACATTAGCCCTTCATTCATGGCATGGATAATGTAATCATGCAGAGAGAACAGTTGCATACCTTTATCTTTTGCTTGTTTCTACTCTTCTAATGGCTTTGTCCTTTTTCTGTTCATCTCCTTCTGTTTGTCACTCGACAGTCAACATACTGTATTTCCCATCCCCGAACATAATCATCTTGTATTACCCTTTTTTATTAGCCATTTCACACAATTAAAAAACATGCAGGAATTATAAACCTGTATATATAAAATTATGAATGAAATGTGCATTATTGGGAAGAAAGCTAATGTGTGACTGACTTTTGCTCACAAATTCCAGAGTATTGCCCGCTTGTGCATTGCATTTGAGAGACCCAGAGGTGAACTATCCCCCGCGCCCCCTCTCCTTTCCCCTTCTCACACAGCTTCTGTGCACTAGGCCTTCTCAGCAAGCAGGGACACCTGCAGCCAGCATACACAGTGATATGATAAATAATATTATTTTTTTTAGATGATTTTTTTTTCTGGCGCCCCTCGCGAAATGCCGCCCAGGGCATCTGCCCTACTGGCCCCTATCAAAAACCGCTACTGACCAGTTTGACTAAATGCAAGTAAGAATCAAAAAGGAAAATACACTAAATAGATCACATGACAGTTCAACAGAGTAAGCATGGATAAAGTAATAATCTATAAACGAGATAACAAAATAACCCCAAACAGAAATAAGCTAAGAATGAATCAAATAGGAAGAAATAAAAAACAAAACAAATGCGAGGGGCGGGGGGGACAAGGGGGCGGGACAAGGACAGAGTGAGGAGAAGAAAGGAGAGGAGAGGAAAAGCAAGAGGTCCTGCATCAAGGAAAAGAAAAATGTGTAACTGAGTTCACCAGTGACAGTGCATTCTTCTTTCACTACCCTAGAATATTTGTGCTGTACAATGTTAGGTTAAAAAATGTTTTTTTTTTTTTTTTGCATTCACACAGACACATAAGGATTTTAGCATGCACACACAAACACACACACAAACACAACCAAGTACTTTTATTTCTGTAATACTCTGAAGTTGTTACCAACAATTTGTTGTTTCATCCCTGATAAAAATATACAGTATGCAACTTGCAACCAACAATCATGTACACACATTTAAAAAGCACACACAAAAAAAAACAGGAAAACACTAGAGGGCATGGGACATTTTCGTTTGTCACAGAATGGACTGACTTCTCTTTCCAGGTGGAGTTCCACACATGCCAGACATGAGGATTGTACTGCTGGGATGCAGAACAGCTGGGAGCTCATCAGGAAACACCATCCTGGGCAGACAGGAGTTTGGTACTGCAGGAAGAACAGCTGAGTGTGTGAAGAGAGAAGGAGAAACAGCAGGCAAACACATCACTGTAGTGGAAGCACCAGGATGGTGGAAGAACTACACTGTGTAGAGCAAACTCCTGAATGTGATAAAGGAGAGATTGTCCTCAGTGTGTCACTGTGTCCTCCAGGACCCCATGCTCTACTCCTGGTCATTAGGGTGGGTGAGTCATTTACAGAGACATACAGAAGAGTAGTGCAGGAACACATAGAGCTTCTGGGTGAGAGAGTCTGGAGTCGCACTATAGTGCTGTTCACCAAACGGGGCTGGCTGGGAGACACAAGCATTGAGCAGCACATTGAGAGTGGAGGAGAGGCTCTGCAGTGGGTTGTAGAGAAATGTGGGAACAGGTACCATGTTGTAGACAATAAGAAGAGTGATGGTGGCCAGGTGAGAGAGCTGCTGGAGAAGATAGAAGAGATGGTGGCACAAAACAGTGGTCATCACTTAGAGTTTGATGCAAAGATTATAAATGGATTGATGAAGAGGATGAAGGAAGAAAAGAGAAGAGCAGAGGAGAGGAAGATGAAGGTGAAAAAACAGAGAGAGACTCTCAGGTCATCAGCAGGTGAGAGACATTTTCAGCTTGAACACATTTATGCTAGCCTGCTAAACCCGCCCCTCGTACTTCATTTCATTTGGTACAGAGGGTTTGGACCGGAATCTCTTGAGGGTCATTTAGCAAGTCCCAGCAAGACCGACCCAATCAGCGAACAGAGGGTGTGTTTGTTAGCCGTGACGTTGACCTTGTGTGCTACATTTGAATTGTAGTGCGTAGGTAGGCTAATTGCATACGTGACGACCAGGCGTTAGCGATTGGGTAAAGGCACAGGCACTTTTTTAAACTTCAGCAGAGTCCACACCTCCAACAGTCTCTGTTCCAGACCCTCTGTACAAATTGAAATGAAGTACGAGGGGCTGGTTTACCAGGCTAGATTTATGCAGGAATTTACTGCACGGCTTTCAGTCATTTGCTTTTTGTCTTACTCTCTCCTTTCCCTCTCTGTCTGTCTGTACTTTTTAGCGCGTGCGCGCACACACACAAACACAACCAAGTACTTTTATTTTCGTAATACACTGAAATTGTTTTCTTTGATGAAAATATACAGTAAGCAACCTGCAATCAACAACCATGTACACACACATTTTTAAAACACAAATAAACAGAACTCACAGGACAAACAGTAGCTGAATAAAAGAATAACAGGAAAACACTAGAGGGCACGAGACTCAACATTTCGTGTGTCATAGAATGGACTGATTTCTCTTTCCAGGTGGAGTTCCACACATGCCAGACATGAGGATTGTACTGCTGGGATACAGACAGCTGGGAAGAGCTCATCAGGAAACACCATCCTGGGCAGACAGGAGTTTGTTACTGTAGGAAGAACAGCTGTGTGTGTGTGAAGAGAGAAGGAGAAACAGCAGGCAGATGCATCACTGTAGTGGAAACACCAGGATGGTGGGCAAACTTCACTGTAGATAAAGGAGAGATTGTCGTCAGTGTGTCTCTGTGTCCTCCAGGACCCCATGCTCTACTCCTGGTCATTACAGTGGACAAGCCATTCACAGAGACAAACAGAAGACCAGTGCAGGAACACATGGAGCTTTTGAGTGAGTGAGAGAGTCTGGAGTCGCACTATAGTTCAACCAGAAAGACTTTGAGTATATGGTAACACAATAATAATTTATTTGATTACATGTAACGATATGGCACAACAAACTTTGGCATAAGTCCTGTCCTTTGTCCTGATCAATAAAACATGAAAACTGAATAGATGCTGACTGTAGTAGTAGTGGCAGGGCATAATAGTAATACCCCCTGACAAAAGGACAAAGACCCACTGGTGGTGATCAAAAGGTAGACAATGAACTTTCAGAAACATATGATGCATAACAAACATTGAATACGATACATAATGCATTGAAAAGGTAAACAGAGGATTCCAAGAGCACAACTCTGGGTCCCCCCAGAGCACCGGGGCAAGGAAAAACTCCCTAAATATTCTTAATGAGGAAGAAACTTTGGGCAGAACCACGTCTCTAGGGGGAAAGCCTAACTGCCTGAGGCTGAACTGGTGCTCAATGAGCTGATAGAGTCCAGGTTGTCGCTCAGGTGACAGGAAATCCAACATCCGGGAACAAAGCAGTGTCACCCCAATGTATGTGGCAGAGAATTGAACTGTTCATGGAGGGGCTGTAGCTGGAATCCCGAGTGAGTATATGGAGGGATCCGGAAGGATAAGGAGGAGACCAGAAATCCGAGGTCGATCAGTGGAGATGCCAAGGTAGAGGAGACATCGGGAGGCCAGTGAAGAGGCAGACGTAGAAGAGACATCAAAAGATCGATCAAGAGGCATGGCGGATTAGACATCATCGTCAGGACCCACTGGACACGGACAGGACCCTTGGATGGATGCTGGGGTGGGAGGAGGGCGAACAGCGGAATACACCTGTGAGCAGCAAAGCAGGTAGGTAAGATGACGTATTTAAAGACAGATGTTACGTGCTGATTGGACGACAGCTAATTGATGACGCGCATTACGTCTTCCTGGTAGAACTTCACGCTACGCTTACATTGCTGTTCAGCGTAGGGGACTGGCTGGGAGACACAAGCATTGAGCAGCACATTAGAGCTGAAGATCTTTGCCCGAGCCCGACGGCACCCGACCAGACCCGACAGGTTCGGCCGGGTTCGGGCTTAGTTTCTATCATTTCACACAGGCTCGGGCCGGGTTCGGGCATGCGGGCCAAGTGTGCGGTAATTAAAAGGTCAGGTGATTAGTTTTGATGAGCTCGAGACAGATGCGAAAATGAATGCTGCGAAGGTGAAAAGGAGGCTAACCTCTGGAAATTATGTTATTTATTTGTTCCAACTTACATGTTTGTTTCAACTTTTCACATTTGTCATAATAAATGATGTTAAAATGTATAAATGTCTCATTCTTGACGAAAGGCAAAAGATCTGTATGCATGCGCAAATTTGAATATGTCAGGCTACAAATGGGTTCGGGCTTTAGAAAAACTGCCAAGCTCTGGGTCCGGGTCGGTCTCGGGCCGAATTCTACCGGGCTCGGGCCTTGTCGGGCCTATCTTTTAAGGCCCGATCACAGCTCTACAGCACATTGAGAGTGGAGGAGAAGCTCTGCAGTGGGTTGTAGAGAAATGTGGGAACAGGTACCATGTTGTAGACAATACGAAGAGTGATGGTGGCCAGGTGACAGAGCTGCTGGAGAAGATAGAAGAGATGGTGGCAGTAAGCAGTGGAGAATGGAGCATGGGGGAACCTCTGAAATGTCAGTGTCACCGTTGTTCAAATGTCATGAAAATTGTGTGTGTTTTTTTTTTTTTGTGTACATGCAGTATATAATAATGAAGTGCAGAATCTGGCATGCGGTGTATAATAGCAATAGTTTGTTCCTTTTTCTGCTTTTGTCTGTGTGTACAGTTGGAGAAGGCCAACCTGAAGAGAACTTGAGAGGAGACTCTGCTCTCGGCTCTTCTAAATCATCTCTTGTGTCCAAGCTGACGAGGCACTTTGAGACACTTAACACTGCTTCCTCTATTACATCCTATGGGTATGGCACAGCTCAGACAGAGAAGAGTGGATCTGCAGACAACTCATCTTTTATGGCTCCACACAGCAGACTGGGTGGTAGAGTGGAGATGACACAGACCACAGAAGCACAGCCAAAGTGACCCTTGAGACAAGCACATCCTAATGCAGGTTAGGATGAACTGACAGGTTATTATTATTATTATTATTATTATTATTATTATTATTATTATTATTATTATTATTATTAATAATAATAATAATAATAATAATAAGTATAAGTATAATAAGTATAATAATAATAATAATAATAATAGTAATACATTTTTTAAGAAGCACCTTTCCTGAAACCTAAGATCACTTCACAAATACAAACCTACAAGACTAATTAAAAAAACATATTGCTCTAAAAGATTAATTCATTACTGAAAATGAATTGGATCAGCATATGCCATTTACCTAGCTGAAGTAATCTTGCTTCCATTAGAACATGCCAAATTAATATAATATGAAGCACTGTTCAACAAATTGGTTTAGTGGTAGCTGTAATTAGCAAGAGTCTGATATATACTGTAATCAAATTGTCTCTTCTTCTAGGCCATCAAGGAAAAGATGTATTTGTGTATAGTTCTACAAGACAGGCTCATCTATTGTGGAGGAATTCAAACACGTTATAGAGGGGCAAAACTTTTGAACAAATATACTCAGGATGATTCATCAGAAAACAGATTTTGCAGTGAGACAGAAAGAAATCTGACGTCTAGAATGAGATACAACAATCATTAGAACAAATCAAATTCTCATTTGTCTGATCAAAGCAAATCTTCACAAACCAACACAAACAAACTAGCCTGGGCGTGCCCATACTGCCTGTGAAGCTGCACTTGCATTTCGCAAGCAAGTCAGTCTGGGCAGGCTGCCTGTCTACACCATGGTGCTCACGCCTCGGAATGGGCACCAATGAAAATCGAGCATTTCTATTACTCAAATTATTATTACTCAAATATCATTAGACAGAAAAAAACAGAAAAACTGACAGGTTATTATTATTATTATTGCTGTTGGTATATTATTATTGTTATTATTACTACTAATAATGCATTTTTAAGAAACAACTTTTTTTTGAAACCTAAGGTCACTTCACAAATGCAAACCTACAAGACTACTTAATAAACATATTGCATTTAATCATTATTGTTTTATTCTCTAAAAGGTTAATTAATTACAGAAAATTAATTAGATCAGCAGATGCCATATACCTAGCTGAAATAATCTTGCTTCCATTAGCAAATGCCAAATTAATATATTATGAAACACTCCCTGCGTCCGAAACCTTAGTAGGCACTGCGTTCTATGCCAACGTTCATTGGTGACGTGAACAACTATTTACATGGCTTTTATTTACTGAAGTGCACATTTGTACACTGTCAGACAAGCGACCGGTGTCCCCGCCATCTTGGTTACTTTTAATGAGTGGGAAGTTTTGGGTTTTTCTTCTACGGTTTTAAACCTCCCGGTGACTTCTGGGATAGCGTAGTGTAGTTCGTTTTGCACCATAGACAGTAGAAAAGAATGGACCGTGGGATGGCGTCGTTTTCAATGGGAGCCGTTGAAGCACGATTTTGAGATTTTTAATTGGTCACCAGGCAACTGCGCAAGCGCGGGGTGATGTACGGTCACGTCGGCCAACGAACCCAAATACTATAAATTGAGTGGTAGATGCTCAATCACAAATCATACAACGTACAATAATTTTCTTAATAAGTATTTTTCTACCATTATAGCTGCAATCACTTACTGAAGGGGGAGGCTAATATTGTACGTAGGGACTTGATTCTTCGTCAACTAACTTTGGTTCCAGGCAGTCTTGCAAGCCAGCATGTCAAGGGAGCTAGCTAGTTAGCATGTACATACCAAGCTATAGCGTGTAGCTTAGCTTAGCCATCTTTCTCAATTCACTTGCATCGAATAGTAAAATCCATAAAGATAGCGATTCCGCTTACAAACAAATTCCATTTTTTAAACTTAATTTTCAGGAAATACTGATGTAAATATTTTCCCAACATGAATAGAAAAGTAAACTGGCATGACTATGGCTACAGCTTGTTATCCAAACAGTATGGTAAATTTTCTCCTCTGCGACAGAAACTCACTAGCCGTCGCATGATTTATGGCGTCATTATGACCGCCGCTAGCAAAGCTAGCGAAAGCGGTCATTATGGAGTTGCCGTGACTTTTTTTTTTCTTTTCTTCTTTTTTTTCAGTGAATGTCTGTCAACGATTACCTGGACACTGGAAATCTGGGGGACATGAATCTTTGTAGGCATGTAGCCCTAGAAGTTTTCGAGCGAATAGAAGCTTTTGGCCCCCAAGGGCCACCCCCCCGGTGTGCCAGTGTACATCAAAGAGGGGGAGACCGGCAAAAGTTTTTGCGGAATAACTCAGTGAACTTTTCACCCAACAACATTAAATTTTTGTGGTATGTCGGTGTTACAGAGACGTATCGACCCAGCCCATAAATGCTCACTTGAAGCATAGCGCCACCTAGTGATATGGGTAAATGCAAAAATTGGGATTTTGAGTTGCCAATATCTTGGACAGAGAAGGTGGAAAATACGTCATGCAAAATACGTCATGCATGATCACCACAGCACATGCCATAAAATTTTGTCTATAGGGGGCGCTGTAATTGTCATATTGCCCATTATCTAGAGAATGCTAATGTTTAGAACCAATTTTTATCATGAAATCTATTGACTCTCACGCATTGAACGCACTGGTCGACGCCCACTTCCAACGAGAACAATTTCCGTGAAATTTTAACATTGCGAAAACGAATCTGAACGAACTCGTCACAGGCCGTTTATGTGAATCTCACCAAATTTGGTATATGTCATCTACAGACAATGCTGACATAAAAGTTATCAAAGGATTTATCTTGAGATAAACCGTTCCGAAGTTACACGTCAATGAACATTTAACACGTAACTTAAAATTCTTCAAAAGTCCATATCTTGGCTTTTAATTGCTGAAATTTGGTCAAAGTTGACATGCCATCTCTAAACAGCTTTCTTTTCATGTGTACAAAATTTTGTGACTTTTCGTCATAGGGGGCGATGTTTAATGACGAAGCTAGGTGTCAAAAAACAGTTTTTGTTAAATAACTCATCAACAATTTTGCCCAAGACAAAAAATTTGTGTTAGTATGTCGGTGTTACAGAGGCATATCGACCCAGCCCATAAACACTCACTTGAAGCATAGCGCCACCTAGTGATAAGGGTAAATGCAAAAATTGGGATTTTGAGTTGCCAATATCTTGGACCGAGAAGGTGGGAACTGCACAAAATACGTCATGCACGATCAGCACAAAGGACTCTAACACCACAGCACGTGCCATACAATTTGGTCCATAGGGGGCGCTGTAATTGTACAAAATGTCATTTTGCCTATTATCTAGAGAATGCTAATGTTTACAACCATTTTTTTTTTTTATCGTGACATCTATTGACCCTCACGCATTGAATGCACAGGTCGACGCCCACTTCCAACGAGAACAATTTCCGTGAAATTTTAACATTGCGAAAACTAATCTGAACGAACTCGTCATAGGCCGTTCATGTGAATCTCACCAAAGTTGGTATATGCCATCTACAGACAATGCTGACAAAAAGTTATCAAAGGATTTATCTTGAGATAAACTGTTTCGAAGTTACACGTCAATTTTGCCTCATATGCAGGCGGCTATTAAGGGTATTCGGATGCAGCTACTGTTCAACAAATTGGTTTAGTGGTAGCTGTCATTAGCACAAGAATCTGACCTATAATCTTATAACCCTTAGTGCACCTTCGGGTTAAGTTGTTGTCTTTTTTAAAGTCTTGCCCTGTGTTCAGTTCATATATGGATGCTGTGATGTTCTGCTGCATCCTATTGGCCATAATATAAATAAGTAGCCCATGTGCTATATAAAAATACTTTCTGAAGCCAGCAAATATAATGGTTTGTACATGAACCTCATTATTAAAGGGGTGGAGCTAATAGTTCTTCATTTCAACCTTTGATTAAAACCTATTCTTAAAGATTTCATTCCAAATTAACATGAGCTACAGCTGAGAACTACACCACAGTCCTAAACTTTATTATTCATATTATCTTGTTAATATCTCAAAGAAAAGTTCACATTCAGTTTACAAAATTCTATCTTATTTGTTTGTTTTTAGGTTGCTTCAGGCTCCAAACAGGCCTACCTGACTGACTGGGGCTTGGCAAATGTGAGAGAGTCTGTGATCATGACGAGGGAGTCACATGGGAGCTGTTGGTGGTGTGCTGGGGGGACCCCCACCTTACATGGCCCGAGAGTGCCTGGCGTTGTGTGAGAAGTGCAGCACCATGTCAGACATGTGGTCTCTCGGCATCACGCTTCTTGAGATGTTCACCAGCTCTAAGCCTTGGCTCTACAGCACCATGCAAGAGATACGTAATAAACTCTTTAAATTCCAGACTCCAGAGGCTCTGGCTACACTACAGCCGCCTTTCCTCGATGTGAAACCACTGATAGTGCATGAACCTGAGTCTCGTATGAGTGCCAAAGATCTAGTAATACTCTTGAAGTCAAAAATGTAAAGTTTTTAACTTTAAGAGGATATCCAAATCCTACATAAAGCAAAACATCAGGTGATACTGTGGTTGAAAGAAACCTATAAATTAACATTGTGAGAGTGACGTGCTAATTAAATAAAATGATATGATCTAAAATTGAACTTTAGTACAATTCAAACCCCCTGATTTGTATTTACAAGTTACCATTGACACACTATGCAATCTGTTCATGTTTAAAGTTATCTTATGTGATGTTTATAATGAAATGTATACTGTACCTGTTAAATTGGCATTAGTAATCATGACCATTTATCATTTATATATAGTTAATTATAGAAAAATTGCGTGTCAGACTTTTTAAGGTGACAGAGCCTCTTACCACATACAGATCTTCAGACATAGAAGTGTAAATGAGGGAGGCTGTCATTTTTTTCAGCCTGTCTAGAGAGGATCTCCTGCCTGTCCTAGGCTCCAGGGTCCTCGTCATCCAAAGACCCATGAGGGCAGATGTATGCCTGTGTATAGAGTGACTGCAAATGCTTTCTGCTAACGGTTTGCATTAAATTACTATGCTTTTTATGTTTTGGTGTTATGTACACATTCAATATGGCTTTTATTAACCTTATATGTATCTTAGTTTTATCATTTTATTCATTTATTTTCTATCATGGATGTTTTATGTTTTACTTTTATGCTTTGCCTTTTTACATACTGTTCTTTTTTCATTTTTGTGAAGCACATTGGACTGTGTCTGTGTATGAAATGCACTATACTAAAAAAATTGCCTTGTCCATGCACTATGAACTATGTACAGTACTATGAGGTACTATGAACAGTACTATGAGGTGCTGCAGTGAGTTGATGGATTTAACACTGAAATTGACTTCTGCAACATTTGCTTGTGTTGTTCAATGCCAATGAAGTGATGCCACCTACATCCACTGAAATAAGACATTTTGGTCTTGCCTGAACAGTGAAAAATATAGTACAGGCACTAATATCAAGCATACATTCCCTTAATATTGAATACTTAGCATTTTTTAAATAAATTGCTGTCCTATTAATTTCCACAATTTGAAAGTTATTACAATTGTAATGGTTAGTTTTATAGAGTGTGTTTTTAATGTTAATTTGTGGTTAAAAAAAAAAGCCTATTTACTGTAACAGTGTAGTATGTACATAAACTCCATACAGTAATATTTATTTGAAATGCTGTAATCATAAAGAGTAGTTTTCTTTTACTTATTTACTTATGGATTCATTATGACAGAATATTGAATATTTGACAGGAAAGGAGTGGGAGAGACAGATGGGGTAGAATTGGGAAATGACCCAAGCCAGGGGCCCCATGGGCATTTGCCCATACATAGTCAGCTGTGTTAACCACTGCACCACAACCTCTATGCTGTCAAGCATAGATGTCACATATACTTAATGATCATGAATTTCTTTGAATTGTATGTAATCCAATTCTACTTCCTGCAATTTGGATTTGGATTGCAACCTCAGTTAAAGGTTTTTGATTTTAGGGGTCATTCTCAATTAAGTTCTGAATTTTGTACAGTCCTACTGTCGACCAAAGAGTGTATCACAAGAGAAAGTGCACACACACACACACATGACGTCCAAATGTAACCACACACACATGCTTGCCATGCCCCTCTCTCTTTGTTGCCTGGCTTCCTGTACAGGCTTTCCGGTTTGCATAATTACCTCTTCCTACCTGCAGGTGGAGCTGTCAGGCTACACAATGGTGTTCAGCATGCAAAGTCAGTGGATAAGCCTCACCCCCTGGCTTCACTTCCAACAGCAGGCGTGGATTGGTCGCACCACCTCCAGTTAGGCTACCTCCATGGTTTGTTCCCTCACTCTCTCCTTTTTTGCTTCAGTCTGATGCTGGCTTAAAATTTACATTTAAAACTGTCTCCCAGACATTCAGGAGTTTTTGATACATGTCTCTGGACACCACTCTGGAAGCAAATTAAATATGTCTAAAATGTAACGGTGGGGCTGGAAAACCAGTGTTTTTACAAAAACACAGCCAAGAACATTTCATATAGACCTGAATTAAAATGTATAAAGAGAATTCATAAACCCCCCACCTCCCTCCCTTTTTTTTTAAACATTTCACTTCAGATTAAATATCAACAGAATAATGTTGGTCATTTGCAATGTTTCATGTCCAAAATTAAATGAACTAAAATATGATGCATCTTCCCTAATGTAGACCACACTTGACAATAGTGAAACAATATAGCCTTAGGTCATTTCAAATGCTTTATCTCCATAAGCAAACAAAGAAAACATAATGTACAATCTACATTGTATTTCTTGATCAACAACAGTTGAAGATAAAAGGTATCGTAACTACTTCTGAAAAAGCAAAAAAGTAAAATAAACAGTCTTTTGTCTTCAAACTGCAAACCTGTTATAACAACAAAAAAATCATACTTTAGAAAATAAGCATGAGCACAACAAATCTTTAAATGTTTAAAATTAAAAAGCTGCTCAGTTCTGCACTGAGCCTGCAAATTAACATGTGGGCTACAGGTAGCTTCTCTGATGGGCTACTGGATGCTCCAGTTGGTATTAAGTCTTGATGCAGACACTATAAAGGATTTTAAATACTAAGTAATAGCCAAAGAAATTCACAGTCTCAATAAGCGTAATGGTGGCATTATAATAGAATAGAATTAAAGAATAGAATTCCTTTTTTGTCACTATACACATGTGCAATTTACACTATATACATGGACGATGAAATTGAAATCAACTCACTCTGTAGACATAAATGTGGGACATTTACAACATAGAATAAAAAATAAACATAAATAAGTAATTAAGTATTAGTGCAAGACATACAAGTAGAAGAGGGGATGGTGTGTGGTGCTCAGTTTTGAGGTTAAATAGATGAAAGGTTCTATATACAGATGTTTATATACAGGGTGATATTGCACATTAGTTCTATGACATAGCCTATAGAATAGTCTCAAAAGAGATAGTCTTGGCCCTAATTAGCAAAATAGAAAGCATAAAATTCATATATTTGATTTGTCACAGATATATACCAGCACCAGTAAAACATACAGTGTAAAAAATCTTTACACGTCTGTGCAATTATTACTTTTATTCAACACAATAATAATATACTTATATATGTGAATAGATATTTATATCAATACAATAATAAAAGCTACAGATAATATAAGCATAAAACACTGAAATACTAGTAGAGCTGCACGATATTAGGAAAATATGCGATATGCAATATTACTATTGATTACTGCGATAACAACATGACTGCGATATTTAAATATATCATGTTTTTCTTCACTCCACTTGCTACCAGCATAGACTGATGCAGAATATTAAAAAAAGAAATGCACTGTTTCCATTCCAACATAATTTTTATTGGGAAAAATGTGGCTACACTTGCAATGCTTCTTGTGCCCTTAAAAACATTTTCTGCTACTGTCACCAAAATTAAGTTGAAATAAATAAAAACCTGAAAACTACTTAAAGCATTCAAAATGTATGATACATCTAAACATAATTATTTAACTGCAATGTCTCATCTTAAACTGGTAACCTTTTTTATAACTAGTAATTTGTTGAGCCAAGAAAGTGCTCTAGAATGGGACCTGTGCTTAAATGATGACATGAAAAACATAAAATAACAACCTTCATGGTGAGTTCTTAGCCAAAATGGCTAGCACAAGGAACAATCAGCAACAATGTAGGTAAACTAAAATACATATGTTGGAGAACAAACACTGTGATGACCATCATTATAAGGTAATGCAGTGCAATGTAAAAGTGTGTGTGTGTCTATGTATGTGTGTCTGAGAATGTTCATTATGGCAAGTTCTTGGCTAAGAGAACAAACATGTTTACTTTGCTAAATTTTAAGCATGTGTTGGCATGTCACAACATTCCCTGATGTACTAAAAAGTCTCTCTGAAGGTGAACTACTTGCAGGTATACAGAGATACTTCCTGGCTAGTTTACTTAGCTGTGGGAAGTTGACCCTGTGAAGTCTCCACCAGGCCAAAAAACTTTCTCAAAGATCCTCAAAAAATTCTCAAAGAATACCATCTCATGCCCAGTAGCGGCTTCTGAGCATAAATATTGGTGGGGCAGACACTGACTCCTGCCTGAATCACTACCCTGACCAAATGTTATAGAATAATGTATACTGATAGGCCTATTAAAAACCCAATTAATGTAGTAATTTGGCTAAGCAGGTCTATAATAAGTCAAGTCAAGTCAAGTCAAAGTTTATTTATAAAGCACAACAAAGGCAGCTGACCAAAGTGCTGAACAAGTAGGTAAAAGGACTAAAACATAAAGACACCATGACTAAAAGGACAACATAAAAACACAGAGATGACCTGACGGTGGATGACTAATATAACAGAATGATATATTTGCAAAATAAAAGCGTATAGTACAGGAAGCCAAGGCGTAAAATGATTTAGGGATAATAAATAACTAAGAGAGAGTGATAAATAAGCTAAGACCGTGCATAAGAACAAATAAGAGTTAAAACAAACACATAAACTAAAAACCCATATAAGAGATGGTAAACTAAAAGCATTTCATACACAGTTAAAAGCCAAGGCATAAAAGTGGGTTTTGAGATGAGTTTTAAAAACAGCTAGGGAAGGGGCTAGGCGTATATAGAGTGGCAGGTCATTCCAGAGTTTAGGGCCCACAACTGTAAAAGCCCGGTCCCCTCTGCTTTTCCGCCTGGATGGGGGCACCACTAGGAAGAGTTGGTCCGCTGACCTGAGAGCCCTGGAGGGGGTGTGAATTTTTAAAAGGCCGGACAGGTAAAAGGGTGCCAGACCATGAAGAGATTTAAAAACAAATAAAAGAATCTTAAAGTTTATCCTATAGCGTATGGGAAGCCAGTGAAGAGCAGCAAGCACAGGTGTTATGTGCTCCCGCCTACGTGTTCTGGTGAGGAGGCGGGCAGCGGCATTCTGGACTAGTTGCAGGCGTGCAAGGGCGGAGGAACTTAGGCCAGCATACAGGGCATTACAATAGTCCAGGCGGGAGGAGACAAAGGCGTGGATGACCCTCTCGAAGTCTTTAAAAGATAAAAATGGCTTGACCTTGGATAAAACCCTTAGTTGATAAAAACTAGACTTTACAACCATGTTGATTTGTTTCTCCATACTAAAAAAGGGATCAAAAACAACACCAAGATTTTTTGCTGTGTCTTTTACATATGGTTCGAGGGGGCCTAGGTCAGTGTAGGAGTTAGAGGTGGCACTGGGCCTAAAAACTAGGACCTCAGTTTTGCCTTCATTAAAACTTAAAAAATGTAGGGCCATCCAGGCTTTTATGTCCTCCAGGCAGTTTAGTAGCCGTTTAAAGGAGTGGGAGTCATTGACAATAAATCTGTCTGCAAGCAGCACCATAAAAGCATGCATTTCAGAGTTCTTTTTTTTTATATTAACATTAATGTACCGCTATGATTAACAAAGACTAATGAAATGCCCAATGCACTAAAAGCAAACAATGCAACAGCCTCATATAATAAGCACAACTACACATTTTGCCTCTCTAATTGATTTCGAATGCTTACATGATAGCCCTCATCGAGGTGTGCTGCGATATTAACTTGACCTAGCATGGGTAGTTTTATAGCACACTGTAAATGTGCTTTGCGTGAGTGTGCTTTTTTGCTACTTCGAAAAAGTATTTCACGTCGCTAACTCCTGTAATCCCCATGTCCCCTTGTCCTAAGCATGATCTGAACAGTAGACATGGAAAGTTTCTCGTCGCCGCCATGATGAAAGTCCGCACGAGTCGATTGAGGAACACAAACCAGCAGAAAGAATAGGAGAAGAGGTAGTACAATCGACTTGTTTGGACTTTCATCATGGCGGCGACGAGAAACTACAGCAAGGTACTGCCTGTCAAAACTATTTTATTAATAAATGTTGTGTACACTTACAAAGTTCTCAGTGCCTCGTTTTTTCATGTCAGGACCTGTGTTGTACTACCGATGGAGTGTAGAGTTTTTGAGCTGTTTTAATGGTTTAAAAATAGCGTAGTCGTCATGTTTCGTCTGAGGGCACCTACAACTTCCATTGTTAGCCTTCTGGGACAAACGCTAAAAAATAGTTAAACTCTGAATGCAACAGGGTAAATCAATTTTGCTTCTCAGTACCCATACCAACTCGGTATGATGTTTTAACATGCCAATTTTCATTTTACACCCAAGTTCTCCTTTAAGATGGCAGGCACCACGGATCACCTTTCCAAGTTCAGTGAAGAACTGAGTGATAAAGGAGAGGCCCAGCTTGACAGTTCATAAGGAAATTGCTGTTGTGGTGGAGTGCCAATTGATGAAATTGCTTTATTTTTTTTAATTGGCTGCAAGTAACACGTTTAAGATTGATGGCTGTCCACCTTCATGTGTTAAGCAATTATATCACATAATTCCGATAATTTTAATTGGATTTCTTCATTAATGCGAGGAAAAAAAACAAATGCATTTACAAATCCTCCTTCCACACTGTCTGTCCAGTGACAAATATAGCACACACTCTTTTGTGCATTAGGTTATTATTTTCTAGCTTGAATTTTATTCTATTTAGTAAACAACATAGTACATATGTACGTACCAAGTACATTAAACTTTGAACTTTTGTGAAATACATAAGGTGTCGAATTTTGGTGGGAGTAGAAATCTTCATGTGATGTGACACTGATCGGAGAGAGGACAGATGAGGCAGAGGTGAAGATGCCATGAGAGGCATCTTCAAAAGTGCACAACTTTGACTTCACAAGCATCGGTTCCCATGGTTAGTTAGGCTTGGTTTAACATCTAATATAAAATTCTAATAATAATAATAATAATAAAATATTTATAGAGAACTCAGCTGATTATTTCACAACAGATAGGCTAATACATTTAGCCTTTGGCCATGAAACTGTTCACCTGGATGTGAACATTTGTGGACCTTGAACATGAAGTCATTCTGTAATTCTGCTTTCTGTTTTATATAGGCTACAAGACAATTATATGCACCTGTTTTAACTGTCCCTCACGTCTCAAAGCTAAAAGCGGTCACCATGTGAGCTCAGCACCTGCATGGGCTACAGCACTGAATTGTTGTTTTAATGGGAAATTAGGCGACATTTTTGCAATGACGAGTACACTAGTATGTTGTTCGGTATGTTTCATTAAACTACAGTACAGTTTCTGTTCACCATACGCTGTTTCAATCCTCCCGCATATGTGTTTCAAACGCTCCGACTAGGTAGGGGAGACCGGGGCTGGTAGGATCACTTTTCACACTCAGTTATATTTCTCCGTCTTACAGTGCATTATAGCTGTCAAAGTGTGATTGACTGAAAGCTTAATATCTCATCTATAAAACAGGTATATACAATGTCAACACAATATTTCTTGTTTTGAGTAATGTATGATATAACTGGCTTTGAGAAATTGTGCCAACCTGCCCCAGCACGGGGTTGGTTGGCTCATGTAGGCGGGGTTGGTTGGCTCACATATACAGATGGCTAGCTTTCCCGATGCTCATTTAATTCTCACAAGTCGAGATTCCTGCAGTTGCGAGAAGTGTTTACCACTGCCGCCGCTAGGGACAGCATAGGACCACAAAGGTTTACGCTGAAGTAAAGATCTCACTTCCGAGGTTGACCCACCCACAGCAAGACTTGCAGTTTTTAGTTGACTGTAAAAGTGCTATTATCTCGTAATCCTCACGAGAACCTCACGAGATTCCTTCTGAGAACTGAGAATCGGGAAAGCTAACCATCTGTAAGCTAATGTAAAATAAATACAGTTCACTCAATAAATGACTGAAAACGTGTATGTCACAAAACCCGGACAGACAGACAGGAAGACCCAAATGCGTAACCTCAAACAAAGTTTATTAAGGGTTGGGGGAAAAGGGACAAAGTCAACAGCCCGGAAGGGCGGAAAAGTCAATGGTGAATCGCTCGCCGAGAAACCCAGGCAGGCGGGCAGGAGTAGACAGCCGGCGGGCTGGAGAACCAGGGAAAACCAGGGACGGACCAGGGGCGAAACCAGGAGCAGGTGAGTCAGCCGGACCGGGGTCGTTACCAGGGCAGTAGAGCAGAGCAGAGTCGAAGGCAGACGGAGGTCGAGACCAGGGGCAGGTGAGTCAGCCGAGCAGGAGTCGTTAACAGGGCAGTAGAGCAGAGCAGAGTCGAGGACGGGCAGGAGTCGTTCACCAGGGCAGTAGAGCAGGGCAGAGTCGAGGACGGGCAGGAGTCATTCACCAGGGAGCTGAAGAGCCAGGGAGAGCCAGGGACGGACCGGGGTCGAAGCCAAGGGCTAGAGAGTCAGGCGTAGTCAGGCAGGCAGGAGTCGGTACCGGAGGACTGGAGATTCTGACAGACAGACAGGGGAGAACACAGGAACAGACGGAAGACAAGCAACACCGGGAATACACAGCCAAACAGACGCAGAGAAGTCAGGAGTCAAAATAGCTTGCCGAGGGAATACACCGTGGTTCGCAGACGGACTGACAAGGAGGGAGTGAGAGAGGCGAGTATAAGTAGTGGAAACCCCGGGAAACTAAACGAGCGTGAACGAGGAGGGCAGGTGCGTAGAATGATTGAATAACTCGTGATGATCACAAACCAGGAAGTGCGGGTGAGACGGATGATTACCGTAATCGTGAAACGAGGGGAGCGAGTGAGAGAGATAATCTAATGAGGGTCTAAACCAGGAAGTGCAGGTGCAGTGAAACCCGGTAGAGTGAACCTAAACGACTAGTAATTGGGTGACAAAGAAAAACCACATACGAAAATTCCTAAGCCCAGAGCGAAACCGTGACAGTGTAATATGGTTCTCTGCAAAGTCAGCTCTAGCACCTGTGATTATATATTTTTTGGATGTACGCACTTCTTTTATACTGACAAACAGCCAACAGAGAAGCAGACAGAATATAAATATGTTTATAACTGATTTATGGATGACAAATAATGTGGAAAATAATGGTTAAAAATGATGAACAAAGGGTTAATTAAGTGTTTGCAAATACATTATACATGATTTATAGGGAGTAGTTATTATAAAGTGTTACCAAATAGGGTTGTATTTGAATTATAATTGAACATTTATAATAATAATTATAATAATGCCTAATCTACCTTTTTAATATTCCCTTTTCAAATTATGTCATTTTTTTAAACACCCTGTATAAAATGCTCATTTCTATGAGTACCAATGGGCCTTTCTCATGTAAACTGTTGAGCCAACCTGGGGTGCGTTTCCCAAAAGCGTCGTTGCTAACTTCCTTAGCAACTTCGTAGGTTTGAACGATGGTCTTACCACACTGCTGTTTCCCAACACCATCGTTCAGACTTAGCAACCAACGATGTTTACAACTACAGTAGTCCGATGGATCGTTCAACGACGCAAGTGTTTCCCAACAACAAAGTCTGGACGAACCATCGGAAGTTCCATCGTGAAGCTGTGCAGTTGGAACGATTAGCATGGACCTGTCGTGAGACCGTCGTGTTTGTTCACGTGACGTCTTGCTCGTCACCTTTGGCCTTTTTGTGGCGGATTAGGCGGCTGTCTGTGCGTTACTGCCACCAGCTGCATAAATGATGTTACTCCCAATTCACTTAATTATCGGTATTGCATTGCCAGATCATGTAAAAAGAAGGTAGAAAACACACCCGATAACACACAAAAAGCTGTTGCAAAATGTGGTTGGATAAAAGTTAATGTGCGTCAGTGATGTTAATGAGCACTTTTGTAAAATTGTGATGTATGTGCACTGATTACTGACCCACAAGCACGGTTATTCCATTGCCCCGTAGATCATTTACACCTGTTACAAATTGATTACTCTTCGGCAGGATTCGAACCCATATCTCACCGAAAAAGACAACACTTCCTTTGACAGACCGACAAGCTAACCACTCATCCACCTCACCACTTACCTACACGGAGGGAGTGGTTATATTTATAGCTGTTGCTCCATGCCGTATAAATTAAATATACAGGCATATGATACAAACAGTCAGTCGGTTGTTATTTTTAATGAGTAGGGCACACGATTGTGTTTACGGAGATATCCCGTCTACAGCTGTCATACCGGCTTAAATGAAATTAGACTACGTTTATGTCCTTATGTAGATCAATCGTTTCTGTCGTTATCCGAAACGAATGCATCCGAATACTCTCCGAGCACTTCCGAAACATCTGGGTACTTTGCAGTTTGAACCACCTAAGTCCAAACTAACAACAGTTCAGACTTCCATCGTACTTTGGTGGTTGGAGATTTTCGGGAAACAGTCGGTTGTGGGGTGCTGAGTAGTTTGAACCTACGTTGTACAACGGTGGTTTAATGCTAACCTCCGTCGTTGTTTGGGAAACGCACCCCAGCCCCAAAATTAGTGTGCCAACCAACCCCGCCCACACTGAGGTAGTCTACAGATTTTTCCACAAACACTGTTAGCCTGCTACCATTAGTCACCTCAGGATCTCAAACTTTATTTTACATTATAGTTGAGTCCCTTGACAATCATTTAAAACAAGTTATTTTTTTAAATCCCTAACTGTTTCCCTTCTGGGAGTTGTTAAGTGGAAGGTATACAATCCAGGAATTGACCCCCCAAAACTAAAAAGTTTTACTCACCTAAAGGGTTAATGACCTTGAGACCTCTTACATAACTTGACTTACTCTGGTCCTAATGGGCATCATTTTAGTGTTGGAATAGTGTCTCAGCACCCTATAGTGGCTTGGAAATTAACACTGATTCAACCTGCCCCTGATCCAACCAGCCCCGGTCTCCCCTACGCACATTCAAAGTTTAAAAACGGCGCTATCATTTATGTATTAAATTACACTGGTAGCATAACTAAGAGAATATCCATGTGAGTTGTTGACCACGTGATAAAATGGTTTGTATTCGTTATATCATCGAAAAATTGAAAGACCATTTCACAGAAAAGTGTTTCAATCATCCGCCCCTCCCCCAATATGGAGTTCGATATTTCCTCTGATAACCTGCAGGTAAAAAAACTAAAACTCAGCATGTTACACATTTTTACTGGTTACAAGAAGATTGTTTGCAATTATTTTAATGTGCATTTATTGACCTTCAAAAGAGAGGGACATTTGTCCTGAATAAACTTTCTAAATTCTTCAGAACGTTTTATTAGAATAAGTAGGCTAATGTTTTAGCTACAAAACAGGTCAAATATGTTTTTGTGTGTTTGACCACCCAAAAACCGGCATGGTCCCCGGAAAACGTGCATGTTTGGTCGGGGTCATCCCTATGTTCCCCGGGTTCTATCCCCGGGTCCTGTTCCAAAAAAGGGTCCGATGTTCCCCGCTCAATCCAAATATACTGTGGCCACGCATAGGCGTTGCTTGTTGTTGTTGTTCTGTTTGTTCGCCACTGAACAGATGCTATTATGAGGAGGCATAAACCATTTGCGCCTTTGATCAATAAAAAGGTCATTTTTCCGTCACTGGCGCATTGTTGAAAAGCTATTTTAGAGGCGCACACTGCTTTGAACCCCGATGTACCTGCTGCTGCGCCAGAGAGGCGAGCTGAACTGGCAGAAAAGTTGCAACATGTATAGCCTGTATAGCGCAAGGGGGTGAGACCGTGTTGCATAGCCATGTATTTTTATGTTTTAGTAAGCAAACAGGCACAAATAATGAGAATATAACAATGTTGTGCAGTTTATAGCAATGTTCTGCAGTTTATTTACAATTTCTTTTGTCGTTTTAGATAAACAGCGATTGCAATGTTCTGCAGTTTATTTACGATTTCTTTTGTCGTTTTAAATAAACAGCGTGGCAAGTTGTAAGAAATAATATGGACAAATCATCAAAAAGAAAACTAGTGGACTAATGGTTTGATGGACCTATACTTTCCGTTTATTTTTGATGTGTCCTTTGAGTTTGTTGGCTTTTGCTTGGCTTTTGTTTCCCGTCTTCTAAAGTTGTTGTACCGCTTTCGGCGCACAACGTGTTGAACCCCGATGTACCTGCTGCTGCGGCAGAGAGGCGAGCTGAACTGGCAGAAAAGTTGCAACATGTATAGCCTGTATAGCCATGTATGTTTATGTTTTTCATTCACTTCTCCGCGCAGCGCAGTGCTGCAACTAGATAGTTTCATTTTATTGTAACAAAGAGATCTAAGTATTGGGCTGTAGACCCAAAGGGAAAATGTCGAATAAAATGGGCTTTGGAGAAACAGTCCCGTGTGTCGGACCTTTGTCACCTTTGTCTCCAAATAAAAAAAAGCTAAGATCGGTGCCTATATACCACAACAATACATTGTCTGAATAAAAGTTAGGCATGTGACGAAACAGTGGCGAACAAACAGAACAACAACAACAAGCAACGCCTATGCGTGGCCACAGTATATTTGGATTGAGCCGGGAACATCGGACCCTTTTTTGGAAAGAGGGTCCTATGTTCCCCGATACCGGGGAACATAGGACCCGGGGAACATTGATACACTCCCGTCTGGTCACCCTACTACTGTAACATTGCCCTGGGTTTGTCGTTCTGGGCAGATATTCTACAGTAGACTTAGCGCTGTAGCAAGTTTGGTTCTGGGTGCAAGCACAAAGAATGCGAGTGGCTACGTCACGCTATTTGTTACGCAAAGCTGTGTCTGTGACGTCACATCCAAAGTGAGTATAAATAGGAGGCCTGGGATTTAAAATCCATTTTCACAAGCGTTTGGACACCTGAATTAATCTGTGAGGAAGAACTATAGGAAAGACTACAAGTGATTCTGCTGAGCAAAGAGGGCATGATTTGGTGAGCTGCAGTTTTGCATAGAGTAAAGAGACTCTCCGTCTGCTCTGACGTTCTCTTTTGTTAAACTGTATATTCCTTTACAATTCCAAGTACAAAGTAATTGTGAAGTGGGAAAAACGTAGCTCTGGATGTCACACTCACTCTTACCTGACCCCATCTCTAGCCCCAAGGGCTACTGTGCGCGGCCACACGGGAAGATCGCTCCGACCCACGCAAGTGAGCCGGTCACCCCGGTGCTGTATGGGAGCAGGAACGGCTGGACCCTGCTTCCAACAAAGAAGCAGCTGGTTGTGTGGATGCACTATGCCTACTTTGCTGTAGTCACCTTGGGCATCTACATCCCGCTGCTGCCCTCTCCATGGAACCTGGTGTCCTACGGTGTTGTCAGTACACTATCCGGATCGGGTCTGCACATGCGCACAATTACGTAGACAATTACGTAAACAATTCCATTTACCGATGATTTACGACACTGCACGATCTGCTCCACACTTGCGCGGGAATTTAAAAGGCGTCTGCTTTAGAACTCACTCACTTATTTACCTCACACACTATCATTCACTATCATTCACTTAGGCGTTTGAAGAGAGAAGGCAGAAAAAATAATGGACAGTTCAAAGTTTGCCCTATATGTTGCCCTTAGGCAGTATTTGTCTAACGGACTGGTGGATCCGGAAAAAAATATTCTGAGAATGGCAGGGAATTTTGTTATTAGCGGTAAGTTATATGTTTTGTCTTTTTATATGTTAATACTAAAAGTCAAAACTGTGGTAAAGTTAGCTTAAAATTTGCCTTTTGCCGGACATTCAAACTGTCGGTGGATGTTCACTTTGTTGTGAATAGATTGGCAACTTTTATTCAGTTGTGAAATACCTCAGACCGCAAACATTTTGGCTGTGGTTTGGCATACTTGTGTGTTTTGGCATACTTCGTATTTTTGATATATACAAGCAGGCTCAAGCTTCCACAGCTTCTGATGCTAGCCAGCTATATTTCAGAGACTAGACAAGTAGACTGGAAAAAACATTAAATAAAATTGCAGCCAAGCGCGAGGAACTCAACATCGCACCGCGTATGCTTCTGAATGATGCGAATGCTATTTATTTATAAAAACAATAAAAGAAATTGAGGTTGATTTTTGCACCCCCCACGAGAACGCATAGCCTACAGCAGGGGTGTCAAACTCATTTTCACCGAGGGCCACATCAGCATAATGGCTGCCCTCAAATGGCCAAATGTAACTGTAAGAGTATAAATGCAGTGGAAACTAACTAAATGTAATGTAAAATAAATGCAACTAATCCTTAATGTTAAAAAACTCATATATTTCAAATGTTTCATATATATTTGCATAGATGTAAAAAAAAAGGCTTGTTGCTGTTATAACATAAGTCCTTTTAATTTGTCAGGTTGTGAAACCCACATTACTTCATCAATCAAAGATCAAATTATCCAAGTGAATAAGGATGTAGTCAGGCTAGACTTAGAGCCTGAAAGGCAGGGCAGCGAGTCGATGCGTGATGGTCGAACTGGGTTTTATTTTCCCTCCCAAGCAGGAAAAGTGTCCAGAGAAAAACAAAAGAAAAAAAAAACCTCCAAACAAAATAATCAGAATGAACAATCAGAAATTAAACTATTTAAAATGCAAACTAAACTTTTTAAGGACAAAGTAAATTCAATAATATAAAGCAATAGCAAAAATATTTGCTGTGCAATTCTCTCTCTGGTTGTAGTCAGGTGTTCACAGTAGCTCACCTCAAAACCAACTGCCTGCCATTTGGTTTTCCCGGGGTTTTCTAGCCCACGAATCCAACCAAAACATGTGCAAAATCAATCATGTTTAAAAACCTAAGAACCAGTATGATAATAGACATAAATACTTTGTTTAAAAACAATAAATACGCCGGTTTTAAAATATGTACACCACACACTTCATAAACACCATAAAATATATACAATAATAAACACACAAACACCCCTCTTCCCGACACACTGGTGCAACATGCATACCTCTCACGTGAGCTCTCCAAACTATAATTGAGAACTCTAGTCTGGTCTTTCAGTCAACATCAGGAAGTCAACCTGCAACTACAAGGTAAGCTTTACTTGTTTGTAATCAGCTCACCAGTTTTCTAGTTATCTATTGTTTGCCAAAAGTAAAATGTTTGCCTTGTCCATAGTCCTTTATCTTCAGTTGGCAACTCCTGAAGTAAAGCAAGTTATTGATGAAAGTTTGTTTTTGTCTTTGTTGCAGATGCTGTACTCCTGTGACTGCCAGATGCATGTTTACTTTCAGTGTTAAAAAAATAAAAGGGCTGTGTTTAAAAACGTGTGTCTGCGTGGTGTTTGTTAGCACAGTAGCATGGTGTACAACTGGTAACGGGCTACTGCATCATTACAAAGGAAAAACAAGTTATGACATTAATATGGTCAATGCACCTTTTTGAGTTATTATAAGAAAATCAGACCTTTTAAGGCTTACAGTTTAAGCTCTCGCGGGCCACATAAAATGACGTGGCGGGCCACATTTGGCCCGCGGGCCTTGAGTTTGACACATGTGGCCTACAGTTTAAACATGCACATACACCAACCCCCCTAAGTACATGCTAGGAGAAACAATTAACCAACACAAATCAATTAAAACCTCTGAAATCGTTTAAATCAGCACCGTCCATGCCACGGTGGGCTATGCATTATCGTAGCAAACTCATTGTCCTACCTTAAGACATTAGCTGTAGCAGATCTTGCACGTGTAATCCAATCTTCCCAGAGTTCCCGCGAGGTTTTGAGTTTAGTATCATTGCTATCCGCCCCAAACGTCTCCTGTCCGAACCAAAGCAGTCTGTGCCAAGAGCATTTCGTGTCCCCTACATCATTTTGTGTTTTCTAACCATCATGTTCATTTATTTTTCTAGGTGCCACAAATGTTAACAGACCTTTCTGTCGTGTAACTCAGTGGTTCTTAACCTGGGGTGCACGCACCCCCTAGGGGTGCGCTGGAGATCGCAGGGGTTGCACAGAATTTTGTCTGCGGCGAGGTTGTGACGTTACCAAAATTATATTTAGTTTAATTCAATAATTACAGAATCCTAACAACACACCCTGGTCCACAAAACATTGTAAATATTATTTAAAACAAGTTGTGTCCCCATCATGTAATTTCTGAAAGTAGTCCTTTGTTTCGAGCACGAGCCAGTTGTAGGCATGCGTGTATTGTGCCATGACGATTATTGACTCAGTACTAGCACTTGTTTCACTTACATTAAATTAAAATAAAAAATGTCCAAGAAGCGTAAAAGTTCTGCCGATGATTTGTCTGAATGAAAGAAGAAAACACGACAATACCACGATGGTTTCCTTGAATATGGTTTCATTGAAGGCCAGGATCGTTCTCAGCCAGAATGTGTATTTTGTGGAGAGAAACTTGCCAACGATAGCATGAAGCGGAGCAGGCTACAGAGACACCAGGAGACCAGGCACAGCCATAGCATTGGTGAAAATCGAGAATATTTCGAGAGGAAGAAACAGGTGGCACTCAAAAAGATCTCAGGATATCAGGAAAGCATTTGAAAGAGCAGGTAGTGATTTACTCGCAGTCACTGAAGCGTCATTTGACTGTTCGCTGTCAGTGGCGGTTCTAGGGGGCCAAAAAATATCTACAGGAGATGGGGTAAAAGAAGTTTTGGATTGTCAAAGGACAGTCTGTTGCTCCCAGATTGGCAAAACATGCACTAAGAAGGGTTATTCTCCCATTTAGCACTACATACCTATCTGAGAAGGCATTCAGTGCCCTTGTGACAATAAAAACAAAAGCCAGAAATAGGCTTGATGTTCATCAGGACTTCAGGCTGGCTGTCACAAGCATTACACCTGACATCACATCCCTGGCCAAAAGTATGCCATCCCAAGGTGGCCATTAGCTCATCACTGAATGACCTGAAGAGTGTCAAAATGATAATAGGGCCTACTAATTTGTTTATTCTCAATAGGCCTATTATATCCGTGTTTTTTAATCATTCCAATATATCAGCAGCATTCTATTATTTCAATTAGCATGATCAGCAGATTCTTGTTAACATTTTAATGAAAAACGGCACTGTTCTTACAGTTATAATTTCTTGCAACATGTCATCATTAGGCCTACAATTCATACAACTCCTTTTTGTTACTGTCTCAGCGTTTGTATAACAAAGTCACAAAATGGCATTAAAAAAACTGAATAGGCCTACACCTGAATAAAGGCGACTTTTCTTAGGCACAGCCAAGGGGTGCTTTAGGGAAAAAAGGTTAAGAACCACTGGTGTAACTAACCATCTCTGGCGATCGGCTGAAATGAGGGGAGGGGAAGGAGGGAATTTTGATACATTTTTGAAAATCAATCGTTATTGGCCAATTCACAGTTTACAGTTACGTCAACTGTTGAGCAAGAAAGTGTGGCAGTAATTTTGGAGAGCATTCCCAGATAACAAGCATACGTTGGCCCTACGTTGGCGTTACGTAGTGCATTTCGTAGTGCATCCCGACGGTGTGAACCAACACTGGGCCAACGACTTTTTGGCCGCTGGGGATACGTTGGCCCACCGTTGGCATAGTTGGCATTTTGGCCGTAGGGCCACCGTTTTGCCAACGTGGATCCAACCTACCCCCCTCCCCTGATTGCCACCGTGTTGGCTTATAGCCGATTGCCAACTTAGGTGTAGGCCTATGCAATTGTTATTATTATTAATTTGCCTTATCCTTTGCAAAGTTTACCAAAAGAGTTAATTTCCTAGTGTAATCATATTTTGGTTAAGCTTACACGTCGGTAAACACAGGTAATTCCTGGCTTTCTTGCTTTCGATATTAAGCTTTGTTTATTAAATAGTATTGTGCATGCTAATCGTAATAGCAAGCATTGTCCCACCACGTGCAGATGGGAAAACACCCCAGTGGGCAATTGATGTCAAAATGGCATCAAATTGATATCAAAGACCGAGATCAAAATGACGTCAAAAACGAGTTGAATTTGTAAATCAAATTGATGTAAAAAAATTGGCGTCCATTTGACATCCCAGTTTTGACATCATTTCAAAACATCACGTCAACCTGACATCAAAGATTGATGTCAAAAATTAGTTGAATTAATGAATCAATTGACGCCAAAAATTGACATCTCTATGACATCCAGATTTTGACCTTATTTTAACACCATATTTATCTACCAGAATACCCATAAAAGACTGACAACAGAAGTTTGAAGTTCAATATTTTATTATTAAATTTATGGCGATGAACAAAATGCATTTCATCTTCCATGTCTTTCAGTGGATGGTCTCCACGTCAGCTTCATAGGCTTATAGCACCGGCTTTGTTCACAGTTCTTGGATCTGAAAAAGAAGATTTTTACATAGAGCTATATACACTTGATCTATATTGCACTAATTTTATTTCTATCCAGATAAAACTGTGAAAGTTAAAAGCAACATTACCGTAGTTAGAATGTCAATCAGATTTACAATGAATTATAATTATGTCACGTACCGTACTCCCCATGTACATTAAATACATGGGCAAAGTATCAAATTTAATTGTAAACATATATCAAAATGCAAATGTGTAGATAGATACCTATTCAGCTTCGGAATCAGACGCAAGGTCGACAGCAGTCTGGCCCTTCTTCCTGCTTCCACCTCCCTTCCTGTCTGGTGCAGATCGCAGGTAGTTTCCCATATATGTGATAATTTTCTTTTCTGTCGCCTCAGGATTGGACTCCTGAATAGCACCTGAATTCAAAAAGCAACTAGGATTATCCATGCTCCGCACAGCAACAGAAGAAGGCTTATAACCACAATGGCTTAGAGCTATAAGAAAACAAAATATTTGGGGAAGACACGGGTGCGGTAGTTAAAAAGGATTAATCACCCAGCACTGAGCAATTCTGTCATAAAGATTCGCTTTAGAGACCCCTTAGAATAATATATATAAATTGCTTGACGCTGTTATAAACAAAACAAAAGTAGGCCTAACTTAATTGGCTAAACTGCTTTGGCTCAGGCCGCTATGATAGGCCGCTGATAAGATGCGGTGAATGTCATTTCTAGAGCGCCTATATATCCTTGGTGACCCGAGCTCAGAGGCGCGACAGATACGGACAGTAATCTCAAAACACAAGTCCATTTCCGTGGCCATGTCGACACCAAGTTAGTCTGGGGCCCAGAGGAGTCATGTAGGGAAAGCCTGTTCAAACGCAGAAACTGGCCCCACCTATCTACACCAAATTCCACCATTTCATCACGTTCTTCACAGCTGCTATCAGTGGTGTCGGGCAATTGAATTTAATCTCGTCCTTCCCAAATTATGTCATTGTAATGTTAATGCATATATCCAATGGTGAATAATGTATCAGAGCTGGTATTCTTGGAAGTTGCGATAATCTTGACCAACTCGTAGTGATCTGACAGATCCGTAGGAACTATGCTAAGAACTTATCACAACCTTTAAGAATATTGATAATGCTTGTGTATGTCTACTTACGTATCAATATATATAAAGTTTGCAAATATTTGTTGTTCGAAAACTCTTCTTTGGAGGTGACCCATCCATATTCATCTGGGCCATCAGCCAATTGGTCAGTACTCTGCAGATATAAAAATAAATAAATAAATAAATAAATAAATAAATAAATAAATGAATATCTTTCTATAAGAAATTAAATTTCCTGGTCCTTGATATCATAAATTATGGTTCAGGAATAAAACTGAACGTAAAATCACATGACTTTTCCATGACCACGTTTTCAGAATTCCTTGACCCACTAATGATTAGTCACATGATGGGCACTCGAAATCCATAGTGTTATGAATATAGGGCCAATAGGGCCTTATTGTAGGCCATGCAACATTTAGTGCTGCAAACATTTCCTAAATTCAAAATTCCACGACTATCTTTGGCCAAATTCCTGGCCTGCATTTTTGTTCATTCCCCAGTCACCATAGCAATGGGAACCCTGAGAATAATTTATGGCCTCAAGAATTGCATGTGCGTCCCAATTTGAAATGTTTGATGCCAAGCGTTGTAGAGTATATTCATTGGCCTACCGTTTCATTACAACACACCAGCAGTCCTACGTGTAATGGATCAACAGTATTGATTACTAACTGACTATTAAAGTTATGATATAGGCAAGTTGACTGTTGATGCAGGTATTCCGAGTTGTGGGAACCATATGGGCATAGGCGGCGCTACAGCAAGAGGCATGGGGAAGCTTAAAAAAAAAAAGTGACGGAGAGAGACAGGCAGCTGGGCTACAATGTCACACCAACGCAGAAAACACGTTTTCATGCACTATTTTGGCGTTAAACACATTAATATTGTTCAGATTTTGAAAAGTATGGTTATATGTTGGTTATTATTAACCAAACGGTTTTTGCATGTCGCAAATGAGTAAATAAACAGCGTCTGGGAAAACATTTCCGTGCTGCCCCTAATGGGTTTAAACTTTTAAGACTATGCATTGCCATTGGATTCATGAGACCAGTCGCTAATATCAAGACAATAAACCAATCTGTCATCGTCAAATAATTCTTATTTATTATTGAATGATTGTTATTCGTTTTGAAAAGAGCTCCGTTTGGACGGCCAGTCAACAGTTGTATTCTATTACGTGCTCCAAGTCCGGTGCCATACTCGGCCAGCATTTTAACAACAATATTAAAAGAAAAGAAGGGGGAGTTACTTGTGCTATATATACAGTGCTTGCTTTACACACGTTGTTACACGTATTGGCCCAAATATTATACGGGTTTTGTTCTAAAAAATAGTCATTTAAGAGTTAAATAGCCTATGTCTACTGGGAAAGAAAAATGTATGTCAATTGTTACCATTTTGAGCACAAATGTCCATTTAGTCCAAATTGTTGCTGTTAATTATTAGTATTGTTTTTGACAATAGGTCTAGCAACAACTTTTTTTTAAAAGATTAATCATATGTTTTAGGCTACCTAATGAAGCAGCATCCTCCGTGGGGCCTTTGCGTCAAACTGGTCAACGATGTCCTCTCTTCTTGGTGATGTCACTCTCGATGTAGAGAAGAGACAGAGATGACAGCCTCTGTTGTGCCATGGTTGTTCTCATCCAGTTGCGGACCCGGCGCATCGCTGAAAAAGATTGCTCACAAGTCGCTGTCCCAACTGGGAGTGACAGGGCCAGTTTGAGCAGTTTAGTGAAATTTGGATAAAATCCAGTCAAGGCAGCAGTTTTCAGATTGGCCAGGGACACTCCACTGTACTCATTTTCACCATTGACATCTCTGCGTGGGCCAAGTCGATGTTGATGGAGAGTGTGGATGCATATTTTTTCATCAGCCCCAATGCACCATCAGCGTTGCAATTTAACACGGCATCAACACATTGTGCAATGTGCATTGCTTCCTCCGAAAACCGTTTGTTGCAAGCTCCCACAAGTGCATCTATGACTGGATAAAAGACACGTTTCGCTGCAGGTCAAATTGCCTACCTTGGAGTCTATAATTTTAGAACTGAAAAAACTTTTAATGTCTGTTTTACTAGGCTGCTTCCTCTTCATTCTTTCCGTCTTATCGCAGTACAGTGGTGTCAGCTAGTTCAAGTTAGGTTAGCGTTGCTGTACGGCTGCATCAGCTGGCTCGTTTTAAACGGCTCTGATCAAGCTGGCGTTACAGTTACTATGGCTATGCCTGGCATAGAACGTTGTGATACGTCACCATCGCGCAAATTCGGCTCTTCTTTTACTTTAGAAGCATGTTTAATGTTTTTCCTACCCACGAAAACAATGAAAATAAAAACACGATTTTATATTTTCCTTTTATTTATTTTTTCTTATGACAACTTTGGGGAAGCTAAGCTTCCCCTAGCCTCTTAATAGCGCCGCCCGTGCATATGGGGCTAGAAAGTTGAAATGCAAAAGGGATTGGGTGAAAATTACGACATATATGACACAGAAGTTCCAGAAACAGAGACAAAGATAGATGGAGGTTTTCTATGTCCCGTACTTTGTGAAGTGGGGTACAAAATCATCCCAGGCACGTAAATTTTGAATAATGTGTATGCCTTGTATTAGCCCTACTGAAAGAAATCATCCGTGACATAGATGCTCACCAGAAGTTGTTTTTTTTTCCTCATCCCTCAGCTTCCTCTCCAGGGCTCTCAGCTCACACCTTCTGTTTATTGTTTCAATGTGAAACTGGGAGCTCATATCTTCAGCCAAGCTCAATGACCTTTGCCCTCGTGTCCGTGAGTAGGTAAAAGAGTCGTTTCTGGAACTCTGGAATTTAGAGTAAAATGAAAGTTTAAAAAGTTTAATGGACCATTTTTTAACACCAGTAGATCAAATAGGTTATTTACAAGTTATGTCATTTCGTCTAACAAAATATTCAATACTCACTAGCATTGTGTAACGGGAAAACGTCATCCCTGTATTCTTTTGTTGAACTTGTGTTGTTTGCTTTGTTCTTCTTGGGCCTGGATCTAGACCTCGACTGGTTTCTTTCCATTGCATGTCTCCTGTCCCTAGAGCTTCTCGACCTGGACCTCGACTTGTTTCTGGACCTGTATCTTGGCCTGCCCCACCCCCTTGTCCTTGATCTCGACCTTGAGTGAGATCTTAATTGTGACCTTGATGGAGATCTGATGATTGCCTGTGAACTTGACCTTGACCTGATCATTGACCTGGACCTGGTACTTGACCTGGACCTCACTACACTGGGTCTACACTTCCAACTACCAGACTTTTGTTGTGGTGGTGGCGGTAATGACGGACCTTGAAAGTGAACAAAAGCCAGAAATAGAATTGAGTCATATGTTTAAATTTACAAGGTAAATAATACTGCCAATGTACACTATAAAATGTCTCATCTACATGTACTTACTGCGTCTAGAAAGGACATCTTCCATGTCTTGGCTACGTCCAGCAGGGGCATCGGCATCATCTGCATACCGCACGAAAACAACAACTAATTAATAAATAGATTTGGCACTCACAATATTATTGCATGCAGGGCCAAAACGAGGTAAACTGTGCATGGCAGGGGGCCATTACCATATGTCATTGAAGACAGGTGTTAATTAAATAGCACCGTTACGGCGAGGAATGTGATCCCATCATGAGTGGTGCATAGTAAACCCCTTTTCCGACGCTGTTCTATGTTTAGCGCATCTAATTTAGGAAAGGCCTATGGGGCGCTGTGATTCCCAGTATAGGCCTATGCATGCTGCTAGCACCTGTGATAGTGCAGCTGACTATAGTCGTGTACATATGGCCTGAAATCTACAATAAGCTTTATCTTATTGTATATGGTTTAGGTCATCACATGTGCATACAAATAAAAGACCCATTAGTGCATAGTTTTGAGGTTAATACATCTCATTTTCTCCATTGAGCAAACGCCAAATCATCACTTACTGGTAATGAAATCGCTGTAGATCTTCCACTTCCTTTTCCTTCTTTCTTTACATGCTTCACCCAGATAGCAAGCTGACATTGAAAAAATATTGATTTTCCATCTGAATCATCAGAAATGGTTGACATTGAAATCTTGATGCAAAATAGATGTTGAATCAGCATTGCCAAACTGATGAAACCCGACTGTTAACAGCAGTGATATTAAAAACAACATTGATACAACGTTGTCCTGCTTATGATTGATTGAGCATTAATCTTTGGTTTACCTGGTGAAAATTGTAATGTTGAAGAGACATCGATTTATAGTTGACCAGGAAAGATGATCGAAAAGTAATGGATTTATAGTTGGCCGGGAAAGATGATCGAAAAGTCATGAACTTATAGTTGACCGGGAGACCATCGTGTGGTAGACTCCTGCACGAATAAGTTAGCATGCGCTAGCAACACGCCAGCTTGCATGATGTCTGGTTAGCGGCTGTCTTTTTGCCAGTTTTAAAACCATCATAGGTACTGTAGTCAGAACCAGTGACATTAAATGCACCCATGGCCTATGTGGCATAATAAGTAGATAATCATGATCAAAGGTATGCTCTGAAGATACACGGATGAGCTATTTTTTCAGCCGCAACCACATCACAAAATTCATCATCCGTTCGCTATCCATTTGCACCTGGTTTCTGACCAATGTTCAAAACCGCGCCCGCCCGCTGTGTGCTCCTTTTTTGGATGTATATTTAACAATGTAGGCTATATTTTTTTATTTGGGTAGTTAAACCGCCACCCGCCCGATGTTAATTAAAATAGTATTTTTCGTCACGTCATTCGCCTGACCCTCGGTTTAGCCACAGCCGTAACCGACATCCGAGCATCTCTAGTATGCTGCTGTTTGCCTAATTGGCTGCCAGGCGCAGCTGCCCCCCCCCCCCCCCCCCAAACACAATGATTAATTGTAAATAATGTGTTGTTTTGTAAATGCAGAGCGAACGTCAAACCGTTTCTCGCATGTCTCGATTACCTCCACTGAAGCTGTGATTACGTTGAATTCTATTGCTGGAGGCAGTGGATCTCGCTGCCCCCGAGAAATCCCCCGCTCCTTATCATTCTATGTAGCCTAATGGCGGTTCTCCACTGGCTGGTACCAGCTCGGCTCGGTTTAGTTCGGCTCGACTCGACACGGTTTGGTTTGGGAGCTACCGTTTTCCACCACAATAATATTTGAGGAACCGGTTGCTATGGTGACCAAACATTCTCAGAAAGTATCTGACTTTTAACGCACGCGCAGAGAGTAGCGCACTATATGCATAAGTGAAAGATGGACGAAATAAAGGGAATTATATTTCTTATTCTTGGCCTTTGGCTGTTCGCCACATTTCAACGACAAGTGGCTTATCAAACAAGACTGAAAGCAGCAAGGCGGCGGACCGCAGAAAAAAGACGAAGAGTGTGGGAGGTCGTTTTATCATGTGAGGGAGTCACTCGGAAGCGACACTTGGTAAGTTTGCATTGACTATTATTGATTGGTTTGTAGCCTTGTGTGTCCAGTCTACCAGCTGTTTTTCTGATTTGTTTCCATTGTTTTAGCCTAGGCTAACTGGTCCAAACATTAAGTGTGACGATCGTTTAAAATGTGTATTTCAGATCATCAACTCTTTCCGTCGCCGCAGTCCATCTGTTTGGGCCATGAGCAGAGCAGCTGAATGGTGGGATGTCATCGTTCCTGGCTTTAATCCCAAACAGTGGGTCAAAAATTTCCGTATGTCCGAGGAAACATTTGTATATATTTGCCAAAAAGTCAGCCCACTGATGGAAAAGAAGGACACGCCATTTCGCGGGTGCGTCCCTCTGATGAAAAGAGTTGCCATCGCGGTATGGAAACTGGCAACTGGGTCCGAATACAGGAGTGTGGGTCATCTGTTCGGGGTCAGCATTACCACTGTGTGGCGGTGTGTTTCTGAGTTTGTCACTGCTGCAGAGACTCTGTTGGTGCCTGAACTGATTTACTTACCAGACCAAGGGAAATTTTTAGAGATGGCTTCTTATATTGAAAATAGATGGGGACTCCCACAGTGCATTGGTGCTATTGATGGGTCACATATACCTTATCTTGGCACCACAAAACTACCATTGTGATTTTTTTAATCGAAAGGGCTGGCATTCCATTATATTACAGGGTGTTGTAGACGGGAAAGGCATTTTCTGGAATGTTTTTGCAGGGCTGCCAGGGAGCTTGCATGATGCACGCGTGTTGAGATTATCAACATTGTGGGAGTTGGCCAGCCATGGCAACCTTTTTCCTCCTCACATAAGGGACATTGATGGTGCGAATGTTGGATATTACATCCTGGGAGACTCAGCCTATCCTCTACAGAATTGGCTTTTGAAACCTTTTCCAGACACTGGCCGACTAACTATTGAGCAGCAGACCTACAATAAAAAAATCTCAAGAACACGTGTAGTGGTTGAAAACAGTTTTGGCAGGCTAAAGGGGAGATGGCGCTGCCTTCTGAAACGTAATGACTGTGATGTCAACTTGGTGAAACCAATGGTGTTAACCTGTTGTGCTTTACACAACTTATGTGAAATTCATGGAGAAGAGTTTGATGGGGAGTGGGATGTGGAAACAGCAGCAGAGCCTGCTGGGCCAGTGTCACAGAGTGTGGAGGAGGGTAGGGATGTGAGAGAGGCTTTGGTGCGGTATTTGAATAGATAAATACAAACCTTTTGTGTGTCCTCCTGGTAAATAAATATTTTGTACCATCCTCCCATGTTTCTGTCTAATTGATTTTTGTTAGTCTTTTTTTACATGTAAGCTTAAGTTCTTAAGTTCTTAGAGTGAATAGTAAGTAATAAACAACAGAAGTAGGCCAAGTTATAAAATACTTTATTAAGTTATGATAATAAATAAATACATTAATTAATTAATTAATAACTAAATACATATTTTTAAAGTCCAGACTTAGTCCAGAGGCGGGGTGACAGAGCCATGCTGGCTACTCAATGCCTGCACAAGCTGGCCTAGTGTACCAAGAAATGCTTGGTTGAATGCTGCAGTTGCAGCAATCTCTTCCCTCCTCAGTGTAGCTTCCAGTTCCCTTGCCTCCCTCGCATCATCCAGAGCAGCCTGCAGATGCCTTTCACGCTGTGCCCTGTTCAGCTCCTGCTGCTCCACATCAGATACATGCATGTCCCTGAGAACAGTCACATGTTCTGGTTCCCGCTGCCGTTTTCTTCCTGACTGGAAAAGAAGAAGAAAGATGATTAACATTGTTGCACAATTCACAACACAGAAGTAGTCATAAATCTCTTAAGAGAAAAGCCTGCTTGTGTTCTCCAAAATATGGAATAAGGACTCCAGGCTCTTCTATTATCAGATTTATCACTACCTCTACCACTTACCAGGAATACAACATCCATTGTCAAATGGTGTTCATCTGATTATTTTTTTGTCTGTATCATTAAGGGAAATGAAACAGTATAATCTTGCTGAGAAGCAGCATATCCAACTTCTCAAACAACACCACATTGTTAATGGTCAGCAAATCCTTCTGAAATGCGACCAACAAGGTTATACATTTTGTTAGCCTACTTCTGTCCTGTTATACTAACTTGGTGCTGATGCTGAGGTAGATCCTGCTGGTGCTGGTGTTGATGTCCTTGGTGTCTCTACAGTAGCTGCTGCTGTTGCAGGTGTTGATACCCTTGGTGGCTCAAATTCAGCACCTGTTGACGCTGTGGGCACCACTGCAGCTGGCGTCAATGGCCCATGCTCATCAATTTCCTCCAGTTCCAGAATGTAATCTTGAGGGATACAAATTGGGTGTTACAATAGAACTGACTGTCTCGTCGTGAGTTAGATTTGTAAAAAATAACATCTACAAAGCAATGCTTTGTCGCTACTGCCTACCATAACCATTACAGTCTGTGTGACATTGTTTCAAAATAAAGTTGGGAGGCCGGATTCCGTCAGACATGAAGCGATTGACATATCATGCCATCATGAATGACATGAAACACCAAACAACTCCTAGTGACACGAAATGAATGAGAATAAACGGCAGTGACCATTGACTGTATGGCAGTGACACGACTGTGACACGAATCGACCTGCAGCCATCGTCGCTAACCAGACTCCTGTCCCCAACAAGCACTGACAGCTGACACACATTAATAGCGGATAAAGATTATTAAAACACGCGTATTTATTGTGTTAATGAAAATATGAACAACAACAAAAACACTTACCATCCTCCGTCAGGGACTCCAGGATGCTTGTAGCCGAGTCGAGACCACCTTCCCTCCCGCTGTTAGCAGGTCGGTGGCCGTAAATATTATCTATTAGCTCGAACCACCTCCAGTTCTTCCTGTTCGAGCCACTCCGGCCGTTTGCTCGCTGGTGGCTGATAGCCTACAGTACATAGACATAGACAGGAAAACTTGTTTCAAACCTGTCACAAACATGTTTTTTATTCAAAGATCAAGTCTTTCATTCTTTATATTTCTCCCACCAGCCATGTCAAATGCTTATCACAATGGCTATCGTCAATGCATATTCGCGCCTAATTGTAGCCTATAGAACGTCAAACAATAAATAAACCAGATACATTGTAGCAGGGGCGGCGCGCACGGGCTGCACCCACATCTGCATTTCAGCAGTAGTCATGCAGTCGACATCCTCTCTACGAACAGTTTTTAATGTTTATCGGAAAATAACTACTCAGTACTCTGGCTTTATTGTCAGAAATTATAAGACATTTCTGTCAAAAAAGTCAATACTTGCCAGCAACAACTAACCACGATTCACTTAAAACCAGGCTTTACTTAATCACGCTTTTATATTATGTTTACTTAAACACGCTTTTATGCGATGTTTTTGATAATTTACTTTCCACCAGTGAACCAAATTTGCCCCATATTTGCGTTTCGTTCTGAGGTGGCAGTTTTTCCTTTTCCATGGGTCAGAGCTTGCGTGTAGGTTCGCACATTTTCCCCATCAAGTTTGCTTTTTAAAGATAGCGGTATACGCGTTCTTTCGTGCATGATATAAATGAATTCTAACAAACTCAATCAGTCTATCTGCCCTACCCTTTCCTACCCATGAGCCGCTACTGTACTGCCAAATACGATTAGTTTTGTGATCGCACCACAATAGATAGAGCCGACTGTAACGTTTCTCCTGCATGATAAACTCTAGCAAGTCCAGTTGCATGCTGCTTTGCACAGGCTACAAAATCGTATTACCGAAATGACCAGTAAAGCCAGAAAGCGACTATATGCAGCCTTTACCTGGCTCGCTCCCTTGTTCCCAACCGCCTTACATCTTTTCAACAGGCTATCAGAGCCTTCCCTGAACAAAATAGCCGACGTGCAATTTCTGCTTTATTCATGATACAACGGAGGAAATCGAAACCACCAAACTCCACCATTTTCTTTCCTAATGGCATATTGTCACAAAAATGTGGACAAAATAATTTACCCGGTGGAATAAAATTAGGTATGAAGTAGAATGAAATCTTAACTACGACGTTACCTAATGCTAAGCAATGCATCCACTGGGGACCATGGCTAAGCTATACACAAGCTAACATACTGCGATTAAACCAAACCAAATTAAAGCAAAATCATTACTTACATGCACTTAAGGCAAAGCGGAACCGTCTGTATATCCCATCAGAAAAGTGAGTCGTCGTAATCCACAGTGTTAGTATCAAAGCCAGCTACTTTTTGTAGTTATAATATCATGAAACCGTCAAGCGAGCAAGAACTCATGGGAGACTAGTTAAAACCACTTAATATGCGGGGGTGGGGCAAAGAGGGTACTGCACGTAGTGGAGAGGTCACATTTCCACATAGTTTAGTCTACATGTACATTTCAAGACCAGACACGCCATATGATTACATTGCTATGGGTGTACTCAAGGACTCGCTCCACTGACCTAAAAACTTGAAGGGTACAAGAAGTTATCTGTAAGATTTGGACAGTCCACCACAATCAGAAATGTAGTGTAGTATGTAAGGGGGGCATATCAGCATAAATCAGTCATTGTCATAGTCAACTTACACCACACAGTGGGACATGGAATGGCGGGTGTCTTTGGAATCCTGGCTCACAGCTTTCTAATGGTGTATTGGATGGCAGTACCACATGGAGTATGTAGCCTACAATTGACTTTAAACATCCCACCACACTCCCCACTGGCTGAACAACTGGAGACAAGGCCCAGGGGCAAAACGTCACGATCGGGCCCCCCCCCTTTCCGGAGAATGCGCGCGAGCTCACTACTTAGGACACACACACAAGACTGTCCATCTGATCTATCGCTATTTCAGTGATAAGCATTTTTTTGACGCCAACCCTCCCCATTAATCCGGGCTTGGGACCGGCACCTGTTTGAGCTGGGCTTGCTACAAGTGGCTGGGTTAGGCTAAAGCTATATACATATTTGCAAAGATTACAATAAACCATTTCGGAATGTGAAACATATTTTACACACAACTAACTTTGCGATATTCGAACAAACTATGTAATGTGGGTTTTTTGTTGTTTATTTATTTATTTATTTATTTTGCATGTTCTGCACCCTACCCCTCCCTCCCCAAGATATATCCTAGCGTGTATTCCCCATTGGATAAAAAGCAAAAGTGAAAAGTCAAGAATAGGCTACACCGTTATTATTATGCGCAAGACATGGACCTAAAGAAAATTATTTCAGTGGCATTCGACGCGCTTTGCGCTCCGCGAAATCGTCAATAGGAATGTTCAGCCCTCTAGCCCGCTCATTCTCGATGGATAAAATAGCCAATCCACAAAGTCTATCTTGACCCATTGTGCTCCTCAAATAAGTTTTAATCAATTTCAATTTTGAGAAAGAGCGCTCTGCGCTCGCCACTGAGACGGGGAGAGTGAGAAAGAGCAAGAATGCTGTGCACACCTCAATGAATGTGGAAGACACTGCCGGGTGATCAACTATTAGCAACTTGGCCAAATCAAGCACAGAGGTGTGCCTTGATATGTTCTCACTGAAACAAGACCTAAACGACACTAGTTGCCCAGGAAAGGTAGAGTCAATGTCCCGACTACACTGTAAAAAAAAATCCTGTTAAAAAACAGGAATCAACTGGCAGCAGAGTTTCCAGGAAGTTCCCGTTATTTAACAGGGCCCAGGTTTAACACTAAGTTCATGTAAAATAACAACATTAACTTAATGTAAACTAACAGGAAACAGCTGTTATGATTTACAGGAGCTTCCTGGTTTTTAACAACACCGTAAAAAAATCCTGTTATTTAACAGGGCCCAGGTTTAACACTAAGTTCATGTTAAATAACATTAACTTAAGGTAAACTTTCAGGAAACAACTGTTAGGATTTCCCAGAGCTTCCTGTTTTTTAACTACTTTCCTGTTGAATTTGTTAAAATTACAGGAAACAACTGCTATATATTGAGTTTCTCTCTCAAACCTGCATTTTAAAAGGTGTCTACTATTGTAACCATGAAAAATAAAAGTTGGTTAGAAGTAGCCACATCAAACTATGTTCACAATAAAGCTAGTTTTAGAAACATCAACCTGACATTACGTAGCCCAAAATAAAGGTTTAGCTCTTGCAGAACGGTGCTCTTGCACAATGGTACCAAAGCTGAAAATGGGCACCTTAAGGAAAATCTTAAGGAAAAAATCTAACAATAGACAAAGCATAACTATTTAAACATTCATTTTATTGCATGTCAAACATTCACATTGAAACATTCATTTTATTGCATGTCAAAGATTCACATTTTTTCACATTAGTTTTATATTTCATATATTAATGACTAAGAGGCTAATGACTAATTATTTTAGAAAACAAAACATATTGCATTAGGTTCATGTATATGTATGTACAGTATGTAATGTAATGTGTATGTAATGTGTGCATGTGACAATGAAAACTGACTGATTATGTCAAGAACAGCGGGAAGAAGTCAAGTACCATCTCAAGAAACGTATTTGTGATTGTGCGTCTCTGGGCCTTTTTTCTGCAAGAGAGAGAGAGAGAGAGCGAGAGAGAGAGAGAGAGAGAGAGAGAGAGAGAGAGAGAGTGTGTTAGGGTATACTAGGATTCAAATACAGCCCAATGTGTTAATATTGTGTGTGCCAAACATTATTAATTAGCACTTCCTTACTGTGCATTCACACCGGAGGGGTATAAAACTTACATAGCATGCAGAAGACATCTACTTTCAACCACTTTCTATTGGGAATCAGGCAACAAAGGCAGATAGGGCAGAAAACGAGTGTACAAGGGACTTCAAGGGACAAGCCCCATGATTTCCAAAAAGAATGCAAAAATAGCATCGGGACACATATAAACATTGCAAGTGTTAAATACTCACTCATTTTCAGACGAGGGCGTACCCATAATCCATGAGTTTTCTGAGCAAGCTGGAAACCTGAGGAGGTGTGCTTCGTCTTTTTTTGCCGTTTGCCTTTGTCCCCCTCTCAGGGTTGATACCCACAAGACACCTAAAAAGATGATCATCTGATATATAAATCTGTACAGCATAATGGAGGGCAGCTGAGGCTAAGTTGGAGTCGATTTAAATGTAAAGTAAATTTGTAATGTTAAGACATCTTTACACAGTAAAATGAATGTTTATTAGTTAACTGCAATCATATTTTTGAAATATAAAAGATAAACCCCCACCCCACACACACACACACCACCCCCACCACCAAAACATACCACACATAAAACAAATGAATGAACTTACCTTTGGATAAATTCCAGACAGCACGCTGCCTCCTCCTGATAGTGCAAGTTGAAGTTGTAAAAAACTGAGAAACATGTTGCAAGACCTGTAGTAAATGTGCCAATGCTGGACCCTTCACAGACAATTATTTGCTCAGCACTGATCATCCACTTCTGGTGGATTCCTTGTGGTTCACCTGAAAAAAAAAAAAAAAAATCATATTTAATTTAACTTATACTGTAGATGCACATGTCACCACAGACTAGATTTCTTTAAGGATTTTGTTCAAACAGGATTCAATATAAAATGTGTACACTGATTTAATATTAGATTGATTACTGTTACTGAAAACTAACTTACCCAGTAATATCAAGCGAGGTGTCACAGGAAGGCTTGTTGAAGATTCCAGATCAGCTATAGTCACACATCCCTTAGCAAAATAAAAGACACAAATCATGATGTGTGTGTGAGTGAGAACGTGAATATAATCTCTCATTCAGTGGTCTGTGTGAGCGTGTGTGTATTTGAGTGAATAAATGGAGTGAGTAACTATGAAAGGATGTCTGCAAGGTAAGTATGACAGGTGTTTATGTATGTGTGTGTGTGTGTGTGTGTGTGTGTATGTGTGTGTGTGTGTTTATGTGTGTGTGTGTGTGTGTGTGTGTGTGAATAAAAGAATGAATTAACAAAAGTGATGAGATGGGTGTGATATGGATGTTTGTGTAAGGAGTGTGTGTGCTGTATGTTAGGTATGTGTGTGTGTGAGGGTGCTTGTTATTGAAATTGTGTCAGGGAAGAAATGGAAAGAAATTGTTAGGGTGAATGAAATGAATGGGTGAGTATATATAACAGGATGGTTTTGTAATATTAAGTGGCGTATGTGTGACCGAGTAGCTCAATAAGGGTGATAGATGAGGTATGTGTGTGAGTGTGTGTCATTATGTGAGTGTGTGTTTGTTGTTGATGAGTGAATGTGTGATTTAAGTTCTGTTTCATTGAAAGAGGCAAAGAAAACATAGGGACTTACATCTGCTTGAAGAATCAGTCCAGCTATGTCCTCACAAAAATGGGCAAAGAGTAGCTTGATGACCTTGTAGGGGAGATCGGCGCTGTCGGCATTAAGGATTTCTTTGACTCTTGCATTTGTAGGCTTGGCTTTAAACATCTCCACAATGATGTTACCACAATCCTCCATCGAAAGTTCAATGGTACGAAGCACAGAGACATTAGTCAGAAGCTGGAAGTGAGAGATCATCCCTTTTTGAGTGAACAAGTATGGCCACTTTGTTTTCAGATGCGCTAAGGTTGGTGACGGCATGGCATTTACATGGCGGTGCTGCAGGTAGAATGTAATGTCCATCAGTTGCTTCACCTCTGCTCTATCAGCACCATGTATTCCGTTGTGACTATAGATTCCCTCCAATTGCTGACATTTAGACTCCATTGACTCCTCAGATTCGCCGTTAGGGAGGCTAGGTTGAAACTGTGTGCATCCATACGTGTCAGTAGGACCTCGTTTTTGTCCATTGCTGGCCACGCGGTATTGTCGGACGGTGCTGTTTCGCTTCAGATTTTCAAGTCTATTTTTTACCTGAATCAGGAGAGATAGGTAACCACCATCAAGGAGCTGTCCATTCTCACGAAAGTCAGCAAAACTATTAGGATATTGATGACAAATGCTCTGACAAACTGTTAGACATTCCGCACGACTTGGATTTAGGTCACACTTCCTCATCTCATCTGCAATGATCCTCACAAACTGGCGCCGTGCAGCTGGTGATGGTCTCTTATCAGAGGTGATGGCACTGCGAATCTCTGAGGGCATAAGGTTCCATGGGACCTGGAAGGACTCTGGCCAAGGCCTTCTTGCAGGCTGAGGAGAAGGCTGACTAGGCTGGGGAGAAGGCTGACTGGTTTCACCAGGAGATGGGGTAACTGGTGGTGAGATGAGGAAGAATTCAGTGGGCAGGACCTCGAAATCTAAGGTGATTGAATCTGCTTCTGAAAGACAACCAAAAATAAATGACCATAATCAGAAAACTTGTACATTACAGGTGGCAACCGTGTCAAACTATGCTATTGGGGGAATGCACACCAGGTTAATTATTAATTAACTAATTAATAATGAATTATTGTCAATAAACAGAGGACAATGAATACATTTGAACAGAAGGCAATGAATACTTTGGCAACTCACTATATTATGAAAAATGTAATAATACAAAAGTTTGTTTTTATAATCGGATATTTTTATATGTTTTTTTTTATTTTTTTATTGCATTTACACATATTCAGTGGAATCCTGAAAATAAAGTACAGCGTTCTTAAAAATCTCCACTTTGGAGGCTGTTTTAAAAAAAATATCCGTTTGAGGTGGCTAAAACTCTGTTTATGTGTAAACGAGAGGCCCAACGGATTAAAAAAAAAATTGTTTATAAAAATATCTAGATACGTGTAAACAGGGCCTTAGAATCTGCAAATCTAGAATCTACATTAGAATCGTTAGCAGAGGTGCTCAAACTTTCAAACTGTACAACTTTATATACAATGACATAGAAAAGAAAGCATACCCATTTTAAAAATGTCCAGCAGGTTCCGGAGTTCCAATATGGGGGATTAGACCCTCGAGGTCTTTTTCTTTAACATACTTAAGTTGGTGCCTTGACCTTAACCCCACGTCGAGAAGGCGCACAATGACTCTCTCAGCTGCTGACTGGTCAGGCAGTGCCCGGGTGACCATCTCCCGGACCTCCTCCACAACTGACATCACTGAATGCTGAAAGACAAGAATGATGAAGAATCATTACAGGCATGCCAGAGTAGCTGTACTGCTGCAGTGGGTAATAGTCCAGGAGGTCTTCCTGGTTTACACAATTGTAGCCTTGAAGTGACTTGAAAGTGTAGACACCCATGTCATGGAGAGGCACAGCCATGCATTTTTCGGTTACAAAATATACAGAATTGCTGTTGTGGATGACAAGCGCAACAATCCTTCCAATTGTTAAACCATCTGCACTCTCTCCCATCAGGACAAGCATGTTTTTTTTTATATTTTGTGCCCTTCACTGTAGCCTGTGGTGCAATCATAGTGTTACCAGGGGAAAAGTCATAGTCTGCAACACAATCCCTGATCCTCTGATCAACTTCTGTAGGCAAATAGTCTACAGCCTTCTCTACTTGGATGTCAGAAGGAAAAAGATTCCCAGCATGCAAGTATGCTTGAAGGAGTTGATGCCTTTCAGAGAGTGTTTGGGGCAAGTTTTTAAAGTTGTGGAGCTTCCTGGAACATTGTTTGAAATAAGAGTGTTTGCTCTCAAATCTCAATGTCCACAAACGAATGAGTGGGCCAAATCGAATAATGAGCTCGGGATAGTGGCAAAGGAAATGGTGTTTCGGCTTGAGTGGCTTATCAGGGTATTCTTGATTCCTAGAATACAGATAGTCATCAATAATGACTTTCAAATAGGCTACTTGGCCTGCCGAAATAGCTGGAGCACAGATAAGGGACACCAGTTCACGAAGCTTTAAAATCAGTTGCCAAATCGCATTCTCACTGGGGCTCTCAATTCTTTCACCAATTAGCACCGGCAGTAGTCTTAGGAGGCACCAATTTTGAACAGCGTGGCCGCTCAATTTATCACTGTTTGGATTGATTTCGCAAGGTGTATCTTTTGCATCATTTCCTAAATATTTGACTTGATTAATCTGTCTGTTCAATTCCTGATATGTGAATCGTCTGTCCACTTTTACCAGATGTTGGATGTATAAGGCCAGATCATAGGCAACAACGCCTTCAAACAAATCATGTCCCAAGCATGGAGGCAATCCAGGCTGAGCCACATGAAATGATGCCAATTTGTTGAAAAGAGAGTCAAATTTCACACCCCCACTATGGGCTAAACCCCCTTCAATCTCCTGAACATGACCTCTGTATGATGACACTGTGCGACTGTCAGCCCTGCTAAGAGGGTCAGCACGGAAAGTGTTTCTGTCTAGTTCACAATATCTACAGAGATAATTGCTTGAACTAAAATTTTCGATGAAGCCTCCAATGTTGTGTGACCCTAGGTTATCACCACAAATAGCATGTAGCACTGCCTTACATACCTGCCCATCTGGTAACATTATGCCCTTGCTCTCAAGATCTTTCAAGTCATTTACAAGGTGACCTAGGATTAAATCAAAATAGTTGAAATCCTGCTCCTTACAAAGAAGGACGAGTTGCATTTGATCTACACTAGATCTATGATGTGGCAAAAGGTCTGCTAGAGTTAGGTAGAAAGAGAGTATTTTGTGCTTCTTTTTTCCTGAACCGAGCGGATTTGCCACCTCAAATGCATCCTGATAAAGAATTAGGCCCAAAGAAGACCCATGATCTGAGTTCTCTGTGACATTCTCTCCATCCCAGACATCTTTAAAGATGCCTGTACTTTGAGAACGTGCATGCACATGTTTGTACTGTTCAAAAACAGATTTAGACTGGAATAAGGCATGAAGTGTTTGTGTAATGGGAACATAACGAGCAAAACACTCTTTTCCTGCTTCATTTTGCCCAAGACAAATTGGTACTGGTTCAACATAGTTGAATTCTTTTTTGAAAATTGTCTTTCGCCGTGCATCTGTCTTCAATGTGGTGTTGTGCTTCTGAAAAATATCGTCTGTTTTCAGGTCATCGATAAGTGTCCTAATGTAGTCATCTGGAATTCCTTTCACACGCAACTTTTCATCCAATTTAAACAGTAAATGAGTCTGGCTTAGATCATAAATTGCTTGAAAATCATCGACAATTGTTTGGATGGTAGATGCTGGAAGGAGCAATTTCGCCTGTAGCTTCAGGTAAAATGAAGCCAGATTCCTAAAAAACATTGAATCATTGATGTTCTCTGGATAAACTTCGAAATGCTCTGCAGCATCAGCAATGTCAGGACCAATACTTTGGTCATGACATAATTCAGTGTGATCATACGAGACAGATTCACCAGCAGGTCTAAAAATGGATTCCAACAATTTTTTTTTCTGCACTTTTTGCATGCTTTCAGGATAGGTGAGATGTAAATGTGGATACTACAGTAAATGTACTATCACAGTCCATGAAAGGACATGCAACAGTCCGTCCCTCTTTGATGTGACCCTTGAGATGACCATAAAATGTACTTAGGGAATCACATTTCTCATTGCACAAATCAATATGGCATGCGAGATCCACTAGAGCTAATCTGTTATCAAACCCACATTGTTTATGGTGTCTGTGTATGTGTGTCTTCAGACCTGCATGCCTTTTAAATTTCATTTGGCAGTCCGAAACACAGCATGGAAAGTCTATATTGGGTACACTGCCATGAATTTTGGAATGATTAACATAAGAAATAGCTGTGGTGGACTAATGCCCACATATCTGACATGTAAACATTTTTTTCTTTTAGTTTACAGCAAGCTCAAAAGAGTTAAAGAGGAAGCATAAAAGTCAGGCAGCCATCTGCTAAGGAGAGCTAGCTTGACTACCATCTAACATTAGCTTTCTAACCCATCAAATCAAATAATCAACTGAACACAGATCAACTAAACCACTTTAAACAATTGCCCGTACAGGAAAATAGTCAACACTGACAATCAGTCAACATTAATCGTGCGTATGGTAAGGTACGGCGATTTGTTGAACCGATTGGCTTAAGGCAGATTTAGCTAGCTAGCACGTTAGCACGTAGAGCTGCTAACGTCTGCACCATTGACTGTATATAGGATATATCCTATATACAGTCAATGGTCTGCACTTCTCCACTTTCAAACAACTGATTTCAAAGCTTAAACTACATGGCGTCATGTGTCTACAAAGCTGAGAAAAAAACTGAATAAATGACTAAATGATTGCAACGGAAGGCTTCACTTTAAAGATTCACTATAAAGTTCACCTTATCGTGTTGTCCAGAATGTCTTTTTCTCTCAGCGCAACCTGTCGAGGCGTAGAAGACCTTTTTTAACCGTCGACGTGAGTAGATAACAGGAACTGAGTGTGTTCCGGAATATAATAATAAAACTTTACTTGTATAGCACAGTTCATACATGCAATATGCAACTCAAAGTGCTTTACAGTTTAGCAGGGTTATTGGGGCTAACTGGTAATCAACCAAAAAAAAAAGTTCAAACGCCGCAGTAGGCTAAGCACGGGAAACAATTGTCTTACGCGCACTGATGTAATATCCACACTCGTTCCATACAGTTCGGTAGTTTATTGTTCACCATATCCACACACAAGCCAGATCTCCAATAATCCACATAGCGATGCAAGGTAGAACAAAACAAGCATATAAAATCATACTATTACGGAGCGTGTGGTCTGTGCGGTACACAAAAGGTAGCCTTCCCCTGCTCACCCCACGCCAAACTGAATACCCCGGTGTGCAGGTGAGCCTAATTAGTATAGCTCCTAATTGTGCACCACACACACCCGCTGCAACCCCACATCCAATCAACACACATATGCAAATAAAATGAAAACACCACACACACACGCATCTTGATTGGCCCAAGTTATTTTAAAATAAAAACTATTTATGGCTCCTACATTCCGGCCCCTAATTATGCTCAAGCTATAATTACAAATTACTATACATGTAGGAGACAAAGAACAAACACTAATAATCTGTGTTTCATATTACACTCTGTAGGCTAACCATAAAGCCACTTCTAAGTGGATCACACTCCTAAAATTGATTTAATTTTTTTTATTTATTTATTATTATTTTTTTTTTTATTTTTTTTTTTGTGTCAATATTTGCGTTAATTATATTTGTGTTTTATCCATACAACTCCTCATAAATCCTCTACTTCCTGAAGAAGACATATTTTAGTGATGGGTCTATCCAAAAATCCTGTTTTTGTTCTGATACGAACTCGACGTACATATCCTCTTCTATCCTGTTCTGCTTCCACAACCCTTCCAGTGAGCCACGAGTTGCGTGGAGCACTGTCATCCACGACAATAACAAGGTCTCCAGGGACAAAGTTCCGTTTAATGCCCTGCCACTTCTGCCGTTCCTGAAGCAGAGGCAAATACTCTCTGACCCATCGCCTCCAAAACAGGTCAGACATGTATTGAACCAGTCTCCAGCGTCGACGGGCATACATGTCTTCTTTCTGGAACACTCCTGGTGGTAATGACGGTTTGCACTTGAGCAGCAAGAGATGGTTGGGTGTCAGTGCTTCCAGGTCATTTAAGTCAGTTGATGCTTTAGTTATGGGGCGGCTGTTAATGACGGCTTCAACCTCGCAAAACACTGTGTGGAGGCCTTCTTCGTCAAGGTTCTGTGTTCGCAAGATGGAGTTCAAAACTTTCCTCACAGACCTTATTAGACGCTCCCACACTCCGCCATGAGACCCAGCGGGGGGATTAAATGTCCACTTCACACCTTTCTGGAGAAGCAAGTCACTGATCTGTACATGATTCCATCCTCCTATTGCCTCTTTCAGTTCACGCTCGGCACCGACGAAATTCGTCCCATTGTCCGACCGCAACTCCAGCACTTGACCTCGTCTTGCCACGAAGCGTCTGAGAGCATAGATGAAGGAATCCGTGTCCAAGGATGAGGATAAGTGTACAGCTCTTATAGCCAGGCATGTAAAGATTACTCCATACCTCTTGATCGTACTTCGCCCTCGCTTAATCTCAAAAGGTCCAAAGCAGTCCACCCCTACTCGGGTGAAAGGTGGCTCATCAGGAGAAACTCTATCATGTGGAAGGTCCGCCATGTACTGATTTCCTGGTGTTGCATTCAGGCGACGACAAACCACGCACTTTGACAGAGTCTTCCTTATGGCAACACAAGCTCCTGGAATCCAGTACTTCTGGCGCAACTGCGACAGCATGTGGTTACGTCCACCATGACCCGTGGCTTGATGCACATGATTGAGAATGAGAGCAGAGAGGTGGAAGTCCTTAGCCAATATAGCTGGATGTCTTGCCTCATCTGGCATGGCTGCCCGATCAAGTCTACCGCCGACTCTCAGCACACCATCCTCCAAGATGGGATCAAGCTTGTAAAGGTGACTGCTCTTTTTCACCCTTTCACCATTCTGCAAACAGCTCATCTGGAAACCTCCTTCTTTGATAAAAGCAAATAATTGCCTTTTCAGCTCTGGAGAACTCCTCCATTGAAAGGGGTCCCTTCCCTACGGCCTGTGCCTTAACACATTGCATCTCCTCCTGCAGCCTCCTTTTCAGCTGTTCTTCACCCATATCAGACTGAGTGAGGACTTCCTTCAGCTGTTTCCTCCTTCGTCCAAGATCCAACAACAACCCCTTGAACCGAAGCAGCCAGCCAACCGCCCTTCTCAGCCGATTCCAAGAGGAGAAGTGTGCAATGAAGCACATGACCGGGTCAGTCTGTTCTTCGACCCGGACTGCATTCACAGACACGACGGTCTTGACCTCAGGGTCTTCTAAAGAGATCTTTCCAGACAGGTCAATGTTCGCTGGCCACTTTACTTCAGGTTCCATGAGAAAACTTGGCCCAAACAACCATACTTTAGACTTCAGGAAGCTATTTACCTTAGCTCCCCTAGAGGCCAAGTCTGCTGGGTTACTGGATGTATTCACGTACCTCCATTGAAATGACTCAGATGTGGCAAGAATTTCTGCTACACGATTTGCCACGAAGGTTTTAAATCTTGAAGTCTTGTTGTTAATGTACTTAAGCACTGAGGTACTATCGCTTCAGAAAACGGATTCTCGCAACGGCATCCTCAACTCCTTTCTCCACAGCTTATCCATCCTACTTGCAACTACTGCAGCTGTTAACTCCATGCGTGGGATAGTGATGGATTTCAATGGTGCCACACGGGCTTTTCCCAGTACAAAGGCACAGTGAGCCTGTCCTTGGACATCATGCTGTAACATGTAGGTCACCGTCCCATATCCATCTTCACTCGCATCCGCAAAGTGGTGAAGCTGGGCGGAAGAGACTTTTCCAAAATCAGGAGGCTTAAAGCACCTCACAACCTTAAAATCCTCCAGCTCATGGAGCTCCTTCAACCAAGTGGTCCATTCTTGAGCAGCGGCATCTGGCAGTGCGTCATCCCAGCCCAGCTGACACCTACACAGATTCTGAAGGACTCTTTTAGCAACAAGTACAACTGGTGACAGGAATCCTAAGAGATTATAGATGGAACTGATAACAGATAAGATCCCTCTTCTTGTCAGGGGCCTGTCCCGCAGTGTAATCTTGAACTTGAAAGAGTCCGACTGAACGCACCACTGAACTCCAAGAGCCCTTTCTACTTGTAAGTTGTCACTGTCCAAATCCAGGTCTTGAACTTCAAGAGATCGATCTTCTTGAGGAATAGCCGCAAGAACAATGCGACTGTTACTAATCCATTTTGTGAGCTGAAATCCTCCTTTGCGACAAAGTGCACGGAGCTCCTGATAAAGGGATATAGCCTCTTGTTCAGAGCTAACTGATGCCAGACAATCATCAACATAAAAATTATAAAAGACAGTGTCAACAGCCCTTTGGCTAAATTGGACTTGGTTGTCTTCAGCGCATTTTCTCAGGGCGAAAGCTGCACAGCTAGGAGATGATGTAGCTCCAAACAGATGGACAACCATTCTATGCTCCATCAGATCTCGTTCATATTCTCCATTCGGCCACCATAGAAAGCGTAACAGATCAAAGTTTGTTCTTGGAACTTTGACCTGATGAAACATAGCCGTGATGTCTGCCATAAGTACAATAGGCTCCTTTCGGAATCTACTTATAACACCAATCAATGAACTGGTGAGATCTGGGCCTTGAAGAAGTTGTGCATTTAGAGATGTTCCCTGAAAAGTCGCTGCACAATCAAAGACTACTCTCAGTTTCTTCTTCTGCGGGTGGTACACCCCATGGTGTGGGATGTACCAAACCCTCCCATTACCATGGTCTAGATCCTCTGCGGGCACCCTCTCAGCATAGCCATTTAATATCAGGTCACTCATGAAGTCTGTATAGTGAGCGTGGAACAAACTGTCCTTTACAAACCTCCTTTTGAGGCCCAAAGCACGCTGCACTGCAACATTCCTGTTGTTGGGCATTTTCATATCTACTTTCCTCAAGGGCAAGCCGATGCTGTAATGGCCATCAACCAACTTCACTGACTCATTGACAGACTCCATGAACTGATGATCTTCTCTGGACAGCCCTGGCTGTTCATCTTGAACACATTCAGGGAAGTCAACCTTTGTCTGCTGATCCCACAGATCCTCGAGTGTAACGACAGAGATCCTGTTGACTGCAACTTCTCGTTTGACACAGGTGGAGTCATCAATGCAGTCCCCTCTCAGTGGACCATTCACGGTCCATCCCAATATGGTCTTCACTGCATAAGGGCCGTCATCTACACCTCGAATGACTTCCCACGGTTCCAAGGCCCTCGGAACATTTGTCCCAATGAGCAGATCCACCTCAGAGTCAATTTCTGTTAATCCAACATCCTTCAGATGTGTCCAATTAAGTAGGTCTTCATGCCTAGGAATATTGCCTTGATGGACAGGCATGCATTTCTGTGTGAAGAGCTCCGGTAGCGCACAGAAACAGTCTGTGTCCAGTCCAGCTACCTCCAGGTCCTTCACAATGTAGCTGCTGACTACCTTCTCTTGACCCATTGTCCTGAGGAGGATGCCAGCTTTTCTTCCAGTAACATTCAGCCTGTTCATGAGGCGTTCGGTACAAAATGAAGCCGAACTCCCAGGATCCAGGAAGGCGTATGTGACAACAATTTCATTCCCCTTTTTAGACTTCACCTGGACAGGCAAGATTGCAAGTGTACAGTCGCGTTCTCCGGCCCCAGTAAGCCAACTAGATTGTACAATGATTGGACCACTGCCACTTGCCCCCCCTACTTCTCTCTGGTCTCCTTGCTTCACCTTTGCTGAACCAGATTCTGCTTCTTTTGAGCGGATGTGCAACAAACAGAAAAGGCGTTTTTTACAGTCTTTACTTCTGTGTCCAATACACAAACAGCCATAGCACACGCCATTTTCCTTCAAGAAAGACATCTTGTCACTGTGCGCTTTCCTTTCCAACAGAAGGCACAAGTCCAAAGTATGCCCTGCTCCACAAAACAAGCAACTGTGTGTGACAGGTGAGGCTCTCTCTCTTTTAACATCACATTCCACCTTCTTGTCATAGTGCTGTAATTCTTTGTCCATAGTAGCAATAGTAGTGGCAAAGCTACTTCCTTTGGCTTTAGTAGAATAAGGTTGAGATTTAACGTATTTCACGTCTCTTCTTACAGTGACTGGAGGATCATGTAACATTAAATCTCCGAACAGCGGGTCACTTGCGATTTTAACTTGCCTCTCTACAAACTCAACAATATCATGAAAGGAAGCTCTACGATTTAATCTTTCTTGTAAATTACAAGCAACTTCTCTCCATCTCTCCTTGAGCTTGTATGGTAGCTTTCTTACCACTGTTTGCATGTTACTTGGTGTATCCAACTCCAAACAAAAATTAATTCCTCCCATTGCGTTACTGCACTGTCTCAAGAAGATGCTGTATGCTTGTAGGGCTCTTACGTCTTCAGATTTTATTACTGGCCAGGCGAATATCTTTCCCATATAGGCAGCAGCTATCTTCATGGGGTTACCGAAATGCTCCTGTAGCAATGACTTGGCCTTGGCGTATCCTTCCTCCTCGCGCATGTACTCACAGCCTCGAACCAGCTCTCGAGGCTGCCCTCTAGTGTATTGCTCAAGGAAATACAGGCGTTCTTTGGCACTGTAGGTTTTTTGCTCAATGTTATGTTCAAATGACCTCATAAATGTTTGAAATTGTAATGGGTCTCCATCAAAGGTTTGCATGTCTCGTCTTGGGAGTAAAGAGAAATACTGCTGCTCCACTAGCATTGATGTAATTTCGTTCTGTTTTTGCAGGACTGTTACCAGAGGATCAGGCTCAGAACTCTGCATTCCCGATGTAGCCAGGAGTGGTTGAAACTGAGGCTGTAGATGTTCTGAAGGCAGGTGACTAGGCATGGCTTGAGAATGTAACACCATATTTTCTCTCGGAATTAGTGGTTGACTAAACGGTATAGCCTGCGAATGTTTCACTTTAGGCCTAGCGTCCAGTAAGTGGTCTCTTGCCGCACCATGCCGTGGTGGTTGCACTGATGTCTTTGGGACGAATGTATCAGCTTCCATATTCAATAAATTAACCTCTCTCTTCCTTCTTTCCAAATAGGAATTCATTCCATCCACTTTGCTCCTACTGACGTAAGATGGACAAGACACTCTGAGGACATTTAGTTTAGCTTCAGAGGCAGCAATCTCCATATCCAGATCTAATTGTTCCTTCCTTTTTCTAAGCAACTGCTCCTCCTCTTCCAAAGCATGTTTATTTTTTAGCAGCCTCTGGCGAGCCATGAGTGCAGCCATCTCGGCCTCAGCCTTGATGCGTGCTGAGCGGGTAGATGAAGTAGTGGATTGTTTAGAAATATTAGAAATACTGTCACTTGGTCTTATGTCATTGTCCAACTGCTTAGCAAAATCCGTTACTATATCGAGACTTCCAGCATTCTGATTATGTTCAGTCAAATGAGTATCGAATGTAGGGTCCGGAACAACAGGTGCCTTCTCACTTTGTGGCACACCAGTGAGGGAGCTCTCTGGATGGTCTTGTACCTCACTAGCTTGGCCCTTCACATCGGAGAGCCATTTTGTGACTTCACTAATAAAGGAAACATTACGCATATGTATATTTATGAACCAAGCATGTTGTTTGTCTTGCTCCTCTTGAGGCAGCATTGGTACAACAGTGTTATGAAGCCGAGTTGCATCTTTAAAGAGTGCATGACATTTTTGAAGATGAGATTGTACAATTTGTATACTTTGTTCATTTTGCTCTTGCATAAAGCCTTTTATTACTTTCATAAGATTTTTAAGTTTACTAATCTTTGTTTGTCTCTCCTTTTGAATACCTTCAATTTTATATTGAAGTGCTTTAACAGTTAATTTAACAGGTCTTTTTTCTAAATCTTCATTTTCTTCTAGACTTTCTTCAAGACACCCATTTAACTTTTCCAGACTCATTTTGATATAGGAATAACCATACCCCAATTACCACAACATTAATTCACAACAACATTCACAATTCACAGCAAGAAATAAAATTGAAATGTTCAGTAAAGCAACAGCGTTTGCCAACACAATTTCAGTAATTTACAACAGTCTTATATCATGACAATGTCCATTAGTCATATTGTAAGAACAACAATGTTGGTCGAGTCGCCTACCAGGCCACAACTGCGGCCTTGGGAAGATATTCACCGTACTACGAGTCAGTCAAAGAGTATTACAATACCTCAGTTCCAACAGCGAGTCTATAATGACGAAACGTAGTAATCCAGCAAACAGAACACCAGGAATTAATGAAGCAGTTCAGTAGAATTCACCACACTGCTATTCAACAGCGTTGCGATACCTCCATTCCAACGGCGAGGCTCAAATTCCAGCGGAGAGACTGCTACGATGATCACAGCAGTAGTTACCCTCGTTGTAATCCAGCAAACGGATCATCAGCCATGAATGAATCAAAGGCACCGACACCGACGTAGACACAGCTTCTCCAATCGTCTCGCAGAACAGCAAGCTGCTTGTGGATGAGCGAAGACACCAACGACGGCGTGGCCAATAACTTCTCCAATTATAATCCAACGATAGGCCTCTTCCAATTCGATCCCAGGAAATCCAGCAACAACGTTCAAGCGATTCACCTTGATGAGCAACTTTTGTGTACAATTATTGCGGCTAACTGGTAATCAACAAAAAAAAAAAGTTCAAACGCCGCAGTAGGCTAAGCACGGGAAACAATTGTCTTACGCGCACTGATGTAATATCCACACTCGTTCCATACAGTTCGGTAGTTTATTGTTCACCATATCCACACACAAGCCAGATCTCCAATAATCCACATAGCGATGCAAGGTAGAACAAAACAAGCATATAAAATCATACTATTACGGAGCGTGTGGTCTGTGCGGTACACAAAAGGTAGCCTTCCCCTGCTCACCCCACGCCAAACTGAATACCCCGGTGTGCAGGTGAGCCTAATTAGTATAGCTCCTAATCGTGCACCACACACACCCGCTGCAACCCCACATCCAATCAACACACATATGCAAATAAAATGAAAACACCACACACACACGCATCTTGATTGGCCCAAGTTATTTTAAAATAAAAACTATTTATGGCTCCTACAAGGGTTGTTACAAGACAACATTTCTTGCGGTTTAGTGGTGTCGGAGCAGATAAATACAGTAGCAGAACACAGGTAGGCAGTCCTTGTAGGCCCTAGTCAGCAATCTTAGTAGTCCAGTGGCGCTAGAGCTATGCACTCCCTCTTAAAGTGGGCTCTTATGTGAACATAGGTTGGCAGTCTTTGCAGACCAGTGGCACTAGACGAGGAAAGTTCATTTAGGCGCAGTTGGTATAGTGTCCCCAGGGAGCAACAGGGGTGAGGAAAAACTCCCTGTTTGTATGATTTGCGTGAATTCAGGAAGAAACCTCAGGAATCAGTGAGTAAAACTCCCTGTTTTTCTAGAAGGAAACCTCAGGCAGAACCACGTCTCCCAGGGAAGCCCATCTGCCGGGGCTGGTAACGGGAAGTCTGTGACTATTTGAAGGGCCTTTGGTCTAGGCGGAGGAGTCTGGCTGAAGGGACTTTGGTCTGAGTAGTTAGGTATAGGCATGGTTGAATAGGTAGGTCTTTAGTTGTCGCTTGAAGATGTCGATGGATTCTGCTTTTCTGATGTGCTGTGGTAGGGCATTCCATCTCCTTGGGGCGTAGTATGAGAAGGCCAATTCCCCGATCCTTTTGGATGGTGCGTCTGAAATCTTCAGGAGACCGGCATCAGCGGATCTAAGGGCTCGTGCAGGGGTATAAGAGGATAATGCGTCAGCAATATAGCATGGGGCAAGGCCATTTACAGCTGTAAATACCAGTAGTAGTACTTTGAAGTCAATTCTATAAGATACATGTAGCCAGTGTAGTTCAGCCAGTACAGGAGTAATATGCTCCATCTTCCTTGTTTTTGTTAGTAATCTTGCAGCCGAGTTTTGAATAAGCTGTAGTTTTTCAATTGATTTTTTTGGGAGGCCTGTAAACAGGGCATTGCAGTAGTCTAATCTACTTGTAATAAATGCGTGAACAAGTTTTTCAGCGTCTGGCTTGGTCAAGAAGGGGCGAACTTTTGCTATATTTCTTAGATGGAAGTATGCTGTTTTAGTAACTTTGTTGATGTGTGGTTTAAGGCTTAGGTCAGAGTCAAGGATGACACCCAGGCTAGTTACCTGTTCTCTGACATATTGGTTTAGGTTGCCTAGACTGGGGAGGAGAGCTTCCCGTTTGTCTTTAGGGCCAATAAGTAGTAGTTCAGTTTTGCTTTCGTTTAATTTTAGAAAGTTATTGCTCATCCAATGCGTGACAGCTGACAAACAGGAGGTTAAAGACTGTAGGGCTGTGGTTTTGTTTGGCTCAACTGAGATATAGAGTTGTGTATAACTATGAAAGTCTATATTATGTTTTTTGATAATGTTGCCCAGCGGTAGCATGTATAATGAGAAAAGGAGGGGGCCAAGACAGCTGCCTTGAGCAACACCGAATGGTACATCGTGATTTTTAGATATATGATCTCCTAAACTAATATAGAATTGTCTTCCGGTGATGTATGACTCAAGCCATTTTAGTACATGGCCTGAGAGGCCCACCCAAGTTTTGAGACGATGTAGTAGTATGTTGTGATCAATTGTGTCAAAGGCGGCACTTAGGTCCAAGAGGACTAGGGCAGAGACTTTGTTTGTGGCTGTGCTGAGTCTGAGGTCGTTTACTATTTTGGTTAAAGCAGTCTCTGTACTATGATTTGCTCTAAAGCCTGATTGGAATTTTTCTAGGATGTCGTTTTCATTAAGGAATTGGTTGAGCTGTACGAAGACAGCCTTTTCAAGTATTTTGCTTATAAATGGGAGGTTGGAGATTGGTCTATAGTTATTTAGTGTGTTATAGTCCAGATTTGGTTTCTTTAGCAATGGCTTCACTACAGCAGTTTTAAAGGCGCTTGGGAAAATACCTGTAAGAATGGAGGTGTTAATGATCTGTAATAGGGGTGTGGAGATATAGTTAAAATTATTTTTCATAAGGAAAGTGGGAATAGGGTCAAGGCTGCATGTTGACCGCTTGCTATGTTTAATAAGTTTATAGAGATCGTCTTCCGGCGCTAAAAGTCTGTAGGGTCGGTGGTTCCTTACTAGGAGCATCCTGTAGGTAGTTAGGGTCTCGAATGATTTTTGCTCTAATAGCTAGTATTTTGTTTGTGAAGAATTCTGCGAACTCTTCGCATTTTGGAGTGGTGGCTAGACTAAGCATATCATAGACTGGTGCAGGATTTAGTACTTTTTCAATTGTAGAGAATAATACTCGTATGTTGTTGTGATGGTCTGTGATAATTTTTGATAGGTAGTTTTTTCTTTCTGTGCGTATTGCATTGTTATAGGTAATAATATGTTCTTTAAGGATTATACGATTGGCTTCTAATTTAGATTTTCTCCATGCTCGTTCTGCTGCCCTACATTGCCGTTTTTTCTCTCTTATATACTGACTCATTTATCCATGGTGAGGTTTTAACTCGTGAGCTGTGTTTTATTTTTAGAGGAGCAACCTCGTCTAAAATTTCCTTTAGGTTGCTATTAAAGCCAGCCACCATTTAATCGAGCGATTGGTGGCTGTCGGTACTCCAGACGTTGCCTTCCGGTGAGGGTGTTTGTCGGTACTCCAGACGTTGCCTTCCGGTGAGGGTGTTGACTTTTAGGAAACGGAAATACGTCAGGGGTCCTTTCTGAAATGTATGTATGAAGTGTCGCGCTAAATGGGATGACGATTGCTGTGGATTATTGAAAATCCAGCACCACGAACAAATATAAATGTAAGTATCTGTCTTATAAATAAAGTTTGAAACCCATTATTGGAATGTTAGTGATGTGTTTTTCATACACGTATGTAATAATCGTTTGCTATTGTGGTGTAACGAAATAATTCGCCGTAGTGTTAGCTAACTAGCTGCTTAGCAAGCTATGTTCCTCCAATCACTTGTATAGGTCGTCAGATAGTATTTAGCATTGCTGTCGTAACTTTAATCAGTTATGCCATAGACGTGTGTCCTGGCACTTTTTTCATCAAATAATTTTACAGATAATCATGTATTAATTATGTATTATGTAAGCACCTTTTGCACATAGTTTTAAGTTCTTCACCATGTTTAGGTGAGACCGATATATTATAAATTGAGTAGGCTATTTGTTGTAGCTCAGCTTTTATATACAGTATTTGTGAATTAATGGCTAAAGAAATGAAGAAAAGGCACCACAGTGTTGTGTTATATCATGCTGATGCATATAACAAAGTGTCAGTACATTCTTTTTTACTTCTTTTCTTTCAACCATGCCGGCAGATCATCAAAATCCGACATACAACTGTGCAGCGATGGACGTGATAACAGGTAAAACATGTTTTTTCTTTTTTCAACGAGTAGCTTCGTAGTCCAACTACTACTTTGGTAATGTGAGTGGAAGTCACGCAAGCCATAGATTGCCTTCACATCATCGGCGAAATTTGCATTTCTTGACTGTACGTTCTTAAATGCTTCACATGGAGCAGAATTAGATATGCCCTCCCCAATTCCTTATTTTATGTCAGGTTCGTGTTCTCTGTAAAACTGCACCTTTGAGTACATGTTTGCATTTTAAGGGTTACAGTAAGGATTGTGGTTTGGTTGTGGCATAGGTAGTTCCCACGGTCACGTCCCTCCTCTGTAAGTTTAGATGTTTTTTTTTGCTTGCTCATCTTGTCAGATACTGTGTGCAAAAGTTGATATGTGGTCTACCTGCGTTTGGCGCCTGGCTCGCTCCGTGTCTGATTTTGTGTTGTTTTGTTTTCTTTCACTATCAGGTATGCCACTATTTTGTTTTCTTGAAATTACACTTGTATAAAATATGCACTCACTGTCGCGGGCTCTTTTGCTTTTGTTGTTTGACGACTGGTAAGGCGTCTGGCTTGCTGCTGATATACAGGGGTGGCCCAAAAAACGGAACCACATTTTAAAGGATTATATTCCCTCAATCCGTCAGGCTACCAATGTTAGAAACCATGACATTGAAGCACATTCAGTAAAGATGTTGTCAGAGATGGAGAACACATTAAACACCTTGATGTGCCCATAAAAAAACACAACTCCATAAAATCAGAATTTGGACATGTCACTAACCATTAGGCCACAGCAACCACATCTTGTTCACTCTTATATGCAATATTTTCTTTTGTTTATGAAAGGACCCCCCCCCCCCCCCCCTTTTTTTTTTTTTTTCAACAGCGCAACAAAACTACAAAAATAAATGGGTTGTGGTGTCATTCAATGGACACAACACCAAGTGCAGGAGCGGAGGGGGGAGATGGATAAACTACCTTTGTTACATGCATCATCTCATACAGGTGAGTACGCCCTTCACGTTTTAACAAAAATGTTACATCTTTTCAAGGGACAATACTACACAAATGAAACTTGGATATGTTTTTGAGTTAGTGTAAAGTATCATGTGGTAAAATATTTTATGTAAGCACCTTCTGTTACGTACTGATATAACCCAAAGCCGTCCAAGGTGTTCAGCAGGTCTTTGCCATTTGAGTCACCGCTTTTATTAACATGAATGTTAAAATCTCCCGTGATAATTATTCTGTCGTAGTTTGTAAGTACCGCTGACACGAGGGTGGAGAAGTCAGATAAAAAGGTTGGTGAACTTTTTGGCGGTCTGTATAGCGTGATAAGGAGTAAGCTGTGATCGGTCTTAACTTTAATTGCTAGGTACTCAAATGACGTGAACGTGCCTAAATTTATCTCGTTACAGCTGAGTTTATTGGAGAAGATGACAGCTATACCGCCACCCCTTTTATTGTTTCTTCGATTGATAGAATTTATAGTTAGGGGGACAGTTCAATAAGGGTGGCAGCTCCTTCTTCTTTTAACCAGGTCTCCACAAGGAACATAAGGTGTAATTTATTTTCCGAGATGTAATCATTTATATAGCGCTTCGCAAGAGTTCAGATGCTCGCAGAAGATCAATCGTCTTCTCCTGCAACAACTTGGAGATGGCATTAGTGCACTCCAACACTTTTGTTTAAAGGCTGATTGAAAAAATAAATTCAAATTTGGTAATCGCCTTTTTAATTGATGCAGCCTCATCTCGTTCACTCTTTTTTCGCTAGTAAGGCAGAGCTTGTCGAGAGCTTTAATGATATCTCCATATCTGTATTTTAGCGCTGCAATCGCGTCATAGCGAGATGACCAGCGGGTGGGGCACAACCGCTTTGAAGTCCCTGCTCTCCGAGCTCAACAAGCTGCCAAGTAATGCCCATCTCTTAATGCTGTTGGCAAAGAAGTTGTATAGTGTTTCGACCACATCGTAAAACTGTCTAATTTCTGGGACGTTTTTCACTGAATCATTTAAGACCAAATTCAAACAATGTGCTGCGCAGTGTATATACAAAGCCAAAGGCTCCCTCTACACTATTCTAGCCTGCACACCAGAATAAGGGAGACCGGGGCTGGTAGGATCACTTTTCACACTCAGTTATATTTCTCCGTCTTAATATGCAGCTGTCAAAGTGTGATTCACTAAAAGCTTAATATCTCATCTATAAAACAGGTATATACAATGTCAACAAAATATTTCTTGTTTTGAGTAATGTATGATATAACTGGCTTTGAGAAATTGTGCCAACCTGCCCCAGCACGGGGTTGGTTGGCTCAGGTAGGCGAGGTTGGTTGGCTCACATATAAACTAATGTTAAATAAATACAGTTCACTCAATAAATGACTGAAAACGTGTAATCATATATGGTTCTCTGCAAAGTCAGCTCTAGCACCTGTGATTATATATTTTTTGGATGTACGCGCCTCTTTTCTTCTTTTATACTGACAAACAGCCAACAGAGAAGCAGGCAGAATATAAATATGTTTATAACTGATTTATGGATGACAAATAATGTGGAAAAATGGTTAAAAATCATGAACAAAGGGTTAATTAAGTGTTTGCAAATACATTATACATGATTTTAGGGAGTAGTTATTATAAAGTGTTACCAAATAGGGTTGTATTTGAATTATAATTGAAAATGTATAATAATAATTATAATAATGCCTAATCCACCCTTTTAATATTCCCATTTCAAATTATGTCATTTGTATAAAATGCTAATTTTTATGAGTACCAATGGGCCTTTCTCATGTAAACTGTTGAGCCAACCAGCCCCAAAATTAGTGTGCCAACCAACCCCGCCCACACTGAGATACAGATTTTTCCACAAACACTGTTAGCCTGCTGCCATTAGTCACCTCAGGATCTCAAACTTTATTTTACATTATAGCTGAGTCCCTTGACAATCATTTAAAACTAGTTATTTTTTTTAATCCCTAACTGTTACCCTTCTGGGAGTTGTTAAGTGGAAGGTATAAAATCCAGGAATTGACCCCCCAAAACTAAAAAGTTTTACTCACTTAAAGGGTTAATGACCTTGAGACCTCTTACATAACTTGACTTACTCTGGTCCTAATGGGCATCATTTTAGTGTTGGAATTGTGTCTCAGCACCCTATAGTGGCTTGGAAATTAACACTGATTCAACCTGCCCCTGATCCAATCAGCCCCGGTCTCCCCCACCGCTCATGTTGGCCGCTCCATCATAACCTTGTCCACGGCACCTGGATAGATCCAAACCATTTTGATCTAAGCACCCCATAATTCGATCCTCCAGATCAGAGGCAGAGGAGCTGACAGTCTCCTGAAACCCCAGGAAAGCCTCAACTACCCTGACGTTTGTTGCAATACCCATTTCGTCGCGATCAATTGCAACATATCTGAAGACCTGGCTCAGTTGGTCGCGCTTTGCCACATCTTGAGTCGTGTCCATAATAACAGAATAGAATGGAGACGCATTTATCTCACCTACTATGTTACTTTTGACTCTCTGTGACAGAATATAAATAATTTCGTCCTGAATGGCTGAGATATTTAACGGATCCCTCAGGACGACTAATCAGTTCCTTCAGGACAGGGTCATAGCGGGCCAACAACTCAATGATGGACAAGAAGTTTCCTGCATTCCCCTTACCAAATAGCCTCTCTGTGTCCCCTAAACGCCAAGTTACACGAAGCCAATGTTAAGGTGACATTCACAATGCGCTCTAACACTTGCCTCCAAAAGTTAGCCGCATTGTGAACATCCCTCTCCATATCGGCATCTATTGTCCCGTGGAGTTTCCACTGCTCATACACCACACACGCACCTAGATGGGTTTGTGTTGATTCGTGTACTGCGATTTTAGAGGAGAGATGCTTCCAGTCACTAACACTGTTTACCCAGTCATTATTGTAAGAGGGGGCTTGCCTATTAGCAAAAAGCCAGCAAGGCTCGCAATAGGCACAGTCGAGTTTGGGCGAGTAGCACAACCAACTCCGTGGAAGTTTAATGCCAGCTTTAGTGACCGAGGTCTAATAATGGATGGAAAAACTACGGCTGCCGGTCACTGGAAATGGGCCGTTGGGCTTACAAGGGCCCGTTTCCAGGATATACCGCTTCACATTGGCATCAGCCATTATTTTCCATGAAATTGCCACGATCCGTTGGAAAACTAGCTTCCATGTGGATGCTACTCACTTCAACCAACACTCCGCACCTGCTGCTGCTAAGCAAGTTGCTGCTGCCTGAAGAGGACGATGCATGTTCTTCCCTGTCACTATCAGGCAGTCAAAGTCAAAGTCAAAGTGTACTTTATTGTCAATTCACTATGTAACAGAAATTACACAGAGGACTGAAATTGCGTTTCAACAGACACTAAAAGTGCAATTTGAACTAGAAACACACACGCACGCACACACACACACACAGACACACATCCACACACACACACGTGAAGTGTGCACAGACATCCACAATAAATAGACATAAGACATTCAGATAAACATATACGCTTCCAACAAGAAGGAAAGTTCGAGGTAGCTCTTCTTGGTTGCTGGTGTAGGTGAAAAGGGAAAAAGTGAAATGTGCAATATGTAAGGTGCAATAAGTGAAGGTGCAGTTGGTAAAGTGCGAGTGTAAAAGCAGCATGGACATCAGTGTGTGGATGTCAGTAACATGTTCATGGAATCTTCTTCATTGTGTTGAGTAGCCTGATGGCCTGTGGAAAGAAGCTGTTTCCCAGTCTGTTTGTGTGGCACCGCATGCTGCGGTAGCGCTTTCCAGATGGTAAAAGGGCAAACAGTTTGTGTGCTGTGCAGGACGGGAGAAGGGAAATTAAAAAAAGGAGTCCAATTTGGGAAGTTTGGCATTTGCCTCATTTTTATTTTTCTTTTCTTTTCTCTTTTGGGCTCCACTTTTAGCTTTAAACATGTCGAATTGTCTAGGCTATCAACGGCGTACACTACTTCTCACGACCTCTGTCTAGCCAGACTGCCCTGCCCCCTGCCCACTCCAGACAGGCTCGTGAGGGGGAAGGAGGAGCGGAGGACGTACGTTGCCCTACGTCAGGGTGTGGGCTACGTAAGCACTGCAGATGATACCCCAGAATGCACTGCACTTTTAAAAGCCGAATTACTCAAACAGAAATCTACGTATCACAAAGGGACAACGTAGTTTAACTTTAAAACACCAATCGTCCTTATATTTAGGTACATTGTAGTGATGTTTACAAAGAAGAATGATACATGAAAAAAACAGGCTTCCAAATACCCACCGTCATTTAAGCGTACGGTACAGTGCCCTGCTATATAAGACTTGACGCTACCTTGATCAAGTCATGTTAAATAAATGAGCGATACCGTTCGCCACCACTTAAACTAGTTTCAATATTGGTTATCAGGGGGTGCCCGTGTGCTATGGGAGGGGCCGTCTGGCGGATGGGGACGGGCCCTGGGCCCATTGCCCCGCCCACCCCGCCTATAGCCCCGCCCCTGCCTCTTCCTCCCCAAAGTGTAAGGGCTCATTCACACCAAACATTCTGCGTATTCAGCGTGTGCCCGTTTTCTGTCCGTATTCGTTTAGAATGCATGCTAACAAATTAGACTGTTCATATTCTATCCCTATACAAACACATTGTATACGGACACGCGCTGTACACACTCAACTCGGTGTGAATGAGCCCTAAGGTAACTGGGTACGTCAAACAAGTTCAGTCTTGACAACTGTAGCCTAATAGTATCTACAAACAACATTGCTCATTATTGTTAACTTAATTAAGTACACTGAAGTACACTAATTCAACATATATCTATTCTGATCAATATATATATATATACGTATGTATATATACATATGTTCTGATAATGGCCCAACACCCCACACAGAATATAACTGAACACTGGAGTAGAATAAAATAGTTTAATTGTACAGCTGTGCAAACAATTCACATGACAGTATACAAACAACAAGCAACAGGAATTAGAAAGTAACAATAGACATACAACATTATGTGCACAAGAAGATGGAGGGCAGGGAATATCACCACTTTGGGCTAGCCAAATGGCTGATGTCTAAAATGAAGACTAAAATATTTGACCATGCCTGCTGACTTAAACACTGCATGGGATGCAGTTTATTTTAGATGGACTGCCACTGTTTAAGAGCAGTAAACTGTATTTTATGGCCAATTCTTGCTACTGTTAGTGCCGATTACACAACTGAGTCTCTAAAAATTCACATGACTGTATGCCAACAAGCAGCAACATCAAGCAAGGAGCAGAATTAAAAAGCCCAGTGTCTGTGTTAACACTACAATTAAAAAAATAAAAACATAAATAAATAATAAAAAAACTGCACCAACTGGATCACTGAAAGCATTGGTTTTGTTCCATAATGCAAAGCAATCTAATAATATAACAAATATTCTGTTAATATATGCTTTGCTGTACAAGTCATCATTGTTCTGATTTGTAAGTTAAATGCTGTTTGCCAACACTGTACTCTCCCTTTTTGTCCTGTTTTCCCAGATCATTCATCCACATCCTTCAAGTAAGCAAATATTTTAGGCATTGTCCACCCCTATTGCATTTCTGAACTGGTGCACTACTTGCATAATGGCATCACGCTGGACAAAGAGGCGCAAAATTAGGTCAAGCCTTAAAGCCACAGAATCTGACATTCTACAGACGTTTGAAAAGACGTTTAATAGTTCAACTATGCAAGGCAACATGGCCACAGTAGAACATACCGAGTGCCCAAGCGTAGTGATAGAGTCAGGTGTGTCAGCCTCTAGCTTGTCAGTTATACACAACCTACCCATAATAGGGGAAAATGAGCCACATTCAGCCGTTAGCGACACCTATGTGTCAATGGACACTGCTAATGACTGCATCAGATTCAGACGATAAAGAGGCTCCTACCCTTGAGTTTTTGGTGACTCGTCTGAGGTTTTGGGCTTCTACATTTTCAGTGTCACTGGTGGCACTGACTGCCTTGTTGAGTATTTTGCGTGTGTTTTACCCAGAATTGCCAAAAGATGCTCGGACAGTTCTCAAGACACAGGTTGAAATACCAATTAGGAAGATAGAGGGCGGGGAATATTACCACTTTGGGCTAGCCCAAGGGCTGATGTCGAGGCTAAAATCTTTGACCCTGCCTACTAAGACTGTGTTGATGCAGTTCAACGTAGATGGGCTGCCATTGTTTAAGAGCAGTAGACTGCAGTTCTGGCCAATTCTTGCTACTGTTAATGTGGATTACACCAGATCGCCATTTCTTGTGGGCCTCTTTTGCGGCTATAGTAAGCCAAAAAGTCTGTCTGAGTTTTTGGGGCCATTCATAGAAGACCTTAAAGAAATTAAAAAAAAAGGTATCTGGCACAATGGGCAGCAGATATTGGTTAAAGTCAGTTCATTTGTGTGTGATGCCCCTGCCCGAGCATTCCTAAAAAACATAAAGGGCCATAATGGTTATTCTGGCTGTGATAAGTGCATTCAAGTGGGTGAATGGCAAGGCAAAATGGTCTTTCCCGAAGTTAATGCAAAATTAAGGACTGATGAAGACTTCAACTCAATGGTTGATGAGGACCACCACTTACATCAGACACTTTCTCCTCTAGCTTCTGTAATGAAAATGGTTACAATGTTTCCCTCAGACTACATGCATTTATGTTGTCTTTGAGTAACCAGGAAATTACTATATATTTGGATAAGAGGCAAGTCACTGACAACCAGGTTGGGTAGCAACACTATTAGAGAAATCTCTGACAAACTGAACAAACTGAGTCCCTACACCCCAACCGAGTTCAGTCGCAAACCCAGGGCCCTCTCAGAGATTGACAGGTGGAAGGCGACTGAGCTGTGATACTTCATGCTGTATGCTGGCCCTGTAGTTCTTACAAACACCATTCCCATACAGATGTACAGTACAACAACTTTTTATTGTTTTCTGTGGCTATGCACCTCCTTTTGACACCAGGTACAGCTGACAGTATGATAGACTGTGCCAGAGCCATAGAAAGAGAGAGTTGCGACAACTCCATTGAGGCCAATGTTCTACTTTTTTTCCAACAATGGCGGTTCGTGGAGCCTCTCAATAGTTCCCGGAAGTTGGCATAGAACACAGATGGTGCGGTTATGGGTAAAGCCAAGCAAGCTTGTGTTACGCTTCGTGGTAAGAAAGTTGAAAGAAATATCGTGAAAGTCATGATATATAATGATATGATGCCAGCACATTCGAGTACCTGTTCGACACGAGGACCGAAATATGTATCTAACCGTCTTTTTTACTAACTTTGATTAGATGACCGTTGACGTTCATAATAATTTTGACTTGTCTGGAAGTAGACACATGGGCATACCTCGCGGGAGAAAACCACAACATGGATAAAGTGAGTAAAAATAATTGTAAATAGATTGAAGTTGTAATGAATTTACACTGTCTGTCAAAATAATAGTCAATGATAACAATATACATTTAATAATAGACATATCACTCCCTGCTAGTAGCATATATAGGACAGTAGCTAACGTGAAGCTAAGCAAATGTGTTACCTCAGAGTATAGCCTATTGATGGCAATAAAATGGCTTATGTTCGTATTATCAGTGGCTCATTTTTTGCTCGTTTTTGCATTTAATGACAGTTGGCAAAAATGGCATGGGGATCTCCCACTTTCAATGTTATTAGCCTTTATTATAGTGACGTTACCATGTAGATACAGACTCGACACAAAGTTCTGACCGTTTTGACCAAATGAACGGTTTATTGAGAGCATTTTAACAACACAGGCTCAGCCGGGAGCTTAGTAACTGAATTCACATGACGAACTCCTGGGAAAACCTATCAATGTAACATTTTTAGACAGACAAAACAACATAGTTCTAGCAACATACAGGTTTCTGTATTATTTATTATCAGCCTATAATATTAGCCTTTCTCTCATAGGTAGGGCTGGAGATGCAGCTTAGCAAGAGGATCCTCACTCCACATACGTGATACAACAGTAAGTTGGTTAATGTCATAGTAACGAATTAATTGAATGAAGTTGGTTAAGGAACGCCACTTGTCACAGGAAAATATGAACCTAATGTGTTCTAGGAGTAATCTAAAGAAACAGTCATACCATGTCCTTATACTAGTTGGTTTTCCAATCTCATTATATTCTGTGTGCACTGACTTTGCACTTAATGTTTGATTTCTTGTCATATCATTACATCACATTACATCACATGAAGGGTGCATAAAACACCTGGAGCCATACATACTGCTGGCCACTCTGGTCACTGCATAACTAAGTTCAAGGCAAGTGTAGGTGACATCATTGCAATGTTTGTGTTTTTTTTTTTTTTATCTTACAATCAATCTTACAATCAATACTTGTTTGCCTTGCCTGGATCTGTAGTCAAGTCAAGTCAGCTTTATCAAATCTTTACATGTGATAGACATACAAGGAATCTAAATTACGTTTCTTACTATCCCATGCATAGACAAGACAGAACAAACATTAGACATTAAAGTGCAAGACAGGACAATATGGAGTACTGTAAGCAGTGTTTTCCCCAAAGCGTCTAAGCGTATCGGCACCGATCTCCTTGAGACATGCTCATGTAGCAAGAAAACTTTCTCCACAGTGTAGACTACAGAATGCGATCGGATCATCTAGCTGCTGAAAGAGAGTGAGAGAGAGCATGAAAGGCAAATCCTCCTTTATGTAGAGCAGAGTCAAGACTGTTTCATTGCATGGGACACTCGTGGAATTTAACTAATAAATTGGTCCTTACGTCTTTCTGGATTTGTTGATGGTTCTTTTTAACAAAGTGTCACAATCCGCAATTATTTGTGATTATTTCAAGCCTAATAGTCTACGTTGTTACTGTTTGGATTTCCAGAAAATTAGCTTCATTTCAGACCAGGTTGCAGCCTGTATGGGATTTGTTAGCGTGCTAACACTAGCGAACTACGCTAACATAATGTTTTAAACTGAAAGCTGCCACTTTACACACCCACCTAGATACTAATACTGATATTAGCTGAAGTTTATATTATACAATATAAAGTTGTAAGGTTATTGCAGCGTGTTAAAGTTAAGGTGAGTCGATGACTGTTAGCATTACCACATTACCAATCATTTCAATGAGCTAGTTCGTTAGCTTGTTACAGGAACACTGAAATAAGAATTTGTTGTCATCAGACATCATTCTAGATAATACTACACTACACTGAATTATATTTATCTGCAGAATCTAAGATCTGTGGTACCAATACAGCTTTCATGTGGCCATACAGGGAGATATTTAGCTGATAGTAGGAACGTACTGTGACATTGTACGTAAGAGTGGCCATGATATTTTAGTGACAGCCTAGTCAAATGCATGTGACATTATATAGTGCTTGCAGTATTTCTTGTGTGACAATAAATTAGCCTTCCCACCTGGGAGTTTTGGCTCTTTCAACTCACCAAGTGCAACGAGTTTTTTGTTCTATTTGTGCCAAAAAATGCAACATTTTATTAAAAGTGTTGTTTCCACCAGCCTTCTGGGACCAAAATTTAGCTTCAGATCTTCCTAGAATGCACCATTTTAGCTCTAGAAGAAAAAAAAAATTCTAGGGTGCATGCCCACCGATCCTCCTAGCTAACGTGCCACCGCGTCATCGTATTTACATCAAAATTTAAACCCTTCTTTTTATTTCTGGGGAAAACACTGTGTAAGGTATTTGTGTTCTTACCTATCCTGAATGTAACATGTAACATTATCACAATAAGTAACATTTTGCCTGATCGCTATAGTTATCTGAAATCAATAAATTAGCTAATTATAAATAAAAGCTAATACAAATAAATAGTAAGGGGGTAAGTAAGAGGGAACACACAATAGGAGAATCAGCCTTGAGAGGTTGCCCAGGCTCGGACACATCAGACTACAACACTCTTCTTGCTATGTGCAAAAGCACAATGGGAGAAGGCAATATACATAAGGTCATGACAGTAGACAAATATTCAGAAATGGGTTTGAAGCGTAATCTGAGCAGACTGTGAAATTAATAATTTACCAAGTTGGTGCAAATATGTTAATTGAAGAATGCAACAAAAATGATTGTAGCAAGAATGGAATTATTGATATATTTAATACTGTATTAAAGGAGCTGAGGTGGAGGATAGCTGCCAGGTGTTGGGTGGAGCTGAGGTGGAAGTTAGCTGCCAGGTGGTGTTACAGGAGCTGAGGTGGAGGATAGCTGCCAGGTGGTGTTACAGGAGCTGAGGTGGATGATAGCTGCCAAGTGGTGTTAAAGGAGCTGAGGTGGAGGATAGCTGCCAGGTGGTGTTACAGGAGCTGAGGTGGAGGATAGCTGCCAGGTGTTGGGTGGAGCTGATGTGGAGGATAGCTGCCAGGTGGTGTTACAGGAGCTGAGGTGGAGGGTAGCTGCCAGGTGTTGGGTGGAGCTGATGTGGAGGATAGCTGTCAGGTGGTGTTACAGGAGCTGAGGTGGAGGATAGCTGCCAGATGTTGGGTGGAGCTGAGGTGGAGGATAGCTGCCAGTATGTCAAGGCGCTATGACCTTGGTTCACAGCCACTAGGTGGTGAAGCTGTGCTGGCTGGCTCCCAGATGTTGAGGGAGGGTTGGAGGAGATAAGTTGGCTGGTGGCTTGAACAGGCTGGTGGCTGATAGTAGTTGACAAGACAGTGTCAGTGATGGAAGACCTTTTAAACTTCTTGCTTTGACTTTTGCTCTTTCAGGTTTTGCTTTTTTCTGATGTTTTTCTGCCTCATTGCCTCGATTCTCATTCTTAGCCTCACAAATCTCTTACTGATCTTATCATGTACACTGCAGCATGATGGAAGCCTGCTTGAAATACTATGGACGGCCCTCTCCATGGCACCTACTGCATCAGGAAGCTCCATAAGAGTAGAGGCAGACACCTTCCTGAAGAGTTCCTCCATTCCCTCGACAAAATGGTACACCTCTAACGCTGGACGACACAGAGCTCCGGCCTTAAAGTCTTTCAAGTCTATCAGGGCACTAATTTCTCCAGTAGGACTGTTATTGTTGTTTACAACAGCAGCCTTGCATGCATCACAGAGCTTTGTAAATCTCAATACTGTATGGGTGACATAGCCAGCAAGATGGTATAAAATGCATTTGTCTGCTTTTGTTAATGCAGGTGTGGTGTTGAGCTGCTCCACTCGAACCGATGGTGTAACAGGCTGTTGTGCTTGGCCCAGGAAGTCAGCCAAAAAGTTGTTATCATCACACAGTCCTGTGTGAACCTGGATGTTAATATGAACCGGTGTCCCATTGAGAACATCTCCTCCTGTATGGCCAAAATTGTTGTTGTTGCCATGATGACACCTGTCTGAAAAGGCTTCCATCCTCCATTTTGGCCAATTTTTACTTGATGGAAAAACTGAATTATGCTGTTCAGGAAAGTGATGGACTTTTGGTACTCCTCCATTTTGTGCCTACTCAGGGCTGTGACTGGATGGCGTGAGGACATCAGGTCAAACCAGTGATCCATTTTTTCAAGAAGCCATGCAGTTGTTAGATAGGACACTGGACGGTGTTCTTGCTGCACCAAATATCGTAGCCCTGCACTGGTGGATTTGCTGAAAACACTAAGGGCAGGTCCAACCTTCATTTTTTCAAAATGGGATGGCATAATGGAGGCAGGTGTTAAGTGTGGAGCGATTTTAAGAGCCATATCCTCCTGGAATGTTATGAGGTCTTTAAGAGGGCACACGGAGGCCTCGTTAGATGGAAGGTTTTCTTTTTGAACGATCTCATCTGGTAACATGAACGTTTGTCCCCGAACAAGTGCACTTTTGATGTCTTTGATTAAGTGTGGCACATCGGGCATAAAATACAGTTTCCTTGTCGGTGTTGCAGGATGTGGCACAAATGTTTCATGCTGATTCACCCCAAATGCCTTCCACATAGCTCGGTTAGGGCTCCCCATGTCAGTGGTGACACACAGCACATGTAATCCTATAGATGCTGCCCTCTGCACTACTTCAGTTACTATAGGCTTATACACAGCCCCATCTGAGGAGTTACCAGTGAAGTGGTATGCCACCACTTGCTTCCACCTTGTTGTAGCTCCCGCTAGCATGAAAACACAGGCATGGGTGGCCTGTCCTGTGTGGCCAGGCAAGGTGACATTGCCATAGAGCTTCCCGGTTATGACATTGAGCTCTACACCAGGGGTGATCACCATCTCATCCAGCGTCAGCACACACACTCTCAAGGTCTGTGAGATCTAATGCTTGTAATCTTAGCAGCTCAAACACCTCCTCCAGCACACCAGGTTCAAATGTAATGTTCTGCATTCTTCTCTGCAGGGTTCTCAGCCCTGGCAGAGGGAACTGCATTTCCTGCAGGATTTTGTATCCACTTGGACCTGAAGAAAAGTTAATTTTTAAAGCTTTTTTTACTGTCATTGCTCCACTTCAGGCCCTTAGTCAAATGTTTGCCTAATGCTTTTATTTGATCCCTTCCAAATATTGTTTTTAATTTCATATTTGTAATTTGGGCTGCTTTCCTCAGGGCAGAATTCTCTTTCCTTAATGTTCTGATTGTTGCTCTTGCCTTGTTGCTTCCTGCATCCTCTCTGTCCTCATCTGTCATTTCCTCTCTTTCTGTGTCCTCCCTTTCCCTCCCAGTCTCCTCATCGCTGTTGTTACTTCTTAAGACCTCTCTTTCTGTACCCTCACTTTCCCTCTCATTCTCCACATCTGTTCTATCCTCATTGCCAAGTGCTAATAGAAATAGAAGATATAGTATGTAAGTACTTAGAGGACCTGCCACTGTTTAATTAAAATCCTACAGTGTATTTGTAAACAGTACACTACTGCTCAAAAGTTTTCTGTCATTATCCTGTTGTAGGATGACATTGGATCAAACAAGTGCTGTCAAAGAGTGTGCCATGGCTTTGCAAAACTTGAAAATAACTTTTCATCACACAAATCTACTCCTAACTGATGCGGCCATATTAGTTCCATTTACATTTGCCCTCATCAGTTAGCATTACCTCCAAATGTTGGAGGTATGTTGTATCAAAATGCTGTCATTTTTATTGACAGCACTCTGCAGCCTCAAAGAATAGGGATATGGGCTGACTGACTCTGGAGTATTCCCTAAAGCACTGTCCTTAATTTCCAAGTGACCCCAAAGTTTTGAGCGGTAGTAGTGTGTGTATATCACTTCAAGCTAAATAATACTACTATTAATGTTATTGTTTATCACCTTTCTTACTGTAGCTGTGGTCAATAGCTATGGCCTCCACATCTACAGCTGCAGGGCTGCGTGGTGCAGGGGCCTTCCTCTTCTTTACCATGGGGCGATGTGCAAAGATGGTAAGTATGGCATCAGCTGCCAGTCTTATCTTGCCACTTTTGGTCCTGGCAAACAGGTCTGCCTCAAAATGTGCCTACAGAGTAAAAGCTGCTATTTTACTACTGTATGTAGTGGTTTATAAAAGTGTACACATCTTATAGCAAAAAATGTTTAGCTTTACAAATCTACAGCTCTGTTCCTAATCAGTGTTTCTACTGTCTAACCCTTGCTCTACTGTCCTTCCTCATGTCCCATTCAGAAGACCATTTCTCATTTTGGCCAGATTCTTCTTTTGTAAGCCCCAGTTTTAATAAACCAAACATTATGAAACCCAAACAGTGCCCTGTGACAAGTGCAAATTACATTTCATTACTTGAATACCTCACATAGTTTTGTGTTGTTGCAACTCTTTTTGATTGTTAGGTTGCTCCGGCGGACTTTTGCCAACCATTTCTTCCTCCTCGTAAGGTCACTGGGGAATCCATACATACAGTATGTACTCCCTTTTCTGAACGATTGCAGCACCCCCAAGCAACGCAGGAAACCATGGCAAGACTATACAAGGACAGCATGGAAAGAAGTTCATAGACAAACTGTTTTGACAGGCTGTACATTTCTAAGTTTACTGATTTATAGCAGTACAATTCATGTATAATAAAAGGTTCAAGGTTCAAGATTTTAATTTGAGATTTGTGCACAAGCTTACAGTCCGGGCACATTGGAATTGTTGTGCGGAGTCCTCTCAGTCAACAGTTTAGCAGAAGGAAAAGACAGTATAATAAAAAATAGAACAATACAATAAAATATACAAGAATATTTCAAATATAAAAAGCTCTACACAGAAAGGTGGAATGTGTACACAATTGTAAATACAAGGGACCTCCGTATTTAAGCTCATTGTTGCCACCAGCTACTTCAGAAAGATGGGGAAATGTTTTTCTGAATAATCTTTGGTTACAAATGCAAAAAGACAAGACGTGCATCTTTTGGGAGCTTCAATTGTGTACTTATCGTGAGAAGCATGGACTGTAGTGATAGGGTCTGCTGGGAACTACGTTACGTTTGTAATGTGTAGGCTAGCCTTTGATCCAACACCACAAGGCTACATGCATTGGACCAGAGACTTTTTAACACTTTAAATGAAATTGTGCTGAGTGAGGTAGGTACACTAATCATGCTACTCTCTGAACTGTCTATGTGTATAGGCTAGCTTAAATTGTGCTTCTGTAATTTTTTGAATGGGCATTGGTAGGGCTGCTTCCAAATAACAGGCTACATGATGCTAACTGAAAAGGTCCCGTAAGACATCCCGCACAAGAGATTTACATTTGTTTCAATTTGATTCCAATTTGTGCTTGTAGTCAGTTTTAATGATCTCAAACGGCTATTTTTAAAACGGGCTGCAAAGTGCAGATCTTTCCAAAATGTATCTATTCCAAAATGGATACGTGTAAGTACAATTTAAAAATAAAGGATAAAATATCCATTTCTAAAAATATCTAGATATGTGTAACCTAATCTAATATGTGTAATCTGTAGCCTAAATCTGTAGTCGTTAGAAACTGGAATTCATTAACCGTTACAGTGTATCTATCACTGTTTCAAGTTACGTGAGCTCCATAACAGCTGTTCACCGATATGGATCCTCAAATAGCCCATCTTACACATTTTTACATAAAATATTAACTGCGTTGTAGCTACACTCTGTCAGTGAGTTGTATATTTGGAGAATTCATAGGTGTATTTGCAACTAATAATTACCAAAAATGTAGTTGAGTCTAGTTGATCTATCTAGCTTGTTGTTTTTCAATGTATTCTAATGAACGGCCATTCACTTCCGGGAACTATTCGAAGTATACATGAACCACGTGACCAACCAACGTTTTGGACCACGGTTGTCGCAACTCTCTCTTTCTATGGCTCTGGACTGTGCTAATGACTTGCTTAGGTCATTTGTCAGTCACTTTGGGCAGCTGTACGGGAAAGCTGAAATAACATATAATGTCCATCAGTTAACACATCTGGCAGCAGAGTGCAAGATTTTTGGTCCCCTAGACAACATTTCTGGCTTTCCAAAATGAAGCAGTGGTGCAGCGTCCAGTTCGGAAATGGTGACACAGAACTTGTACCTCGTTCATGGGTGCAAGAGGACAAGGTGTTTTGGCCTCCCTACCCTTTAAAGGATACAGCAAAGGTCCGGGCTGCCATAAGGAGGAGGGACGAGCCATGCGAAGGCTGGCAAACCTTCATCCCTGTCCGAGTCCTCATTAGTCGTGGTGGGTATGTCAAGTGTGATTTTGACATTTGACAAGTATGTCAATGTTATCAACACTTACCTCTACTTGCATTGCAGACACATTTGAGGAAGCTGAGAGGTGCCTGGGCAGGTATCTTAAAAAGCAGTGCGACACGACAGATATGGAGTCAGATGCAGAAAACAGCTCTGGACGATTTAAGAGGTTGTACATCAGTTATGCTTTAGACTGTAGTTATAGAGGCCATAAAAGCTTATCTGAGTATAGTAAATCATGCAGAAGTGTGTTTTCTATACTTATAGTAACTGAAGGTGTGAACAGCATTTAGTTATTTCATTTGTGTATTTTTTTTACCTTAGAGCAAATCAAATCTATGCTGAGGATGACTTTGAGGACAGCAGGTGCCAGCCCCCATCCAAACGCCCACATGCACCTGCACCAAAAATTGTGTTGTCAGGTATGGTGAGTTGGAGTTGGATTGTGTGTGTGTGTGTGTGTGTGTTAAGTACAATGGCTTGTAATCACCTTTCATTTCGTCCAAATCTTTGATAAAGCACCAGCATCCACAACCCCGCAAGCCTTCCACAGTCTCCAGCCCCCGTCCAGCTCCTCTCAAAATGGGCTACCAGTTCCTGCAGTCCCCTGCGATGCTGCCCTTCGCAGAGGACTTCCCGGCCATGGCCCATCTTGCCCAGATGCCAGGGCCACTCCAACCTGGGCCTACTCCTTTCCAGGTGTTATCACCTGAAGGTATGTTGTAAAGGGGGATATTTCATGTAATAGTTAACCACCATGTCCAGTACTACTGTACATTTTTTTCTTTTTCATGGTTGTTACAGATACAAGAGACACTGCCAGAAGGCAAGTGCAGCTGTTGTGACTAGAGATTATCATATTTGACAAACTGTCACTGTGAGCAAATAGGATGAAGCAAATGGCCATATAGTTGTTTGCATCCCCTTACTTTTGTTATTTCAACATGAAAACATACAAATCCCTGAACTCAACTGTACTAAATACCTTTTTCCGGTTAATAGATGTGGCCTTGCAGAAGCTCCTGGCAATGGTCACTGAGCTGTCATCTGAGGTTAAGGAGCTTCGGAAGGAATTTAGGGCCTTCCAACAGTCCTGCAGGTGCTGCCAACCTGTTGGGGTGGTCGGACAACTGGTGGCCCTGGCAGATGGGGTGGAGATGCCCATTAGAAGTTTGGAGGAGTTTGACCATGCGGAGGCTTCTCTCCAAACTCCTGAGGCCTGCAAGGCCATGGTAACTACATCGGTTGAATCTGCTGGAACATGACCACAAGATTTTCAAACATATTTGAGAGATTATCCAGAGCGAACTAACCCCTAGCCCTGTTATTTCATGCTGACGTTTCACACTGTACTTACAATTTTCAATGTTTATCGCAAAACATCATCACAACATTCAGCAATGTTACTGCATATCACACATTTTTCCAATATCGTGCAGCCCTACAACATACCATTATGAAAAAAAGCTGCTCTTCAACATATCAGCACATATAGTGCCAATATACAAAGCATACTATTTGCATAAAGATTTTGCTAAGATGTTTCTTTACCTTTAGGTAGCACCTAAAGTCAGTTATGATGAAATAAAATGCACTTTTGTACCAGCCTTGAAATAATTTGTCAGCTGAAACTCAAAATCACCGTGGGGTTGTACTGTCTTTATAACAGGTGACTCGCCTACTACTTGAGGTGGCACCAGTTTGGAGTCCAGGGTCCGCCGGGTTCTGTCATTGGTGTTAACCAATGAAGTGGCCTCTGCTCTGAACTGGGCTGGGAAGAAGATGAAGGAGGAGCAGAAGCAGAAGAGGGCATTTAAGCACACAAAGATATGCAAATGCATTTACGGTAATGTATTTTTTTGCTACCAATCTGTCTTTGTCAGGGTTTCCCGCAGCACTTTATAGTTAAGGCCTTGACAACATATGCCCTCCACCTTCACTATGCCCCCCTATGGGTATGGATACCCATACATTTTAAATCATATTTATGGCCCGGTCAAATAGAATGCTGCTTTCTGATTGGCTGGCGGGGTATATTACTTTTGTCAAACCGTTTAACGATGGAAAGTAGTTCTATAATTCTGGCATTAAATTTAAGCACAGTTCCATATCAATGTCCCATAGAATGGTATACTATAACAACCAATTTAACGGTTGCTCTACTTTTTATTGACAGGTTGCATTAAACAACAGACAATGATTCCTAATTGTAAATAAATTACAGAATAATTTAAATGTTCTTACATAATGTTTTAAATGTTTCCTAAAACTAAAAAAAATCATGTGTGGTAACCGTGCCATAAGCGCGGTAACAGCCTTTAAGGTGTGCATTCGACGAAATTAATCAACGCTGGAGGAGGCGAATTAGCCTGGTAAACCAGCCCCTCGTATTTCATATCATTACCAGGCAAGAGGCGAATACCTTCCCGACACGAAGCGGCGCACCTCGGCGGCTGTTATCCCTTACGTAGCTCACACAGTCACTCAATACACACAAAAACTTGCCCAAAAATACCCCTCATGCCCCTTCTTGTAAAGCAAATTCTTCATTGTTTATCTCCCCCAAAATATAACACTTAGTTTACACACAACATCTGAGGTAGAGGTCTGCGCAGGACAGAATTTTCAGTCCCGCTCCCGCCCGCACCCGCAATGTGCAGTCCTGCTCCCGCTGGAAATTCCTTGTCTAAAATGTGCGCGAGATTAGACCACATCTGCAAATTTAGGCTGCTTAAAATGTTTTTATTAATAACAAATTGTGTTTGATATGCATACATTAATCATTTTAAATGTTATTTTACACTATATTTATTTCGCAGGACTGCAGTTTATCATCCCACTCGCCCGCTCCCACATTGTGCAGTCCCGCTCCTAGGTGGTGGGCCGGACCCCAAAATTGTGAATTTAATACTTACCGTCCTGGGGACAACCCCATTTTTTCAGAATGGCATTATAAAAGCCTGCAAATTATTATTTGCTTTGTTTCCACCCTTGTTTCGTGCACATTTAGCGAAAATATCGTTGTAAAGTCTCTTATTTTTGATCGGGCAATTGCTCAGGGCAACCGCACGTTTCCATGACAACAAGGCATAAACAACCTCCGGTGCCGGTCGATTCAAAATTAATTCTCGCTTAACCTTGCTCATACTCTTCTGTCCAGGGGAAATTGCAACTGGAGTAACATATTTTTGAACAGTATATCATTGGTAATGTGGAATATGTAAGTGTTGAATGTTAAAAGTCTTTTATGTAGCCTTCTTAAGTCTTGGACGAATGATCCTCATCTTAGTATTTCCAATCATTTTGTTTGGTTAAGTGACTTAAAAATGCTGTGGTTAAGTGACTTAAAAATACAAATGATGGTTCTAATAAATAAATTCCATTTTGTCAAGTGAATTGCGCATACATGTCTTTCCATCAATGCATTGAAGGGTCTGAACCATAGGCTACAGCCCTGGTCTGACATGGTGGGTGGTCCTGTCCCATAAATAATGTAACATAAGAATTCATGACGTGCATTATATACATGTGGGCATGCTAATAGTAGCAAAAGGTAGCAAAATGAAGTGCTGTATGCATTTAGTGAGCAGTGAAAATACACCGGTGATACAATTTTCATATATAAGTTGGTTGAAGTTCCTGCAGTGTGCCCATTTGTGGTTGAACCTGCAATCCTGCAATGAAAGTGAAGTGGCCAGAAATGCCCTAGAGACTTTAAATTTGAAAGATGACCAAGGATACAAGGAGTTTTATTTGTCAAATGCATAGACATACTGGGTAGTAGGACATGCAGTGAAACTGTTGATTGTGAGTCTAGACTGTGCATGGGAAGTGGGGAGTAAAGTGCGTAGAATGCATTTGGGGGGGATGACTACCATAAGAAGGGCAGAGGTAGAAAAAAGGTGAAGGGGGGTGGGATAAAGTGCATAAAGTGCAGTTATGGATTAGAGGAAGGATTGGCTGTGGTGGCAGATGACGGGCTGTGTGGGGGGTGGCACTGCGTGTGCACCTGACAGTGCTGAGGTGGGGTTGCACAAACGTGTGTGGAGAGGGCTGGGGAGCAAATATATGTGCTGTGTGCGTGTGGGAGGGGGGCTTGAGCCGTGAGGGCTGTGACTTCTGTGCTGTGTGTGTGTGTGGGGGGGGGGGGGGGGGGGGGTGGCATGAGGCGGGCAGCAAGACTATGTGCTGTATGTGTGCGGGGGTGGGGGGGCTGTGAGTGAGGGTGACCCAAGCTCCGTGTGTGGTGGGTGGGGGCTTGAGCTGCGAGGGCTGTCCTGTGTGTGTGTGTGTGTGTGTGTGTGTGTGGCTGTGTCTTGTGTGCTGTGTGTGTGGGGAGGTGGAGGGAGGTGGCAGGAGGTGGGCAGCAAGGCTGTGTGTGGGGGGGGGCAGTAAGGGTGGCGCAAACACCGTGGGGGGGGGGGGGGGGGGGGGGGGGGGGGGGTAGGGGGGGGGGGTGCGCGTGTGTGGGGGGGCATGAGTTGGGGGCGTAACTCATAAGGTGCCAGCTAATGTGGGATACCAAATGCAAATGCTACATGCGGTTCACTAATAAAGCACATATTGAAAGGGCACAAAAGAACAAAGAAAAGGCAACCAAGGACAGTGAAGGTTTGTATCCAGTGTATGATTTACTTTTCGCCATTATTATATGATGTCTGTGTACCCATCAGGATTTGAGTTTATATTACACAGTAATTGTGTAGTTCTGAAAAGCCCTTAAGTCCTTCAAGTTCAAGGCTTGCACACCGACGACCGCCAGTCACAAAATATCAGCTCTTCTCAGTAACCTTCAGTGATGACCCCTGAATAAAGTAATACACAGACAGTGGTGATTTTTATTCAGACACTTCCAAGATACAATAAATTAACAGAATTATTAAGAAACAGTATCTCAAAACCCATGTCTTACTGTATTAGGTAACAAAACTGAAGAAGCATAGGACAGCACTCTCAGATTGTATTTTGGTTTTATGCACCCAAACAAAGAATAAAAACAAAGTCCTGTCCTATGTTACACTTAGGGCTCATTTCCACCGCCTTGTTCAGCGCGTAGCCGTGTTCAGCGCGTTGGCGTATACAATAGGTTTGTATAGGGACAGAATACGCTCAGAACACGCTTGCGGTGGAAATGGTCTAATCTGTTAACCTGCATTCTAAACGAATACGGACAGAATACGGCCACGCGCTGAACACGCAGAGAGTGCGGTGGAAATGAGCCCTTACGCCCCGTGTCCACTAGCAAGCGAAGCGAATTCCGTCTCTCTGCATCCCCCCCTCCCCTTCGGACGCTTGGGGGTGTGTAGTTCTGATCAGGTCCGCGAATGTCATGGAAGGGCGGGAATATTTCTTGTATCTTATACACATGTGCAAAGACCAGAAATATTTATCTAATGTAAGGGTGCGGTCATACAAGCAGGGGTGAGAAAAACGACAATAATCAACCTCTCGTCATTCATTTTGACAGTGAGTTGACCGTGAAATGTACTGTAATCATTGTCCTACGTCATACCTGCTTTATACACTGTTGATCTGCTATTGGCTAGCCGCCCCCGTGTTGGACGCGTTCATTTGCATAAAGTTCGGCATGGCTGAACTTTTGGTCGCGCCGCACCCCTCGAGTTGGCCGCGCCGCCTACCCACAATTCTTTGCAGAAGCGGAATTAACGGTCGGTCGCGTCCCATAGAAATGAATAGGGGTTCTGCGGTGCGGAGTTCGCTTCGCTTGCTAGTGGACACCCGGCGTTACGGTGCGTTTCCATTACAGCGAATTTCGCCTCGCTCTCATTGACTTTGAATGGAGGCGAAATTTCGCCTGATAGGACGAAGGCAGGGCGAATTCGCCGAGGGAGGCGAAATACAGTTGGCGAAACCTGAACTTTATTTAAATGAGAATGATGTGATAACCAATTATATCAGCGTGTGGTGTGTTTAGAGCATGACGCTGGCTGAAGAGGCGGGAGTTACAAAAAACTCAGACCAACATGGCGGACGCTCGTGAAAGTGAAACGTGAAAGTGTTTATATGATTTAAACTCTCTGGGTGACCAAAAGTGATAGTGCCATCACGGATTGTTGTTTAAATGTCCCACGAACTGAATTAAGACAACCAGGCTGCTCTAGATTGCCATAATCACTCGACGTTTTAAGTTAGCAGAGTTAGCTTACGACTAGCTAACTACTAGCAAGCTGGCTAACATATACGGTCACAAGTTTGTACTAGTACGCGTCTTGCATTTGTAGAACGATATTACAACACTTAAATATTATCTAGGCAAACCACCAATAGTAATAAGTCCATGTAGACCACGCAGTTCGCAATTCTGCAGCAGTTCTGTGCAAGACTGCTGTTATATGTAGCTGGTAGCTAGGCTATCTTGCTGGGCAGCTTCTGTTGGCCAGCCAGGCTGCCATGGTAGACTGGCCGACGACGTGATCACTGACATCGGATAAGATCCATAGCTGTCCCGCTCATTGACTGTATACAGTCAATGGTCCCGCTAGATAACCTGCTTGAAATATTGACGACCACGCCCCCAGGCGAAATTTCGCCAGGCGAAATTCGCTTGCCATTTCGCCCTGTGGAAACGTAGCGTTAGGGCTCATTCACACCAAACACTCTGCGTGTTCAGCGCGTGGCCGTATTCTGTCCGTATTCATTTAGAATGCACGTTAGCAGATGAGACCATTCCAGTGACGTGCGGTGAGCTCTGTGGCTGGTGAGGCACTGACTTTTTCTAAATCAGATTTTCAAATATACACCAAATATTTGCTAGATACCGATACGTTTCATATATCATTGCAGCATTATTTATATGAGGTACATATTGTAAAATGCATCTTTGGCCAAGGAAGAATGAAAAATGAATGGTGTTTCAATCGCCTACTTCTACAAGAACAACAGAGAACAACACAGAACACACTACAGCGGGCACCATACACAAAACGAAACAAAACAAAGCACCACGGCGGATGCGCACAAATCACAAAGCACCACGACAGATGCGCACAAACCACAAAGCACCACGGTGGATGCCACAGACACAGCACCAGACAGAAGCAAGACAGAACAGGCCACACAGCACCCTGCCTCTGCTACATAGCCTCCCAGCTAACACAGTTTGGTTGCCGCGACGTTGCAATCACGTTAATTTCGTAAACTACACTTAGTTTGCCCTAACGTCGCCGATGCCGATGCCTACATCCACAGAAAGGCACAGCATCACGGCGGATTCACTTCACATCATAAAAATCATCATTTATCTTACCTTTACTTGTAAATGAAGTCCATGCGCCGCTCCTTCTGGACGAAAGCCTCAGTGACTTTGTCGAAGAAACCCTCCTTGTCTTTCCTTAGTTTCAGAAGTCTCTGCGTCTCGATGGTGATTGTTGCCAATGAAGAAAGGCGCCCTTGAGCGGTGCGATTGCGACTGTATGTTTTTAGTCTTTTGAGGGTAGAAAATGACCTTTCCACTGAAACTGTTGTGGCTGGTATAGTGAGGGCCAGTTGAAGTAACTTGGTCGTTTCAGGGACCGTTTCCATCAGGTTATTCTTAGCCAAAAAGCTGAGAAGCTGTACAGGGGATTTGCATTCATTCCTCACTGCTTGTGAACGATACAGTCCGATCAGATCAGCCTTAAGTCTGACAAAGTCAAAGAACTTTGCGTAATTTGACAAGCTTTGCAATTTCGTGTCATCAAAATGCTGGGACATTTCATTAAATTTCGTACAATCGACCAAAGTAAGTAAAGCTAGATCACCAAAATTATCAAACCGGGCTTTCAGTTGAGTTATAACATTGTCCACAATGTTGGCAAACAAGCGTTTTTGCTCTTCTCTGGCTGGCTGCTGACTTGTCACATCTGTCAGACCGAGCGAGGAGCATTTCTGCTCAAACCGCTCGTAAAAACAGTCAAAATCCCGTCTCTGTTCTTCCATAGCTCCGATTGTGTCTTGAATTCATGCACAACAAAATCCTATGTCCATGGCCTTTGTTTGCAGCACTCTGAAGAGTGAATCCGTTTCATTGAAGATGGTATCATACAGCATAATCAGAAAGCACGTTGAGTCTTTTGACAGCCACTGCGCATATTCAGAGGCAATGATTGCGGTCTCATTACCCCAGCCGTCTTCATTATCACTGATGATGCGGAATACCTCGAGCAGGTCAGCTTGGTTCATGCTGATGGTTTGCAGCAGTCTGGAGTTTGAACTCCATCTTGTGGACGCTGCTCTTGGTAAACGCCGCTTCACGACATCATCCAATAAGCGAGTGCGTTTCGTGGACTTGTTAAAAAACGTCCCTATCCCATCAACCTTTCTAAAAAACACTCGGCATTCACTTATACATCTCGCTGCATGTTGCAGTACTAAATTCAATTTGTGTGCATAACAGTGAGTGAACATGGCTTCGGGTACACGTTCTTTTACCTTTGTTTGCACACCATTCAGCTCTGATGACATGACGGATGCCCCGTCGTATGTCTGCGCTACCAATTTTTCCAGACAGTTGAATTTCTCCAACACTGCCAAGACGTACTGGGCTATTGCTGGAGCTCTTCGGTCTTCGCTGACATCATCAAAGCCTAAAAAGGCCTCCTTCACTTCACATGCCATCTCACTTGTTGCAACATACCGTAAAATGACAGATATCTGAGCTCTGTTCGTGACATCCGTTGTTTCGTCGACCTCTACAGTGACAAATGGTGCTGCACCAATTTCTTTTTTTATGTCACTTATGATCACGTCCGCCACTGCTCCGATGAGATCATTTTGTATCCTATTTGACAACCCAGAAAACACTGTTGATGTCTCCAAGTGTCGCGCAAGCCTCTCGTCCCAGTCAGCAAAAGCATTCACAAGCTCGACATAATTCCCACGATTCGAAGAGCTAGTAGTCTCATCATCACTGCGAAACGCCAATTCTTGTTTGGCTAAGAAGCAGGTTGTGTCAATGAGACGCTTCAATATCTCCCTGTTTTCCTTCACCTTAGCATTGTGCTGGCTAATATTTAGCCGGTGCTGTTCGTTGAGAGCAGTATCTATTCGTGAAGTCCCAAATGTTTTTAAAGTAATTTGGCTTTGGATGTGGGTAGCTGAGCATTCGTGTTTCAGAAGGTTTCTCAGTAGGTTTTTTAGGTCACAAAATCCCATGCTAGTCCAGACATTCTCACTGGTTGCGAACAAGAGACATGGATAACAGAAAAGGCGGCTTCTTGTAGCACAGCCACACAGCCAATCTTTTCGTTTGTACCATTTAGGTTGAAACGATCGTGTGTCCTTTGAAGTAGATCCTTTAGCTCTGGCGTCGGTCGTCCATTCTTCATCAAGTCCTGTTTTCCTCTAAAGTCCAACTTTGAAAATCCTTTCAGTTTAGCTATTGCATCCTGATCCTCCATGGTTTTAGATGAAGCCAACAATAACACGACAACGGTTCTACTGAAACTTTACGTAACGTAACCAAGTAACCAAAACTGAGCTCACGTAGGCTACGCCCTCTACTGAGGCAGAATTACTGCCTGCCTCACCTCGTGTCTTTTCAGTTCTGCTTTATGTCAAATTGTTAACACGGTATAAGTGAAACACATACGTAAAATATATAACAAATTATAGGGAAAGTGAGGCCATATTACAGACATATCTAAAGTATATAAAAACATGTTAATACAGCTTTACGTTGTTGGCATGCACAGAGTAAGCGCACAGGGCACGCGCTCGAACAGTTAACAAGGGATTGCGCTATCTGGCGTGAGGCACGGCTCGGAGCTGCCTCATCTCACTGCATATTCGCTGCAGTTGAATAGGACAGTGGTTCTCAACCGGGGGGGCGCGAGCACGGGACGTGAGGGAAAAAAAAAAAAATCACCCACTCACTTGCTATTAGTACAAGGGAGATGCACCAGATTCCCCCATGCCGAAATGCAAGTGGTTGGACTGTTATAACACACAAATGAATCAACCACACTGTTTCATTTTAAATCTATCTATCTAATTAAAATAGAAGGTAATAAATTCTGAACCGTGACGCGATGTCAGTGCAGGGCGCAAAGAGGGAGTATGCAGCATAGGGGCGCAATGGGGGCGCCGAAAGAGAGAGACAGAGAGAAATACCTGTTTGTTTATACTACCCTTCCCAGACAGCACGCTGCATCTTGCCGACGTTGGTTATTGATCGGCACCATCGGCAAAGCATCGCTGCTTTTTTTTGCCCTGTACGCTCTACACCAATCGCATCGGTTTTGGATCGGTTAAGGGTAGGCATAAACGACTGTTGAATAGACCACCCTTCCGATGCTTTGCCAACCAAAACCCGCCCATCGGCAAAGCGACGTTTAGCCGACCAATAGCCTGAGGTCCCTTTCCGATGGTTTGCCAACCTAGCCCCAACCATCGGTAAAGCGGCCCTTTACCGATCATAATATAACGTTTCCTGGCGATGGTTTGCCAACCAAACCCCGCTTGTTTACCTCCCACTGATTTGCCCAAAATGTATTACGGCTTTGAGCGCGAGCTCATTTTTAAATCAATTTGGCTCCACCCTTATAATAACCGAACAACGGTGAAGTTCAAGCAAGGACACTTGACTCGACCTGAGGAATACATAACGAAGCAACATCGCCTGAGGAAAGAGGGGATGAGACGGAGAAGAGCTTTAGAGAGAGCTTTAGAAGGCCTCACTTTAACTCAAGGTAAGTGTTATTGAGTTGCGGTGACACTGCTTATAAAGGCAATAATATGAATCCATACGTTTTTCATTGATAGCATGACATCTATAGCTATATGCTAATATGCTGAAAACGCCGTTTTGATGTTAGCTAGTATGCTACAGGAACATTAACTAGCTTGGAGGCAGCGACCAAGCGAAAATGTTTGACGGTAAAGGTTTGGCTGGTTCAGTAGTTTCAAGTTTATCTTTCATAGCGAGTGAAACCTCAAACAGAAGGTTGTCATTGACGAAGACAACAAATGCTGATTGTCATCTTCGTGAGTTCGGTTAGGAGTTCGGTTGCTAGTGAATTCTTAGCTAGCGCGTTTGGTTTGTAGAAGATGACGTTATGCTAACAACCGTTTTCTTGTGCTGAGGTAAATGGATAGAAGTTATTAAATTATTGAGATTGTATTGGTTGGCAATGCCTGCAACGGTGTTTAACATGCACGAAGTAGAGCTTATGAAATGTTGTTATCTTGAAATGTTGATATGTAAAGCAATTCTGGTCTATCTCCCCCCTCATTTTCAGATTTCAATTTTTCATATCTGGCTGGCGTCAAGATCCACGATCCCAACCAAGGTAAAGCTTGACTTCACTGTATGACAACGGAAAATCTCAATCTTAAACCGACAGTTGTATTAATTGTATTAAAGGGGCACTATGTTTCACTCCCAAATGTACTGTATGTAGGAGTTGGTTATTGGCCCAGGTGCTGTCTATGTTCATACTATGTGTCTGCAAGCTATTACACCATTACTTTTTTAGAAATGTATTAAAAGAACAAAAGCTGAGCTGAAATTTATTAGAAACCGAACCTGTCCTTTTGAAAGTGTATTGTAAAGTGTCCAAATTGTAATGTATATATTTTTTAATTTAAACATTATCAGAATGAAGACTTTCATTAATTCTGAAAAACACAATGATATGAGACAAATGTGTAGATTTTATCTTACTGCAAATTTGGTATTGTATTTTATTAATTGTATTACATGGTGACATTTTATGTATTTTATTAATTTACGTATATATTTAATGTATTGCTAATTCTTGGATATGTGTGATTGAATAATACAACTCATGTCAATTTGTAATTTTTAATTTGGTTGCATTTTTTTCTAATCATATGCTAGTAGGTACAGTTACACAACATGTGTTGATATAACATAAAAAGTAACACAAAAACTTGTTACACAAGTTACACAAAAGTTGTGTTGAATATGGTAACACACATAATGTGTTAAAATCAACAAAAGTTCTGTTGGCCCAATCTGGACATAGAGATGTGTTAAAAACAACACAAGTTGAGTTATTTTCAACACGTGTTTTAAGAGTGCAGCTTCGATGCAAAACTGCAGGCAGACAGCAATTTCCAAAATAAAGTTGTACGTCTCATCGGTGTCTCACACAAGCAAACAAATCCCATTTTATTGTTAGATAATCATGCAGCAAGCCAACTGAATTGTCTTTCTTTGCTTTTACAGGTTGACAAACTATCCCTATCAGGTGGGAAAAATATAAGAGACTGTCTGGAGGGTGTGCGCGAAGCTCTTCCAACAAGAGCTCGCCACCAAACTGAATTGGTGTGGCAGGGGCCAGAAGATGGGCTTAAAGGCCAGGCCCATTCACCATGTCATCCTTGGTAAGTCCATACATAATATAACCAATTACATGCACTCAGATAAAATAACTGTCATTTTGAGAATTTACATATTTTAATGTAATTTTTTTAGTAGTTTAAAAAAAAACCATTCATACCCTACTTTACACCTTTCTCAATGTTCCACTCATCGACCATCTCGCTGGTTCTACTAGACTAATATGTTGTTGCATCATAATATCACCCCCTTAAAAAATGGGGGGGAAAACTTGATTGTCTGACCCCAAAGTCTCTCTCCTGAAAAGTGACACAGGATCAGTAACAGACAATTTAGGCCTATTTAAAATAGATAGCCTAATTTCTGTTTCTTTTTATTTGTGTGTGCAGATGCTGTGTTGGCCAACCCAGCAGCGCCGTCCACAGAGGCCGAGGCTGAGGCGGCCATTAAGAATTGGCTGCGCCTGAGCGGGGACCGTAATGGGGATCGCCAAAGGCGCAATTTATAACTTTTTTTCATTTTACTTTTTTCCCCCTTAAATCATAATAATAATAATAAACTTGTATAGCACAGTTCATACATGCAAGATGCAGCTCAAAGTGCTTTACAGTTTAGAAGGGTTGTTACAAGACAACATTTCAATAATAAATAAACAAATAAATAAATTGTTTCCGTTCTTTCGTCATTCAATCTTCCTCTCATGTGTTTTTGTTATTAGCAGAGGAGGATAAAGTAAAAGTAAGAAAAAAGGAAAAAAGTTCCCTTCCAACACAGGTAACTTATCTGGGTAAAAAGTAGTACTTCTCTTACGAAAAGCTGACTCTGCACAGGTTGGATTGAGGTTGTGGTGCAGGGTCCTTGTTAGGTTTTTAGTGTTTTTCAGTAATAACACAGTCTGATGGAATAAATGATGTGACAGCTGAATAATATCATGTGCTGTTGTTATTATAACACAAATATACTTTTAATTTTACTTTTGACACCTCTGGTTTTTAGTGAAACAAGCTCCGGACGACCACAAATAACGGCGCAACCCTTCTGCAGCAGTGAGAACATTCTGGCGTTTTTCTTAATGGAAGAGCGTTGTCAGGTGATATCCTACTATAGCCACTAACTTAAGATGTTCCTCAAAACGTCAGGGTGCTTTCCTCGCTGCTCAGGTGGGACGCGCCGAGTAGGTTGTAATTAAATCGGATAAATATTGGCACATGATCGGATATAAGGCGGGCAACCGTCGGCTCACTGTAGGAATACATTGGCACGACGTTGGTACTCCGTCGGCTGTGTCGCTCATTTGCCGACGTCTGCCCATCATCTGGCCGATGAGCCAGCGCTCTCTCAAAGACGTCTTGCCGATGTAGTTACATCGGGCACATAATTATATCGGCATTATGTTGGCTCTCCATCTGCTACCGCCTATTTGCCGACGTCTGCCCAACATCTTGCCGATGAGCAAACGGTTCTTTCAAAGACGTCGTGCCGATGTATTTTACATCGGGAAAAAAGCATCTAGCCGACGTCGGCAAGATTTAAGTGTGCTGTCTGGGTTGTGTTTATTGGTTAAATATGCCTATGCCATTAATCTTTGTATGTTAAAAATGAATTAGAATAGCGATCAACGGCTTCCTGTACTCTTACAGTTAGCGATCTTGCTCCTTTTCAATATTCTATTTTAGAATGTTGAGACGGAGGGCTTGCCAGCAACGTGTATCGTTTTATATACAGTCTGTAGTTTCGCATAGTCACGACTGAGAAAACAGCCATGAATGAACTTTCTGGGGTGCACTCACAGTGTTAAAAGCAAGAGGAAAAGAGAAAGTGGCGGATAGAATGAGGAAAAAGTTGTGTGCTTGGATCAAAGACTAGGTAGGATGCGTGGGTCTTTGACAGTTTGAGGAGGGTAGCATTGGTTGGCTAATGTTGCTTCTACATAAGGTTACACTGACTTGCTAAACTAGTTCACGTTACGTTTACGTTTGCTAACTAACACTGGCTGAAGTGTTTTTGTAGATACTGTTGCCAGTGGTCGTTGTTTAAACGTTTAATGGCGTCCACGTTGTCTTTTTCGGCATTCAACAACTTCCATCCACAACCTGCATAGCTGCATATGTGATCTTAGCCCAGCTAGCTGAACTGCTAAGACTGAGCTGTTGTTCAGTCCGTAGCCCTGTCATCAAAGTTCTATTTCTCTCAGCGCTGTAATGGTGGGGGCGGGAGGAGTTTAAAATGATCTAGTTTTTGTAATGGTGTTGTATGACATTTTAGTAAGTTCCACCAAATCACTATGCCTTTAAGTGACAACCAAGTATATAGATATAATTGCTAAGCCTATTTCTACAGATCTAAGAACCTGTAAAATGCACCAGAATGCACGAAATTTCATCTAATTTCTGTAAAAAATTCTGATGCCTTTGCACACTAACATTAAACATGACTTTACCACCCTTGATTGATCCCTTGAGTAAGCTATGTTTTTGCAGTGTTGTAGGCTTTGTATTACATCAGCATTGTTATCTCCAGATAAAGCATGTACCTTACATATGTATAGCGATAGCCTATTCATGATAATATGCCTACCACTACCCGTAATGATGATGATAATAATAAGAAAAAAATAATTACAATAATCATAATGATCATCAATAATAATCACTAAAGAATCAGTAATAATCATAATGTGGGCCTAACAATAATAACCTAGCCGGGGGGGGGTTGGGCGCGAGGATGGGGGGCCCTAACCTCATTAAACCAGCTCTGGGGGGGACCAGCTTGAAAAAGGTTGAGAACCCCTGGAATAGGAAATAAGCAAATACGGCGATTTTGGTCACGAAAATGATTGAAAGCATTTGAATCATACAGACATGTGATTTATAGCACAGACACTTGGACAAATCTTCATTAGTATATTATTTACATTGATAACTCATGCATGATTATGTCTGGTGAGGCTCTGCCTCCCCTGCCGCCCCTGACCGCACGTCTCTGGACCATTCCCACCGCAACCGTGTTCTGAGCGTATTCTGAGCGTGGACTACGCTCAGAATACGGACTGCAGCTAGAAAATAGAAACCAAGTCTGTTTTTCTGCGCGTGTTCTGCGCGTATTCAGCCAAAATCCCATTGAAAGCTATAGGCACAGCTATACAATTCATGTAAACTGTGCTATCAATGCCTGTATTGACACAGGGAATACCTCAAAAACCTAGCGACTGTCTGCAAAATATTACCACTCGCTTACAACTGCATGAAACAAATGCTGGAAAGCTATCAATATTGGGGTTATCATATCAGATCTGCACTACAAGGGCATTCCCAGCTAACACAAGACGTATCCGCAATGTCGCTTTAAAGTTGACAATTGGTCATGGCGACATTACCTAATGGCCACTTATACGCGAGGTCGCAGCAACGTTGCTGGTAGGATGTTGCCATAACGTAAACAAAACCCATCGCTGCAACGTTGTGATGTGGTCACCGTTTGACATTGCCATTTGGTTGCCTCGGTGACCTTTCTGTCACGTCGCGACATGGTAATCTGAAAACGTTGCCATTTGATATCAGAAAACTCGATGCCGCAATGTCCTTTTTCGGTCACCTCATAACATTGCCATTTGGTACCAGGAGTACGATGCCGCGAGATTCAACAACTTGAATGACAACTTTGGTCTGTGTACAGGAAAAGTGTGTAAATCGTAACAGTCTGCGCTTTGTCAGAAGTCATTTTGTAACGTTGGCAGATAGGCATCAATCTCAACTAACTGAACGTGCTGTTTATTCAGTAAAGGGTTGTTGAACACAGTCGAAAATGCTGCAACGGGAAAGAACAATGTAACTTTTTAAACCGCCCCTCAGCTACCTCACCAATCGCCGCAGTGCAAGACTACATGCACCGCAGTTACTGACAGGAAGCAAGCCACAGGCAGAAGAACCACACACACAAACACATTAAAATGCACACCAATACAGGTTGTTAAAATATGAATGCATGATTTTCTCTTGCATTGACAGAAACAGACTTGAACATCTGGAATGATGTGGTTTCCCACAGTGGCAACTCATGACACTAGGGCAAATTCTCTGAAAAAAATACACTAGGCCCCTACCAACTGCAACCAGGACATTTCATTGTTAGAAATGCCGCGACCTCCTGCTGATCAGGCCCTTGGTTGGAGCCAATCATTCTGCCGACCCGACAACCTCTGCGCGAGATTCAAATGTGTGACCTGTTAATTGTCCTATTGTCCTGCCCGATTAGCAAAGCAGTACACGGGAGGAGAAATCTTTTCCAGGCCCAGGCATCACCCGCGGATCCACTTCTGTTTTCTTCACGGACCATATTATCTGCACTGTATAATGTCTCAAAACAGACTGCGATTTTTTTCCCAAACCCAGACGCATGAGGACTAGGGAATTCCTTTTAACTTTTAAACTTTTAAAGACAGCGGGACAGAGGAGCCAGAGGAGAGCCGTCAAGAAAGCCCATTACATCTGGTAAAAGAGGAGTCCACCAAACCGACTTTTTCCGCAGAAAAGAGAAAGACAGAGCAGAAGAAAGCCCTCACTAAGCAAATCTTGGCAACATTTTGAAAGAGTCGTAAAAATACCATTCAACACAAGCAAACAACTATCTTACAAAGGCGCGGAAGGCTTCATATGGCATATTTAATTGCGCAGACAAAAAAGCCACACAATTGGCGAAACTTAACCCTCTAAGCGCCAAAGTCGCAGAATTGCGACAAGGCGTCATATTGAATAAAATAGACTGTACTTCTAAGTACGTTGTAATATGTCATTTGTATTCCCTACCACTAGTTGGCAGACATGTAGTACTTCGATTTGAGACCAAAATTACGTCATGTTCCTAGTCAAAGTATTCGAGGAAATAGCAGAGCAAGTGTGAGCTATCGTACCCATACACGTGGAAGCAGTTCAGTAGTTAGCGCAAGAGTAAAGTGACATTTGTGAGAAAAAATCGCCAAATGGCTGCTAAAAAGTTGAACCGTGAGGACATACTGCAATTGTTATTCGCCGATTCTGACTCCGAAGAGGAATATTTGCTCTTTGGAAATGACGATCGGTCGTCTAACAATCGCGGTTCTCCGGGTGAAACTTTTCAGAGCAGTGGTGACGCCGTGCAAGGCGAGAGTGTTCACGAAGCACAAACCAGTGTCCATTTTCATCATTTGCCCAACAGGGATGTGGGTGGTAGGGGTGAACGTGGTCGTAGTGCCAATAGAAACGTTGTTGGTAGAGGTAGAGGCGGCAAGGGTAGGAGAAATAGGGCTGGGAGTAGCAGTAGCTCCATTGATCCAGTGCCACAACGAGGTGGGAGTGGCCGCGCTGCACGGAGCCGTTCTGTGCGTGGCAGAGCTGGGAGACGTGGTAGAGGAGGCAGCAGGGGTGATCTGATCCTAAATGGGGCTGGAAATGGCGATGACGGTGGCTGGGTTTATTTGAGAAATGAGGAAGTGTATCAGGACTGGATGAGATGCTTTGATGAGCCTGTTGGTTATTTAGGGGAGAAAGATTTGACAAGATAGAAACAAGATTTGACCCAGTTCCAGATTCCGTGATTGGTATGATGTCACTGTGTCAGAGATGAAGGCCTTCTTAGCACTGCATTTGAGTATGGGGCTGGTAGAGAAGCCAGATTGAAGATTACTGGGGAGAATTTTGGCTCACTTACACACCTGGTTTTAGCAAAGTAATGTCTAGAAACAGATTTGAAATCATCCTGTCTTTCCTTCACTTTGCAAACAACAGTAACTATGTGGGGAGGGGTCAGCCAGGTCATGACAGGCTATTCAAGGTGCGTCCAGTAATTGACCTGATCATTCCAAAATTCGCAGCTGTTTATGGTCCACTCAAGGAGCTTTCTCTGGATGAAATGACCATCGCATTCAAGGGAAAGTCCACCTTGAAACAGTACAATCCGAAAAAACCTGACAAATATGGCTACAAGGTCTTTGTGCTGAGTGAGTCCAGCTCAGGTTATGTTTTGCATTGGTCTATGTATACTGGCCAAAATGCTGATCCTGATGCTGATTTAGGTGCCACACACCTAATTGTTCGTCAGCTAATGACCCAGTACGTAGGGAAAGGGCATGAACTGTTTATGGACACTACACGTCACCAGCCATTGCAAATGAGCTGGCAAGTAATGACACGGGGATGTGTGGGACAGTAAACTGCAACAGGCGTGGTATGCCCAGGTTACTGAAACGAACCGAGTTGCATTTGAGTAAAGGAGATGACCCAGTGTTTATGAGACATGGCAAACTGTTGGCTTGTGCATGGCATGACACAAAGCGTCTCACAATGCTCTCATCTTTTCATGGCAACTCGTGTGTGAGGAAACGCATCAGGTCAAAGCACAGCGACACTGGTGTTCGTAACATAAACAGACCTGTATGCGTTGACAGGTACAACAGTTTTATGGGAGGAGTAGACACTGCTGATCAGAGGATGAAAACCTACCTCTTTCCACACCGTTCTAGGAAGTGGTACAGTCGCATCTTCAATGCGATTCTCAGCATCAGTGTCGTCAACTCCCATATAATTTACACCAAGTGTACTCCTGGTCCCCACAAACCACTGAAGGCCTTTGTCCAGGACATTATAACTGCTTTGCTGGAGGGCTACTGCAAGAGGGAAGGGAAAAAACCTGGAAGGCCTTCAGTGGAGGGGGGGGAAATGCCACAGAGGCTCACTAAGCGGCAGTGGCTCTGTGTTGCTAAGGACCGGCCAGATTGTGTTGTCTGTTCTGATCGCTCCCGCTCTAAAGGCCGCCGGCAGACAAAGTACAGGTGCAGTCAGTGTGGTGTGGGTCTGTGTGCTGTGCCTTGTAATGAGAGGTACCATACTCTCAAAAACTATAAACTGTGTCACCTAGATAGCTAATTGGGCAGATAACTGGTCAACTGATCAGAAAATACTCACTTGCATTTTACTGCAATATAGTTAAAATTTACTACTTTCTCCTGTTTTACTGTTGATTTCCTCTTTTCCTGATCATTTGGAATGAGGATAAAAGACAAAAAAGTATTCAAATAAGTTCAAGCATCTATTCAATATCTGTTATTTCCTGAATATTATACATGTACTGTTCAATAACTAGGTTCACATGCGTTTTACTATATGGTATAGTTTACTTCATTCTCCTGTTGTATTATTGGTATATTTTACTATTTCTTCCTGTTTTATTGTTTCTTTTCCTCTTTTCTGATCATTTGATGACGTCATAATATGCAAATTAGTTTAGTATATTTACACTCCACTTAAACTTTGGGTCAAGCCCAACATTTTTCTAATTTATAGTAGATCTTTATTTTTAACCCCTTTCAAGCCACAAGCTTTTGAAGTCGTGATGTCAAAATACAGCATTTAAAAAAAAAACCCTGGCGCTTAGAGGGTTAAATAAAACCAGTTGTTCCAGGCACCTGCGGATACACTTCTCTTCTCGGACTTATGTATTTGTTTCTTGGACGTGCCCGGATCCCAACGTTAATCTCTTTTGACATCAACCTTTCCGTGCGTCCATGAGAGTGAGTTTTGCTGTTATCATGCCCTTACATGTTCAGTGTTATTGTAGCTTCATAGTGCGAGTTTTTGTCTATTGTTTTATCCACTGTGCTAGATGTTTGTACCGTTCATATTTGTATAGTATTGCCAATTACTCATTCTCCATGTACTGCTTTATTTGGGGAGCACATTGTTTCTAGTAATTTGCTGCTTAGGTGGTGTAACAGTTACATATCATTACAATGTACAGTTCAAGAGCTCGCGCCATAGTCAGTCTAGGTGTAGGCAGACACCGTGTCGCAGGGCTTAAAGATGAAGCATCTGTTATATTCCGTAGCAATTCATTCAGTCACTTTCAGTCATGGTTTACATAGCTGCGGGAGGCAGTTGCACTCATTCATCCTGGTTTATATAACTTCTGTAGGCAGTCATTTCCCATGAGCCCAATTTGTATGTTGTATATTATGTGCATTATATGTCACTGTACTTGTGTTAAAATAAAATAAAGCATCTTGTTGTGGAAATGCCTCTCTGCGTAAATTTGTAACCAGGCCTGGTCACAAAGGGCAAATTGTATGCAAACTGTAAGGCTGCTACAAAGTCGCCAGTGGGTATTTAGGTTGCTACAAAGTCACTAAGACCTTGCGGTTAAGAACTGGCAACATCGAAAAATCACACACTGGTCACTTTTCGGCAACCTGTAAAAGGGGGTTGGTAGAAAGTTGCCAGTGGGTATTTTGGTTGCTACAAAGTCGCTAAGACCTTGCGGTTACAAACTGGCAATGTCGAAAAGTCACGTCCTGGCGACTTTTCGGCAACTTGTAAAAGGGCGTTGCTACAAGGTCGCCAGGTCGCCACTTTTACGGACCGGGACCGTCGGAAACTGACGTCGCAGTAACGTATTACCACCCTTCACGTACCACGTTGCGGCATCGTCATCAGCGACGTTAGGGCAACGTAAGTGTGGTTTACGAATTCACGTGATTGCAACGTCGCGGCAACTTAACTGTGTTAGCTGGGGTATTCTATGTCTATGAGTAAACACAAAACCAACAGCACGGTTTATAAGCCTACGTTTGGTCAGTCATATGGATACACCCTCATAAACTATTTGGGGTATAATGTGCCATAAAATAAATGATAATGAAAACAGTCAAATGAAAATGTAAAACTCATTTTGCCATTTCATTTTCAATTTATCAGAGCAATTATCCTGCCAAAATTAAAATTGAAATGAAATACATTTGGTTTTTCATTTTCCTAATAAACACAAATCATTTGTGCCAAAAATGAAAATAAATCTAAAATATCTATTTGTCATTTCATTTTCATCGTGGTATATTTTCTTAAAATGTAAGATCCTTTTCCTCACTATGGGCCGATTCTCCCCTGCACGCAAGGGCGCGTCAGTGAAAAAAAGCATGCCTACTGTTAAGTTCTACTGTTTACTTAAGTCTGTCATCAATCCACGGGGGGCGCTGTTGCACACTTTTTTTCACTCAGAATCGGCCCCATTGTACACATCTTTCTGACTAGTCATAATTAAATTTTGGATAGTTGGAATTGCCATTCAAGATATTTATAACGTAATTGTGACTAATCAAAACGACAGATAGAGGTATCTCTAATTCAGTTTTGACTAGGCAAAACTGAATTGCGGATATCTGCAACACATCCAGTTTATCTGTTAAATGTCAAAATGGCTTGCCATACAGAGACGACATTGAACTGTGTTTCAAGCAATTAAAAGTTAGCCTGGTAAACCAGCTCCTCGTACTTCATTTCATTTTGTAGAAAAAAAAATGAAGTACAAGGGGCGGGTTTACCAGGCTAACTAAAAGCCTTACGCACACCAAAAAGACAATTTTACACTGCACCGACAATAAACGATCGCATATGTTCTGTGCTTGCGTGAAAAGAATTTCTCTATGCATTTACTCTTGTTGTTTGTAGCATGCTAGCCCAAAGTTGTACCTCTTGCTATCCTGAAAACACCTCCAATGTAGGCAACTGGCAAAATAAATGTACCATTTTGCCAATGTGCATGCTACAATTTGTTCATACAATCTTTTTTTTTAAGTACATAAGGTTATCAGTTAGCTACATTGACCTGTTATGTCCAAAATGTCTATTAGCAAGCTAACCGTAATTTAAACCAGCAATTTAAGTTAGGTATTGCAGTCGTATTTGACCGGTAAGTTAACACACAGATTCTGAACATTAATACGTTATGTAAACGGTTTTATTTGAAACTTTTTTGCTCATTTAATTGCTTGATGCCATGTGAGCTTCAAAGCAGGGTGAAAACAAAGCCTACGTAGACTATTTGGTGTGTATATCAACTGGAATAGGATTGTTAGCTGCCCTTGACAAGGGGATGCAAGTAAACGCAAGCATCGGAAAGGAGTTTTTTTTTCATGTGTTCCCTAAAGAACAGATTTAGTGTGAAGCATGTTTTAAGCCGGATGTAGTGAATTAAGACACACAGATAAACACTTCTGGTTGTTGGCTCTTGGGACTGCTGCTCCAGTGCCAATGCTGCAGCCTCCAAACCATAGGCTACCATAGGGCGTGCAGCAAAACACTGTTAGCTTGTCGTCACCAGAGCACCACCCACAAACATAGCAGCTAATTTGCATGTTGGTGGGCTTGAAAATAAAAATGCAAATTGAGAAGTGAAAAGTAAATTGCCAGCAGGTGTAGTTTTTAAATTTATTTCTATTTTATTTTTGGCACAAATGACTCGTGCTTATTAGGAAAATGAAAAGCCAAATGTAAATATTTCATTTCAATTTTAATTTTGGCAGGATAATTGCGCTGATAATTTCAAAATGGCAAAAAGAGTTTTACATTTTCATTTGCCTGTTTTTATTATTTTTTATTTTATGGCACATTATACCCCCCATGATAAACAAAAAGTATACATTAGTTATAAAAATACATTGACAATTCAGCTACTAGAGCTTGTCCTAGACAGCGCCATATGAAATGGTCTTTTACTGTCTGACAAGCTTTGAAACCAAGCTACCTAGCTACTTTGCCACGTGCTGGGCAAGAATAGCAAATGCTGACATTCAAAGACAATACAAATAAGTATGTAATGACTTACATTTCCCCGTTCAACACCCTCCACCACAGAACCGTGTATTTGTCTCTAAAAAAGAAAATATGCAGATACCTTCATTAACTTCACCAGAGCATGTTGTGCTAACATGGACTAGTAGCAGGAACCTAGAAACCTCGCTGATACCTCCCTGTTGCCTTAAAATTGATGCAGTGATTGCTAATAAATACTTTAAATTACAAAATGTTCTCTTGCCATTACCTTCCAAATGCTTCAGTTTGGCACGCCTCTTCATTGCGCCTGAGGTCCAACACTTCAGCTGAGACTTGACTCCAACTTCCAACGAACTTCTTTTAAGGGTCACTTGGAAGTTTTTTTTATGATAAAATTTACATTTAGAATTGGTTATAAATACATTTTAAAAGGCCTGTGAAAAAATGGCCGCGATCCACCATCCCCATCATCGGAAAAATAGATTAAAAGGTACCGTTTTACAACAAAATTGAACCATCTCTTTCCCGCGGTTGTCAGGTTCTATGACGTAGCACGAGGGAATTCCCTCTAGACTATATAAACTACTGCTCTTTGGATTTCGATTTGAGGGATATCTGCGGAGTTTTTGAGTAGCGAGTTATTGGTTAGTATAGTTGTTGTGAGTAGTTATCAGTGATGGTTAACTATTGTGTTTGTGGTGGGTGTACGAACACCTCTCAGTCTGGACACCAAGTCCATCTCTTTACAAGCAGGAAGACCAAACGTTTTCGGGCTTGGATTCGTTTTGTCCAAGTAAAGAGGGCCGATTTTACAGCCTCGTCTGTTACGGCGAACTCAGTGATATGTGGAGCTCATTTCACGACCGAGTGTTATGAGTCTGGGGACCTCATGGAGTTCAACATGGGCTTTCGGTGTAAGGATCGTGTGAGGCTGACAAAGGACGCTGTTCCTACTGTCTACACCAACTCAACTCAACGGGAGCAGAAGTCTGGAGCCAGCGGCCAGGCAAGTGATGGAGCCAGCGCCGGAGGATGTGCCACTGGCCGGTGTAACGGCTTGGGCTGTGGTCAGCTTGACTGGTGAATTTCACTGAATATCCATGAAGCCCCCGCCTAGGCTACAACACGTCCCCGCCCCCGGATCACCATAAGCATGAAGCATGGCTGAGACAACGGTACAAAGTTTCGCAGAATAAAGAGTCTGTCGGCAACAAAAGTGCAATGAACGACCACACAAGTGTCATCTACACACAATAAAAACATGTTGCATGAACAGTAACAAAATACACACACATTTAAAATTGTCGTCCGAGAGAGGGCTCGAACCAAAGAAATGAGATCACTAGAGCCAACACCACTGCCAGGCTGAGCTCGATCCTGCTACGCCACGGATCGCCGAGTCAGCCCTCTTCCTGACTGGTACATATCCAACACTGACCTAATTTGACACAAGTTAACATAGGTGAAAACGTAAACGCCCATGTTAACTGGTGATATCACAAGTTAACATGGGCGTTCGCAAGTTAACATAAGCAAGCGCTGCGGCTTTTTCAGGCCTTCAAAGCGGCCCATATTGTCCAAACAATGAAAATGCAATTAACGATCACTCCAGTCTCAACCACACACAATAACAAACACGCTGCATGAACCGTAACACAATTCACAACAAAAAAAAAACATGGTCCTCCGAACAAGAATCGAACTAGAAATGCAAACTCACCACGCAATACACTCAACACAAGGCCATTGCACATTCCCGTTGCGCCACGACCTGCCATCAAACACACGTCACTCTAACATACTTCAACGCTCACCTCAATCGACACCAGTTGACATGCTATGAAAAGAGTATACGCCCTTTTCAGTAGAGGTCAGGCTACTTGCGCCTAGCCTAGTGCTAGATCTTGTAACATTGGGCTACTGTAGCTCGCGCCTACTTGTAACATTGTATTAGGTTGTAGTAGGTGTTGGACGATGTTTTTTTTTTTTTTTTTTGACTACTACAATGTATTCAGTTCAAGATCAGAAAAAAACACGTTGCCAAGGCCAAGCTCCTATCTTGTGATTTATGTGCTTTCAGGTTTTTGCTGAGTCTGCTGTGGAGTTTGAAGATTCTGATCTCGCGTCACTTGATGCAAGGCTGGTCGACAATGGATCCCAGTGCAACATCCGATGTCTCCAACGTTCAGCAGGTAATGTAACTTAGGTGCATGTCCTCCTGCATAAACCTTTACTCAGTTTGTCACTGCCTTTACCAGTTACTCAGCCAAACATTTCATTTTTTGGATCAAAATGATGGTTTGTAGGAATTTTCAGACCGTCTGAGGTAAAGGTTTTAATATTATTGTCATTTTAGCTGTACAAGTAGGCCTAAAGCCGCTGATGGTGAATGTGGAAACGCAGACTGAAGGGACTGAGCAAAGGGCATCGACACCACAGTCCACTATCCCAAGTGAAGACGAGGTGGATTACATGGACCATGACGAGTCATGGAATTCAGATGAGGAGATGAGCAGCGAGAGCTCTGAGGATGACTATGATGACGAGCCATCACTGGAATCTCCCAGTGACCAAAAGTAAAAATAAACAAAAACTGCTATTGTCTAATTCTTAACTGTGTGTTTAAAAATTATTGGAGCCTGCATTAATGTGGATTTTTCTTCTCTTACTCTAGTGTGCCTGACAAAGTCATCGTTGGCCTGACTCAGCTGATGGCCCTTTTCACCATTTGCTGCTCTTGTTACGGGGAATCCAAGGGACACATTGTTTATCAAAAAGGGACATACTTAAAAATCAAGCAAGTCAATCTCAAGAGTATCGCCAGTCGAGACGCATGTGAATATGCCTACTGCAGTACTTAAAGTCAGTAGTCTAATACTTTAATTTGTCTTTTAGATCTGCACACAGTGTGATTACCAGCATGTCTGGCAGAACCAGGACATACTCCACAGAAACATGCCAGTATTCAACCTTCTGCTCAGCGGCGCAATCCACTTCTCAGGGTGCATGATTTCGCAAACAATAAGAATGCTTAAGCTGTTTGGCATCCAATGCATAAGTATCAACACGTATTTCAGACATCAACGACTTTACACCATCCCTACAATTATCAAGGCATGGCAAAATCAACAGACGGAAATCATCACAGAGCTGAAGACGATGGATGGAGGACTCATTCTCTCTGGTGACTGCAGGTAAGAAAGCATACCACAGGAATGCAATGTAATACAAAAACAATGTTAGTGTTATTTGTTACTGTTGCTAGCATGGTGAGCTTCAGTGATCTATTCCAATACCATTTAATATCAGCTGTCTGTGTTATTTATAGATCTGACTCCCCAGGGCAGAGATTTTCATGCCTGATATATGGATTGCCTAATCAAGTGATGTTTTGTTTGACAGAGCTCAGAAGTTCCCAGCAGTAATTGGTGCGAGATAGAGGGTTTGAAGCGCAGTATTCATTTCCTGAAGAGTCAAGACCTACAGCTGTCAGCCATAATTACTGACCGAAATCGTCAGGTGAGGATGCTTGGTGTCTATGCATTAAGATATTATACATATATATATATATATATATATATATATATATATATATATATCAGTGGCGGCTGGTGGTTGAAAAAGTAGGGGAGGACGGAAGGTACAACAATGTTAGGCAGTGATGGCGGCGGCGGCAGAAGTGACATGTGAGCATGTATAATGTAAAGCAACAGTGATAGGCTATACATACTTTTCAAAAGGTTGACATTTCTGAATTAGAAATCCTTTTTTATTTTGTCTAAAGTAATAGTGTAATTTTCTGTATTATGCTTGCAATAATTCATATTGTGTGCAATGAATCCATATCCAATCCACGATATCACCTATATTAATTGATATGCGCCTGTGCAAAAAGTAATGCTAAACAAATTAGGATATAACACCAAATCAAGTTTCACGCGAACTCACACGCCTTGACCTGTTGGAACTTCAGTGGAGAATTTAACCGTTTTTGAGACGATGAGACGTTGACGGGCCGTTTTATTTTTGAGGGGCTGAAATTATTGGTGGGGACGAATCAATGATTGCTGGATATTGGTGGGACGACACCTCCGTCCATTCTACGCCCTTGATCAAAGGTGAGCACAAGCCAAATTGGTAGAATTTATATATAGTTTATAGTTCGTTTGTAGTTTTCAAGCAAACACTAGTCTACGTTCTGAAACATCCATTAATCGTATAACCGGGCGGAAACAAGAACATATCAACAAGAACGTGTAAGAACTATTATAACATTGTAACTGATAATGGATGGTCCAGAAGTAGTCTAGGTGCGTAAATCGCCGCTTAGGCGCTCGTTCTGTCAGATCAGAATTAGGCTACTTGTAAAAGAAATCGACTCTCCTGGTTGTCTGCGTTGCAAAGTTATCGATGACCTGATCATACCATTGAGGATTTTTTTGAAGGGACTTTAGTTTTTTTTTTTCGATTGACATGATGGCTAAATTTGCCAGTCTGCCCTGTCCAATTGTGTTTCTTGTGTATGATTTTATTCGTTTCAGGCATGAAAAACTACGCTCAACCCCTGCTGAAGTGACACCGATCGTGGCAATCAGACACTTAAGTCTGTAGAGCTGAGGCATTGCTTCATCGAGACCACTGGATTTCATGAACTGAATGGCATCACATAGCTTTTGGGTGGAATGCAGCTCTGGATCCGTGTAAAAATGCTGCAGCTCTGTTTTTAGTTTAACCTCGTCAAAGAGGTGACCATACGTCTCAGATAGGTTTGCCAGCGCATGCATTGGGAATTGTAATTTAAACGAGTCGAATTTTTCCTTATTTAAAAGCTCCATGAATTGCAGGCGGCGAAGATGTTGAAAGCGCTGAGTGATTTGCGTCCTGACACTGTCGTGAATCGAATCATAGAGTGTTTGTACACTTCATGTTGATCCTGCTGACCCTGCCTCCTTTTTCTCCGGTGTGCTAGCTCTGGGTCCTGGGTCAACATCACAAAAACATGAAATCAAAGTCCTCCAATTTAGCTCTCAATCCATCAGCCAAAGATGTTGTTTCATCATCCATAGATGGATGATCGACGATGCGATTGAACGTCTCAATCAATCTGTCATAATTCGAGGCAACTGTGTTCACGACCCTGGAGTTGAAATTCCAACGTGTTGGGGCATTTCTAGGCATTCTGGCACAACCAATTTCCTCGAGCATTGCGACTCTCTTGCTGGATTTAGAAAAAAAAGACGTGAAGGCAGACAGGTGTGCAAAAAACACTTTGGCCTTGGGGATAAACTTGACGCCCTGACTTAAAACCAGATTTAAGCGATGGGCATAACAGTGGACAAATGTTGCACTAGGGGCCACTTCTCTTACTTTAGCCTGCAAACCATTAAGATCCGAGGCCATGACTGCAGCACCATCGTAAGTCTGTGCGACGAGTTTCTCCCTTAAATTGAACCCTGACATCTCGCCCTTCACAAAGTCGAACAACGACTGCGCATCTCGCCCGCTCGATACGTCAAAAAAGCCCAGAAAACGTTCCTGAATACCACCTTGATGGTCAACATATCGGACGATGACAGAGAGCTGCGAATGGCAACTTATGTCAGTTGTTTCATCAAGCTGCCAAGAGAAGAAGGGGGCCTGGTGCAATTCGTTTTGTACTTCGTTTTTAACTGATTTGGCTACTGCAGAAATCAGGTCGTTTTGGATGGTTTTGGACATGCCGGTAAACAAAGACGAAGACATTTGTTCTGCAAGAACGTGGTCGTATCGTGCTACCAACTCCGCTACTTCTCTATAGTTGCCCTTGTTGTCGGAATTGCTCCCCTCTACATGCCCCCTGAAAGACAATTCTTGCATTCCCAGGAGAGCAGTGACATCGATCAGACGCTTCAAAGTGTCTCTGTTTCGGCGTACTTTTGCATTATGCTGTGTATTTTGCAATCGTACGCCCTCATCCACAACCTGATCTATTGGCATCCTACCCAGCAATCCCAACCGAATTGCAGCGCCGACATGATCTTTACATTTGTCGTGCCGTTTTGTTGCCCTGTCGAGATTTTTTATATCTGCAAATCCCTCAACAGACCACGTTTGGGATTTGCCCATTAGCAGGCAAGGCCAGCAATATAGCCGGTTGGTTGTACTGCTAGCAGTAAGCCATTTGTACCGTTCATACCATGTGGCATTGACGGCAGACACCTTACCGTTTGGTTTTTTGATGGCGATTTTTGGAAGTGGCCTTCCTGCACTTTTCACCCTGACTTTCCCGGCGTAGTCCAGAGAATGAAACGGAGAATTTAATAAAACATGAACAATATCATTGGGTTCCATTGTATTTTATTGCAAACCTCAACACATCTCATCCGCACGACACGTCTTCCAGTGTGACTGAATGACTCACTCTGCCCCCGACGCCGATCTGAGTGGGTCAAGATTCTGAAACATTGTGTCACTGATGGTCGCGAAGCCAGCCTTATTGGTTCACTGATTTTGGGCGCGAAATTGAGTTTTTTTCTGCTAGACCAGTGACTATATATGGGCTAGACCGGAACGGAGGACAGTCCTCCTCTACTGCCATTGACTCCCATGTTAAAACACGAGTTTCACGAGCCGCCTAGGGGGGTATAATGCATTTCAATGAGGCGTTGAGGAGGACTGTCCTCCGTACAGTAATTTCTAATGGCGGCAGGGGTCGCTGTCGGTACTTTGAAATAAAGAGACGGTTTTTGTGTATTCTAAGTGTGAAAATAGCAGTTTTATCGCGATTTAGTCAGGTTAGACAATGAAATTTTGAAATGTATATATTAGAATTTATAAAATTCATACATTCAGCTCTTCTTTAAAATGTAAGGGAGGATGGTCCTCCCTTTCCTCAATGGAAGAGCCTCCTCTGATATATATATATATATATATATATATATATATATATATATATATATATATATATATATATATAATATGTATAATATCTTTAGAAAAAAAAAACAAGTTGTCACAGTATCACCCCAAGTAAACTACTTTTATTTGTCTCAGGTTGCTAAGTGGGTCCGGCAAGAGTTATGTCCAGAAGGAACAAGCCATTTCTTCGACATCTGGCACATTGGTAAAAGTATGTGACTTGATTGCTATTTTCTAATTGAGCATTAAGATAAAAACGTGTGTTCTGATATACAGTACTAGCACATGACATTACATAGCTGTTACAAAGACCTACCACAAACTTGATCCAGACAGAGTCAGCTGATCGTTAGACAAGTACATTGGTCTACTAGTTACACATACAAGTTACCTGTGTTGGAAGGAAACGGTGTCTTTATTTGACTTTAACTTTCACTTTTGACACCTCTGGGAATAGGCGTGCAAAAAGCATTGGATACTGTCTCTAAGGAGAAGGGCTGTGAGGACCTGAAGCTGTGGAGGCCAGCCATCGTCAATCACTTGTACTGGACGGCAGCATCCACGCCTAATGGAGACCCAAACATCATGGAGGCTAAGTGGCGTAGTATGGTCAACCATATCCAAGATATACATGAGCACGGCAACCCAGCATTTCCTCACTGCGCACACCCACCTCTTGAGGGAGAAGCAAGAGAGAAGGAGTGGCTTGAACCAGGTATAACATACATTCTTAATTATTCTTAGGTATAACATACATTCTTAAATCGAGTAGTGCATTACTTTCTTTGAACTTGTCATGGACTTGTTGAGTTCATACACATTTGAATTCAGTTCCTTTTAGTCATTCATTCATATACCAGGGTGATGTGCTTCAGAGTTGTATATATACACAGAATTCGGAAACACATGTTGAATGAATGCTGAGTGAATGAATCATCACTTGTAAATTGAATAAGTATCTCTTTCATTTGAGGATCAACAGCAGCTATTAAGCTTGAGGCCGTGACTATAAGAGGAGCACTTGTAAAAGACATTCGGCAGTTGTCACCACAACATCAAACGTACTCCTTGGAGGCCTTCCACTCCCTCATCCTCCGCTTTGCTCCAAAACACACCAGCTACTCTTATGTTGGAATGTACTGCAGGTACATTTTTATTATTATGAAATAATGAATTATCAACAGCTAATGTGTACTGGAAAACATGTTTGAAATCTAATAGCTACATTAATTTACTCAGGCTTCTCTTGGCAGCGTTGCATTATAACGCAAATGGTAAACGACAGATTGCTGAAACCAGCCGTGGTGAAGCCCGCTACTCTGTGCACTATCCCCGGTTCCGCAGAGGTGGGTGGGTGGTCCGGCCCATCAAGGAGAAGCCATCCTATGGTGAGCATGTTTTTAATAATAATAATATTAATAACAACAATAATAATAATAATGAAAATCAAATGAAAAGGGAGTTTTTCCCTCATCCCTGTTATCTCTGTGGGCCAAATAAAGCACTGTATGATCTCTTACCGCTGTCTTCTATCTCTCTCTCTCTCTCTCTCATATATATATATATATATATATATATTGATTTCCCATTATAATTCTTGTCGTCATCTATTTTGTTTTTTTATTAAAAAGAATATGCAGCTGCCCTCGTGACCTTGCTGAAAGAGAGGTATGCAACTTCTCCCAGAGCCCTTCAAGAGGAAAGTGCTACAGTGTCCGCAGCTGCACCTGGTCCCCTTACACAACACACTATTTCAAAGGAAGAGGCAATCCGCCTTCATCTTTCGCGGTTTAACTCACAGTAATTTATATTATTAAAAACCAGATACACCAAGACGCTATATGATTGTGTTTATTATTAATTAATGATTTTCTTCCAAATGGGGCCATTGAAATCCTCTATATGCCTGTCCCTCTGAATATTGCTTCCTGATTGTAGTCACCACGCAAGCAGGTATCGTCTTCCTCACCTCCCTGCCTACAATTCCATATGCCCACCTGACAACCTGCCAGTATGCTGTGTATCGGAACTGCCTAGAGTAGGAAATTTTAATGGAAAAGGTCAGGTAGTATTAACAAAGTGATTATGTTACAATGAAGATTGTATGTTACGAAGTAACATTCTTAATTCATGTTAGACTTTGAATGGAAATTAAACTATGTGCTAAATGTTTGACTTCAAATGCAGGTGTTCATTTTGACCCACTGTAGTGTAGGCCTTTAGTACTGTATATGGGTAAATGACAGCTAATGGCACTATTATATGAATTAAATTATTGATTTGTTTTTAGTGGATAACCTAGTATTCATTGTAGCACACTAGTTTACAATTGCTAATTAATTTATGGGCATTAGCTGTTTTTGGACCACCGGACTGAAAATGACTGAACCTACTCTGGTCTGCTGGCTTGAAGTGTACCATATTCCTGGCGAAATGCAAGGTAGGCAACTTGCAGCGAGAAGGGGTTCAAGCATCGAAGCCGGGGTGTTGCGTCAGGCAGCTTATGTTGCTGAACGGCACTAGCTGCTGTACCAGAGACCAGTACGCCTCTAACTCCCTACAGCACATGCTCTCCTCCGCAGAGGGCATAGCCTCGCAGTGTCCGCAAGAACACCTATAACGAAACGTTTGACCAATGTACACTACCATGAGTAATTGATCCATTGCATAACTGTTCATGCTGTCACGTCGTCAGTCAGTCAACAATAATTTTAGTAGCCAGTATTACTGTAAAGTTTGGGTGGTTGTTTTGGTTTATCACATCGTGTATGAAAGATTATAACTGCCCACATTAAGCATGTTTTATAGATTAAACGTGATGAGATTTTGCCGTCTGGAAGGGCGTTAATTTAGCTAGGATGCTGCAATGACGACCGTCACAGAAAGAAATTGTGCTTTTTGCATTTAGTGAGACAAAATGTCGGGCCTAAAAAGGTAACAGGTGGCTATTTACTCAAAATTAACACGGAACGTACAGACCAATTAAGTGTATTTTTTTTATTCACATGAAGACAAGTAGCCCAGAGGTAAACAAATAGCATTAGCGACAATGCTACTACTCACCAGCTATTTTGGCCAATTCGCCACGTATTATTTAGGCTCCACAGCTCTACCTCCCTTCTTTGACCATCATTCCTGCCCCGATCACCCATCCCATTGCCCTGTCTCCTCTCCCTCCTCTTAGGCTCATAGTTATATGGTTGCGGGCCATCAAATGTTTGGTCTCCTCGCCTGCCCTCCTCCATTTTCAAGAATCCACCTGACGTCGCGAGTGTAATGCGGTTAATTCATTGCATACAATGTGCTTATATGGTTTTTGTAGATTCTTTTTGTAATGCTTTACAATATCATAGGTGTGATAACAGTATTTTATCAAACTGCCTACAACACATTAACTACGACATCACCTGCCTTAATCACCAGGCTACCATTGCCCCATTCGCAGGTTTGTTTAATGTCCATTGACTGTGGCTAATTGCGCATTTCCCATTACTAGTGGGGGAGCAAGTTTATGTTCCCACGTTACAAGTTAGTTAACCATGCAAATGACTGCAAAAGCTTTTATAGTAAAATAAAAAAACAAACACGAATTGGAGTAATGTCAATGTGCAATACTGTTATTCATTAGTCAACCGAAACCTTTATTAAATTGTGTAACATTTGTAGTTAATCATCAATCAAATGCATAGCTAAAGCAGCCATTATTATCAAATGAAGTATAGTGGAAATAAATGTGTATGAAGTAAGGTGTGTGGTTGTAGTAGATGGGTTTAAAGCAGTTGCTCAGAATGTAGCAGTATGTATAGATGAATATGAATCAAAGCAAATGGGGGAAGGTGGGGGTGATTCATGGTAAATTATTTCTACATGGTCATATTTGTTACAGTATAGGAATTGGTACAGGTCTGTATAAGCAAAGAGGGTGGGGCTGTGTATATTCTGTAAAGTGAGCATATACTCTAATACTGCTGTTGCTTCATCTTAAAGTGAAGCCCCCCACAAACACACATACACACATGTACCTGGATAAAGGACTTTCTTACAGAACAAACTGGCCCTAAAGTCTGACACTAAACTAATCCTATCACCAGCCTATCATCAGACGTGCGCCTCCCGCCACAACCATGTTCCGCCCCCACGGCCCCTTTTGTGTGTGTGCGTGTTTCCCACGCTAAATGTGATGAAGTGGTTACATGGATGAGTAAACGTTTCAACAACTAGCAAATTCTTACATGTTTTTCGTTCATTATAAAGCGAACTTTACCAAATTGTATTTAGCTATATGTAATACAATTGTGATTTGTTCTTTCTTTCTTTCTTTCTTTCTTTCTTTCTTTCTTTCCTGTTCTGGCTTGGTTTCATTCTATTGGCTTTAGATATTTCAAAAATCTTTTACAACAGTTCCTAATTTCTTATCCTTCCCATCGCTCTGATTTATTTTCTCCCATCCCAATTCCTTCCTCTACCATTATTGATTTGTTTTTATTATTAACACACACACACCCACACACACACACACACACACACACACACACAAAGCAACGGTTCTTTTAAGAGCCACTCTCTCTCTCTCTCTCTCTCTCTCTATCTATCTATCTATCTATCTATCTATCTATCTATCTATCTATCTATCTATCTCTTTCTCTCGCTGTACCACAATGGCCTGTTCCAACAGAGAGGAGGATTACGCCAAACTGTTGGAAGACATGGCAGCTTGTCATGAGGCTACTGAGCCCTTTATTTCCAAAAGAAGCAAAACTATTGGATGCAAAATCACCTGGGAGGAGAGGGATGAGTGGGGACGTCTGATTCACCCAAAAGGGGAAGCACATCAACGTCCGAAAAGTATTCATATTATATAATATATACATGTATTGTATAAGCAAATATGCACATTATGTTACATATATTTCTCTTGCAGGACCCAAAAGACAGCCAATCCGTGATGCCGGGGGTGAGTTTTGAATAGTGATGTTTTGAAGTTGTGTTGCTATTATGTATTTCTATGTGCAAACCTCTTTCTCCTGTTTCTCTCTACATCCTCAGTCACCCATCATCAGGATACAGGTTTGTGAAACAATATTAAATATTCAGAATTACTGTATATAAATGACATTAATAAATAGCCACACAGTGTATGTAACAGTACAACCTACTGAACTGATAGTAATTCATAGCTAATGTTGCATTACAGGTGACTTAGTATATGTAACTTAGTATACACATACATGCAAATATACACGTTATATTATTGTCCCTGTGGGTGTTATGAAAGACATCCCAATACATTTGCCACGTGTGGTCTTTTCTTGTGTCCATTTCTTCTCACTATCAATAGGAGAGTGGCAACCAGTGGTATGCCTTGACCTGCCATCTCTGCCTGCAAACCCTGAAAAACAAACATGGAGGGACCGGCAAGACAACAGTCAGCAAAGGTGGCAGGAGAGCCTTCCCATTTTGTTGGAGGGAGTCTTTGCCTCCCAGAATATTAAAAAAGTAATGTGCCAGCTATGCCAGCAAGAGGAGGCCTGCATACGTTGCAGTGACTGTATGCATGCCCTATACATCTGTTCTCACTGTGATGTAACAGTGCACAGCAGAGCACTGCACAACAGGGAGGCAATGGTGCATGGCTATTTTGAGCCAATTGCACCTTCAGTAATTGTTGAGAAGGACAGCAGAACAGGAAGGCTGGTGATGGCATTGAAATGTAAGTAGTCACTTCAATTGTCCTCTACCTCATACATGAAGAAGGTATTAAACTCTACATGAAATTAAAGTACATTAAAATTTTGACGAATGTTCTGACAAGTACAGTGTCGCAGTGCATAGAGCACCGGACCATAAATAGGCAAGTGTCCATGCGGACCAAGGTTTGAATCTGGCCTTCGGTTATTTTTCAACCATACCTCATCTGTCTGCCTCTCCCACTTAAATCCTGGCACCGTCTTCACTGTCCTATTGAAATAAAGTCATAAAAAACACACACACACACAATGCCAAAAAACACTTTAAAAAAGAAGTAGAGAATGCATAGCATTGTTGTTAACTAAGTTAACAATATTGCTTGTGAACCCTACAAGTTGTGCTAGCTATTTTCTGTCACTGTATAATGTCTTTCACCCAGTTTAAACTTTATTTGAAAGGAAAATAAAAGAATGACAAGAAAACATCAAATAGAAAAAGACAAGAAATGACAAGAAAAAGTCAAATAGACTCAAAACTCAAACATATAGAAATGTAGACACTTTGATGAAAGATAAGGGGAGGAAGATAGGGAGTTGGTTGGGGAAATGACATTGTGTTATTCGTAAATCTAGGTCCCACATGTTGTATTTCTACTAGGAAATTTGATGTTGCTATGTGGCTTGACTGTCTCTTCCCTTTTTTGCCCAAATCCTGCTCCATCCCTGGTAAATGTTTTAACATTGCAATTGTGTGATTTCACAGCTTGTATACTGCCTGTGGAGAGAGGCTGTACATGCGCTGATGACATTCGGCACCAACAACCAGGGCAGGCCATTATTTTAGTCACCATGAATGGTAACACACTTTTTTTTTCTTTTTCACATAGCACCTCCAGCTCAACACATTATTAAAACATTGTATAGATTTTCTAGATATTGTGACAGCACAAGATACTAGAAATTATACGTTGGTTAATATTCATAATATTTTTTTTTATTACTAGTTATAACTTTGCCTTACCTTTTATTATTTGCAGGTCGATTTGATGTGCACCTGCCTCTCATTGACTGTGAATGTTCAAGGCAGTGGACACCAGACTTGAGCAAGTTGCTGGAGCATGGGTACTGGCCTGGGACCCTCAGTCTGAATACAGTTTTCACCACTGATGTGATGAGGACTTACCAAGACCTGAAGGCCCTTGCTCCAGGCTTATCGAGGCAAGCATTTTTGGGAATGCTGGAACGGAGAAGTGTCCGATTTGGTCGTGTAAGTATAAAACAATATTTTCATGTGAAAGAATTAATTTGTGTCTGTCTTGGTTAATGCAACATTAATATTTTTTATCATCATGTATCATATATCACAGTAAAGAGCTGTGACGGAGCATGGGAAATATACTCCGAATTCAGCTGTATTAATTCATTAATTAATTAAATCTCAAACTGTAGCCATTTATACTATTAAGACTCCTCCATAATTTAAGCAGAGATTGAAGGGTTTGAAATGGACAGTATGATGTAGCTGCTGAAGCACCACTGGTGGAGTGGCCCCATGCAAGATCCTAATTCTTGTATCCTGGTTCGAACCCAGGGTGGTGCAAAGCTGCAACAGAGAAGTTGGTTAAAAAGAAACATACTTGTGGATGTATAACACATACAGTGAATGTGTAACTTCTTCATTTTAAGAAGGGCAAAATAAACAGTGACCTGTTCCAGAGGAGCTTTCTGCAGTGGGCTCATGTTGAACATAAAATGGGGGAAATGAAGGCTTTTGACTGCTTTCAGTGCCCAGCTTGTAGTCCACATCAGAAAGCTGTGGCCATTGATGGGAACAGGAAACTATATCGTTTCCGAAAGCAAGAGGGGTAGGTCCATGCCATTTTCCCCTTTATTTGCATCACATCTGTGGTTATATAGTTGAATTTACACAGGATCTGACATGTGTACAGTGATATAGAATCCCACAATAGTCATGATCTCATGTTCTTTAGTTATCAATGTGTTGAGTTCAGTTCACCGTTCATGAAAAGGGCCTTGTTACTTTTGATCTACAATGTAATTCTTTGGAACCATTGGTGTTTTACACTGCTCATTAAACATTTTGTCACATATACGAGTTTAGCCTACTTTTCTGAAATGACATTGACTATATCACAACTTCATTTCAGGAACACAGACAAAGCTCTTTTTCATGGGGTGTTTGTGGCCCCAGATGATGAAGTTGCCAACTTCGTGGACACAATAAGAGCTGTGACCACTCATGTAAAAACCTCCTACCAATTGACTGAATAAATTATTCTGAACTTATTTGCATGTATTACTGATAAATCTCATGATTTTTTTTTTCAGAAATCTGGGAGAGGAAGCTGTGGCAATACAGCATGGTCAGCAGCTCGGGAAACGTCCCAAAAATCGAGAGCGAGGCTCGATGAGGAAGGCCTGGAGATTGCGGTTTGCAGGCACGGATTTCTCCAGGGGGCCCTCAATATGTGTAGGGGAGAAATCTTTGCGTACCCTCTTTTCCTCCACAGGAAATTGAGGGCAGACTTTGTCTGCACAGATATTGCCTGCAAGTACTGGCCATATCTGTGCAGGGTAGGAGACGCCAGGGCAGACATTAAAGAACTGTCTGAAAAAACAAAGCCCTTCCTGTCGGTTATGCATGCGAAGGCCCACTCCCTGAAGTGTGAGGTAATTTCACTATTTCTATGTAACACTCTATAATCTGTACATGTGCATGTTAACTTGTCAGTACTTGTCAGATAGTATACAGTTGTGTTGTCAGTACAACTTAATATTCTCCTGCCCATTCATGTGAAAGTAAATGCCAATCACATGACACTCCAAAGAACAGTTGGAGCAAAGGTGGGTTGCAAATTGGCTGACAGGGGGAATTTCCCATTTGGAAAAGCAGTTTGGGATCAGCTGAGAATCTGGCTAATTGAGGTCTTCTAATTTCATTATTGTTGCCACTGACTGAACACAACTAATATTGATACTGAAATTATCACACAATGCATTCTGTGACAGCTAATGATTAAGATGAAAACGTTGAACACTCACAGTCAGGAAACTCTATACAACTATATTTGTTGCAGATTAAGTGGGGGGGGATGAACCAAATTGGGGCAGGGAAAACCCTTGGGGAGGAGGTTGAACAGGTCAACTCGTATATGTCACGTGTTGGCTTCACCACGAAACACATGACAAAGGCAGGTTAGTAGTTACCCCTTTTTACTTTGTTTAAACTTATTCACAAAGTTCAACAGATTCACAAGGTTGGTAATATTACTGTCTAGCGCGGGTGGACATGATCACCATTCAGGCAATTGCGTGGAATGAGAGGAAAAGGGAGAATTTGCATCATTACATGTCCCAACGTTACTGCAAGGTATATCACCATAAAGACATTGACATATAAACTGTTAGTCAAAGCTTCCTTTTGGTATATCAGAATGCGTATTTTACTAGACCTTACAGAAGACTGCAGAGGTAGTGAAGCAGTTGGAGCATGTTATACAGGCTATCGGGGAGCAACAAGTTGTGGGGTACGTTGAGGATGTCCGTCAGTGGGCAGAAAATGGTAAGAATACTAATAAAAGCTCAGACTGACAGTGGACTGATGGAACATTTTCAAGAAATACATATAATAAAGAGTCATTGTAGGCATATTTGCAGCAGCTGAAGAGGTTTCATCATAAGTTTCTATTACCTATGATTATTTACTTTTAATACTGGTCCACTCATGCTGTACACCAGAAATGTTATTGTGCAGTATATGCTAACCACTATTCACACATTAATCACTCTGTAATAAGCCCTCATCTACTCTTTTGAATTTGCTAATAAATTTGTGTGTGTATCTATAGCCTCTCACACCAACAGTCCTCTTCAGGAGAAAATTGAAACGACGTTCTTGTCCATTAAACAGCGAAAGCTGGACCTGTACAGACAAAATGGTAAGTGTACCCCAATGTCTCCCCATTTGAGTATTTTATATTTAATTTTATATTTAATTTAGGTCATTTCAAATTATTATCAGCATGATAATATGCACTTTTCACCTGACAGATACCAACAAACTGAGGGGTCGTATCCGGAAGAAAATACAGGAGGAGCTAGCGAGCCTGAAGGACCTGGTCATGAGATACAACTCCACACCTCTGGTGGAGCATATAAATACAGACGGTGTTATGGCCAACCTGGACATCAACACCCAAGATGTACAGCTGTGGCCTTGGAGTGGAGGAGGTGTGGTTACCATGACACCAAAGTATTCAAAAGCTCATTCTGTGACTATCCTTGTACTGTGGTACTGATGAAATATAATAACAATATTACAGACAGAGGGAACCTCCTCCAAAAAAAAAAGATATTTGACCTCGCTATGAGCAGGCAGCGACTGGTAGAGGAGAAGTCCATCTTGGAGGCAGAGATGGCCCAACACTCTGCCTCACTGAAAGTGGAGTCAGAGGCACTGGCGAATATAATAGCCCAGCATAGTTGCACAGGTGAATGCAAATTACATTTCACTGTCCACAAACCACTACTTGTTTTAAAACAATGGGTCTTTCAGCCATGTATATGCTCTATTGTGCTCTGTTGTCTTAGTGTTTGGAATAACATAGCAACACAGAATTGTTGAATAACACAGCAATTTTTTTTTTTTTACTTCAGAACTAAACTTTTATTTGTTTTACAGAATCTCCAACAGGTTCTTGTAGCCACCTCTGTTATTTTCGACAGAGGCTGGCCAAAGTTAAAAAGGAAGCAGAGGTGGTTTTCGAAACATACACACACATACCAACATACCCACACGCACAAACCGAAGATGAGACAGACAATGAGGAGGACACAGACACCGAAGATGATGAAGCCAGCGATGAGGAATAATGCCTTTACACAAATAAATTTGTACATAATCAGCTCACTTCTTTCCTTCATGTTACATGAATTATTTAAAGCAGAAAAAGGCTTCAGTGAATGGCATTTAAAACTCATTTAACAGTGTAAGTTTATTTAAAATTGAAAATGATAAAGGTTAGAAACATTTCTGTTACATTGTAAAACTATGAGGAATCTATGAGGAAACATTTCTTCACCACCGTAGGGTATGAATGCAACCCTGAGGTCTGACACTACGTTGTGAACAGTGCGTGCGCTTATGAAAATGATAGCCAAATACCAAAAAACACGGACGTGCACGCGCATTAAGTGCACGAACATACTGTCCTGGTTTTAGGTTAAGGAAATGTGACTATGCTAATTGAAAGGAATGCACACCAATAATGGATATAGCTGGACGAAAGGTTGTGAGTACTGCGAGTGGGCGTTGATGTGGACAGCATAGGCCTACAGACGCAGTACGTTGTGTGATGAATGCATGAAATCAATACATTCTTATACAATGTATTACATTGTAGCCTACACTGTGCCTATTTAACTATAAGCAAAAACACGACCTACACCTATTGTGCGGCCATCACACACCATGCAACGCGACGACGATTTTTATCGCCAGCGATGGCAAAATAAAACATTGATTTTAATGACGCAACACACACAGCATGTGGAACTATGGGCGACCGTGGTCCTATCCGTTTCTATTTTTGCCGGCGATTTAGGCTATTATGCCTTAGTGGATTTGGTTTGGGGTGGCGAAGACGGGTGACTCAATAATAAGGCAGTATATGCACATGTACATACATACAATAACAGCATAGTCCATTTCATATTTAACCTTTGAATAGTGAACCATAGACAGCTGTGAACTCATTCATGAATAGGCTACGGGGCGTTGCCTAGCAACAGTGGTTAAAGCACGTTTTATAGCCTACATATTTTGATTTGTCCAACTCTGTGATATTGTATAGCCTACCAATGTCGTGAACAACTTGTCGATTTTAGTCAACAAAACACCCCCATGGCACTGTTCGCAACCCTAACCCGCGTGTTTTTTTTTTTTCCCTTGTAGGCTACTACAAATTTCAGCGCTGTAGGCTATATCATGGAAATGGACGTTCCACGTCATGGGAAATCACAAAATCACAAAAATCGCTTCATCTCAAAAAGTACACTGTAGTTTTACATATAACATGACAAACATATTTAATTTATTAATATGTATCACATGCTTCTAATATGAATTCAAAAACTTGCAATATTGTTATTATTACAAAATAAGCCTATGGTTGTAGCCTACTCAAGGTGCACCAATGACAGAAATATTACTTAGCCTATAACCCATATCTTCAGTGGTTACTATACCAAATTTCAGACCGATCTGACCAACGGTCCAGGATTTACAACCATTCAAAATGTGCAATTTTTACACCATTGATGGGGACTCCTGGGGTAACCGGCCGTCCTGGTAGGCCTACATTAAAAAAATCTCAGATGCTTCCTTGCATCAGGGTGAACAACATGTGCTATTTCATTTCACACTCATTTTTCCCTGAGGCATAGCCTGTGGTCTTAAATGTCACGGGGTGATAAATTGTGATTTGTGTACTTGGTTGTAGTGTCTTTTGGTTTGCAGTGTCATTTGATTTTGCTTGGGATTGCTGTATTGCTGTGGTTTATTTTGTTTGCAGTGTGTGTCTAAATTTCTTTATTATCTGACTTTCCCCGGTGTTCCATTTGCAGCTTGATGGACCCAATTAACCTCCTCCAATCCTGGTAGAGACGGCTGATTTGTAGTTAATTATGTGCCAGGTGTGTGCGGGGCTGGGTTTTGTATTTATTCGTTGGGCAGGTAGTAGCCTACACATAGGGGGCAGCAGGAAGGTCATTGAGCCCTCGGACGCAGCGGAGACGGCACCAGACGGCGGATCACCAGGCTTTGTCTGCGGGGAGAGAAGAGGCTGCCAGGACTCCGGCAGCCGTGTTTGAGTATAGGCTCACAAAGCAGTTCCGGGCCACAGACTTTGTCTGTGCCCGGCAAAAGTAAGTGTTTGAGGCTTGTACCGTGCCTTTCCTGTATGTGGTCCGCTCGCTCTGTTCTGCCGTTGTGTTTCGTGTGTTCCAGTATCGGCGTGAGAGGCTGCATGGCCCAGGTTTCCGGCGGTCTCTATTCTGCGCTATCACATCACCGGCAAAGTAGGCTAAGTGTCCAGGCTCCTCGCATCAATCCTTGCAGTTTGTGGCTGTGCTGCTGGCTGCCGTGTCCCCTTTCCTGTGTTGCGAAAGGCTCGGCTTGACTGTGCTGCTCTGCTCGTTGTTGCTGCTGGCCTGCTTGCCGTGCTTGCTGCTGCTGCCCTCCTGCTTGCCTGCCTTGCCGCGCTTGCTGATGCGGCCCTCCTGCTTGCCTGCCTTGTCGTGCTTGCTGCTGCTGTTTTCCTGCCTGTTGGCCTTGCCGTGTTTGCTGTTGCCACTCGCTTCTTCCGCCGCCGCTTGCTGCTCCTTGGTGTGGGGGCGGAGTTGGGAAGCAAGGCTTTCTCCTGCTACTTCTAGGACATAGGCCTATGGTGGACTTGATTTAGCCCTAAGAACTATAATTCTTTTTACTAATTGCTTTTAGCTCATATTGTCTTCAATAAATCATATTTAATTTTATATCCTTGTCCGACTTGTCATTTCTCTGCCTGCACGTTCTTAATTGTTTTTGAGTTGCCTGGTCACGGGCAACGTGGGTAACCCAGTAGCCTACGACCACTGTGACACTTAAATGCTACACAATTGCATGAGCATAAGACACAATCATCAGGACCAGAAACCTAGGACATGTTTGTAATTGTGGTAAAAAGAAACATTTGACATGGACTTTATAGATAGCAAGCAAATTATGTGTAGGCGTATTTTGAGGGTTTCGATGCACAACACACTTCTACGAACATGTAGGAATTAGCTGGAATTGAAGGAGCTGCATGAATTGCAGTAAGAGCATGTAAACCAACTGGTTTTCATATGTACTAACATGATAAAGACATGGGTGAAGTCCATGTCAAATGATTTATCTGCGCTGGCAGGAAGACGCAAAAGGCCCCAGGCAAAGGGTAGCCTATTGGAGTTATGTGACATCCTGTTGGATAGACATGAGTCATTTAATCTTTCAAAACCCACTAAAGCATCCATATTTTGAGTCGAGTTGATGTGTGTTGTGATGAAATAAATCCATTTTCAGTCATTTCACTTGCGATAGCAAATATGATGCAAGACAGATCCTTTATAGCCTAGGCACCCAACGTTACTGGTGCTTGTCATTAAAACATACAAAAACGTTGAACTTGGAGGTAGTCAGCCAAAGTCATGCTGCAGTGCAAAAACATAAATATTGCTATCGCATAGCCTATTGGCTACATAAACACTCATGCAAAATATCTTGAATGAATGTTGTGGCATTAGGCTAAACTTCTGGATCTGAGCTGACGGGTCACGGCGCCGCCCCCAAATGTAACACAAAGGCAGTTTGTAGTCAGGAGTGGACGTGCAGCAAACAGTAGGCCTACATCAGTAGTAAAAGAAAAATTGACTAATGGGCGACCGAATTTGGGAAAATAACAATAATGTAGGCCTAGCTAGCTTTCTTTCTTAAGAAAGTAACACATAGGTTAGGCTATAGCCTACATTACCAGACCGAATATGGTTCGTTGTGAGGACAAAAACCTTATGACATAGCCTAGGCCATGATGTTAATTTAAGCGTTGACCAGGGTATGGACAATTCAGCAGCATTCAAACAGTTAGAAAATAAAAAAGATATTACGTCAACAGTCTATCATGGTCGGAGACGGACTGATCATATACCACACATTTCCGCACTGTCCCGACATTTTTTGTCGGCTATATGCGGAGACAGTTCATGTCGACGGTCATATTACGCTATTAAATAAGGCTCCGACTGAAGGTAGCTCAGAGGTAGCCTATTCTGATAGCTCAATTGACCTATCAAATAATGCTCCTACTGTGGAATCACCACCATTGACGCATTTATATGACTATAGGTAAAGGGAGTTCATTTCGACAGGCCTGTATCTTTTATCAATAGGGGCCCCACTAAAAGTAGCCCGACAGCCCACTTTGCCCATTAAATACTGCTCCCACTGTAGAATCAGTGCACTGTTCACTCATTTATATGAATATGTGTGAAGGTAGCAAATCATGACAGACATAGGCCTACATGTTCACCTAAATAATGCATGCAATGACAGTTTCATGCAATTCAAATTATAACAATGGGCTTGTCTCTTATTCATGATGGATGAGGACAGGGAATGGGACAGTAGAAGAAACAGTAGGCTATAAAAAATATTTATTTCCAAAAATATATAGGCCTACACTCCATCCAAGGTGGGAAATTTATCCCAACTGTGATGAGGAGGGCACATGCGACTTCCAATCGAGCCTTCAAGACCTCTTCGGGGTGTGTCTTGATCGACGGGATATGTCACCGTTTTTCAGAATCTCTTCTGCAAACTTCAAAATTCAATTTTAGGCGTTCAGTTAGCCTACATATACCTGGATAGATATAAGAGAAAGAAAAGAAAGCTTTAGTGCTTAATAATAATCTGTTTATTAACACTGAAATATTGTATTTGTAACATGTTGCAACCATCCCGAGCAATGTTGCAACTGTCCCCAGGGCCGGGGTCAGTTGCAACATCTGACTCCTTATATTCACATGCAAATTGTAAAGAATGTACTTTCTGTATTCATCTTCAAATGGTCTTGACAATTGACAGACAGCTGTAAGTTTATTGTATAAAACTTGTATTTGTCTAATCTACACTGTCGCTGAGTAACAGAGCCAAATGCAAAATGTGTTGCAACTGTCCCCGGTCTCCCCTACCACTGACCTATAAGCTTACAGGAATTGTTTAGTTTAGATTTAGTTAGTTTAGTTTATTATAGGCTAATTATACAGCGCCTTTCTAAACAAAATACGACGTATGAAAACGATAACGATGCAGTCAACTGTTAAATCCAAACTGTTATCATCTGACGTTGTTCTGCCGCAAAACTAATATGCACATATCGTTCCTTACATGCCTATTTGGTGAAAATATAGGCTACAATAAAACCAATATATTGTTAAAATGTTACTTACTTGCATTGTTACAGCTGAAAACAACTCCACTTCTGCCTCGGGTAGCTCAAATCGATACTGAATTCGGGAAAGGGTGTTAATTTATTCCCAGCCAGTCCTGTTAAGATAACTTAATGGGGCCATTCATGCAATTCGGAAATGTCGAGTCTACGTTAAATGTCTTTTCAGTGTCCTACTTATTAGCCTACTACATCGTGGTTCTGCGCTAACAGCGAGTATTGGAATCCAATCCAATGGCTAAGTATAATTTCACCAAATTGTCTACATATTGAGTCTTGGTCTGATTCGGTGTGGAGAAGTGCTCTCCTTGCATTCAAAACTAAGAAAAAAATCATTGTTTTTGTCGACATTTAAAGTATTTGCCGAGAATAAGTCGATTTCACATCAACCTTATTCTCCACATTTCCCAGGTTAATGTCGAGTTTAAAGTCGACCCATCAAGATTAAAGTCGACATCCAATTTCAACTTTATTCTCGGAATTTCGAGTTTAATGTCGACATGCCGACGTTAGTCTCGACATGTGGGCTTTAATCTCGTCACATCAAAAATATGTTTTCCTTCATTAATGGCCCCAATGCTCCGTCGTACTTAACCTAGGCTATGCCATATTGGATGGCAGTTTAAAAATAAAATTGGCACTCTGACACTTTAATGAAAGAATGTGTCCGGTGTTTCTGTCCCACAGTAGGCCTATACAATGTGAGGTATAGAGTAAAATAATCAGAACTGTGTGGTTTTCAAACCTTCACTTCCAATAGACCTACATAAACACACAGATCAGAATGATAGTGATCTGACTGGAACACACCAGGTCAGCATGTGTTACAACCCCTCTGGCCTGCAGGATCCTCTGTTGGCCGAATGGATATGGCGATCCATCTAGTATCAGTTGAATGGCTGAAAATGCAGTCTGGTGAAATGAATACAACACCATCAATGCTGACAGCCGTCCATTAATGCCATTTAAATATCCCATTTTTGTGAGACTGATAACGGCTGATAACACCATTTTTGTCAATGTTCTCATTTGCATCTGTTCACCTGTCAGCAAACATCTCTGAATGTTGCACAGTAGTAATAACCTACTCTGTGTAGCCCTGGATGGAGATGAACTAAGGACCTGTTAATGAAATTATCCTTCTGAATTAAAATAACTTACTCAACACTGCAAATTATGGCATTCATTTATTATTTATGAATGTGTAGTAGGAGTGGTCCTGGTGGGGGGTAGTTGGTTGGGGTGAGGTTAGTTGGCTGTGGGTTGGTTGGGGGGGGTTGGTTGGGGGAAGGTTAGTTGGGGAGGGGTTGGTTGGAAGAGGGTTGGATGGGGCAAAGTCATTTGGGGGGTGGGTTGGTTGGGGGGAGGTAGTTGGAGAGGGGGTTGGTAGGGAGAGGGTTGGATGGGGGAAGGTTAGTTGGCTAGGGATTGGTTGTGGGGGGGGCAGTTGGGGAGGGAGTTGGTTGGGGGGGGTTAGTTGGGGAGTGGGTTGGTTGGGGGGAGGTAGTTGGAGAGGGGGTTGGTAGGGAGAGGGTTGGATGGGGGAAGGTTAGTTGGGTAGGGATTGGTTGTGGGGGGGCAGTTGGGGAGGGAGTTGGTTGGGGGGAGGTAGTTGGAGAGGGAGTTGGTAGGAAGAGGGTTGGATGGGGGAAGGTTAGTTGGGTAGGGATTAGGGGTGTTGAAATTAATCATATAATCGATGCATCGTGATGCAGACATGAACGATTAATAATCGTTTCAATAGCAGATGATAATCGATTATAATGTATTTTCTTGTGTATTAAACTATGCTGTTACTTTTTATTTCATAATGTTTTTAATTTGCCATGAATATTGGTGGCTGTTGAGTTTTATTAAATAAAATAGGAAAATAATATCTGACTGCTTGTGCTTGTTGATGAAATCAAAGCCATGTGCAGTAATATAGAAAATTGATGTGAAGAATCGCGATGCATCGTGATGCATCGAGATATCGAATCGAATCGAATGGCTAGCTTAATAATCGTAATCGAATCGAATCGTACGATGAGTGAAGGTTCACACCTCTAGTAGGGATTGGTTGGGGGGGGTTAGTTGGGGGGTGGGTTGGTTGGAAGAGGGTTGGATGGGGGAAGGTTAGTTGGGTAGGGATTGGTTGGGGGGGGGGGGTAGTTGTGGAGGAGGTTGGTTGGGTAGGAAAGGTTGGCCGAGGAGGAGTTGGTTGGGCTGGGATTGGTGGAGGTACTGCCTCTGCTGCTGGTAAATTCACTAAAGAAGATAAAAAAAATACAAATCTTCTTAGTATGCAGTTGTAATACTTTTGTAATGAATTCATTAATTAATATACATCTTCCAATAAGAAAATGAATACTTATGTTAACCAACTTACTCTTTGTGTGGTAAAAACAAATACATAAACACTTGTCACTTGATAACAGTTGTTTGTCAATAAAAATACGTAAACAATTACAAAGCAAAATCCTCTACAAAGCACACTTACAAAGCAAAATCCTCTCATAAAATGAGACAAATTGTCTACAAAAGTCCTGACTTGTATTCAGGGCAGTCATGCCCTGAGGCACCATCATCCGGGCCTTGAAACCTTTGGTGGTCCTATTGGCCATTAAAAGGATGGGATGGCACCCCAGGGCAGACAGTTTGTCCAGCTGAAAAAAAAGAGAAAAACAACCACAATCAGAGATGGCAACCTGGTCCCCTATTGATTGTATACACCTGCTTTAGATTGGAACGGCCATTGATTGTATACACCTGCTTTGGACTGGAATAGTCAATGGATTGCGGGCACACACACACACACACACACACGGACAGGGTCATTACAATATCTCTCCAGGGGTAATTAACAGACTACTGCTGCAAAGGCTACACTGAGTAAATGCATGTTAGATCACATATAGCAGGTGTAGGCTGTGTAATGACATAACCTTTGACGGTACAGGTAAAACATGATCTCCCATAATGTACTGATATGGGGTGCGACATTGTGGTTGGTATTAACGGAGGTGGACAGTGGCTACATGTATGATACATTTTTGCCCACTTGATTTGCCATATAGACTATGTTGCGGAAGGTAAGAAGCAAGTGGTAAAACAATGGACCACATTTAGAGGGTTGCCTTCCGTTTAAGGATTGCTTATATAATGGCCTGTACTACTCTGTAGAAATGAATGGACATCATCTACCACTATTTCTTATGTAAGTATGAACTGCTTTTGTGCTATTGCAGTTTCTAAATGTAAAAGTACAAATGAGTAGTAAGGCTGTGTAGCAAATGTAGTGGTTTTACCATTACATACCATTATATAGGCGCTGTCTATTACAGCAGCTCTATTTTTATTTTTCTTGACACTGTCGTGGAAGGTTTGGCTCTGAAAATTCTGCCTGCGGCTCACAAGCCGCTGTTTATGGGGTAGCTGTGAGCTGCAGTTTTTGGATGCCCTGCAAGAAATTGGCTGCTGGGACATGCACAGCGGGCAGGCTCTCTTTGGACATGGCATGTTCTGAAACAAATAAAATAACAGCAAAGAGAAGAAAGAACAAATTATTAGCAATTAAGAACACTGCAAGAAGAACGTAGCGGTAAAATACCTATTTGACGCGTCAAATTACTGTCGTTATGATAATGATCTCCTCCCGCTGGCTTGCCCAAACATTGTGTTTTCACCCAATCACTAAAACACAGGGTGCAAACATAGTCTAGTCCAAATCAAAGCTTGTTAGGCAGAAAGGATGAACAAGGCAAATGTTTCATTCGGTGTCGTTTTCTTTTGAAATAACAGCGTAAGCATCTGGAGTGAATGAGGCTTTATTTTTGGTTGAGTTGGCAGCTATAATTGGGAGCATGTGAGTTTGACAAAACTTCGATTGCATTAGAGAAGGTCAGCGCTTTAAGATCTCCTAGTTCACATCAGAAACAATTTCAGAAATGTTATGTCCTTTTTCCGTGAACAACTGCTAATGTAGCCTACGTAGCAGTGCAAGTCACTGAAACCTTAGAAAGTTGATTCGCTTGTACAGTTTACTTTCGGGCCACACATTACTTGCAGGCTACTTAGCCCGCGAAATTTGAGCATGGTCGGTTATTGTCAAGTGAATGGCCAAGACTGATAATTGGAAGGATCCAAAGTGAGAAATTAACCCCACACCTCCCAGCACGATGGATTCACCCTAGTTTCCCCTAGCACAAGTTAACAATAGACGTTTCATACCTTGTTGTTTCAAGACGATCCCGACAGTGTGGTAAAATGGATTTTTATTCTTTTTTTGTGAAATGCAATGTGGGTAATTATGCAATACACAATATGGATACTAACGTGTTCTTTGCACGTTCGACAACTTAAAGTAACGTGCAGAATGCACGTCCAGTGGGTCTGGCAAGTTAGATTGTGTCATTTTGATGTAGAGAACAACTAAACATTCTGCAATACAATACATTATATATGCCTATTTCATACTTGTGCAAAATACTTTTGATCAGGTTTGTGAAATTACTGGACACATACCTTTTTTGTGAAATGCAATATGAGTAATTATGCAATGCACAATATGGATGCTAACGTGTTCTTTGCACGTTTAAGAACTTAGAGTAACGTGCAGAATGCACGTCCAGTGGGTGGCAGTGGGTCTGGCAAGTTAGATTGTGTCATTTTGAGGTAGTGAACAACTAATCATGCTGCAATACAATACATTATATATGCCTATTTCATACTTGTGCAAAGTACTTTTGATTAGGTTCGTGAAATTACTGGACATCCGGATCTGAACTGACGGGAGGTAAACAGCGCCACCCTACTCCAAACGTAACACAATGTTAATCTGTGGTCAGGGATGGAAGTGCATTATCGATAAAGGAAGACAACCTGTTACAATCTTTTTTCTTCTTCTTATTTTCATCCCTTTAATGATGACTGGAATGAATGCAGACATTAGAACAAACACAAATAATAAAACACAACGGCAATCAACAGCTATGAAAGCTTATGAAAATACAATTAATGCTGAAAAGAATGGTTAGAATTTCTGGTACGATTGCGATTAAATCAACTCTGGGTGGTTATGAAACTTCCATTTCGAAGCAAGAGCTGTTTACATTGCTTGCTGTGAGGCAGAGGGGTAGGTGTGGAATGGCAGGGAATTGCCTAGGACCGGGTGCCCGGGTGTTTGGGCACAATTTTCATTTTTGATAACGAATGACGCTAAAGGTGTGGCTCCTGCTAACCTCTGAATAAATTACACTTCTCCGACAAACTGTTTCTTGCTGCCTCCTTCCCTCAAAGTCCAGTGGCACACATCCCTAACGTGGGGTGGCCGACCGGCCATTCTCACAAGCATTTAAAACTATGACCATTTGTGTTTGATCATTATACATACTTGCCTAATAATGTGGGACACCCAGTTGGGCTAACAATGATGCATTTTGTTCTTTATGTGGCCATTGTTTACTATTGTTACATAATATTAAGCAAACGTAATTAAGTGGCTGTTGACAATAAATCACAGACTTTTTCTCAAGTCACCTAAAACTAAAAAAAAAAAAAAAAACACCACATATTTGACCAATGATTTGACACACAGTATATGTACCGTTCTGCCCAAATCCAAAACATACACCGCATTAAACTGGACAGTGGGACATTTCCTGTGTCAATGTTTGCATAATTACAGCACTTTGCCTTCATAGGGCAGCATTGTCCCAAATGGTTTCACAGTTCATATCCTCTCCCACAGCTTGGTTGGATTTGGCCTTGAATTAGCATGACTTTTACGCAAGCATTTAGGTAATGTCTTCAGTGGAAAGAGCCAACAAGCTGTTAGCAAATTGTCTTGGGTGATCAGTTGGCATGCCATTTATGCAAACAGCACAATGGTTGGTGGTAGCCAGATTGGAAGGAAACATTCGCACACATGCGGTGCAGGAAAAGTGGATATACGGGTAGCTGCTTGACCTGCGTGCGTATGACTGCTTTGGCAGGCAAGTCAGAGCTTCCACCTGCCACCTTGACTTTCTTGTCAATGGTATTCATCTTCACTGCTTTGCTCCTCTGGTTGCACCTACAAGGATACAAGGAGTTTTATTTGTCACGTACATAGACATACTGGGTAGTAGGACATGCAGTGAAACTGATGATTGTGGGTCTAGACTGTGCATGGGGAGTGGGGAGTAAAGTGCGTAGAATGCATTTGGGGGGGCCATAAGTAGGGCAGAGGAAGAAAAAAGGTGAAGGAGGGTGGGATAAAGTGCAGTTATGATTGGGAGGAAGGACTGGCTGTGGTGGCAGATGACGGGCTGTGTGGGGGGTGGCACTGCGTGTGCAGCTGACAGCGCTGAGGTGGGGTTGGACACACGTGTGTGGAGAGGGCTGGGGAGCAAAGATATGTGCTGTGTGCATGTGGGAGGGGGGCTTGAGCCGTGAGGGCTGTGACTTCTGTGCTGTGTGTGGGGGGGGGGTGGAGGGAGGTGGCATGAGGCAGGCAGCAAGACTATATACTGTGTGCTGTGGGGGGGCTGTGAGTGAGAGGGGGGCAGTGAGGGTGACGCAAGCTCTGTGTGTGGTGGGTGGGGGCTTGAGCTGCGAGGGCTGTCCTGTGTGTATGTGTGTGTGGCTGTATCTTGTGTGCTGTGTGTGTGGGGAGGTGGGCAGCAAGCTATATGTTGTCTGAAGTGTGTGTGTGTGTGGGGGTGGGGGGGGGCTGCATGCTTAGTGTGTGTGGGGTGAGTGGGCCTTGAGCCGTGAGGGCTGAGTCCTATGTGCTGTGTGTGGGTGTGCGGGGTGGGGTGGGGGGTTGAGGTGGTGTGAGAGCTGTGTGTGAGGGAGGCGACGTAGGACCGTGTCTTGCATGCTTACATGCTACTTGCATGCTACTTGTGTATGTGTGTTAGGTGGGGGTGGGGGGGCTGTGTTGTGTGTGTGTTGGGGGGGGGTTGCTGTGTGTCCTTTGCATGTATTGGGGGGGCATATGCTGCGTGATGTGGGGGCTGTATGTGTGAGGGTCTGTGTGCTGTGGGTGTGTGGGAAGGGCATAACACAAGGACCAAGGCTATATGCTGCATGCTGGGGGGGTGAGGGCTGTGTGTGAGGAGAGGAGGGGGCAATGTGAAGGGGCATGGGGCACACTAGAGCTGTTTCCTGGGGAGGGGGGCGGGGCGGGGGGGGGGGGGGGGGGGATGGGGCGAGAGCTTATGGCTGCGTGTTGTGTGTGTGTGTGTGTGTAGGAGGGGGGCATGAGGCAGGGGAGGGCTGCGTGTTTGGGGGGGGGGACTTTGCCGAGGTGGGGTTTGGGGAATCATGTGTGAGGAAGCAGTGGAGGATGGAGAATGGCGGGGCTCCGATGACATCTGGGGGGGGGGGGGGGGGGGTGTAAAGTTAGGTTGTGTGTGCTGAGTGGTGAATGTGTGCAAAGTCAGTATACTGTGTGTTCAGGGTTCTGATGGCCTGGGGATAGAAACTCCTCCTGAGTCTTTCAGTCCTAGTCAAGTGGTTGTAGGCGTCTTCCAGACTTCAGTGGTTTAAGCAGCCCATTTCCAGGATGAGAGGAGTCCTTCAAAAACAACAAAACAACATACAAAACAAGTAAACATGAGTAGATCTGACAAGACAAGGGTAGGCACACCCAAAACACTGGCTAAAAATATATTTGCTTTTTTAACTAGTGTTTGTGTATATCTGCATCTGTTGTGGAAAAGGTATGGGAAACTACAAAGTTCTCCAACTAATGATAATTTGCACAATTTGCTTTTTGGTCTTGAATTGTAAAACATGGCAACACATTTACTATTACCAGTATTATGGACCACTATTACCAGTCATAGCATTTCCGAACATCTCACAAAAGAGTACACCCTTCACATTTCAGCAAAAAATATGCTATATCTTGTTTTAATTCTACACAATGACACTTGGATATATATTTCAGTAGTCAGTGTAGATCTTGTGTAGCAATATAAATTTACTGTTCTCTAAAAACAACTTTACATACAGACTTTACATACATTTTTGTAGAAACAGTCGGCCATCATAGTGAGTAATGCTACATTTCATTCAGTCCGAAAAAGCCACTTGTCCATTTCTGTGTTTTGGTCTGCTCAATTGAACCATACAAATTTGTGTGCCACGTGTTGGAGCTCTTCATTTTAACGTTTTGGCTATAATTCTCTCATACTATTCATTGGATGACCAACATGGCTCCTCATGGCCAAAATGGAATTGTTGCTTTACAAGATGGAAGTTGTATCTTACAAAGAAAAACATTCAAGTTCGGCTTAATTTAGCAAAGAGACATCTGAAAATGTGTTATGGTCTGATGAAACCAAGGCTGAACTTTCTGGACATAATTCCAAAATGTATATTTGGCGCAAAAACAACACTGCACATTACTCAAATAACACCATACTGTTCATAACTCTGTTCACCCTGACTAAGACCCCAATTCCAGCTAAAGAAAAAACAGCCCCAAAGCATGATGCTGCCACCACCATCACTATAGGTTAGAAAGCTGAAGATGAAGAGGGACTTCATCTTTCAGCACGACAATGACCCAAAGCACACATCTAAATCAACAAAAGAATGGCTACACCGGAATAAGATTGAGGCTTTGGGATCAGAGGGTCGCAGGTTCAAATTCCGCACAGCCCATGGCTGAAATGCCCTGGAACAATGCATCTGACCCCACACTGCTCCAGGGACTGTAACTGAAACCCTGTAAATAACTGTAAGTCGGTCTGGATAAGAACGTCAGCTAAGTGTAATATAATTATTTATATAGAACAGAAAGGTCAGATTTTGCTTGGACATACAAAAATAATGTGGAAATTATACATCTACAGTACTTTATTTTGAATACACAAGCATGCTACCATAACATTAGAACATTACATGAAGTCATGGTACCTTGCCCCTGTTAATGTTCTTGGCTCTGCTAAGGCAAGAGGTGTAGATGTCCATCAGAGAGAGTAGAGGGCAGCCGATGGCCTTCTGTGCTGTCTTGAATACCCTCCGGAGCCTCTCCCTGTCCGCCATGGTGCAGCTGCTGCTGTACCATACTGTGATCAGTACATCAGCAGCTCTTGATGGACAGACGGTAGAAGGTCAACAGCAGACTGGGGTCCAGGCTATGCTTCCTGAAGCTTCACTGCTGGGCCCTCTTGATGACAATGATGATAAAGACATGTGAATGCAGACGAACCAGAAGGTGTGAACCCTCTTCACACACTCGCCGTTGATGTAGAGGGAAGCCAGGTCTGTGTTGTCCCTCCTGAAGTCGACAACGATGCCCTTCAGGACCTTCACGACCTCCTCCCTATAGGCTCACTCATCTCCCTTTGAGATGAGTCCGGTCACTGTTGTGTCATCAGCAAACTTCACAATGAGGTAAATTCACTCTTATGGGTTAATGGTTAAATGCATCTTAAGGAGAATGAATGCTCTGTTGCCTGCATTTACCCTTTATTAATATGGATTCAAAACATGAACGATATTAAAATTTGCGGATCGATACTTTAATGACAGGCCTCTTGTCTCTTCAGATATATGCTGGAGTCATTATTTATATCCATAAACATTGTCTGGCAGCAGAACACTGCAACACTGGCAAGCAGAAGGTTATTCCTAAACAAGCACAACATCATGACCCTGTCAATCGGAATAGCATCAATTCAGGAAATCATATAGGATGTCTCTTTTTTCTGACTGACTAAACTGTGTTTAAAAGCAATGCTGGTAGAAAGTATATGTTTACTCACTTTCACAGATTTAGCCATAATTTTGGCCCAATGGATGAATTTAACTTAAACAAAAGGGACACTGGATGTGTGGTCTGAGTTTATCTAGGCATGCTGAGTATTGCTCAAAACTGTTCTCTCACATTAACACATGTAACGGTGAGAAAACTGTTGACGAAGCCAAGTTTGTTTCTGAAAAGACAGTCATCACATACAGGAAGGTCTTACCATCAGTTTTGAACTTAACAAAACGTAACTTAACAAAAATGTTACCCTCAAGCTTAACCTAAATCTTGTCTTCAGCCTTTTATCCCTGCACAATAACTTCAGACTGAATTATTTAACAGCTGATGCAGCCAGGTTACGGGTTACACTAATCATGCAGTAACTCCCAAAAGCCTACTGTTTGTATAAACACGAAAATTGGCAATAGTCTACTGTTTGTGTCAGCAGTGTAAATCTAAATACTCACCACATTTCGGTTATGTTAGTACTTGCACCACGATGGCACCTTAACATTTAGAGAGTTCAGTTTGTTGATGTAGAGCACATACTTAGCTAGCTAACTAGCTAGCCCTGGGCTGTGTGGTAGTAACCCAGCTTCCATCAGTAAATGCTCAATCGTCTTTACAACCAAACCGCTAAGTGTCGTTTTCCTACAAAAATAAAGACAAAATTGAATGACTTGCGACTATACTTCGCGACCCACAACCTACCGTTTAAAAAAATATTTGCAGTACTAAGGTACTACCAGAAACATTACCCTTTCGTAGGAAAGGAAGTAAAACGAGAGGATTATGGGACAACTAGCTGAAATGCAACATGGGTAGTCGTCCTGGGATACCTGCGTATCGCACGTTTTCGCGACTTTGTTCTACGTGGTAGAGGCACGTTTGACGAGTGAGACCGGGCTGAGGTAAACTGAGGTAAGACCAAGGGGTAGGAATATATCCGGAAGTTGAAGCACCCATGGGGAAATCTCAACCCGGAAAATGACCAATAGCATGTAGCATTCCGTTGACTTCCATTCATTTTAGCGTCACTTTGAAATCAAACAACTTTACATGAGAAGCCATCCGTACCTTGATATTGGCATTGTTGTAAACCGGAGAGGGCACAGCAAAACATATTTGCTTCGATCAGAAATCTGTCATGTTATTGCCTTGTAAGAAACGTTTATCTGAAATTATGCTAAAAATGACGCCATAAATCATGCGACGGCTAGTGAATTTCTGTCACACAGGAGGAAATTTACCGTACTGGTTGGATAACACGCTGCAGCCACAGTCATGCTCGTTTACTTTTCTATTCATGTTGGGGAAACATTTACATCACTATTTCCCGAAAAATAAGCGTAGAACTTGGTATTTGTTTGTAAGCAGAATCGCTATCTTTATGGATTTTACTATTCGATGCAAGTGAATTGAGAAAGACTGCTAAGCTAAGCTACACGCTATAGCTTGTAGTTTACATGCTAACTAGCTATCTCCCTTGACATGCTGGCTTGCAAGACTGCCTGGAACCAAAGTTAGTTGACGAAGAATCAAGTCCCCACATACAATATTAACCCCCCATTCAACTAAGTGATTGCAGTTATAACGGTAGAAGAATACTTATTAAGAAAATTATCGTAGGCTGTATGGTTTGTGATTGAGCATCTACCACTCAATTTATAGTATTTGGGTTCGCTGGCCAACGTGACCGTACGTCACCCCGCGCTTGCGCAGTTGCAAAGTGACCAATTAAAAATCTCAAATTTGTGCTTCAACGGCTCCCATTGAAAACGACGCCATCCCTCAGTCCATTCTCTTCTACTGTCTATGGGTAAGACCCGGAGGTGCTTAAAATGTTTTTAGCCTTATTTCGCTGAAATTTTGACGTATAGACAAATTTTGACGTATACACCACATTATTAATGTAGCTGTAATTCTGGGTGTTTGAACATGTTAAAGTCGTACATTTTCTCTTAAAAACGGCTTAGAATTACTGCAGCTGTCAAAGTTACGTTTCATAGCTAGGCTAGGCTAGCTCATAACAATTGTACATGGAAGGTCAAGTAAGATAATAATTCCAATAACTGAAGTTACACTTGCATGTGGTTTTCATTTTCGGGTTGGTTAATTAAATACAACTTACATTATGATTTCTAGAGGAAATTAAATTACTGCCACTGACGATGCCAGACTTCTGCGCAGCCTTTGGTTGCTCAAACCGGCGATGTCTGGAGAGTAGGGTACGCGGGATCACCTTTCACCAGTAAGATCATACATCATCAATCATTTTTAAGGATACGCGTTAGCGTTATTTAGTGAGATATAATGTCCAATACAGTTCCTGATATGAACAGCCGGGCAAGGACAACAGCATCATACTGTGTTGTTTACATTTGGGGGTGAGGTTGTAATTACCGCATTGGCCCGAATATAAGATAACTGTGTTGCTACATTTGGGGGTGAGGTTGTAATTACCGTATTGTCCCGCAGGTATATGCACAGTTAGGTGGTTAGTAGTCATTTCCATCCCTGATCTTGGTACTTTTTTTAAGGTTTCCCAAGTGCAGAGAGAGAAGGAGGAGGTGGGAAATCGCTCTAAGGAGGAAGGGGTTTGAGGCTTCCGATAGAGCACTGATTTGCAGTGCCCACTTCAGGGATGAGGACTTTGATAGAACAGGGCAGACTGTCCGCCTTAAAGATGGTGTGGTCCCAACCATCTTTAACTTTCCTGCTCATCTTCAAAGAGTAAGTGTGTCATTAACCAAGAGCAATTTAAGGTGTACATAATATTGCCATGTAAGAGTGAAAGTAATTTGTTTGTCCCTTACAATCCTTGCTTTGTAGGTGTAGTGTGTTGTTGGTTTCAGTATTGTAAACACCCTAAAACGTCTTGTTTTATTATAGTCTGAAGCAAGTAGAACAACCGCTACTTCTATGGCGGCGAAGGAGAATCTGTCACCTGTAAGTACATTATTTGCGTGTTGAATGTCAGAAGCTAATTAATAGGTATCATATGGCTTGTGATATTAATTCATTAAAATCTCATTGTATAATGACAAAAAAGGCTTTCCTCTAATTGAGAAGTTAAGTTATTTATTTTGTAGTATTGTTATTCATACATATTTGTATATTTCATCTAAAACAGGGAGCTGTTGGAAAGGGGTTCAGGGGTCAGTGCAAGCGCCAGGCCACTGATCACTCATATGCACTGCCTGCTTCCCCTAAGGCTCTAAAGGCCAAACTTGATGAGATGTCAGTGCGAGTGAGTAAAGTGCATCGGGAGAAGAGCAATGCCTTAAGGAGAGAGAAGAGGGCCAAGAACAACATGCAGGCATTGTTGGAGAAACTGAGGGAGAAGAATCTCATCAATGAAGAGCTGAAATACCAGCTTGAATGCTACTCAGGTACAGTAAAGCAAAAATATTAGATTGACTATTTTATGTGTGTCCTTATGTTCTTTGTTCCCTTAAAGGTAGAGTATGTAGGATGGTGGGCAGAGTAGGCATTGCAACTAAGCTGCCCATTACTGTAACTAAGCTGTGATCTTTTCAAGTAATACTATATTTCCCAGTCATAATGAATACTTAGAAATTGATGGTGGTGGTAAATATTCCTGGAAAAGATAACATTTGGGGATGGGCAGCATAAAATCTGGAAATAAACCCCTAAAAATACATACTCTACCTTTAAAGGGATAGCTAATTAAACACCACTGCCATTGCATTTCAGATCTTCCGGTTCATCTCCTCTCGAAGCAGGGAGTAGAATACACCAAGACCCAGAGAGAGTTTGCCCTTACGCTTCACCTGCATGGTCCAAAGGCTTACCAGTACCTGAGAGAGACTTTGCATATTAACCTGCCGCATCCAAGTTCATTGCAAAGGTACTGTGTATGATGTGTAATTAAACACTGAATTAGAGATGATACATTACTTGTTGTCTAGGCACAATTCCTCATATAATGTTTACTTTGTAATTATACAAGATGGCTGAGTTCTCTTGATGCCAGACCTGGACTCAACAAAATGATGTTGGACATGCTGGGAAGACGCTGTCAAGAAGATCAGGAGAAATACAGCTGTGTGAGTTTGATGCTGGATGCCATGCACATTAAAAGCCACGTTCAGCATGATCCACAGACTCAAACAATGATTGGCTATGTCGACATGGGGGATCGGGTAAATGAGACTGACATAGCTTCTGAGGCACTAGTGTTCATGGTGGTCGGGCTTCAGGGCTATTGGAAGGCTCCAATTGCCTACTACTTAACCAAGACCCTCACACCAGACACACAGAAAGTGTTAGTTCAGCATGCCATTGAGGAGCTACACTATCGCGGCATAAGGGTTGTATGCCTGACAATGGATGGTCATGCATCAAATATCAGCATGTGCGCACAACTTGGGTGTAACCTAAGAGACGACCTCTGCAAGCCCCTGAAGACCCACTTCCCACATCCAGTAACAGGTGACAAGGTTTTTGTTATGATGGATGCCTGCCACATGTTGAAGTTGGTGCGCAATATGTTGAAGGTTTGTGCTCTTTATTTTGCTTCTGCTTTTGTTTGCCTGTTCTGTTTTTTATACATTTAGTGTGTGTAAGACTGCAGTTGATTTGTGCAGTCATACAAAAATCTGATCCTGCAGGCCTACAGCCCAATCAGGAGTGGAACTGGTTGTATCAGTTGGGCTTACATAGTGAAGCTGAACACCATTCAAAAGGAAAGTGGACTACATGCTGCAAACAGAGTCACTGACAAACATGTGAACTTTGAAAATCAGAAGATGAAGGTATGTTTGTTAGACTCTAAAGCTTTATAATGTTTTTGTATTTTTTGATGGCCTTTGTACCTTGTAACACTAATAATCCATCCATTTTGTCATTCTAAATTTAAGGTCTCCCTGGCTGCTCAGACCCTCAGTAATTCTGTGGCTGTGGCACTGCGCACTTTGCAGGACGTGGGCTATACCGAGTTCCGAGATTCCGAGGCTACTTCTGAGTTCATCCAGGTAATGCAGCTAGGGATTTACATCATTGACCTAATCCTTGAACTGCTGCCACAAAACAGTTGTGGATGTTATATGTGAACGTCACAACGATTATTTTCTATTTTTGGCATCAAGAATGATTAAATAATCCCTCACATTCTACAATGCAAGAACATGGTTGAAGATGTCTATTTACAGGTGTAAGGTACAGCAACAGCGCCACAGATGACAATTGAGGCTGAAATTGAAACTTTGCCTAATACTTGGATGTTTCAAATACATGAAAAGACTTGAGTTTAAGTGATTATTTCAGCATTAAGATGTGTCTTTATAGATAACAGACAGGCTCTTCGACGTCTTCAACAGCCGCAATCCCAGAGCCAAAGGGTTCAAAGCCCCCCTTGGTTCTCGGAATTGGGCAAGCACTAGGGAGTACTTATTAACGGCCAGGGAGTTCTTGCGCAGCTTGAAGATGGAGGATGGCAAACCCCTTTACCAAGCAAAGAGGTCTTACAAAAAAATTAATGTTCAATTGATGATGCACTGACACCATTTGTAGATGCCAATACCCAATAATTCATTATTATCGAGAGACTATTGATTTAAAAAGGGAGTTTTATTTATTATATTGTATTCAAGTAGGGCATTAGTCAGTTAATTAATCAAGGTAAAACTACTGGTTTCAGTGCATCCCTCAAGTTAATGACATAAGTTCTCTTCTCTTGTTTGTCTACTATATTCTGCATCAAGTTCAGATGCTCTGTCCTCTTGCTTGCATCGAGTTCATGAGATGCTGTTTTCATTCTGCATTGTCATGTAAATGAAGTACATGTTATGTAATTCATACGGTACACTATGAGAAAGTAATTACGGGGCAGCTGTGGCCTAGTGGTTAGGGAATTGGTCTTGCAATCGGAAGGTTGCCGGTTCGAATCCTGCCCTACCCACGGTTGAGATGCCTATGAGCAAGGCATCTCACCCCACACTGCTCCAGGGACTGTAAGTGAAACCCTGTAAATATCTGTAAGTCGCTCTGGATAAGAGCGTCAGCTAAGCGTAATGTAATCTAATCTAAGTCTTCTGCCATTTTGGCAAAATTATAGTTATACACATTTACATTTGAAGGTTCCTCTCTGTTGTGGGCTTCATCATCAACATTGACACATTGTTGTCAATGATCCCTGTCCTACTTGAAGGCCAGCAATATGTCCTGACATATAGATTCAGCCAGGACCACTTGGAGCTTCTGTTCAACTCCATCAGGGCAGCTGGTATGTGTATGTGTGTGTGTGTTATCCTACACATTTCAACTGTCAAAAAAATGCTACATTGTTTTATAACTTTGCTTTTTATTTAAGGTGGCTGGAATAACAATCCCACTGCCAGCCAATTTATGTATATATTTAGGAGGCTGATGGCTCGATGTGGAGTTGGTAGTCGCAGGGGCAATGTGACAGCACAGGATGCCACGGAGTCCTTGACGGTGACCATTGACACCTCTACCAGCCTGTCAGCTGTGGATGTGTCCTCTGCAGCAGGAGAAGAAGACAGAGAAAACTGTCCATTTGCAGACATTCCGGCACTACTCCATGACCACAGCTACCTTCCGGCACGTTTCAGTGGCCTTGTGGAGAACGCTTTAGTTTACATCTCAGGTAAAGGCTGATTTTGCGTGTAATGAGGCAGGAATAAACTGCACACCGAGGCGCTCCCTTTTAGCCTATTTTTTATTTTAGTGAAGTGTGTGAGATTTGACTATGATTTTGCATGTAACCAATAGCCAAATTTGTGGGAAGACAATATGACAATAGAAAAAAGAGGTGTCTCCTTAATTTCCCCATGGTTTCACATTTATTAATGCATTATTTATTATTATTTCTAGTCATGTTGTTGTTATGCTAACTCAAATTGTAGGTTTTGTCGTGCGACGGGCTCTGGAGAAACTGGGTTGTGATGTGTGCCGCGAAAGCCTGGTGACAGATGCTGCATCTGCAAAAAAAGATGAGAGCTACCATCTACTGTGCCTGAAAGACAATGGAGGCCTGGTAATTCCATCGGAGGGAACGGTGAGAATCATCAGGGCAGCGGAATCAGTTATTCGCCAAGCCAGTTTTAGGCAATCACGACCCATCCGACTACTGGAGGTCGTTTCCATGGTGTGGAGCAGGATTGGGACGGAGGACGTGTTTCAGCTGGGGGAACACATTAGTGACACGCAGTATGGTATCGACAGCCACCACCACACTCTGTTAACACTGCTTGTGTCCCTATTTTTCAAGCTTAGACTCCACCACATTGCCAAGATCACAACGCTTTCCTTGCAGAACAACAGTATGAGACAGAAACACAACAAAACAGTACTGTTTAAAGGGCATTAGCCAAGCACAGCACAGTACAGCCCAACCAGTATTCTTTAAGTAAAGTAAAGTAAAGATCAATCATCTTCCACAATCTATAATCGCATATATTTCAGAAAATAACAAAAATCTGGCTGGGTAGAATCTGTCCCATAGGCTTAAATAAATAAATTTGCACTTTACATAGGCCTAATTCTTTGTTTATGTGTTAGATTAAAGAAATTAATATTTTGAATGAAATTGATTAATATTCCTGTACAGTAGCATCACATATTTACATTGTTCCATAATGGTACTGTTTCCGTTTAAATTTGAGAAAGCCAGCTATTATTTCTTCTTCATCTTATTATTATTGTATTATTTTTCTATTACCAGTTGTTGAAATACTTCATATGCTATTAAACAATGGATTTGAATTGAGGTTCAAGTCAGTGAGTGGGGGGGTCTGACACTCAGTGGTCGATCCCCGCCACCGCCGACGAGGTGCTCTCTTTTTCAAAAAAACAAATCTGGTCACCCTAATTAAATGCCTTTTTTTTTTGGTCACAAACTAACGTCAGTCGCTGTCACTGTTTTACTATATTACCATCTAGTAGCCTATTACTTACTCAGACAGTTCATTTGTTATTATTCTATGATAATAAAAAATAATAATACATTTTATTTGTTACACGGCGCCTTTCAAAGCACTCAAGGTCACCTTAAGAAAATGATGTGAGTTTACATTTGTTATTATGCTATGATGTGAGTTGCATTAAGTTTTGAGATGTATGAAGTGTTCCTGCAGTTTCAGAAGTGAGTAAGCTCTTTATTTAGGTCTAACTTTATCTTCCCTTACAGCTCTATTGTATCAAGCCAGCTGATAATTTGTGCAGGTGCGTTCTACCCCTTAAGTGTTTTACATTCCTTGTTAAGTTGGTTTTAATGTTTCCTTTTGGGATTTGTTAGCAGGAGGGCTCGACATGACCGAGAGAGGAACTTGGCGTCCTTAGTAGCCTACCGAGGCAAGGAAATGTTGTTTGTCATTGTGCGAGTGTGCGTGTGAACATTTTTCATCACAGGTCTTGGGTTCTCCTTGGCTTCTCTGCACTTCCAGTGGTCTGCCCCTATCCCCCTGCTGATAGGCCCAGCCGGCTATGTAAACACTTGTGTCTCTTCAAATCTACTCAAATACGAGGTTCAATTTTTATTTAAAACTAATATTTTAATAAAATACGCTTTTGCACTAATCACTCTGCTTTAGCTTTCAGTCCCATTCGTATCCAGTTCATATACATTTACAAATAAATTCTACTCAAATACGAGGTTCAATTTTTATTTAAAACTAATATTTTAATAAAATACGCTTTTGCACTAATCACTCTGCTTCAGCTTTCAGCTACATTCATATCCAGTTCATATACATTTACAAATAAATTCTACTCAAATACGAGGTTCAATTTTTATTTAAAACTATTTTTTAAATAAAATACGCTTTTGCACTAATCACTCTGCTTCAGCTTTCAGCCCCATCTGTATCCAGTTCATATATTTACAAATAAATTCTTGCTTGAACTTGAGCACTGGGTCTCTGCTGTCTTTATTCATTTTAAACTTGTGTGCCAGTATTATTTGTCCCTTCGGGGTGGCGTAATCTGGGTCCGTTTCAATATCGAGTGAAATTGAGGAAGTTACGGTCATTTGAAAAGTACATATCCCTACCAACGCAATGTAATGGTTAAGCCCGCTGCCTGAGGTAAGATGGCCGCCGTGTGCGGACGTTCGACTTCGTTGACGGGCAACGGGGACGAGGAATCTAGTCTTCTATGTAAATCTATGGATATGAGTTGACGGGAGTCCCTCGTCCTACGTCACACCAGACCACGCCCCGTTTTGGGCGTTGTCGTTGGTTGTTAACACTTAAAGTGAAAAAACTTCTTATCGTGATGCTGAATGTCTGTATAATTTTACGATTTAGATATTTCATCATTGATATTAACAATGGTCTATAGTAGTGCTTAACTTCCAACAAAGCCTTTAAGGTGGTGGGGGAGGGGGGAGGTCTGGCTCTGTTTCTATGGTGATGCCATAATGTATCGTTTTGAGTAGTAGAGCAGAGAAATTGCTCTTTAATATGCTGCCCTAAATCCCCATGGAAATTGGCAGTAACTAGTGTGGTTTAAAACAATGCAAATGTATCGTCTTATATATATATTTCAAATCCAACAATTAAACATCAATACAAAACGTATTTGTGACAGTCAGAATCCACTTGGGATAAGTGTATTGTATGTTTTTAAAATACCAAATGCTGTTACATTACAAGCTTCAGTTGTTATTCATAGTTATTACCACCATGTCATTGAGCAGCAGACCTTTCCATTTAGGTCGTTGGAGATTTTAAAGAGATGTTGCTAAAAACCTATTGTTTTATTTCCCAAACAAAACTACTCTACCCATGGGCCTCATAACGTTCTAGCTTCTGGGAATTAGCCAAAACGTCTCATGAATTTATTCAAACGGTTCCAAGGAGAGCTGTAAGGTGGAGAGGGTGGGGGGCTTGAGATGGTCTCGGGATCGTGGGAACCGTTAGTACTCTGGCTCCGTCTCCATGGAGATATCATACAATGTATCGTTTTGAGTAGTAGAGCAGAAGAACTGCTTTTTAATATGCTGCCTTAAATCCCTATAGAAAGCTGTTGGTAACTAGTGTGGTTTAAATCAATGCATGAAAGGAATATTTCTTACGTTTGTTTCTCTCAAAACAAACCATTAAACATCCTTACAGATAAATAATTGAAGTTACAAAATGTTGTCTTGCCATTACCTTCATTTAGCACCCCTCTTCGTTGCGACTGACGTCCAAAACTTTAGCTGAGTGACTGACTCCAACTTCCAACGAACTTCTTGAAGGGGGAGGGGGAGGGGGGAGGTCTGGCTCGGTTTCTATGGTGATGCCATAAAATGTATCGTTTTGAGTAGTACAGCAGAGAAATTGCTCCTTAATATGCTGCCCTAAATCTCTATGGAAAATTGTCAGTAACTATAGTGTGGTTTAAAACAATACTAATGCAAATAGCTTACTTTTTTCCCCAAACCCAACCATTAAACATCAATACAAAACGTAGTGTGACAGAATGCACTTGTGATAACTATATTGTATGATTTTAAACCCTTTCATGCATGGTATACACTAACAGTGGACGCATAATCGAACCCCATTTGAAAACATAAGGTTTGCAATATATACTCCAAACCACCAGGGCTTTGGGATAAGTCCACTATATTATCATAATCATGCATATTGTCTTCATCAATAATCATAACCTCAGATATTGCATCAAAAATCCAAGATGGCGGACTACAGTGGATGTGACACCCCAGATAGCAAAGGGACGTCGAATCACCGTCGATTGTTGGTCAAAATGGTCAGATTCCGTCGTTGGTCTGTAAATCGACGTCGAATTGGAGCCATGAACCGTCGATTTCTCGACCGTCGGAGAAGGTCGAATATAAGCCGTCGAATCGACGTGGGTAAAGGTTGATCTAACGACCGTCGGAGAAGGTCGAATATAAGCCGTCGAATCGACGTGGGTAAAGGTTGATCTAACGACCGTCGGAGAAGGTCGAATATAAGCGGTAGAATCAACGTGGGCAAAGGTTGATCTCACGACTGGTCTGGACGTCGAACAGTCAGCCAAGCAGACTGCATCGCAGCCGCTTCCACGTCTGATAAGTCACTATAGTATATATATTGTGTGTGCAAGGTCAATAGGGCCATCTTGCTATGTTAACTGAACCTAATACGACTTGGCCAGATGCTTAAATTGTGATTTGTTCTCATGACTTTACAAAATAAAAACACACAGACACAAGTGGTAGGCTGTAGCCTTGGTGAACTCAAACGCATTGGCATTGATTATTCTGTATTACATTATTTATACAGGCACATTAAGACAACTAAGCATAAGGATAGAAATGGTTATATAACAGTAGCATATAAAACAATACAGGTAGATCAAACATGTTAAATAAAAGCTCATTACATTCACATGGCTTGCATACATTTTGATAGAAGTGTCACACAAAAGATTTGACAACCCTCCCATTTTATGAAAATGTCAAATTCAGCATTAAATCATTGCAATTTCCAGTCATGTGACCTATTAGCCTCTCAGTAGAACAAAGTGCAGATTGACTTGAAAGCTACTTTACTGTGCTCCAATCTCATGTCAACTGAGTGAAAGCGGTCAGAACATCTTTACCTTCCTATGACACTTGCTTACACATGAACATATTGCATAGGTAAGAGTCAATTCCTGTGCAATCCACTTACAATTATAGTAGCCCAATAACATATTACAAGTAAACCTGCACTTGGATTACCCATTATTCATATAAAACAGCACTGACAAACCAGCAAGCTGCTTCAGCTTCTTTGACCATGTTTTCTCTCAATGTAAAGGCAGAGCTATGTTTGTAAGTCTACTCACTTTTCATAAATATACAACACAGATAGAAATGTTAATCATACGACACTACTGCTTAGACATGAACACATTGCATATGTAATTGACAATAATTCCTGTGCAATCCAATTACAATTATAGTGATAACATGACAATATTACAAGTAGGCCTGCACTTGGATTGCCCATAATTAATGTAATGCGGCCAATTTCTTGAGACAGTAGGCCTACTGATAAACCAGCAAGCTGCTGTGTTTAATTGACCCCCCTTTGATCAAGTTTCTTTGGTCAAACTGAACCTAATACATTACAACTTGGCCAGATGGTTGTATTGTGGCATTAGTTCACATGACTTCACAAAATAAAACACACACACTACAGTGGCAAGATTTACCCTTGGTGATTTATTAACACATACACATTGAGCATTCTGTATTAGTTATATTGCGACACATTTGTAAGACACCAACTAATCAATACTGGGTAAAGGATAGAAATATTCTGATGGAACACAGGATCACACAAAAGTGTGGACACCCCTCCTATTTCTTAAAATATTTCACTTTATCTTTTCATGGGACAACACTAAAGTGACATGTTGGCACAATGACAAGTATTAAATGTACTGCTTCTGAAGCTAAATTTACTGTTTCCTAAAATTAACTCAATATTAAGCCATTAATGTTTAAACCACTGGCAGCAGAAGTGAGTATAAGCCATTATATAGTAATGGGGTAAGAAAGTCTTTGAGAGGAATGAAGCATATCCAAAGGAGCTTGGGGGAAGCAGACCCGACAAACTGCACTGATTGTCCCCGTGGAGCTCCCTACTGTAACAGTCATAGACCCAACTCAAGAGGAACAGATCCCAAGGAAGGAGTTTCAGATCATTTGCTGAGAAGGAAAGCGGAAATCCAGGTAAGACACAATCAGAAAATAACTTGAAATGCACTTCCATGTTGCTTATGTTCTTACAAGTGTATTTAAGATATTTTTATATATTCCTGTGTTTTTGATATTCACGGCATTGTGATAGCGTAGGGCAGTGAGGTCCATGTCAGTGTTTGCTGTGAGCATGACAACAAACATTCATTTAGTTACACATGTATATTTAAGTGTTTCTCGCGACCCTCAGGTGGGTATTCTACAAGGCGATGTGATTCACAATTGTGTAGCAAGTGCGTGGCCATATTAAATTATGAAAATGTAAATTTACATTGCGCCTATAGGAGGAAAGCACTTTAATTTCACTTAATGTCAGTAAACAGCTAGACAGCAGCACCAAACTTTCCACCTCATGAAATATCAAAGCTATATAATAAAGTGTGGTAGCCGCTCATCATGTCCAAACTTACCTTTGTATTCATACATTGCTACTTCAGACAGTTTCACATCAAACTAAGACATTCTCTCAAACTGTGGGCAGTCTTTTAAGATAGGTCAATAAAGCGAGGAACAGTTCAATCTGAGCTTTAAAAGTCTCCACACAGTTAACATGACTGACCTCTGATCTCCATTACGCTTGGCAAAGCTGCTTCTCAATATGCCTGCTGTAGCTCCTTTTCTCCCTCTCCGTTGTAGGCATTATGCTGCAATAGGCATACAGAGAGACAAAAGTATGTATAATAAACGTTTGCAACATGTTAAATTGAAAAGAAACAAGGCACGCTGAACACTCTGTAGGTGTATCACAAGTTGTGAGCCTATGGCAGATGACATGGAGATAATTTAATAGGGAGCAGGTATGGTAGGGATCAGGTTGAATTTAGCATTACAGAACTCACATTCTCTCAAACTGTGGACAACCATTTAAAAAATGTCAATATGAGAAACAGTTCAAACTGAGCTTTAGAAGGCTTTACACAGTTAACTTGACAAGAAAACAGCACCACAGTTCCCACCTCATGAAATATCAAAGCTGAGGAACCTGTATTTTGGTCATACTCTGTACATGTGTGTATTCATACATTGCTACTTCAGACAGTTTAACATCACAACATTCAACCTTACATATTCGCTCAAAACTGTGGATAGCCTTGTAAGATAGTTCAATAAAATGAGAAAATTTTCAATCTGAACTTTCAAAAGCCACTATACACTTCACATGGCTTTGGTCTTCACTGACCTCTGATCTCCATTATGCCTGGCAGAGAACTGTTTTTCGGGGTGGCTCCTTTTCTCCCTCTCCATCATAGGCATTATGCTGCAATAGACATAACAAGAGACAAAAACATATGTATAAAAAGTATGAACACTTATGACCTTACAAGGTAATTTGCTAAGGAGGAAAACAGAATTCCAGTATTTATTAGAATAAAAAGTATTAGAAAAATATTAGAATAAAAACTTCAAATGCATTTCCATATTGTACATGTTCTCATAAAGGTATTTAAGTTTCTTTTTACATATCCCTGTGGTTTTATTGATATTGACGGCTTCATTGAGAAGCATTGTGGTAAGCAGAGGGCAGTGAAGTCCATGTCAAATTTTGTGTGGTAATTGTGAGGCTATACCAACAGCAGTGGAGAGTAACCTATGTGCTGTAGTGAGGTCAATGCATAGTGGGCCCTCCTAGAGAACTTGAATCCCCCTGAATGTTTCCAGCAAAACATATTTGGCAGACAGCAATGATTTCAATATCAAATTTCTACAGTAATAGTCTGTGTAGCCCAATGAGTCACACATTGGTAAGGACTATTGCATTGGCAAACAAGTTTCAACATACTTTCTTCTTTTAGTGTTGTGCAGCACCTGGCATGAGGCTCAAAGCTGCAGCTCCCGGCAGGAGGGTCACACACACATACAGCAGCCCTCACGGCTCAAGGCCCACTCACCCCACACACACACTAAGCATGCAGAATACAGCCCTTACGCCCCTAACTCATGCCGCCCCTCACACATAGCCCCCCCTCCCCACACACACACAGCCCTTGCCCACCCCCCTTCACCTTTTTTCTACCTCTGCCCTTCTTATGGTAGTCATCCCCCCAAATGCATTCTACGCACTTTACTCCCCACTCCCCATGCACAGTCTAGACTCACAATCAGCAGTTTCACTGCATGTCCTACTACCCAGTATGTCTATGCATGTGACAAATAAAACTCCTTGTATCCTTGTAGTGTTGCGCTTATAGACTATTCAACACATTTAATGCCACCTATGCCCAAAAGCGCACATTAAAACCACACTATTTGTCCCATTTTAGCTGATGTCCCATTTTACTTTATTTCACCTTACTGTTCCCAAAAGATTATGGGGTGCTATAAATCCACTTTAATCGTCATTTACGTTGTAATTATCGTTTTCTTTGATAGGATTTACGTACATATATAGTCAGGCACTTCAAATATCATCATTGTATAGTGTGTCAGTGAATATTTTCACAGAACAAAGACGTTTTTTTGACACAGGTGGGTCCATTCTACGCTTATTTACATTGAGTGCCTAGCACATGATTACCCTCGCAAGATGGCGGCCGCGTCGGACGTTTTCCCGTGTGGTCAGCCAATGCCGTGTCCACTCTAGTATTCTATTCGGTTCTATGGTCGGACAGCCGATTTTGACTGCTGGTCAGCAGAATCAGAACTAGCAGCTATGGTTTGGCTAGCTCGCGCACAAAAAGTGTTTTAAAACCTGCAGCCAAGTGACAGTTAAAGTTTGTGGGGTAGCAGCTGGCGAGAGAGAAAGACGTAGCATAGAGATATTGTAGAGCGATTTTTTGTAGGCGATTTTAGTAGGTGTTTGTTTATAGAGTAGTGTACATAGGTAGTTTGTAGTAGGTAGTGTATATATATATATTTAGATAGATTTTAGATTAGATTGTTTTAGTGTTTATATTTAGTGTTTACATTTAGTGCTTGTATAGATAGTGTAGTGTATGTTATATTATATAATTAGTGTTTGTGTTTTAGATTGTGATTATTTTTGTATAGCGTCGGATAGGTTTTATTTTTGTCTTTTTTTCCGAGGTGAGTACAACATCTGACAAATGTAGTGATGAATTGAACCTATAGCTAACCGTAACATTAGCGGTGTCCTTACTTAGCTAACGTCTGCGTAAAATTGATTACCATGGAGTGCGAGCCATACTAGTCCGCCTGCTTTGCTTGTCATTAGGAAGCATCCGTTTTAAAAAAAAAACTTGTAACCCACGAATTATCATAACATTTCAACAGCCATTAATGGTGGCCGAAAAGTTAAGTTGTTAAAAAATTAAGACAAAGTCGGGAATCCAGACCATTAAAATGTTTTGAGTATTATTGACAATTGGCATCTCCCAACCTTATTATATACAGTCTTATTGAAACAAGTATAGCGCTTACAAGTATCGCGTCAAATAATTACAAAATTGGCAGGTTGTTGGGTTTTATTTGCGATGTGAACCCAATGGGACACATAGGCTAGGTTGAGACGATTATCAATATTCCCAAGACGAGTATCTGGCGTTGGCCTTACAGGAATAAATTAACCTACCTACTGAGATGCCCGCAGTATCATTGATCTTACCAAAATAATAATATAATAATAATTAAAAAACTATTCAAGTTCACATTTACGGTAGCGGTTGTATAACTAACGGCAGGTTCTCACTGGTAGCATTTCATACAGTATTTTAGGTTTAACGTTGCTCATAACCTAGCTTTAGTGATGATAGGCTCTCTTTCGAGTGTAATCAATTATTGTTTACTATTCCTTTCTGCAATCCTGAAAAATGTTCATAGCGTCTATTTAAATAATGTTTTATATCTCGTAGTCCTTGGGGAGTGGAAATCTGCATCTGTGTTTGAAATAACGTCGGTTTTATTTGGGGTGTTAAGCCACACTGTGTAAGAGAAATAATGAACCATATAAAGTGTGACCAAGTAGTTCAGTAATTGCTTTAGTGTACCCTATATTAACCACATTCCTTTTTGTTCGATTCTCAACAATAATACGAGTACAATAATATATCATTGGCCTTACAGGTATAAATTAAACCTATTAATATATGTACAGTAATATCATTGACCGTACGAAAATAAAGAACCTATAATTAACCTTTAAATTGGCTGTATATACTGGTTAGCGTCAGGTTAACTGTTGCACGCGCATCTATTTAATCCGCCTCTTCAACTGTCATTATCTGGCTTTTTATATTAGTAGCTAGCTACTGTGGAAGACGGTTAAATGCGTTGGGAAGAAACTCAAGCCAGGCTGAGTTTGAAATCAGAATTCTCGTCGCGAGATAGATAGCAGCCAGTTCTTGTTACCAAGGTGGCTGCCGGGTGGCGGGAGTATGTCTCTAGCTGGAGTTCCAATTTAAATCAATCGTAGCAACGGCCGTACCTTGCTATTAAATGCACCACGTTAAGTTTACCAGTTTAAAGCACCCACAACCAAACCAACAATAAATACGTGGATTAGATTCTTACTATATTAATGGCACACTAACACCAACTTTTGTGTTACGTCGAAGGTCATATTAAGGGGCGGCTATCAAGGGGCCAACTGGCTATCGGAATCAGCCCAGGGACATGTCGGTCCATGCTACATTTTATCGATTAATTAATTCTCCCAACTAAAGTAAAAACAATATTCTACTTACCACATTTTGTCCGATTTCCGTTATCCTTTCGCCTCCTTCGATCGCCAACCTATATAATACAACTGAACAAAGAACTGGTTTAAATCTGTATTAGCGACAACTCTTCCCATAATACCTAGTTTGTTAGGTACCTGCCCGCATGTCCACGTTGCCGGGTTACATTAGCTTGCTAACTAGCATGTCTACATTTCGACGAAAAAAAATTCCAACAACTTAACATCGCTGAATTACAACATTTCTATGCTTCCATCTACCGCACCTGCCTTTTCTTCACCCATTTAGACAAAAAACCGAACCAATTAATTACACGTTTCAGGTAGTAGCCATGAACCCCCTGTATCACCAACCGCAGACCAAACCAGAATGACATCATGGAGATGCAGCCAGCCGTTATAGTTTCAGCGTTCTTATCAGGAATGAATCTGACCTATCACAAACGTGCTTGTCTGAATAGTCCAATCAGAGAAACAGAAAAAACACATCACTTGTGGCGAGGCCAGAGCCGGCTAATGCAATGACCTGGGGTTTTACCCATAGATTTCTAGGAGCTGTAAGCCAAAAAGTACACACCAATATTGTGGATTATACGTTCATCTACAATTTATTACTTAGCTAGATGTCCCTCTTTTTAGAAGTAAAACATATTAACACCCCAATTACACAAAAGTTGGGACATTGTGCTAAATGCAAAAAAAAATGCTGTAATTCTTAAATCATACAAGCAAGCTATTTGTTTGAGAATAGTTAAAGGTCAATATATCAGTTATTGAAACTAGAACTCCTATACTGATGAACTGTATATTGGTAGTGACAATTAAAACACCATGTTGCACCAAATCAGATCCATCCACCCTTTTCCCCCTAATAAATGCATAGAATCTAAATTAAAATTATGAAAAGGTCTTCCTGGGTCTGTCGACACTAATGTATCAACAGCACAACTTCCTTTTTCTTCTTTAGTAAGATTTATTGGCTGTTTACAATAGGCTTGTACTACCGTCATCTACTGGGCTGAGGTGTGACCCAGAATAACGCTCTCCCTGTATTTTAAATCGTTTAGTTTGGCTATGAAATTGCACATAAATTATTAATGAAAACAAATGATACAAAGTGTGTGTACTCAAGACATTTGAAAACATTAAATGTGATGTGCATTTATTTCAAATATAATGACAATGACAAATGTTTTTGTTTCCCCTCATGTTTACCTCAATGGAACTTCAAGACCACTACCCCGTCATTCCTTTGAAAGGTACCACAGAAATTATTCATGTCAATATGAGTTCTTATTGGTCAAAAAGGAGGCGCGTTTTGAGAGCTACTCAAATGGCAGAGAGGCAGATTCTGTTTGATTTTGAGTCGGCTCTGGACAATCCCGCTGCTGAAGTCCCTCCCTCACCTGCATCACCCAGGCCTGCATCATCAATGGGTTTAGATGAGGGTGGTGGGGATTCTGTTGCCTGGGGAGGGTGCAGTGATGCAGAGTCTGACAGCAGTAGCACGTGTTCAGAGGGTGACTGTGACAGTCATGTTGACAGTGACTCTTTAGAAGAGCCAGGTCTTCACCAAAAACTTAAACACTGGGCTGCATCATTTTCTGTGCCGTTGATTGCAATTACTGCTCTGTTGACCATTTTAAGAAAAAGTCACCCTGAACTGCCTAAGGACGCCAGGACCTTGCTGGGCACTAGGGCTGCAGTGCCAGTACAAACTGTAGGTAATGGGGAATACTTTCATTTTGGATTGACAAAGGGGATATTGTCCAAATTGAGCACCATCCATCTACCCAATGCCATTGAAACAATAAAACTTCAATTTAACATTGATGGTCTGCCGATTTTTAAAAGCTCCAAGCTTCAGTTTTGGCCCATTCTGGCAATGATTGACTGTGACTACACCAGAATACCATTTGTAGTCGGCATCTTTTGTGGCACTGGAAAACCATCCAATGTTTTTGACTATTTAAGGCAGTTTGTTAATGAGCTTTCTGACCTGCTTAGCAGTGGAATAACATTTGGAGGTAGAGTGCTGAGAGTGGCTATTTCATCGTTTATTTGCGATGCTCCAGCTCGAGCATTTGTGAAACAAATCAAAAGTCATAACGGGTATTCAGGGTGCGACAAATGCTGTCAGACTGGTAATTGGCAGAATAAAATGACCTATCCTGAGACTGAGGTCAGGCTAAGGTCAGACGACGAGTTTGAAACCATGGCAGATGAGGACCACCACATTAATAGAAGTCCTCTGACAGGCCTAGTGAAAATGGTATCTGCTTTCCCAATAGACTACATGCACTTATGTTGCCTTGGAGTCATGAGAAAGTTGATTAATTTTTGGATGAGGGGGAAAAACTCAACACGGCAGCCTATAAGAGCCATTAAGGCCATTTCTGAACAGTTAGTTCAGCTTCGTCCATATACTCCCACTGAATTTGCACGCAAACCCCGTGAACTAAATGAACTCGATAGGTGGAAAGCAGCAGAGCTGCGCCAATTTATGATTTACACTGGGCCTTTAGTTCTGAGAGACACTCTTCCACACGATCTGTATGACAACTTTATGTTGTTTTCTGTGGCCATGTGTTTACTGCTCACACCCAACATTTCTGACAATATGGTTAGTTTTGCCCAAAAATTGTTAGCGGCTTTTGTGAAGCATTTTGGCCAGGTGTACGGTAAAGAAGAAATTGTGTTTAGTGTACATCAGACGATACACCTAACAAATGAATACCGCCAGTATGGTTCCCTTGACAATATCTCATCATTTCCTTATGAGAACTACTTGGGTAAAATAAAAAAAATGCTACGGAAGCCATCTCAACCCTTACAACAGGTTGTAAAAAGACTGTCAGAGGAGCCTGTTTGTTTAGTCCCAGCTTTGTTACACCCACACCAGGAGGGCCCATTACCCCAAGACTTTAGATCTGGCCAGCAATTTAAAAAAGTGCAGCTAAACAATTTCTGTCTTGCTGTAAAACAGGGCGATGACTGCATAATGATTAAAAACAAAATCGGAATAGTACAAAATATAATTAAACATAGTGACTCTGTCTTCTTAGTTTACAAGACATTCAAGCACAGGGAGTCATATTTCAATTATCCTTGCCCATCCACAAACATTGGCTGCTTCCGAGTCTTTGACATAGACAGTTGCCTTAATATTGACCGGCTTGAGGTTGTCCAGGGAAAATGTGTGTTGTTCCCGGATGGGGAGAACTTCGTGGCAATCCCTCTTCGTCACCATTCCTAAAAAGACGGGGGGGAGATTAAAAAAACAAAACAAAAACAAAACAAAAAAAAAACAACAATTTTACTAATGCATTAAGAGGAATCTGGAAAGTTAGAGTACTTCAGCTGGATGGCCTTGGCTATCCCCACGGAGTACTTTTTTTATTTTGCCTTTTTTATTTTTGAAGGTAATCCTGGGGAGGGGGCATGCTTATGTGTAAATGCAACAGTAGGCTATGTTGGCCTGCTGGAGCATTTAGAATGTAAGCATTTGCCTCGAGCCCGGCAAGCCTTTGAAGACTAGGTGTAGGCAAAGGCAGTGTAAATGATAGGCTCCAGATGTCCACTCTAATCAAAGTGAATTAAAAATATTTAACACTAAGTAATGTTTCAATCCATTTTGATAACGTTAAACAACTTCAGCAGTACGGGCCCTTGATATATAGTTCAAATTAAGCATCTAACATCTTACTTTTTTCACCCCTTAAATTCAATTCTTGTCAGATGGCGCAGGTCTGGAAGGTCGTGGAGTTCCAGGACAGGAGCGCAGCCGTTGTGCCATTAATTTGGCTGGCAAGTATTGATGGGGAACTATGTTGTTATTGGCCACCCCTGGAAGAAAAAAAATAGAGAAGGCGGCAATGAGTTACATCCCCCCTGCACAAGGATGGCATGTCCATCGAGGTGTTAGGGTGCTGAAAACCTGTGGTAAGTAAAGCTGCATAGCTACGACATTAAAAACATTAAACCAATGACGACACTTCAAATTGCATTAAGACTTCCTTTCCTTTCAGGCACCTATCTCAAAGCCCAATGCAGCCTGCAACAGTCCCTTGAGGAAGGCTGCCGTACAGCAGACCTCCAATCCGAGGACGAATATGGGCCAAGAAAAAGACGGTAAAACTGATTTTTCTTTTCAACTTGAAGTTATATTACTGTTCCATTGGTGTATGAGCTGTCTCAGTAAGGTCCCGTTTTTTTTAGTCAGGCAAATCTACGAGAAAAAAAGCACCTAACCCCCAAAAAATTAATTATACCTTATATTTACCTGACTATTTATGTTAAAGGCCAAACAAACGATACAACGAGGGCATCGAGAAGGCACCAAGCCGCAAGGGGAGGCAGCCACCACTCATTGAACCATTCCTGGACAGTGAGTGGCAATTCCCCTCCCTTAATGAAGGTGACTATCTGTAGACTATCCACTTTTTTGCCGTTTTTGTTGACCTAGAAGTTGTTTGAAATAATAATACATTCACTTCCGTTTTCAGAAAGCCAGCTAGGACACATGCAGAACGGCCAGCAGTTAATTACCCATGGTAGCTATGCATTTCTTTTTATGCCAGAAACGAGTATGGCTAATGGGTAGTCTTTCAGTATGGCAAGTGCTTCATGTGAATTCACTGTATACTATTTTTCAGACTCTCCCCCGCCACGTCATCACTTACATGGTAAGCCAAAGAGGAAACTTAATGAAGCGCACCTTATGTTACTCTAAATCAGTTCTGGTATTGACACCTGCATGGCTAATGGGTAGTCTTTCAGTATGGCAAGTGCTTCATGTGAATTCACTGTATACTATTTTTCAGACTCTCCCCCGCCACGTCATCACTTGCATGGTAAGCTTGTTAAAATCTTTGCACGAAACCCCTTAACAACCAAAATTTAGCACAGAAATTAATTTAAGGCGCACCTTGTAATAATCTAAATTTTGCTCTCCTATATTTCAGCCACACCTCTGCCACCACAACAGGGGAACAGCCAGGGGAACAGCCAGTTGCTGCATAGTGAGTCCAAAACTTGTATTAATCCAAAATAAGCTTAAAGGAATAGGCCACTCCCAGATGAAATTTTGTCTGTCCCCGCAGTCCCTAGAGTTGGATAAGTGGACAGAAGCGTTTTGTGGCAGACCCAGCCATTGTCCGAATCTGGCAGCGCTGACCATAGTAGCTTAGCTTAGCATAGTTGCTGTAATCTAGAGTTGCCAACTAAAGTCAAAGTGTACTTTATTGTCAATTCACTATGTAACAGAAATTACACAGAGGACTGAAATTGCGTTTCACCAGACACCAAATGTGCAATTTGAACTAGAAACACACACGCACGCACACACACACACAGACACACACACGCACATGAAGTGTGCACAGACATCCACAATAAATAGACATAAGACATTTAGATAAACATGTGGCAAAACTGAATCATTTCACTCGCTTTTTTTTGTTATTACGTCTTGTGACCTGTGCAGTCAGATCGAGTACAAATGACAACAGTGTAATTGCTTCATGTTAAGTCTACCTGTGCCGTGTTGTGAGTCCACAACTACAGTATGTTATCACTACTCATACGTGACCAGCAATGTGAAATAAAAGTCCTAATGTTTGTTGTAACTTAAAGGACATGGGCATCAGCACTGTCATTTCCCTCCTTAACAACCTGAGGGAGGACAACAGGCAGCTGAAGGAGGAAGTAGGGAGGTTGGCCCAAGAGGTCAGGGCCATGAGGAGAGAGATGGGGAGACAAGAGACACCCCAGACATCGCCCCTATTCCCGCTTCCACTCTCTACAATGGAGGAGTTCAAGGCAGCAGAGGCCCTACTGAAAGCAAATGGGACACAAAGGAAGCTAATGGTAGTTATTGAGTCTTACCTTATCTTTAGTCATCTGCAACACCTGTAAAAAGAAACAAATACTTAGTCTCATTGTGAATCATTGATAAATGCTAAATAATTTCTTATTGTTATCTTTCATGCTACGTTGTTCTATCAGGTATCAACATTAGCACTTTGTGGAGGTACGGAGGCAGGGGCCATAGTGAGGCGGATGCTGCGGACCCTCCTCTCAAACGGCTTGGCGAGCCAGTTTAATTGGGCAGGGAAAGGAGAGAAGACTGCCTTTAAAAACACCATCGTGCATGATGTCCTGTTTGGTAGGTTATGTACATGCACACAGCAATAATGCACAAAATAGCCTAGTTTAAAACTAACACTACTTCTGATCGTTATTTGAAAACCAACTGCAACATTATGAGTAGTAAGACCTTCAGTCATACTGTTAGACGGAGATCTGAGCAGGTGAGCTTACATAGTATAGTTCATGAAAGGACGTGGCTGGAACAAACAAAATATGTTAAAACCTCAATATAACCTCAATATAACTGAGGAAATTCTCTACTCAATAACTTCAGGAGGATTTCTGATGCTGTATAACCAATAGACAGAACAATCAGTATCATAGGCCTGTTCTAGATCTGACACTGCAGCACAAGATGCAACATCATTGACAAAGATTTTGGAGACAGCATTAGCTTAAAATCACTTTAGGTACAGGTCTTGTGCTTTAAATATTTGTGAATGCAGAATGTATTGTAAATGCATTGGTGCTAAACAAAAGTAGGTAAAACTAGACCTACACTTACCCAGAAGACAGACATATTGTTAAAGATACAATGGATTAAAAAAAGATTATGAAACTCACCCGGTAGGGAAACGTGTACCAGGGGATGCCAGGCTGGCTGACTGCCTGGCGCGAGTCAACTCGGTAGTGGCGTACTTCCATTTCCGCTTTCAGTCAACGGCGAAATACTCTCACACACATTCTTGTGCACATTACTTGTGCACATTACTTTCTCATTTGTATTTGAACAAATTTCAAATGCTTTTGTCCGTCCGTGCAAATGATTGTGTGTACAATGCGTTTTTCCGTAGGCCTACATTTTCAACTGATTTTGTCCCATTTTGTAACATTTTCTATGCACAACGATCACAAAGATCACTGTGTAATATCACGATGTTTTCTTCTTTTTTCAGATGCTCTACAAAAACAGCTGCCCGGCAGCACACATGCCGTTTTCGGCGACAATGTAAAAGGGTGGCTAAAGTACGCACCAGAGAGAGAGGGGGGAGTGAAGAGCATGGGGGTAGGTATTTTCACCATTTAGGAAACCATGCTATTCCAAATTACTTTCTTTATCAATGCTGCAAATTAAATGTTTGTGTTTGTGTTTCTGTTTCCATTTACAGATTGCTGCTGCCAGGGAGAAGCCTACGAGATAAAATTAAATAAATTCAAAAATGTTTTGAAGAACGTGTTCAAATGTGTTCATTAATAATTAATGTTACAGGGTAATATTAGATTGTAGTTTGACACACGATGAGAGATGCATTTTTATATCCTGTTGTAGATAAAACAGGACGCTATAGCCAATATATATTCAATGGTCGACCAAAAATCAACGATATAATTTTATGGTCGAATAAAGGCCGAAACGGGGTTGATTCACCGTCGGCCACCATCCACTTTTCAACGTCGTTTCAACGCAAACACGTATGAGCAAAACGCCGTTGAATCGACGCCGGTGGTCGACGATGATTCGACGGCATATGGTCGGAGAACATGCCGATGATTCCACGTCGAATCAACGTCCTTTTGCTATCTGGGACTGTGACCTCTGGGATATCTGTTAGATCTTTTTATTCCACAAAAAATATGCAAGTTCAAATTTTTTTTTTTATTAAGTATGTAGTAAGGAATAGTTTCATCAACTTTTAATCAATATTGGTTCTGTAGTTTTTTCTGTGTCCAAATGTAATTGTCCACTGTAATGTGCGTCATGCACCAATGGTTATATTTTGATTATACTGACACTATGAGTGAATTCACTAAATGTACCCTAATTGTTGCTGTTATGAGGTATTTATTATCTAAATATTACTTAAAACAATTTTGTGAATTATAAATACTTAATATATTATAATATTATGTACTGCAAGTTGTATTGCAAGTTACAGTAAGACACTACAGGTGGAAATGAATGGCAAAATGTAAAGATAGGCTATACCACTGTATTGTTATTAGGGGGAGCTACATCGCGAAAGCCCTACTCGCAGCAAGCATGCAGAAACGCAATGCGCAGGAAGCACTTGGAAAGACTGCCGCAAGGGCAGTCAGCGAGATCCAGAGACGAAAACGGACTGCTGTCAAGCGAGAAAACACCGGTGTGCCGCGTGTAACCCCGGGGCCACATCTGGAGCGCGGCCGGTCAAAACGGCTGGGGCAAAGGGCGAAGATCAGGCGGCTGATCATCGAAGACCCGGCCAAACTGGCTGGCCTGCTCCTGGATGGTGTGGACGAAGTGGATTACCCGATACCTCTAGGGAGCCTCACCGAGGTTCTCGGAGACCGTTGGGCTGACCATGGAAGCTACACAGGCCTCGGCCAGTTCAAGGCTACTGGTGGAGCTGACAACAGTTGCTTCGCTTCACCGTTTGAGCCTTAAGAAGTGCTGGAACAGCTCCTGTCCGTCAAGAAGGGGTCTGCGGCTGGCCCCGACGGTATCTCTGTGAAAGATCTCCGAGAATGGGATCCGGAGGGAGTAAAGCTGTGTTTACTGTTCAACGGCTGGTTGGCGGCAGGCTACATCCCCGAGTGCGTGAAGCCAGCCAGAACGGTACTGCTGCCTAAATCAACTGACTTTGCGGCCCTGAATGAACCGGGTAACTGGCGGCCAATCACGATTTGCTCCATCTTACTCCGGTTGTTCTCTAAGGTGCTGCACACAAGACTGAGTGCAGCATGCCCCATCAGTGAAAGACAGAGAGGCTTCATAAGAGCTCCCGGGTGCGCAGAGAATCTGTTTTCCCTGTTAGCCTTGGTTAAAAAGTCCCACCGAGAAAGGAGGACACTAGCAGTAGTGTTCCTAGATGTGGCAAAGGCTTTCGACAATGTGTGCCACGGACACATATTCGATGCCTTAAGACAAAGAGGGGTGGACAGCCACATTGTACAGTGCATCAGGAGTGGTTACGAGCGGTGCACTACCAGAATTGCGATCGGAGGGGAACTTTCTGAGCCTATGGCCACGACGACGGGAGTCAGGCAGGGTGACCCCCTCTCACCTCTGCTCTTTAATCTGGCTATGGACCCCCTCCTCTGTACGCTCTCTACAGAAGGGAAAAGGGGTGTCCGTAGGGGGCTTGAACGTCGCAGCATTGGCTTTCGCGGATGACCTAGTCTTGCTCAGCGACTCATGGGGCGGTATGAGTCATAACTTGGAAATCACGGCTGCTTTCTGCAAACTCACAGGCATTCGGATACAGCCGGAAAAGTCCTACGGCTTCCTGCTTGTGCCAGACCCCACTCATAAATGTAACAGGATGAGGGTCAACAGGTGCCACCGCTGGTCGAGGTAAATGAAACGGAAGAGGTTAAATACCTAGAGATGCAGGTCTGTCCGAAAAAAGGTCTGAAAAGACCTGAGCTACGCCAGCAGGTCAAAGACTGGCTGCAGAGAGTCGGGGCGGCCCCTCTCGACCCAGCTCAGAAGGTCTGGTTCACCTAAACATTCTTACTACCCAAGGTGAACTACAGATTGATGTGGGTATTGCAGATTTGGAAGAGCTGGACAGGGTTGTCCGCGTGGAGGTAAAGGATTGGCTAGGACTGCCACAATCTACCTGCGGTGGAGTCCTCTACTGTAAGATGCGGGATGGAGGTCTGGGGCTGCCCAGACTAAAGCATTCGATCCCAGAGCAACAGTTGCAAAGTTTGTTCGAACTCCTCCAGTCGGAGGACCGAACAGTGAGAATACTAGCCTGGGAGGTAGAGGGACTATATCGGGCTTCACAAAGAGATGGGTGAAAGCAGGTGGAGACCGCAGATCCATCCCAGACCTGACCCCCTTCAAACCAATGCCAGAGGATATCCTGGATGGCGGGGATATCCAACCTCCAGTGCCTAAACTGGCATGGAGAAGCCCAGTTGACTGGAGAGGTGGAGAATTCCATGACTGGTGCAGTAAGCGGGTGCAAGGTGTCGGTATAGACGGCTTCAAAAACTCCCCGGAGGCTAACTCTTGGCTCATGCGGACGTCTGGCGTGCCATGCAAGTAGTACGCCAATGCAGTACGTCTGAGGGCGGGGGTGTGGCCGACCAAAGAGTTTCTTTCTCGAGGCCAGTCTAAAGCCCGTGCCTACTGCAGAACCTGCCCAGGACGACTGGAATCCACCTCACACATCCTGGGAATGTGCCCTATCGTCCGGAAAGAGCGGATAAGCGGACATAATTGGATATGCGGGTACCTGGCGACACTAGCTGCAAGAAAAGGGTAGCAGGTATACAGTGAGAGGTCTTTCAGACTGGAAGGAGGCACAGTCCTGAGGCCTGATCTCAGTGGCGCAAAAGTGATATATGCAGCATATGCATTGCAGGGGGGCGCCAGACCACAGGGGCGCCAGAGAGAGGTTATGACTTGGAAGGAATATTTCCAATATTCAAAAAGAGATGGCACCAGGGTACTAGATATTGCAAGGGTAGCCGGCAACTAAGTGGCGTTGGACCGGACCAGCACTTTAGGGACTAAAGTGGCAGCTCAGCTGCATGATCTAACCGCATTCTCCGCAGCTCTCTGCGCTATATGTAGCTATGGTGGTGACGAAGGGCGGCGGCGGCGCCCCCCGCCCCGAGACACAGTGTATCACAGTGTAGGTTAGACGAGGAGGAGGAGTTTTACTACTGTAATTTCAGTTGGGGGCGGGGGTTAACCAGACGCTGTGTAGTAAACGTGCTACTGTATGATCCAATTGGTCATTGTCAAAATGGAGAAGAGTAAGAAACTGTCAGGTGCACAGTGCCGGAAAAGAAAAATGAAAAAGACTGCAGAGGGATGCGCCAGAAAATGCTGTTGTGGATGCAGGACCACAACAGGTAGCATACGAGAATAACCTGGCAGTTAAATGCAAATGTGTAATCAGAGCCCTCCCGTTTTCAGGATTAGGATGGCACCTCAGTAAAATGAGTGATGCTAGCGAATAGCGTTCCACGCTACGCCACCCATGCTTTGCAGTTTTAGACACAGAAACACAGTCAAGGATTTTGAAGCCGTTTGTCGATTAAAATATGTGTATAGTGCACCATCGGGAAACTCACCTTTGCGTCGATAGATGGACCATTACCTCCACTTATATCCAGTTCCCAGATAACTTGCTAATACCGGGCTCTGGTGGAGCTACAGCTACCCATGCCCCTTGAAAGCTCTGGTGCGAATTCTCTCATACAACGCAAGAAGCGGTTCCATTTGTGTGTAGAACTATACATTTTCAATCTGCAAAGTTCCCGGAATCGATGCTCAAAGGCAAATATTGGGTTTTGTGGATCAGTGGCGGATGCTGGTATTCCAAAGAGGGGAAGCTCACTGCCAACTTAATCATAAAGTTTGTCCATTTACTTATACGTTAATTTTACCCTTCGTTCCTTCTCTAGAAAATGGTCTGCCATAGTGCTCTGCTAGCGGGCTAGTGCAGGTGCGCTAGCGGGCTAGTTCAGGAGAGCTAGTGGGCAAGTTAAGTAGCACTAGCGCCAACCTACCTAACAGTATGATTCTAACGAAACGAAATTAAAAATGAACAAGTGCGGGCCCATTGAAGTGCATTGACGCTGGACGTCTATGAGGAAATGCGTTGGCCATAGGCCATGAGAACAAAGTGAAATGCTAAGTTAACAACACCAACTCAGTTTATTTGTGATAATGGGCCTATTATTAACAAACTGGTGTTTGAAATGAACATGTTTTAAGGCATTTTGTAAACATTTGACCATTCCATTTTTTTACATTTTAGGGGAAGCAGAGATTCCCTTGCAGTCTTAGAGAAATCTATGATATATAATAATATGAGCCATTTTAAAGGTTTATATGCATTAAATAAACATAAAAAAGGGATGCTTGCATTGATGTACAGTGCAATAGTGACCAAATTTGAAATGTGGTCTATACCGTAGGTCTGTGTGTGTTGAATTAAAAGGATATATTATTCATTTCCTTCAGGTCTGAAAAAGGAGACACTGAGAGAGGATCAGGAGATGAAAGGGAAAGCAACAGGTATGTGTAATATGAGGTGTAAGACATGGTAGGGAGTTTGTTGCGTTCTGACAGTAACACAAACTCAGTTAACTGACTTCAGACATAGTTTATTGATAATTTATAAGCAATATATACATAGCACATCATTAAGTGTTTTTTATGTATGGGTTAGTGTAAAAGACCAGAGCCAGGCTATGCGTGTAGCTGAGGAAGAGCGAGAGGAAGAGAGAGAGAAAGAGATGGCCATGGAGAGAGCAAATAGTACTTCAGAGAGTGAGGAAGAAAGGGAGGTGGAGCAAGGAGTTAGGAGGACAGGACTAATACCACAAGACCCAGCTGACTGGCCGGCACCACACGAGATAGGGGACTCTGTAATGCAAATACTTGTACAAAATGGCCCACAGGAATGTCCAAACGGACCATACCCCAAGTCAAAAAATAAACGGTGTTTTTCCAAACTGTACAGCTCACGTATGTTGCATAATGGTGAGAAAGTGCACCGTGACTGGTTAATGTACTCAAAAAGCTCAAATAAAGTGTACTGTTTTTCATGCAAACTTTTTGGTACAGCTGTAGACAATGTTTGTTAGAGGGTACAACAATTGGCAATCTCTTACCAAAACTTTAAAATGCCATGAAACAAGCAGGAGTCATATCAATGCATACCTGAAGTGGAAGGAGCTAGCATCCCGCCTAGGCTCAGGAAAAACTATTGACAACGACATACAAAGGGCAGTAGACAGAGAAAAGGCACACTGGAGAGGTGTGCTCACACGTATTCTTGATGTTGTACTGTTCCTTGCAGAGCGAAATCTTCCGCTTAGGGGAAAGGATGCAAACTTAGGCAGTCCAAAAAATGGGAACTTTCTAGGTATTCTGGAGCTCTTAGCCAGGTATGACATGACCATGGCAGAGCATTTGCAGAAGGTGGCCTCAAAAAAAACAACTAGCTATCTGTCTTGGTGCACACAAAATGAATTTCTAAATTCGATCACAAAGTGCATACTAAACAAAATCAGCAACCAGATCACCACATCAAAATACTTTGCAGTGCAATTAGATTGCACTCCAGACACGTCCAAACAAGAACAGGCCTCAATTATAATCCGGTGTGTGCATACAGATGAAAACAAAAGAGCAACAATTCACGAGTCATTTGTGGGTTTCACGGCTGTAAAAAGTAGCACTGGTGAAGGCCTGGCTGAAACTTTGTCAGATGTTGTGCATAATATGAAATTGGACCTAGCAAACTGTAGGGGGCAGACCTATGATAATGGGGCTAACATGAGGGGTGTGCACAAGGGTGTCCAGGCTCTTGTACAACAAAAACACCCAGAGGCTCTGTTCATCCCATGCTGTAGTCACAGTCTCAACCTTTTACTATGTGATGCAGCCTCAAGCAATAAAATGTGTCTAACATTCTTTGGAACTCTTCAAAGATTGTATACATTGTTCTCATCATCTGTTAAGAGATGGGATATACTACAAGAATTTGTAAACATAACACTGAAGCCTTTGAGTGACACAAGATGGGAGGCCAAAATCAGTCAAAGCTGTGCGATTTCAATTGGGGGGGATTCTTGTTGCACTGGAAAAGCTGGAAGAAAGCTGTGACGATGGCAAAACAGTGTCAGAGGCAAGGTCACTCTCTCATGAAATTACTGCAATAGAGTTCCTTGCATGCCTTGTAATTTGGCATGAGGTATTAACAGAAGTCAACTTTGTAAGCAAAGCCCTACAAGCATGCGATATGTCAATGGACATGGCCATACAAATGATTGGTTCCCTTAAAGAATACATTCTCAGATTTAGAGAGGAGGGGTTTCCCAAAGCAGTTGATGTTGCTCGCAAGTTGGCAGTAGAAATGGATGGAAGTCCTGTCTTTAAACAAAGACGTGTGCGTAAACCCAAAACCTTCCATGACGAAGTAAACAGTGAGCACCTGCAACAGGACACAGAGGAGCATTTTAGATGCATGGTATTTAATGTACTCGTTGACACCATCATCCAGGAGATTTCAGACAGATTCAAAAATCTGTTCGTCATCTCTGAACGTTTCAAGTTCATTGCCAACATGGACACACTCTCACAAGCAGAGTTAGAGGAGTCTGTAACAGCTTATGCCCTCTCTACTAATGATATCTCTAGAGACATCATTCAGGAGATATATCCTGCAAGCCGCCTGCTAAAAGGCTGCAGAAAGGCCATTGATAAATTAAATTTTCTTTTGAAAGAAAACCTTGACTTGGTTTTTCCAAATTTGACTGTGGCCCTCAGAATCTTCTTAACTATGCCCATAACTGTTGCGTCAGCTGAGAGGTCTTTCAGCAAGTTGAAGCTCATAAAGACTTATCTTCGATCAACCATGAGTAATGACAGGCTGACACATCTCTCTGTAATTTCGATCGAAAATACTCTGGCTAGGTGCATTTCTTTTGATTGTGTTCTTGATGAATGGGCAAGTGCCAAGGCACGAAACGTAATGATTACGTTGATTTACGTTGATTTACGTTAATACTTGTGATTGTGGCTGTACTTCTTTTTTTTCATGCACCTTTTTACTGAATAATTTCCAATGTGCTTTGTGGCACTATAAAAAATGTGTTAATAAACTAAGCTTTGGTAGGTGAATAGCATTGTGTACTTGTCTTTCTTATGGGAGGGGAGAGGGTACTGTGAAGGCCACTGACAAATTGGGAAAACAACACATATTTGGCAAAAGGTATCCTGAGTGACAATATGAAAAGCTTTGAATAAAATGGCATTAAATTTAATGCTCCTGCTCTCGCTGCTCTCGCTCAGGGTTTGTTCATTTTACAGTAATAGAATATAGGAATTCAATTGTATTTACTTATTTTATTAACTTTTTTTTTGGGGGGGGCGCCAAAATTGTTCTTGCATATCCCCCTAGAAATGAGTAGTTGCACCCCTGCCTGATCTGATACTCTGCAAAGGCAGCAGTGCGCAGGTGGTGGATGTCACTGTCCGCTACGAGTACGGAGGAAGGGCCGTGCGGAGGGTAAACAAACTAAAGGCCGTTAAATATCGACCGTTGGTTCCGATCCTCAGCCGTGTATTTGGCATGGAAAGGGCCACTACGGCAGGCTTCACAGTGGGGGCGAGGGGCCAATGGAACAGGGATAACAACAAAGTGCTGAGGGCCCTGGGCCTCAGCAAGAGAGCGGCCAAGAATGCTGCGAAGCGGTTATGCACCGGAGTGTTGAGGCGTCATATTCCTATGAATAATTCGAAGTTAATATATAATATTAATTACTACTGCTAATAATAATAAAATTAATAATTATTAATAATAAAGGATTTAAAGAAGTTTAAAGGGTTAAAGCTGTCTACAGTACTGTACAGTTAATCTGCAGAGGTACCGTATCATACTGTGATATGATGTATAGTATGTTACTTTAAAATTGCATACAGTACAGGTACTGTATTTGTGATTTACAGTAACTAACTGGCACCCGTGTTGCCAGTTAGTTACTGTAAAAAAGACCACAAAAGTCTAACAGTGTGCCCCAGGTGTCTGCATATGTGATGCCATGGTACAGCAAATGAAGCAGTTCAACGGAAGATATGGTTGTGGGTTTTGTCTGCATATGGGAGAAATTGTAGCAAAGGGAAATTGCTTTACACGTGTGTATCCCTAGTATGCTGAATATCCTCAACTTAGAACGCATAATGAAACCACTCATCAGGCATCAGCTGCAATACAAACAGACACTGATATTAATGGGGTTAAGGGGCTTAGTCAACTGCTGTTATTTCCTAATTTTTATATTATCAACCATTTTGTCCCAGAATATATGCATAGCGTTTGCCTTGGTGTAACAAGACAATTTGTTAATATTTGGTGTGCTTCCAAAAATTCGCTTTTCCACTTTATTTTCAACCAAAAATTATGCAACAAATTGACCGTTCTCTCCTCAATATTCACCCGCCACATGAACTCAAGAGATGTCCAAGGTCATTGGCTGAGAGACACTATTGGAAAGCAACGGAGTGGAGGGCATTTCTTTTGTTTTATTCTCCTATTCTTTTGAAAACCGTGTTACCCATAAATTATTATAACCACTGGCTATTACTGGTCTTCTCCATCTACACACTGCTCCAGGATAATATAAAAAAAAAATGCAGTTTTTGGCATACAAAAACTATAATGCACCATACTGACTTATTTAGCAATGCAAGTGATGAGGTCTGTGATTTTTTCAACAGACTGGTTAACAAGGAAAATATAGTGTCAAAGTCATATAAAGTAGGCAACGGGGCTCGGGTTGTGGGGAATTACATAAAACGATTAATTACACTGGAGGAGTCTATTCTCTTTGCAGATAGCATACAGAGTAGTGTCAAGGAGTTTAAGAGATGCATAATCGAACACACTATATACAGTGTTTTCCCCAGAAATAAAAAGAAGTGTTTAAATTTTGATGTAAATACGATGACGCGGTGGCACGGTAGCTAGGAGGATCGGTGGGCATGCAGCCTGGGATTTTTTTTTTTTTTTCTAGAGCTAAAATGGTGCATTCTAGGAAGATCTGAAGCTAAATTTTGGTCCCAGAAGGCTGGTGGAAACAGAATAAAATAAACCATTAATAAAATGTTGCATTTTTTGGCACAAATAGAACAAAAAACTTGTTGCACTTGGTGAGTTGAAAGAGCCAAAACTCCCAGGTGGGAAGGCTAATTTATTGTCACACAAGAAATACTGCAAGCACTATATAATGTCACATGAATTTGACTAGGCTGTCACTAAAATATCATGGCCACTCTTACGTACAACGTCACAGTACGTTCCTACTATCAGCTAAATATCTCCCTGTATGGCCACATGAAAGCTGAATTGGTGCTGTCATGGTCAGAAAGTTCCGGCTTGCCAAAAGTTCCGGATGACGTAATAATACTTTCCTGACCAGCTGTAGAATCGTTAGCTCCGTGTCGTTGTCAAGGTGAATAGGCTCGCGGCTTTTTAAATGAGGAACTTCGGAGAGCGAGCGCCAAGACAGCAAGCGTGACCAGCAGACTTATAATGTAATTTCTAATAATACGAAACGACGTCCATATCAGCTGTATCACGCGAATAAGTTCATATTATAACATGCAGCTAGTGAGATAGTAGGCCTACTTAGCAGACGATTTCCTTCACAGCGACGAACACTAAGATAATGTCTTATCTTCTTGATAACACACCGCCAACCTACCTTTTCCCATTTAGGTACATTTTGTGGTGGTCTTATCATCTTGAACAGCTGGAAAACATTTCAGTTTGCATTGAGTGTGGCCAGAACAATCTAAAGATGGTTCAATTCAGTTGCGATTTTTTTAAGGCACGAACATTATTTAGTATCGTTGACAACAATGTACAGCGCCGTTTTGTACAATAAACTGAAATCGAATAGAATACAAGCAAAATCTCATCTCATCACAATGTGTGTAATTTTCACAGAATCGTTAGGAAACTCTTTGTCAACGTAAGACCGTTTAACTCGTTTAAGGGCGCTTTCAGACTTATTGTTCGATTGCTTTGGTCCGCACTAGTCAGAAAAATGGTAAAAATTAGCAAACAGACGTGGGTACGGTTGGCTTTCACATATGCATAGTTCTAAACTAACCAAAATAGACAGCGAAGATCATCAACCGGACTAAAACGCACCACTTTCGATAATAATAATGCACTAAACTCTACTTTTCCGTCCAATTTGGTTTGGTTGCTTTCACACCAGAGGAACCGTACCAAAATAGGGCAGATAAAGCGGTCCGAGACCACCCCTTTTTAGCGGTCTCGGACCGGTTGATTTGGTGCGCACCAAAGTACCGAGATTGCATTCACACCAACGAAAACGAACCGTACTAAGAACTTTTGGTTCGAATGGGACGTTTGGTGCGCACCAAATGCTGTCAGTGTGAAAGCACCCTAACTCACTAACCTTTTAACTATGTTGCAGATTTGTAACATAACCAGTAAACAACGACATGCAGCACAATTCACAGAGCAATACGCTTAATGAATTACTTAAAGGCATCACAGATATACAGCACATAGCTGCACAGAGTAATACAGTACAATTAAACACTTACTTACACAGAGTTTGCCAAAAATACTGGACACATCTTGCATTAAAAAAAAAAAGATTGCTACATAGAGTTGTTGTGAAGCTGACATTTATGAGTTCTTGATACATAGGCTAATTTGGATTTTTATTTTATTTTATTTTTTTGTTACTGTTACAACCACCTGCCTCAAACATAAATTGTTCCTGTAGTATTACACAAAATTTTATTTAACGTATAGAAAAAAGTCAGTCAAAATTGTGGTTTAAAGTGTGTTTAAGGGTATTAACAAAAGGCAAAAACGTCCAGCAGAGGAGTTCAGGTGGTAGGAAAGTCTTTCTGCAGCAGACCAATTCGAGGAGCCCTTTCCACGTCTTGCAAGCGGTAAACCCAAGAGCAAAGAGAGCAGCCAGCCTTCTTATGCAGGTGCCAATTAGGAGCCACACCTGTACTCAAGAAGCAACACCGGCACACTGCACACTGCTGGACAAACACAGGAGCACACAAATGGGCAGACTAACAACCCCAGTGGGGTCATAACATCCTAAAAATACACCCAAGAACGTTCAAACATAATGAAAAGAAACATTTTAAAGTCAAAATTTGTGAACCAGCTGGACTGAAAGGATACAACCACCTGGTCGCCTGAAACCCAGAAAATATTTACATTTGCACTTATATGGACACAGAGAGAATGTGAAAAATAACGTAGGGAGATGCCACATCATGATTAATTAGATGGCCAACAGAGGTAAAAGGGGGTAAAGAAGCCAATGTCCCACACACTATGTCGGTTAAAAAGGCCTGTTTTAGTGGAAAGCCCTCTCACCAACGTCAAGGTACAGGCCATAGAGAGGGTTTTTTTTTTTTTTTTTGAAAAACAGAAAATTAAATATTCAGTTATTCAACATTTCTGCAGTGATATCCGTGTTTACGGTTGGTGCTGGCTAACAGTATGTCTGAAACCTGCTACCCTTACACAGGACAACTTACCTGGAGGCTAAGAGTAAAGTGCGCTCCCTAAATGTAAGGGTACATACAACTACCCTATTAGTCAGCATTTCCTCGTTGAACATGGAGAACATGGACAGCACCACTACAATGTTGAATAACTGACTCCTATCTTACAATGAATTCAAATACATTGAAACTGTTTTAGTGAATATTGATTGAAATTAAGCTATTTTAGACGGCTACAGAAAAAAAATGTATGCATATTAGAGATTAATCTTCTGTTTTTCTTATTTACAAAAGAGTAACAAATTGAACCAATTTGCTTTGCCTGTGTGGATGTGAAACATCTTAATTTTTGCATTTAAAACCAAGATGTTATCCTTCCATCACAAAGTATAAGCTTAAACAAGAACTTACCAGCAACAAGCATCACCTGTAACAATCACTTAGAAAACTTTAAAACATGTGATTATATTAAATTACAACAATTTGATGACAGTACATGAACTACATAAAAACTATTTAGACAGTTTAAATAACATAAATAGCAGAACACAAAAGGAGAAATATTTACAAGAACTTATCGAGAACTTAACATATGCACAAGCAGCTATTAATTAATTATGCAGTTATAATGACCTGATTACTGTGCACGAATCAACTTACCTCAAGGGTGTCGCTCCCCAGCATAAGGCTGTCACAGGTCGCAACCTTGACAGTCTCCTTATTGGGGTAGCCAGTCTGAGACCCTGTATGCCAAATAAAGAAGCGTCTTAAATTACATTTACCATATAACATGAAATGCACTAAAGTTATTGTATATTGCAGTAGTCACACACTGGTCCGTAATGGCTTTACTGAAGCGTAGGGTGTTCTGGATTTCAGGGGGACCCCATCCATGGTCTCCAACTGGACAAGGTTGCCCTCCACCCAGATGACCCTTGAAATTATTAAGAGAAATGAATGACAACTTCGATCACAGAGGATGCAAAAGCATTAAATTTCAAACGTTTACAAGCATTAAACATTTAATTTCAAATGTTTTTGAAACCGGGGTTCAAACAGCACAACATGTTCATTTACCTGTATGTGGTTGGCCAATCAGGCTTCATTGCCATGCCTTGCCTCCCTCGCTTCCGCTCGTCCTTCTTGAGCACCACCATTCCTGGCTTGATTAGAAACCTCTTGGTCCTCTTCTTGGTCCTGTGCTGGTAGGCGTCCTTCTGTCGCTTCTGGGCCTTCTCCAAGTTGACAAGCACCTGGGTAAAAAACAATTTTATTTCCAACTATGCTTTGAGCTAGGTTGCACTCACTCACCTTGTGGTCCAGAGTTTGGTCATGTTCACTCTTCAATGCAACCTCTTAATGAATGTGGACTTTATGTTCACAGTCCTGTTGGCTGAGTGACATGGTGTTAGCATAATCAGTTTCATAGTGTTTCAGTAAAATTGGAATAAGGCTAGTGCATGTTTGTAATACATGTGTGCACTGTGTCTACTTGCTTTGTTAAAGACCTCCTTGTCCCTCTTCTCTCGGTCTTCAACATAGGCCTCGATATCCTGCTCAACTGGCTGAGCATCATGATGCACTCCATGCCCTGAGTCTCCATGGATCTTAATATAACAATGTGATGTCACATAACATGAAGGATTATCACAACATATCCAATGTCCTTCAGTGTTGCATGGAAACTAATGGTATTTGGTAATACCTCTGTAAACAGTCTTGGCTCTCGCCCATACATGAGCCTGAAAGGGGTGAACCTGGAAGAGCATTGAATGGATGTGTTATTGGCAAAAACAATTGCCTTTAAATGCTCTTCCCACCTTTCCTGGTGCCCATGAAGGCTCTTGCCAATTGCCACCTTCAGGGTCTGGTTTGTCCTCTCATCTAAACCTGTGTTGTGACATGAAATTGGGGAAAGAAAAAAAAGTCTTTGCTTGACAGGTTGTATATGAGCAACATTTAACCACACTATTGAAATTATGTTTTACAAACCATTAGTCTGTGGGATGTAGGCAGAGGACATGCGGTGCTTAATCCCGCACATCCTGAACATCTCCTCGTTGACCTTAATTAGATAAAGAGTTCTTACCAAACGGAAATTGTGATGGACTGTGTTAAAAGCACATTAATTTAATTAATTAAAGACATCTTTGAATAAAAAGACCAACATTGTTCCAGAATTCCTGTCCTCTGTCTGTCAGGATGACCTCTGGGGCACCATGGGTTAAAAAGATGTCCATCATAGCCTTAACAATTAGTAACAAAACATATTTTTTTGTCAATATAAAAAGGCATTACTGAAGACATACTAAAAAAGTCAGTACATAGGTGTCCATTTTAATCTTACCGCTGCAGTCTCCTCAGCTGATTTGCACACTATGGGCCTGGCCTCTACCCACTTGGTAAAAAAGTCTGTTGCTGTCAGACAGTAGGTGTTGCCATTGCTGGACCTCCTCAAAGGTCCAATGAGGTCAACACCTTTCAGTAGTTTGTTAAAGGAAAGGCAAAAAAAAAAACAGTTATGGCTTTATGTGTGTACTACCTAGGCTCAAAAGGGTACCTTCATATTACAAAGAAGATTAATTTTTACCAATCATGTGCCAGGGGGCCACAGGTTTGATAGGCTTCAGCTCAGGAGCCTCTGTCTTCACCTTCGCAAACTGCTGGCATTCTAGGCAAGTGCTTATCTGTAAAGAGCACAATTATCCAAATTTTACAAATCCTGTCTATGGGCATATTTTGGGTTGCTGTACTGTAATAAGCATAGTATATATTTTACACTTAATTAATGTATTTATTTGTTTGTTAATTGTTACCCAATTGTCCACATCCTCCCTGATGTTATGCCAGTGGAAGCGCTGGCGGATCTTGCCCTCAGTTCGCGCTCTTCCAAAGTGCCCAGCATGAGCCTAATGTGTAAGATTCAAGATAGAAAAATAAAATAGAAAAAAGAAAGTGTTATAGTGCTGACAGAGAGGCTTTGTATCCATGTTAAGTTTGACGACTTGTAAAAGAGTTCAGATCTACTACATCAATAAAATGTACCTCTTTAAGGATGGCAGCCTTTTCTTCTGAGGATGAAATGACCCTCCTCGTCAACCCATCGGCAATGTAGTATAGAATGCCTCCTATAAAAGACATTTACTTGACATGTCCTTTTGTCACGTAGGTAGGCTATATCATAAACAAGCTAGTTGTGCAGTCAGTATTCTATCAGACAATCTATGTATGTAACTGAAGGAAACTTGCCAACGAATAGTCGTTCAATAACGTCAGTTTTAATGAAGAAAAAACAATATCAATCATTGTTATTTAAATTATATGGGTACATGGCCTTTAATCCACGATAAATACGAAAGAATGACAGCTAGCCAACTATAAAACAATCATTTCGAGAGCTTTAGCCTCTTAGCCTGCACTGATTCCCCTCAGTCCTGAGGTAACAGAACGCTGGGGAAGGTATGAAGTGCGAGGGAGATTGAAAAGTTCGCTATAGCTCAATACAACCCTAAAAAGCCACATATTGCGGTCATTTAAGAACTATAACATAAGAAGGTAACTGCGAATAAAAAAGTGTAAAATTACATCTTGTGCTAGGTATCCTATATATAGGATGTAGTACTGTCATATATAAATTCTGACTTACCTTGAATACGATAATTTTTGGCAGCTTTTCTTATGGCCCTTTTGGAAGATTCGGCCGTCCCCTGACGGTATTTTGCGGTTTCTGAAAGATAAAAAACAATGTCATTAAAAGAAACCATGTTGTTAAACGAATTTAAGTAATTTAAATAATTAAAATAATTAAATGTTTTATGAAAACTGATGGTTTTGTCTCTTGTTGAGTTGCTGGCCGCTCGCTCTCCGCAATTCCTGAGGCGAATGATGACACTTGTCATTAAACAACCGCGAGCTACAGTAATCACCGTAGCAACGATGCCAAGGCTTTGATTGGAACGCAATTGTTACGTCATCCGGAACTTTTGGCAAGCCGGAACTTTCTGTCCATGACAGCACCACAGATCTTAGATTCTGCAGATAAATATAATTCAGTGTAGTGTAGTATTATCTAGAATGATGTCTGATGACAACAAATTCTTATTTCAGTGTTCCTGTAACAAGCTAACGAACTAGCTCATTGAAATGATTGGTAATGTGGTAATGCTAACAGTCATCGACTCACCTTAAATTTAACACGCTGCAATAGCCTTACAACTTTATATTACTTTCTCCACTTCAGCTAATATCAGTATTAGTATCTAGGTGGGTGTTGTAAAGTGGCAGCTTTCAGTTTAAAACATTATGTTAGCGTAGTTCGCTAGTGTTAGCACGCTAACAAATCCCATACAGGCTGCAGCCTGGTCTGAAATTAAGCTAATTTTCTGGAAATCCAAACAGTAACAACGTAGACTATTAGGCTTGAAATAATCACAAATAATTGCGGATTGTGACACTTTGTTAAAAAGAACCATCAACAAATCCAGAAAGACGTAAGGACCAATTTATTAGTTAAATTCCACGAGTGTCCCATGCAATGAAACAGTCTTGACTCTGCTCTACATAAAGGAGGATTTGCCTTTCACGCTCTCTCTCACTCTCTTTTAGCAGCTAGATGATCCGATCGCATTCTGTAGTCTACACTGTGGAGAAAGTTTTCTTGCTACATGAGCATGTCCCAAGGAGAGCGTTCTCCTTCCTTCTTGTGTAGCATTTACAGTCAAAGTCAGGCAGTTTTAGTAGCCCCGAGGTTTGCGTTAAAGATCTTAGATTCTACAATAGTCTCTGATACAGGTGACTGGCGGAAAAAAAAATCAAAGGAGCACTGTAATCGGCATGTGATTGGCCAGTTTCGCCAGTATAGTAGTTTACACACCCACCACGGAAGTTTCCTAAAAACGCAGTCTACATTTGACTACATTGGGGCGTCTTGTTCGGGGAAAATCCCGGGGGGAATGTTTTTGTGGATGATTTTTAAGCGTATCGGCATTTTATGAAAGCGTCTCGGCAAAACTTGATGCGTATCGGCGAAAAAAGAAGCGTATCAGTGCCGATACGCTTAGACGCTTTGGGGAAAACACTGTTATATACACAACAGAAATGTATGCAGCAAATTTTAAGCGAAATAATTCTTGTGTGGCACTAAGAAATGGAGAATATGGTAGCATAAAATCCATATTACTTTGCAAGCCCAACTGCAGTTGCTTATCAGCATGCCAATGTGAAGAGGACGTGCACATGCACATTTTTAGATTCAAAAGGGATCCCAGACAACTAAGAATCTATGATGATTTTGCTAAGGTGAATACTGCTAAACAAATTGTTAAGTTTGGAAAGACCAAAAGATATACTGTGCAAATGCTTTTATTATACATGTGATGAGTCAATTACTTTTGTAAAGATGCCTGTGTTGGAACATGTTTAATGACATATTTTAGAACAAACTGCAATAAATAATCACTAGAAAAAAATGACTAAAACCCCCTCTCCACCCGCACATCCCTTCTTGTGCACTACGTTCAGGTGACCAATGACCCTAAGCTGGAACTACCTTCCCCTTTAGATTTGAGTCTGTGGGTATTTTTAAAGGAGAACTTCGGTGTAAAACGAAAATTGGCATGTTAAAACATCATACCGAGTTGGTACAGTATGTGTACTGAGGATCAAAATTGATTTAGCCTGTTGCATTCAGAGTTTAACTATTTTTTATCGTTTGTCCCAGAAGGCTAACAATGGAAGTGGTAGGTGCCCTTAGACGAAGCATGACGACTACGCTATTTTTAAACCATTAAAGTTGTACATAGTATTCTGCATACCTTTTCTTTACAAAAAGTTATGTTGTATGTGTGGCTATATTGGTCACTGATTCTTGTTTGAAATATCTGAAATTTTTATTTGTAAATTTTGAGTTATTTATTATTATCATTACCACATCAGATGAAAATAAACAAGTAAGATGGGAATATTTTTGTTTTTCATGGAGTTGCTTAATAATTCTGCACACCTAATATTCTTCTTAGATAGTTACCACCTCACTTTTACTTCCTTAAATACTCAGGTTTGAGATTTATTCACATTTTGGATTGATTTAAAAACACGGTTGTTGTAAAATCCTCAATAAATCCTCAAAAATGCAACTTGCCTAATAATTGTCCACACACTGCAAAATGACCATCAGTTAGAATGGCCTACTGTATGGTCAGTATGGACATGGCATACCATCATGTCATGCTAGTGTCTGTAGTAATTATTATAGTACACTACAATGTGTACTGACTTACTACAGTATTTACTGCAGTATACTACAATGTGGAGTAATTTACTATAGTATTTACTGTAGTATACTATAGTGTGTGGTTATTACTATAGTATTTACTGTAGTATACTACAGTGTGTGATTATTACTATAGTATTTTCTATAGTATACTATAGTGTGTGGTAAAATACTACAGTAAATTCCACACTATACTATAGATTACTATAGTAAATTATAGTAATCTATAGTATACTATAGTAAATATTGTAGTAAACTATAGTATTTTTTCATATGGGCGTTCTTTTGCACTTTCCCGAGGCGGAGGTCGACTTTTTTCCAAGTCCGATGACAAAAGAATAATAATAATACCATCGCTTCTTCCTGCTCGCATTTGCCCGTACTACTAAAGGATTTTTCTCCACTCGCTGCCTAATGGTCAACGCCAACATTCCCTATCAAACTCCAAGCCGCCCGGCTATTTTGGATTTTCTCCCGAGTTCCAGTCTGTTCCGGTTTCAGGTCTCCCTTCCCCGGAGCTGTGCCAATTATACCTAACCTGCCCTTTGCTTGTTTTAGTACCAAACCTTGGTTTTCCTTTCATTCGATCTGACGATATCATTCCGTTGATGTAGATATGAATGATGGGTCGTACACCTTTTTATGTTTGCCGTACAGGTGTATTATGCGTCCGTAGTTTGTACCTCCTCGATGGTACGTGCAATTTTCTCGTCCTCAGTGGGTTTATTGGGATAGTTAGCGCAGTGTTCCTCAACCTTTTTTCAGGCGAGGCACCCTTTAAATTCATGAAAAATCTGAAGGCACCCCAAACTTTTTCTTTCTATTTTAATGTAGATTAACATTGTCACACACATCTCAGAGGACCAACAAATACAATGCACATGTAACACACACACACGAATGATATGGAATGTTCTTTGGTGAACAGATCAAGTGGTAAACAATGAGTAAACAATGAGTCTGCAAATTGTAAAGAAATGAATAAAAGGATTGTTTTATAAAAAGGGATGAATAAAATCTAGCTCCTGTGTAAGGAAAATCTGTCTTTAGAACAACTAAACTAATTGTAATTGTAATGCTTGCACAAGAGAAAATATCAAATATTGCAGCTGTCTGAAGATTATCTCTAATTAGTACTAAATTACTGTGCTTTAGTTTCATGTGATTAAATGCTAAAATGTCAAGATTGCAGGCTTCAATCAGAACACTTGTAAAGACAAAAACAAAACAAAACGTCACGACTCACATTCCAAAGCTGCAGGTGTATTTCAGATAGGCAATGTGTGTCCTCGGGCCTAAATTTACTTACTTAACTACTGTACATGAAAGATTCCACTGCCTTAGTATTTGCCTTAGTATTTAAGTATAAATTTAGACAATTATTTATTATATTATTATATTACATTCTTTATTTATTTATTTATTTTGCTTATTTCGCGTAGCCTACTGTCAGATGCGCGAGGCACCCCGGTTGAGAAACACTGAGTTAGCGCATTCATCGTGGTGCTCGTATGCTTTTGGCAGTCTGATAAATGATGATAACTATGCTAAAATGTTGAGCAGCTAACAGTGTTTGCTAGCGATTAGCTCATGTTTCGTTAGCCGTCGTACTGCCTGTCTCGTCAGTGCTACTTTGCAGGTTTCGCTAAGGTTGTTAGCTACTATGCTACCATGCTTCTACTTGACGAGGTCTGCTTGTGTAGAGGGATACCAAAAGTATTTTCAGCGTCTGGTTTCGAAATTTTCTTCTCACATAACTGATTGATGCTTGGGATGTGTACATTGACGGCCAAATTCGTTTGCAATGTCCTAATATTGCAGGCTAACTCACATAGTTGCTAATATGCAACTTGGCTCCGGTTAGCTTCCAACAGTCAAAATGGGAATATCAGTCTAACACGGATTACTCGTTGACCGTATTTGTTTAAAGTAAGCTCGTACAAACATGTTAGAGTGTGAAAGTTGTCATGTGGGTGAATTTCGTTGTAACCAGTAGCCTACTTAGGTGCCGTTTTCCAGGTTAGCTTCCTATAAATCATCTGACCATAGTCAAGTTCTATGGGGGCTAGTTTCTACCCGGTTAGGGTGACCAGACGTCCCGGTTTGACCGGTACAGTCCCGATTTTTAGTCGTGTGTCCCGAGTCCCGACAGAACCCCGTCGGGACGCAAAAATGTCCCGGTTTCCACCCAACACCACATCAAGCTGCCCAAATTACAGCGATCGCATATACAAAACTGTTAAATTAAAGCCTAATGAAGTTTCCAGTAATTCGGAGTCAATGTGTGTGTGTGTGTGTGTGAGTGACAATGGAAGGTGCTCTGCGAAATCTTCACAGTCAATGTTGCAATGTATCTTGCAGTAGCTGCTATACAGCGGCCGTGTTTTAACGGTTTTCTTCGATAGCAGACTAGACTACTACACGACAATGCCTAAGAGAATGTGCACGCGCATGACGTCACACATAGTGTCCCGGTTTTAGACTCTGGAAATCTGGTCACCCTATACCCGGTAGAAGTCCTGATGCTTTCGTTTGCTAGCTGGGAAAATGTGCTATCAACACACTAATATGAGGTCTAAATTCATATGCAGAGAGACATGCTTACATAGATGGTGTCTCGTGGGTTTTATTGTTATTGGTTAATCTTTACAAGCTGTAACTGCTTCAACAGTTACCTATGATCCACGTAATTGGCCCAATCTGTTTGCCCCGAAGCTATCGTGCTTGACGTGACTGTTCCGTTGTGGACGGATCAATTCAGTTAGTGGGATGGACCGATGTCGTTCTTTTCTTTCAAGGTCAAATGTACTTCCCCGTGTGCACAAGCATTTTGTTCTGCTGCCAGTTCGGTAAGCTGATAGTTAAATGATGGGAATGTTTTGTATTAAAGCTCTGCGATTTTCTTTGCAAACTGATGGAAACCAATTATTTACTCCCCGACAATTCAGTGTAGCATTTCTTAAGCATTCTCATGCGCAGCTGCTTAATGTGGTGTTTATGGGGCTCTTGCAGTAATTTTCCCTTTCATTTTCCAACGCAATCTTTGCACCGGATGGCATGTTTTAGCACTTATTGACTAGGTTGATGGGTTATTTATTGAGCATTTCAGTACATCACAAACAGTCACTACAGGCACATGGTAGGATCGGATTGGATTGGTATTGGATTGGGTGTTGCTACCCAACGGGTGGTCTGTCCCAAATCCCTGTGCACATGAGAGTTCGTGTAAGCGGATAATGGTCAGAGATCTGGCCGTTTCCGCTACGCTAGATGGCGCTGTATTCCTTTCAGCAAGTGGTGTTAGAACTACTTCAGGTTGACGGCTGCTAAAAAGAAAATAAACAAACTATCTGGCGGCATACAAAACAAAGATAGTGCTCGAGGAGGTTGACAGAGCAGCATTTGCATGCATGTTGTGCATTCTCCTATGTTTGGAAGTCCGTATGAAAGAACAAACAGCGTTTTAGGTTTCCTTGATACGACATGAACTGTGCCGTCGGCGTTTGATTATTACAAGCAATTGAGGACAACGAGACTTGTTGAGAGCAGGCGCTAGAAAGCCTCGACGTTCAGTATGGATAAAAATCAGGGACAGAAGCTTCTGGGATCGAGTGGTCTTACATGCGCAGTACGCAAATCCAAACCAATACCGTGCACAAGGCGGCACCAAGCGGAATTAACATCGGTTTAAGCCAGGGGTTGCAATCCCTATACGATCTTTAGCCTGTGCACATGAATTCGATACGATCCCAAACCATTTCCAATCGGATTCAACTCGTCCATATGCACGCAGTGACTTCGCTCAGGTTCCGTTCTGTATTGAGGTACTCATTCAATGACTCCTGCATGCAGCGTTGTTAACTGACTGACTTATTTTATCTCTGCAGGCTAATTGTCCCAGGTGCGGTAGTTTAACAGTGGTTTGGCCATTATATCTTCGTCTTCGTAATCTTAACAATGGTGTAGCGTGTCCACTCTTGGCTGTCCAACCCTGAGTAGCTTTTTTGAAATGTTTATCTCTCCACCTGCCGCCTTCCAACTGAAAAGTCATTCATTACCGCTCAGCAAACACCGCTCCTCATTTGCATAAAGTTCAGCAGAGCTCAAATTTTCGCCCGCCTCTCTGTCTATACAAGCCAGTCGTTTCGTATTGGCGCTGCTGCTGTTAATTCAAAGGCTGGGGAGATGGTCGTCCTCAGCTTTTGAATATTACATCAGGTCCGATGATCGTGTCGTTCAGTCATTCAAATGGCACTCCCCAGAATTCAAGGTAAGCTTCAACGTCTGGTGGTGGTCGTTTTCGTCACTTTTCATATCGTCACTGTTCATGGTGTTACCTGTGACATCTCTCAATGTCTGTGTTCCTACTGGAGGAATCCGTCATTGTTTGCTATGTGTAATGTATTCGTCAGCAAACTCAGCAAACACCGCTCTTCATTTGCATAAAGTTCAGCAGAGCTCAAATTTTTGCCCGCCTCTCTGTCTATACAAGCTATTCGTTTCGTATTGGCGCTGCTGCTGTCAATTCAAAGGCTGGGGAGATGGTCGTCCTAAGCTTTTGAATATTACATCAGGTCCGATGATCGTGTCGCTCAGTCATTCAAATGGCACTCCCCAGAATTTAAGGTAAGCTTCAACGTCTGGTGGTGGTCGTTTTCGTCACTTTTCATATCATCACTGTTCGTGGTGTTACCTGTGACATCTGTCAATGTCTGTGTTCCTACTGGAGGAATCCATCATTGTTTGCTATGTGTAATGTATTGGTCAGCAAACACCGCTCTTCATTTGCATAGAGTTCAGCAGAGCTCAATTTTTCGCCCGCCTCGCCCACCTCTCGGTCTATACAAACCACTCGTTTCGTATTGGCGCTGCTGCTATAGCAGCAGCAGAACGTGGTATACCTCCGAAGTCAATTCAAAGGCTGGGGAGATGGTCGTTCTCAGCTTTTAAATGTTACATCAGGTCCGATGACCATGTTGTTCAGTCATTCAAATGGCACTCCCCAGAACTCAAGGTAAGCTTCAACGTCTGGTGGTGGTCGTTTTCGTCACTTTTTATATCGTCACTGCTCATGGTGTTACCTGTGACATCTGTCAATGTCTGTGTTCCTACTGGAGGAATCCGTCATTGTTTGCTATGTGCAATGTATTGTAAAAGAACTGTACTATGTCTGCGCTGAGACCTGAAGCATCCACCACGGACTGTGTCTCATCTGTCATCTCCGCCACTACTCAAGGCGTCCATCATCGTCTGCGCCAACACTCAAGTATCCTTCACCGGCCATCTGTTACTGTTTGTTTTGTTGTATGAAAGACCTGTCATGGCATCCGTTGTCAGTTTGAAAGTGTACTGAATGGAAATGTACTGTAATGTATGCGCTGAACCCTGAGGCATCCGTTTTCAAGCCGATGGTGAAGGCTTCCATTTATGTTGTCTAAATGTTATAAAATGTAATATGATGTATGTCTGCACCGAAATTTGAGGCACCTGTCATTAGGCGTGGAAGCATCTGTTTCCGTCTCTGTCCTTATGCTTCTATGCTTAGTTTTCTCAAACTCCGCCCCTGTCCTTCAGCTAATTCGCCTTTATTTTTCCTTCCGAATGGGTTGCCAATGTCACTTCACTGGTTTAGAATGCAGACATCCCAAGTCTCCCGGAAGTTCCGGGAGTCTCCCGCATATCGATAGTGGCTCCCGGATGCCCGGAATTTGAATAAAATATCCCGGAACCCAGACCAAGCGAGCAAGAGCTTGCACGCGAGACATTAATGTGTATATTATATAGCGTTTTGTGCTGTTATACGTCGCCTGTTGGGGGGGGGGGGGAGGTGGTGGAGCTGGTGCGCTTCGTGGTGTGCTGTTGTACATCTCCCGCAACTGAGTTTGTGGAGGTTGGGATGTCTGAGAATGCATTTATCAATGATGGTGGGGAGTTGCGGGTTGTCTGCCTCTGTCTATACCGGCCATTCGTTTCGCATCGGTGCTGCTACGGCAGCGGCAGAACGTGGCATACCTCCAAGGACCATCCAAAGGCTGGGGAGATGGTTGTCCTCTGCTTTCGAATCTTACATCAGATCCGATGATCATGTCATTCACGACGTTCAGCTGGCACTCTCCAGAATTCAAGGTAAGCTTCAACGTCTGGTGGTGGTCGTCGCTTTTCATTCACTATGCGAAGTGGAAGCACCTGTCACTGTTTATGGTGTTCCCACTGCATCTGTCATTATTTGTGCTATTGTGGGGAATCCGTCATTGTATGCTATGTGTCATGTATAGTAAAATACCTGTACTCTACTCCACTGGCTGTACCGAGACCTGAAGCATCCGGCAACGTCTGTGTTTCATTTGTCATCTCTGCCATCGCCGAAGACATCCGCCATCATCTGCGCAAACGCCTGGGCATCCGTCACTGGCCTAGTGGCGGCTTTCCCTAATGTCGGTTTTGTGCATTGAAATGAACTGTCATGTCATGTATTGCATCCGTAATCAAGCTGTCAGTAGAGGCATCCAGTTCTGTTTGAAAGTTTGCTGTATGGAAATGTACTGTAATGTCTGCGCCGGACCCTGAGGCATCCGTTTCCAAGCCGATGGTGGAGGCATCCGTTATCGTTTTCTAAGTGTACTAAAATGTAATGTGATGCATGTCTGCGCCGAAACTTGAGGCATCCGTTTTCAGCCGATGGTGGAGGCATCCGTATGTACGCCGAACCCTGAGGCATCCGCTACCGTTTGTTAAATGTACTAAAATGTAATGTGATGTATGTCTGCGCCGAAACTTGAGGCCTCCGTTTCTGTTTAAGCGCCGAACCCTGAGGCATCCGTTTTCAGCCGATGGTGGAGGCATCCGTATGTAGGCCGAACCCTGAGGCATCCGTTTTCAGCCGAAGGTGGAGGCATCCGCTACCGTTTGTTAACTGTACTAAAATGTAATGTGATGTATGTCTGCGCTGAAACTTGAGGCATCCATCATTCAGCCGATAGTGGAGGCATCCGTTTCTGTTTGTGAAGTGTTGTGTAATACAATGTAATGTTGTACCTTCCATGTAATGAAATGTAATATGATGTATGTCTGCTTAGCATAATGTAATGTTATGTAATGTACTGTTTGCGCCGATGCCTGAGGTCTTTCTCACGGGGTTCTCTACCTCTCTCCTTTTACTGTCTCCGTACTGCCGGAGGCTTTTCTCTGTTCTGATATGGGAGGTAATTTTCCCTGACTATGTTGATATTACTGGCATCATGGGGCTTTCGTCTTCTGCTTTTCCAATATCATACTGTCGAATGTTGGGGAATTCAAATTGCGCATATGAGTCGTCTTTCAGTGTTTTCTCGCATAATTATGCTTATTTGCAGACGGTGGCGACTAAAGGTTTTGGTGGGTATCACTTCGCGAATTGGTAGGCATTACATTTCTTTTGGGGGTAGAGTTTAATTGATCTATGTAAGTATCACTTAAATATTTATCTTATTTTCTTTTGGGGGTTTTATTATTATGCCCTTCTACTACTACAGTCAGCATCTATTCAGTTTTCATGTTTTCTGATCAGGACAAAGGACAGAACCTATGCCAAAGTTTTGTTGTGCCATATCATTACTTGTCATCAAATAAATTGTCATTAAGTTGTTATATATTCAGAGTCTTTCTGGTTGAAATGTAAGCGCAGCGAGAGGTTCTGCCAGGAAGACGTAATGCGCGTCAGCAATTAACCATCGTCCAATCAGCACGTAGCACCTGTCTTTTAATACTTCATCTTACCTTCCTGCTTCGCTGCTCACAGGTGTATTCCGCCGTTCGCCCACCTCCCTCCCCAGCATCCTTCCACGGGTTCCTGTCCGCGTCCAGTGGGTCCCGATGATGAAGTCTCATCCGCCCCTGCTTCTCGACCAATCTCGTGATGTCTCATCTACCGCTGCCTCTTCGCTGGCCTCCCGATGTCTCCTCTACCTCTGCATCTCCAATGATTGACCCCGGATTTCCATGGTCTCCTCCTCTTCCTCCCGCATCGCTCCTCAATACCCATTCTGGCTTTCTGCTGCGCCCCTCCATGTACAACTCTCTGACGCATCCTCATCGGGGGACTCTGCTCTGTCCCCGGATGTTGGATTTCCTGTCACCTGAGCGACAACCTGTACTCTATCGTCTCATTGAGCATCAGTTTAGCCTCAGGCAGTTAGGCTTCCCCCTAGAGACGTGGTTCTGCCCAAGGTTTCTTCCTCATTAAGAATATTTAGGGAGTTTTTCCTTGCCCCGGTGCTCCGGGGGGACCCAGTGTTGTGCTCTTGAAATCCCCAGTTTCCTCTTTTGATGTACTATGTATCGTCACATTTAATGTTCAGGTTCTTGTCCTTTTGTCAGGGGGGTTTTATTATTATGCCCTTCTACTACTACAGTCAGCATCTTTTCAGTTTTCATGTTTTCTGATCAGGACAAAGGACAGAACCTATGCCAAAGTTTTGTTGTGCCATATCATTACTTGTCATCAAATAAATTGTCATTAAGTTGTTATATATTCAGAGTCTTTCTGGTTGAACCATGGGGGTGTGAGGGCAACCATGGACAGGGTTGTAGCAGGCTATTACTGGGACACCATAAAGGCAGATGTGGCAGACTGGGTACTTTTTCTTGGAACTCTCATAAAAATGCATGCTGCATTGCTTTATTGATTTTGCTAGCCTTCAGTTAAGTATTTGGTCAAAATAATAAATCTATCCATCAGGTCAAAAGCTGTCACAGATGCCAAAAAATGACCCTATAAAAACCATCACTCCTTCTCTTCACCCGATTAAGGTAGATTTTACCTTGGTGCACCACTTGAAGCAACAATAAATGTTAAATAAAAAAGATGATGTGGTAATATTGCATGTCTTTACAGGTGAAAGAGCCATGGGAGGTGGTTGGCATGGACCTCTTTGGGCCACTAAAAAAAAAAACAGAAAGGACATCAGTACGTCCTCACAGTGACGGACCTTTTTACTAAGTGGGTCGTTGCTGAGCCTTTAAAGTGTGGCTCCAGTACGGAGGTGGCTGAGGCACTCGTGCCAAAGCTCTACACTTTTGGTATGGTCAGGAAAATAATCACTGACCGGGGCCGTGCATTTGTTAACGAAGTATGTGTCCAGATTACCCTCTCCCTTCACCCAGGTCACGCTGTTTTAAGCGGCCGGTCATTTCTGAGAACAATAAATATTGAAAATAACCATGTGTCTGAATTATGTACAGCTTAATGCACACATATTTGCGGCCTTAAACATCAAGCATGCCATCACGAGTGCTTACCATCCCCAGTCAAATGGACAAGTAAGTGTTTCAACATTTCTGTGTTTAAATGATGAAATATTTGGTTTCAAATGTAAGTGCATGTAGTAATTTCTTTCTGTGTTACAGGATGAGAGAATAATCAAAATGTGAAAAGGGTCTTGACAAAATATGTCAATGACCAGCAGGATGACTGGGACATCCACCTGCAGGCAGTGGTATATGGCATTAATACCGCAAAGCAGGTTACTATTCAAAATGACTAGATTTCATACACCACATGCATGTTTTAATTTCTGATTCAATGCAATCTAACAAAACCTTTTATTTAAAATTAGAGATCCACCAAGTACAGTCCGTATTTTTTAATGTACTGTAGGCACCCCCGCCTACCACAAGCATTAAATGCTTGTTCCGAGGCAGATGGCAGCTTAGAAATTGCCGACCCAGAGGAGGAGCTGGAGCTGAAACTGGCTGGAGTATAGGCCCTCAATAAAACGGTTTGTTCAGAGTTGTGTGGATGACATGTTCAATTTGAATAAGAATCTTTGCATAGATTTCAATTGCACATGATGTGACCAGGGGACTATGCATGGCAGGGGCGTCACTGAAGTGTAGTCGTAGTGCTTGATGTTGGTGCGGTCTTGTATGACATTAATATATTATCTTCAAGGTACGAAACAATATTGAGAAGGCACAGGCAGCACAAAAAAAAACCTTTGAGGCAAAGAAGAGGAAAGGTGTGCGTCTGTGCACATTCGAGGCTGGGGATGAGGTTCTAATTGCAAAACCGAAAAAGAAGGTGAAGAAGGGAAATTGTTTACAAGACCTTCATCAAGGGCCATTCACTCTAAGGTCACTGGCAGAGAAGGGTGTGGCAACTGTGGCCATGTCAGGAACACAAAAAAAATTAAATGTGTCCAGACTGAGGCCCTATTTTCGGCCACTAGGTATTGTAATAATCCTACTTGGTGGCATAGCAAATATAAAGATGACACTTGACGATGGCACTTAGTATTGTCCTGTTGTGTAGACCATACCAGTGAACCAGGGGGCAGCCAAAAGCATGGAGAGGACCATCTGTATGCCTGTACAGGTCCACTGTGGTCCAAGACCTTGGTTCCACTGCAAAAACAACTGGTGAGTGCCAAACTAAATTGGGGTGCATTTCTACAAACAAATGTGGTGTGTCTACAAACTAGTGTTGCTGATGGTAGTCATGGACAATTCAGACGATGACACTAAAATGCTCACTGCAATGCACTTTTAGTCGATTGAAATTTGACTAACAGGGATACTTTTTGTGATTTCTAGCTGACCTATGTGCTGGACAGAACACGTCCAGCAAAGGAAACAATTGTTTTGGATAGCCGAGTATGCCTTCAAAGGGAGGACTTTTGGAGCCTGGGCCTAGATGAGGAGATGGAGAGCGATGTAAGTGGATAGTGCTGTGAAGAGTTTGGATGGTTCTGATGCTTTTATTGCAATTATGTAAAATGTTCTGGGCTTTTCAGATTGGGAATGCCTGCTTCAGGCTAGTAGAGGAGGCAGCCAGGAGACATGTATTTATTTGTATTTTCTGAAATACATTTGCAACATATGAAATGCCTTAATACAATTTTATTCAGGGAAAGGATGTCCACATTGCTGACTTATACGAAGTCAGCACATGGAAGCTCAGGGAACCTAGTTTGCCAGTAAGTACCAAAATGTGTTAGCATATCATATACAGTGTATTAAAAGTGAGAACACCCTTTGCATTTGGGCATAATTAGGACACTGTTCACTGTGGGATGAACTCACTTTTGTTACCAGCTATTTGTATGCCTCTTTAAGTGAAGATATAAGAGAAATCTGAACGTTGGTTTTTTTTTTTTTTCAAATAGGACAATATCCAAGCAATAGACATGATCATTTTGCCAGCATGGTGTGGGGGACCAGGAAGAGCAAAACACTACATGCTTTGTGTACAGTTTTTTTTTTGTTTCCTCTATTTTTAAATTCAGTCAGTGCCCTTACAGCTGGCATTCATGCCATATGTTCTTCACAGGTCTTGTTAGTTGCAAAGAAGGAGGCCATTTTTCTGGACTCATTATGTCCAGATGGGTTTGGAGATGAGGAGTACAGAGCCATATTTAGGTTTGGAATACATAAGCAGAAGACATTAGCAAGGTTTGACCTGTGATTGTGTAAGGCTAACAGAGAACAGAGTCCATGTAGTGACATGTATCGGAATTGAATACGTGATGGGTGCCTATCCTACAGTTCTTTCATCAAGTTAAGCATGAACAGCACTCTGAAAATCTTCAAATTGATGACCCTGTGTAACAGCCTTAACAAATACAGATCAAACTGCGTTACATGGATTGGTATCCTGTTTAGGCAAAGCCTTGTTCCCTGGCTTCAGGTTTGAGTAAAAGCCTTGTTCCGTGGCTTCAGGTTTGAGTAAACACCAAAGAAAGAAAAAAATCTTTTTTATTTCCTCCATTTTTAAATCTAACAGTTTGCTTTTTTCCCAGACAACTTGCAGGAGCTGTGGCAAATGGACCCTGGGTGGAGAAGACAGGCAAAGATTTTGATGTAAATTTGCTTACTGTGTCATTTTGGAAATTGATTTTGCTCAGCTGACACTGCGTATTGCAGTGATTGTCAACACAACATCTGAGTACCTGTATTGCTTTTTTAGCCATTTCCAGTTCAGGCAGATGGAAAGAGCTGTGGGATCTTCATGCTTATGGTAAATTTCCAGAATTTCAGTCTCAAGGTAGGACACATTTCAAGCAGTAAAATATTGATCTACTTTACACTGATGCTATTTTAAGTGTTTACTTTTTTTTTTTTGGAAAAGGCATGGGCAGCACTCACAGCGCTTTGCCTTCTGGACAGAGGAGGCAGAACAGCTATTAGCAGGCACCCTACCACCTATATCTTCATTCAAAAGTTAATAATACTCAACATTCAAAATAAATCTCACTACAAATTGTATTACAATAGGCTATTTCGTCAGGACAATTTGGCAATTGAAGCTCTCACAAGCATAAAATGCAGGCATGGAATATGCTCATAACTCTTTATTAACGTCTTTTAGACGGACCACAACAGGTGGCCAAAGACTAATGGCTACAATTGTGCATACACATAGCCTATAAATAAAATTCTCACCCAACCCACCCAACATATATAGCCTACAGTAAGCCTAACCTGGCTTAAAACGAAGGCTAAAATGTGCCACTTGTTACTTAAATAAATAAATAAAAAGTGCCGCACTTGTGACAGGCCAGGTTCGTCGTGCCAGTTTCGTGGCTATCAAATGTATAAATAGCGTCGCAGAAAGTACACATGACAAAGCCAGCACTATGGTCATCATCTTTCATTATTTCAGCAAATGTCTCCCACACTTTGCTCTTATTATTCGTGTGTTTGTGGAGCCTCCATGCACTCCTCAGTTTTTACCTTCTCTCTTGCCGCCTCCATCTCTACCTCCTACAGAGCTCGTGGCATCTTCGCGCCAGTTATTCAGCCAATAAAGTCTGTATTCCATAGAAAAATTTGTCTCCTATATAAATTACAAAAGTTTGGCCTGCATCTTTATTTGAAATGACCCGACCGACCGTGACCCGAATATCATTAAAAATATTTTTTGGTGACTCGGCACCGGCTCAATTTATATCAACCTGCGCATCACTGGTATATAGGTATTACCGCCTGGCCGTAAAGTGTTTCAGCGCATGCGTGGTACGAATTGTGTCGGGGCATCTTGCTCTTTTCTATACGTAATTATGCACATGCGCAGAGCGGATCGTGCCGTTTTCCCGGATAGTGTACTGACAGGTGTATCCTTTACTGTGTGTAAGCAGACCCAGATAGCAATAGGTCAGCGGCCCACTGGTGGCCCACCAGTGGCAGAATTGTCGGTCCAACGGCGGCTTCCACCAGTGGCCCAACTGGCGTTTTGCTCATCGGTTCTTTGGCGGTCCGCCGGTGGCTCAAAAGCGGTTTCAGATAAAGGGCCACCCTTTTGCCGCTTGTTACCCACCATATTTTCTTTAGCCTTATTATGGCTATATAATTCAAACAAGGCATTAAAATGAATATAAATGCAATTCAATTTATGATTTAAAAGAATATAAATGTATACATGTAAATATTATCCCACAGACTGACCACACATAGTATAAGGTTCAATACATTTTTGTTTATTTTGAATGTGTTAACGGTTTTTATATGAATAAATCATACATAAATAACAATCATTCGTAATACATGTTTTTTCAATGTGTCTATTTTAAATAAAAAAAATGAATAAATAAAAATTGACAATTTACAACGATCAGCCAGTTTAATACATTTGTTTTTTTCACATGTTTACATGTTTTAAATGAATATATATATAAATGAATATATATATAAATGAATATATATATATATATATATATATATATATATATATATATATATATATATATATATATATATACTAGACATTGCACCATAAGAATTGCCTATTACCTTATATTACCCTAAATTAACTTACAAACTTGTACTCGTGGTTACCTATAAAGAGAAGAGAGACAACATATCACCATCTGTCTTATGACTAGTGGTGGGCATAGATTAATTTTTTTAATCTAGATTAATCTCGCTGTAATCATAAAATTAATCTAGATTAATCTAGATTAAAAGGGCTCATTTGAATTCTGCCGAAGGCATCCGTGCTAAAATATATAGGTAGGTATGCATCCGCGCTAAAATATCAAGGTGAAAGCAGAGAGTGTTGAAGGAGGGAGAGTCGCCAACAGCTGTTTGCTTCCCTGTTCTATTTTCGCAAGGGGGACGGGGGGAAATCCCCCTTTATGCAGTGCAGAGCAGATTCTAGGTTCGTTTCATTGAAATGTGGAGTTTAACTAATAAATTGGTCATTACGTTGAGTTGTTAAGGGTTTTTTGGGATCATGTGTCACAATCCGCAACTATTTGTAATAATTGCAAGCCTAATAGTGTAAGTTGTTACTGTTTGGATTTTGAGAAAATTAGCTTTATTTCAGGTCAGGCAGCAACCACTTACTATGTGGTTGTTAGCGCGCTAACGCTAGCGAACTACGCTAACGTAATGTTTTAAATTCAAAGCTGTCACTTTACTCACTAACACCCACCTAGATACTGTTACTGGTTATAGTGTAAGCAGACAAAGTAATATAAAGTTATAGGGTTACAGCAATGTATTAAATTCAAGGTGAGTCCAATAGCTGTTAGCGTTTAGCACATGGTGTTGTCATAGTTACTACCATTCACTTGAATGAGCTAGAGCTAGTTCGTTAGCTTGCTAGCTCGCTTTACAGACACACTAAATTATTTTCTAAGAGTTCGAAATAGGAATTTGTTGGCATTTTGGTCCCATAGTAACATATTATGTTGGCTTATCTTAGTAGAATCTAGGATCTTTGGTGAAAGTCATCATAGTTTGTTTAGTATAGACCCAGCTCCCAACCCAACTTTGAGAATAGATTAACGGCAATATTTTTTTTATCGCCCGATAAGAGTCTCACGTTAACGCAGCACGTTAACGCCGATAACGGCCCACCTATACTTATGACACAGCTGCATTAACATTCTCTCTCTCCCTTTCTCTCTCTCTCTCTCTCACACACACACACACATCACCTAGATTCACAAAATGTTTTTTATACTTTTCTTTTCAAAACAGGGCACAATATCGGCGCGATAGCTAGGTAGACTAACAAACATGGACAGCCAAGGCAAGGACAGTGGCTGTGTTGACCCTGAAACTTTTTGTTTGTTTGTAACAAATGTTAAACCCCATCTGTCATCTATTAACCAATAAAGTTGCTTTCATTTTTAAAAAGTCGGACTGGTTTGCCTGGCAAAGGCTACCAATCTAGCAAAACTTGTCAGCTGCTACTAGTCGAGTAGCCTACACTTTCATATAGCCACAGTAAATTTCCCCCCTTTCTCAAATGTGAATAAAAACATTTCAGCAGTTACATATAAGAAGGTGATATGTACTTTGTTTATCCTTTGTTGACTAAGTATGTCAAACTAGCCACCATGCCCGTTTTCTTGTAATGAAAGAGTAATGAGTTTGTTTCTATTTTGCTGTCAGAAACGTACCACAACAGTTCACGACATTTTGAAGTGTAGGCTAGGCTAGCATTACGTTTACAATATTTTTTGAATAATTTTAGAAGAGATAGTGAAGAAGATGTTGTAATTACCTAGTCCTATTAAATTGTGGCTGGTTCTTCGGCCGCGACGTTAACGCTCGTCCGTTGCTGTCAACAAATTGGTGGCAGTCCTCCAGCGGTCCACGGATGGCGAGCCGCCACTATCTTGCGCACTTGTGGAATTTGAATCCTCGCGCACCATGACGGGGCGCCGACCAAAAGCCACTCACGCCCCGAGCTGTAATTTGTGCTAGGCAGCGGTCCGACTTCGGGCCACGGCTGGCATACCACCGACGGCTTGCCGTCCAAAAGCCACCAGTGGTCCACTATATACATGCTAGCTGGAGATGTAGGAAGAAGGATTAAGAGCAACTCAGATTGCTGGCCAGGAGCAAGACTGATTTAGCTGATGTTGCCATGGTGGTTGCTAGGTTGTCATTTTTGTAAGTGGTTACTAGGCTATTGTCTGTTGCTATGTTGTCATTGTAGAAGTAGTTGCTAAGATATTGATATTGTAGTTTTGCTGGTTGCTATGTCGGTTGCTATGGTAATCATGTTGGTTGCCATGGTGATTGCTAGGTTGTAATTTTTGGAAGTGGTTGTTAAGCTATATTGTCAGACTACCAGTGACGGGGTGTTTGCAATGCTGGTTGCTAGGTTGTTGCTTGGTTATCAATATGGAAGTGGTTGCTAAGATGTTGCTAGGTTAGTTATAGTAGTTGATATGCTGGTTGCTAGGGCAAACATATTGGTTGCTAGGATGTTGTTACGGGTCATAAGGCGAATGTCAGGTAGTTGCTAGGGTTATCTAGAGTTTTATCGGTTGCTATGGAAACCAATATGGTTGCTCTATTTTAATGGTTGCTATGTTGACTGCTAGGTGGAAAATGTGTAAATATAGTAAGATGGAGAGATGAATGGGGGTAGATGGATGGTTGCTATGGCTGTTGCTGTGGCTGTTGCTATGTTGTCATTGTAGAAGTACAGTATTTGCTAGGCTATTTATATTGTAATTTTGCTGGTTGCTATGTCAGTTGCTATGATAATCAAGTTGGTTACCATGGTGGTTGCTATGTGGTCATTTTTGTAAGTGGCTACTAGGCTATTGTCAGAGTACCTGAGACAGTGGCAGGGGTTGCTAGGGTCCTTATGGTGTTTGCTATGCTGGTTGCTAAAGTTGTTGCTTGGTTATCAATATGGAATTGGCTGTTAAAATGTTACCAGGTTAGTTGTAGAAGTTGATATGCTGGTTGCTACGGCAACCATATTGGTTGCTAGGTTGTCACCGTGAATGTGGTTGCTAGGATGTTGCTACGGTTAAAATTTTAAAGCAGATTTTCTTTATTGTAAAAAGGGGGGGGGGTTGGTAGGAACCAACACTAAACCAAAAAGGACTGTATGGAGAGGGGCTGATTGAGGTATACGATAATCGCCACAGATTGTCCGGTCAGAACAAGAATGAAATGTCCCTTAGTGAAGACACACACACCACTCATGAACAGTGAAACCGTGGTTTACTGGAAATATAAAACAAGAAATACAAAAGATAAGCAATACAAATATACAAGGGATAATACAAGAGTAATAAACACAATATATACAATATATACAAGGAGTGATGAATAATTGCCTACAGCAATTATCTAGACCAGAATGAAGGAAGGAACATAACTGCCTACAGTAGCTATGTACCATGACTGAAATTGAATGACTGAATGACTGACTGCTGTAACAGAAGTACTGTGTCTTTAAGCCCCGCGACAGCGTGTCTGCGTACACAGAGATTAGCAATGGCGCGAGCCCTTGAACTGTACACTGTAACAAGCAGCTAAGTATCTGCTGTGCCCTCCAAAGAGTACAGCGACATGGAGAATAAGTAACAACTAATATTATGCACATACAGGACAACAACAACACAAGAACAGCGAGCATACATGACATAGTACAACATAATATTAGAGAACTCACTCTCTCATGGACGCACGGATGTTCATGAATAATTGAGAGCCGATGAGAAGATAAAGAAAGGAGAGATGGACGTCGGGATCCTGAAACGTCCAAGATGTGAGGGAAAAGAGTCCAACGAATGAACTGGATCCAGCTGATGTCTCTCCTGCTCGGATGTGTGACTGCTCTGAAACCTTTGAGTTGAGCAGCTACCTTTAACAGCTGACCACAGCGGGGGTCCAGCTGATAACGATCGCTAGCCCAGCAGAGGCTGCTGGGAGCAGCCTATTGGTTGCTAGGCCTCTCTACCGGGTGTGAAGGGGAGTGATTGGAGGGCTCTACCAGACTTATTGGAGCCTGATCAGCGGGGGGTCAGCGGGTGAATAGCTGATAGCCCACACAATGGAATAGGTGATGGCCCATCACTGAATGGAGGAGGGGTTATGGGCTACTGAATGGAGGAGGGTGATGGCCCATCACTGGGGTGGTTTGACCAGTTTGAACATTTATGCTGCCTTTAACATTCAAAATTCTATGGAATCATGAAGTCAGCTGTTGGTAATAGTGTCCCTCCGATTAATAAATAAACCCCCCTTTATAATAAATAAATCCCACTTTAATATACAGCTCTTACTGTACTGTAGAGTGGGTAATGTAACAATGTGTCCAAAACAAGAGTGAGAGAGAAATTGAGAGACAAAAGGCAGTGTAACTTGAAGACGTAGCCTACACACTCTTTTTATGTCCAACATTTTAGAGTGGGAATGGTGTCGCTATTTCAAACGCCCTTCAAGCAGAAGAGTGGCCCAAAAACGGGTGAAGAGGAGTAAATATTTTCTTACCATTACAGTCAGTCTCTCCAAGTGTGTGTGAATTTTGCCTTGACTTTTTATCCGTGTAGGTGGTTGGCAGTGTATTCTTTAAGCACCTCGTTGCATATGTGGCAACTGTGTCAGTAGATGCAGCGCACCCTAATGTGCGCACCAACAACTACAGCAGCCCTTTGCCAAACATCCACCGGAGCCACCATCATCTTCAAGGATGAGTTCTGTACAGTGTGTGAGGCTGAAGTGTAAGTAAATGTCCAAATCAAACTAAGCGTAATTCTAACCCCATGTCACAGTGCAAGTACTACACAATGTTACATATTGTTACAGACTTTGTTACACTGTACCTAATTGATGTAACTGGTCCTACAAAATAAATCGTAACCAATATTATTATCATAAACATGTTGCTTTTGTTGTATTGTCTCTATATACCTATAGAGGATCAAAAGCCAAGCACTGCTGGGTCTGCAACAAGTGTGTCATAGACTTTGACCACCACTGCATGTGGCTTAACACTTGCATTGGTCGCAGGAACATGAGTGCACTCTGCTTATTTTGCTTTACACCATCTGCCAAGTAACACTGTTATTTCTGAACAAAGAATGAGTCCAGGGAATTGTATGAAATTGAAATGTTATTTATTTTTATGCAGCTATGGCTTAATAAGTAATTGTGTATCTCTAATGGTCTGGCCTACAGGTTTTTCTTTGTGATGGTAGTGAGCGGAGTGATCTTGCTCCTGCTGGTGGTAGTAATCGCGCTCTTTGTGTTAATTGAACACTATCTTAATCCAGCCATGCTGCACACTGCCCCACAGTTTCAGAGTAAGTGGGTTGGTTCCTTGATTGCTCTCTGACTGTCTAACATACGATCAAAGTGATCACTGAACAAGTATGAATGCTAAAGCTTCATAAAATTAACCATTCCTTGCAGAGTAAATAGAATCAGAAAAGTATTTTATTTTAGCTATTTAGTTTTTGAAGTGTTTTTCTAGATAACTATTTATTTGACTATATCAGGTATGTACGTTACAATTTGATTATATATATAAATTGTAAGTTAGCCGAGTTTGTTTTGTTTATGATATGGTATTTCTAGTGTTGTACGTCGCTTTGGAAAGAGGCATCTGCCAAATACTGTAAACACTAATACTACTATTGAAAACACGCCATGCAATACAGTGCTGCTGTCTCAATCTGTACCTGTCTGCTCAGATGTGAAGAGCTCCGCATGGTTCCTATTTCTGCCACTGGCCGCAGTAGAGGTCAACGCAGTTTGGCTTCTAGTGTTGGCCGGGTTCACCGTGCTGCTAGGATTCTTCCCTGGTGCGGATGACCCTTCTGCTAAGCTTTCATATCCATCTCTGTGAGTATGAAGGAGGGGAATTTGCTTTGTGATGTGTGGGTAATGTCAAAATGGCCACAAAATGGTCACAAACAGCTGGAGGAGTAGCCATAAGGCATAATACTTTGTTTCTCCATGTGTGTAGTGCATAAGAACATCTCCACGTATGAGTACATCCTTAGAGAAAGGGAGGCAGAACGGAACGCAGAGGCAGCGTTGAAGGAACCCTCTCCAGATGTGGACGAATCTAGGGTAAGACAACTTGCTGTTTAATGTTTGAGATCCCCAAACCTAAAGGAATTAGTTACAAATGCACTTCAGCATTTATCAGCTATTTTTCTTCAGCAGGAAATGCTGACATTGTTATTCTGTTTTCTTTTCAGAAACAGACTCTGGCAACAGCAGTGGGGACAATATCACAAACAGTAGTGGGAATTCAGTCTTTGGCCATTGAAAGGTGAGGCTTTTATTGAGGATCAGTTACAACAGGAAGGTTGTGCACATAAATAAATGACAGTTCGACCATGTCTGGTCATCCTCAGATTCACTTCAAACACAAGCCATCACATTAACCCATTCTACTCCTGTGGGGAGAACAGATGTATAAGCAGTCCTGTGTTGTGTAAAAATGGCATGTATAAATAAAAAGTGCAAAAGTTACATGCAATTTAGGCACAATATCAATAACAAATGAACAAATCTAAACGATGCAACGTTAATGTACTTGCAGAAATAAGTTCAAGCTTACATTGACAGGAAAAACTGTACAAATGGTTTGTAGAAGATATTCTGGTCCTTTGTGATGGCATATTTGAATAACTAGAAGCCTTCCATAGAATTCTCAATGAATCATGCAGCTGCTTAAAATTCACCACCGAAGTAGATATGTTAAACATCAACTTTCAATCAATCAGTTTGTGTTTGAAGTGAATTTGAGGAACATGGTTGAAACGTTATTTGTGCAATAACAAAAAAAGGGTGCAGACTTTTCCCTTACTGGCTTTTATTAGATGCACTGTCATGAGCAGCTGAGCAACTATCCATGTGTGTTACTAAACCTATTATTGTCGTTTTTCTTCACCGTCTCTGCAGCACGGTTGAGTATATAGACGAGGAAAAAGGGACCAGCCATCAGGACTCGTCAGATACGACCCAAACACAGAGAAAAAACAAGAAAAATGTATATTCATTCAGTCCACACAAAAAAGGTCTCAAAAAAGGCTTCGGGAATAAAAACAGGCCGTGTAAGACATCCAAGACAAAACAAAGGCACACATGAGCAATAGTCTGAGATTTCCATATGGATGCTAAGGTTAACAGCTTTGCCCACCCCTCCCATCCCCCACCCACCCAAAAAAGGAGAAAAAGTAAATAAATATTTACATTATTTCTCCAATTGTGCTTGAATTTTACTATTTTATAGTCATGAACTGAACTTTTCCTTCTAGATAGGGATACGTGATTGTGTGTATGTACAGTATGTGGGTGTGTGAGAGCGTGTCTGGAATGACTTAGTTAATGCACACCTATCCCCCTGTGTTCCCTCTACCACTGTTCCATCATATTTCACACGGTATCACCCGCATACTACTGCACTGACACTGACTAAGGGCTCATTCACACCAAACACTCTCCGTATTCAGCGCGTGGCCGTATTCTGTCTGTACAATATGTTTCTATGGTGATAGAATACGCTCAGAACACGGTTGCGGTGGGAATGGTCTCATCTGCCAACGTGCATTCTAAATGAATACGGACAGAATACGGCCACGCTCTGAATACGCAGAGAGTTTGGTGTGAATGAGCCCTAATCCCTGCTGCCAGTGACTATACTGGGTGCAATGTGACTCTATTGTGCTTTGGACTGCACCTTATGTATTTATTCAAAGCTTGATAGTGTTAAATGTACATATTGTTTTTTTCATATTGTTTTATATATAAATAAATAAGCAAAACAAGACAACACATAGGCTCGACAGGGGGACTACTCAGCCTCTGTCCCATGTCATATCCCAAGGCTGCCTTTTCACCACGACTCCCCTATGATGTCATCAACAATTTGCATAAAAATCATCTACCACAAAAACATCAAAAACTGTAATTTAACTGCATTTGGAGACCGTATTACAGTAAATACACATATCGTATGCTAAGGGCTTTATATACACATTAATCGAAAGTGGTGGTTAACCTGCAATTTACACTTTAAGGTACATATACATAATATATGGTATAAAAACAATATAAACTAGTAAATAATGCAACCAAAATCTTAAATTAATGTACAGTGTAACAAATCCTGAGGTACAATTTGCACGGGCAAGACAACTGGGCACGGCATTATCCTTTGTCAGTCCTGACAGAGTTTACTAATCTCTTAAAGGGCCAAAACACAATTTTCCTATGCACCTAAGTACAACAGCAAGTGGAAACATTCTCAAACCTGTTACACTTGGTTCAATTTCTTAGATGACATTTGACTTTTAATTTAAATGCTTCAGTGTTGGTGTATATCTATACTAAACATCAGTGGCGGCTGGTAGTCTTTCAAACAGGGGAGGCTAGTCAGTTAGGAAAAAAATGTCAATTATGGCCCACACCCTTGCCTCTGAGTTGGCCCACTTTTGGCTGGGTCCCCAGTCCAGAAATGGCCCCACACACTGTACATTGTAGTCTAAGTGTCACCGGGTTCCTGGCCCAGTACTCAGTATTGGCCAACACACTGAAATTACTTATTGCTTCTATTGGCCCAGAACTGGTAGCCTGGGTGTTCCCATACTGCCTGTGACTGCCGGAGTTCTGACTGCGGAGCGTCCCCATATATACCCTTTTGAGCACTCTAAATTCTCCGAAACCCCTTTGATGTTCTAATTCTCTGAACCCCTTTGATGTTCTTTCTGCTGACACTAGGGATCCCCACTCAGCCAATCAGAACTTAGGCAGGCCTGAGTGACAGGCCTGCGGGCCAATCAAAGCCTCCTGGATTATGTCATATTGGTTGTTTTCTCTTCCCAGCGACTTATCAAAAATAGTCATTCAGCCATGCCCTTTTAAGATATAGAGTTGCCACTCTCTTGGTTGTTGTTAGTAATTAATCTTCCTTTCGCATCAGGTCTCGTCATTGATATGACCATTTTCTCATTCTCATCAGCTCTTCGCGTTGGTCTGTTGTTAGTGAACTCACACCTCTTCACTTTCCCAAGGGTTCGCGTGACAAGCATCGCATATTGCAGGTTGACGCATTTTGTTTTGGGATCTCAAATGGTGGACATTCACTTTCACATTCTGGCATTCCCACTCTTCTTAACTTTCATATGTTAGCGTCTGTCCACCGTGCTCTGGGTGTGGGTGCACGTTTAAGCATGCGGATGTGTGTGTGTGAGTGTGTGTGTCAGACTCCTGGCAGTCTGCCAGCACTCCTGCTCCTGCTTGTACTTTGTTCACAGCGTCCCTTTCTCCCTTCCTTTCCTCTCTATTCTCTATAATTTTATATCACACACAGGTTATAATAATTCCCACAATAGATAGATAGATAGATATTTTATATAGAGAGGTGTGGCATATGTGAAGTGATGCAATGTTCATCCCCTACACTAGGTGGAGCAGGTATTAATGTAAGAGCAGGGATTAAAGCAAAAAAAAAGTCATCTGACTGAACTTTTTTCCAATTAAACATCCCCCTATACATACAGTTGAATAGAATACTAGAGTGGACACAGGCACACTGCTCATGGCAATCGTGGCCGCCATCTTGGGACTGCCGGCCGGGAATCCTAGCCCTCGCAGTGCTGAGTAAGGAACACAAATATCGATTTGTATAATAAATTGATATTTTATATTAGCTAGTATATTCATTGTTGATCCGTACGTGTAATTTTATACTAATGTCATATTGTGTTGTTTTAATTATCGTTTTCTTTGATACGATTTTAGTACATATAGAGTCAGGCATTTCAAATATCATCATTGTATAGTGTGTCAGTGGATATTTTCACAGAACAAAGCCGTTTTTGACAGAGGTGGGTCCATTCTACGCTTATTTACATTGAGTGCCTAGCACACGCAAGATGGCGGCCGTGTCGGACGTTTTCCCGTGTGGTCAGCCAATGCCGTGTCCACTCTAGTATTCTATTCAACTCTATGCCCCTATACCCCTTCAAAAACCAATTTAGCCATGGCTCCACCCTCAATCCGGAACATACATTGGTTAGAAACATTGCCCCATTAAAGGGATACGCCAACCCCAGGCCAAATTCAGTGCCTCCCCCTTCAGTAGGCTGACCTTTTGCTGTAGAGATTTTCCATTTATTACATAGGCACTCAGATTCCATATATGGGGCATTTATATGTTATTCTATATATATATATCATAAGACTTGTTTAGTTTAAAATCTCATGAGTGAGATGACAAGATGAGATGAGAGACAATGTTAGTATTTTTTTTTTTAGGTTTGTTTGTTTTTTTGGTTGGGCTTTTTTTTGAGCTGACAAAGGCTAAAAACTGATGGGCAAAGCGATTTGTCTCATTTGTAACATTTGAAAGATTTGTAAGAACATTCCAGAAATCATCAGAGAAAGAGTGACAGAAAATCTAGGGGCGAATTGGCATTGGAGATATCCAATTGGCTGATCAAAGGGAGTGAGATAATTTTGATACCCCTCCTCATTGATCAACTCAAAGCAGGTGCGACAATACACCGGCATTCCCATCATCTTGCCTAGATAAACTAACGAGCATATTAGCTCCTCTGCCCCGTGCCACACCGCCTCTGTTCCTGCTGCGAGCAGCACGCGCAGATCTGCTACGCACTTGTGCCGAGTGGAGAGAATTTTCATGGGTAGGACTCTCACTGCGTCTCCTCACCCTGCTTCTACGTAGTCCCCTAGCTCTCCTAGAAACACTTTGACCTCGTCTAAACATACCCATTACACCCCTTGGCCGTAGCCTACCCCTTTCCCCTACCCCTCCGGTTTGCTCGTGCACGTGTAGGGGTAGGGGTGTCCCATTTCCCCTGAGGGCAGAGGGGTAGGGGGAAGTGGTAGTGCTATATACCCCTCCAAACAAAGATTTTTCAGAGGCACACTCCAGACAGAGGGGTATGAGCATTTTCTCAGAATGCCTTGCGAATCACCAGCAAGATGGCTGCAACGACAAGTACAGAGACCAAACTAGTTCACAAAAGTATTTTCTCCATTATTTACGGTTGAAAAATTGTGTTAACCGCTGTATTGTCTTAAGTTTAACATTGTTCCAATGCGTAATGGTCATTTTCTTTATAAACAAAAAAAATCGCTAGTACTGTATTAAGTAGTGTAACGTATTTGTGACCTTGAGTGATCGGTTGATGCATGGAATTGCATGGAAGTTGTGAACGAATTGCGAGCGTCGGTGCAACACAGTTATTTCGATATTGTAACCCAAGTAATTGCAAGCAATATCATTGGTTTAGCCTTGGAAAATCTGGGGTTGTGTTCGTTCAAATGGTATGCGTGCCATTCTGCTGTGACGGTGTTACTTTTTTCTTTTGGGAACTGCAAATACTGGCTAGCTCATTGCGTTTGTAACAGTTTACAAGCAACTGACGGGTTCACTCGTACTTGCTGCCCCGAAGACTAGCATTGTAAGCCCATTCTGCAGAAACGGTAAAAATTGTTTAGTTCAGAATGCAACCGTAAAAAGATGACAATAGCCCACGCAACAGAGACCACCACAGCTGCAGTCGGCATGTTGGATTTCTGAGGTATTCACCTTATTCTGGAACGCAGTCCCAGTTCTTGGGCCACAACCGCATTCAGAAACGGACATGACGTACGTATTAACTGCATGTGATTGGTCAACGAAACACTACTACCAGCGTTTCCGCTTTTTTAACTCACCCGCGCGTTTCTTATGTCGAGGTAGGTTGCTGTCTTTTGCTTATTTCTGACAGGCTGTGATTTAATAACGAAAAGCCGTATTAATGGCTAATATTGGAAATATTCAACGAGGCAACGCTTCTCGCTATGCAAACGTACTCCAAATTTGTGAAAGTTATTAATAAGCAGAAAACGACCAGTTTTCCCATGCTTCTGCGATGATGCACATTGCTAGCACATGCATCCCAACCTGCACAAACTCATTTAAGGAATGTCAACAACCCCGTCGCCCCGCGAAAGAAAAAAAAAGTTTGCCAAAAGCATAGTGAGACAGACGAATCGTCTATTACGTCTGCAGAAATACTACACGGGACCGTCACTGTCACTTTACCCCCACCCCGCCTTTTCCAGTGACGGTGTTCTATGCACGAGTTGCGGGAGGTTTTATATTACCTGCGGGCGACCGGGAGTAGCTTTTCAAATGCGGGAGACTTGGGGTGTCTGTGGACCTGTAAATGAGTGTGTGTAAAAGTGAGGGACACAGACGAAACCTTTAGATCATGTATTCTACATGTATTGCACATGTCTTTCGTACTGTAATTTTATTTTATTTTTGCTTTCCAGATTTGCTGCATACTTCTACGCCTACTTTCCACAGTTCGCTGCATCACATCCACTATACGTACATACATACATACACTACATTACATTACATTTCATTACATTACATTACATTACATACATACACACACACACACACACACAGCAACAACAGCTCTTTTAAGAGCTCGCTCTCGCTCGCGCTCTCTCTCTCTCTCTCTCTCTGTTTGTCTGTTTGTTTGTTTGTTGTCTATGGTACGTACACTCAAGAACTATTAATTTGACAAAAAACGATCAATTATACACACACAGTGCACACAGTTAAAATTTCACTGTATTTGTCATTTCTCTTTCCCAGATCATGGCGCAGAGCAGTGCAGAAGGTAAGTCTACTTGTGGACTTGTGGAATTTCAATACAGTGTGTTTTGGACAGGGATTGTAGTGGTATTAGTAGTTGTCTCCCAAAATATGCTTACATTCATACTTAATGGTCTTTATTGGGTAGTTCATGCCTTGCTTAAGTTGTCTGTTTTCTTAGCCTGTTATTCCTTCCTGTTCTGAAACAGTAGAAAATATTGTAAGGCTACACATGTCTACACATATGAACTGTAGTTAAATTTAATTGTGGTTGTTCTTAAATCTTTCTATGCTGCTATGTGTCTTTGTAGGACGAAACAGGAGAGCCAGTGTGGCACGGAGCCTGGACGGATATGATCTGAACAGGTTTCCAACTCTGAAACGCAAGAAATCTGTGAGTATCTTCTGTTTAATCACAAAATATCTGTAATTCTTGACAGGAGAAGGTTTAAAGAATGATAAGGATCTTGTTTATAGGTGTTTATCAAATGTAAGAAAAATGTTTATCAAATGTAAGCTGTGTTTATCAAGAAATCAGTCAATATTTTTATAAACTCTATTCTACTGTACTCTAAGTTGCCTATGTATTTATAATACAATTTAAAAACATATATTTTTAATAAGGACCACAAAAAGACATCTGTCCCAGGTGCCTCAGGACAGAGGAGGGTGCCTCAGGACATGACGGAGGGTGCCTCAGGACATGAGGAATGACGATGAATGATGATCCCCAGGAGGGAACATCAGGTGGTGTGGTTGAACCACAAGAAGAAGGCGTGGTAAGGGAATAGCTCTGTCAGATTATTTGAAATTAGCCCTTTCAAAATTATTTGTATTAGTTTTTTATACTAAACTCTTAGAAGTATTGACAGCAGCTCTGCATTTGGGACATGCATGATGGCATACAGCTCCCACGTTTTTTTTGTTTTGTTTTTTTTGCCTTCAGGTGATGCCTTCTGAATGTGCAAGATCATTTGTGCTGACGAATGAATTGTTAACAATTAATCGTGCTGACGTAGCCTGGGTGTGCCCATACTGCCTGTGATGCTGCATTTACATTTCGCGAGCAAGTCAGTCTGGCCAAGCTGCCTATCTAAACCATTTCTGCTCAGTCCTCAGATAGGGGGCCAATGAAAATCGAGCATTTCAAAAGGCAATGACGCGGTAGTTTCGCGACCGGAAATCTATCTCAGTCACTGTGTACATGGCGAACGTGGAGCAAACGCAAGATTTCAATGCATCTGTAGCTGCTGTTTAGGACGAATTCAAAGGGAAGTTCTATATGAAAATAGACCAAAGGGCAGCCCTTGAAGCATTTGTTGCGGGAAAGGGCGTTTTTGCAATGCTACCGACCGGCTTCAGTAAAAGTTTAATTTATCAGTTAGCCCCGCTAGTAGCCAAGTCCATTGGGCTTTGCGGGAGGACGCTGTTGTTGTGGTCATTTCGCCTTTGATCGCACTGATTCGTTTTTCGAATATCAATATTAAATGGCCAACACCAGCCACTCTCATGTTCACCTCACAAGTCCGACAAAAATCATTTAACGCCATTTCTATATGACTACAGGCTACTACTACTTTTTGTTTGGATCAAGCAGTTTCTTCTGCTGGGGTATAGAGCAGAGGGGTGTGATTGATTGAAGCATCGTCCAGTAGCAAACAGAGGCATTTGAAAGAGGCGGGTTAAGCCCGCCTTCTGAGAAATGGGTTTACAACACAGCTTGGCCAGACCAATGCTCGCAGAGCATTGACAAGTCGCGATAGCCAGGCTAGTGCTGACGGATTAATAATTAACTTTTTTATGTGGTGTTTTTACAGCCTTTACTCTTTACAGAGAGTGACCGTTATCAGTCCCTTCTGTTACACACTGAGCGGGTCCTTGTTTTGGATCGCGGGACCGTGTTTGTGTTGAATACTTTTAACACTAACACTAAGTGTTTAGATGTAAGTAGCTACTCGTTTATGTTACCCTTTCCTAATCCCACTTTTTTTCTAACCAAATCAACGAACAGCCTATGTGCTTTTATGTTCAGTTATTAGCACACATGCTCATGTAGATTGGTGTTATTCTATGCCTGGTAATGCTCTTCACTTCCCAGTTAATACGTAACTACCCATCATGAACAGGAAAAGAAACTGGTGATCATAAAGAGGACACCTGTCAAGAATGTTGGAGGGGGCAGGCATTTTTTATACACCTGCTCCTGCAATGTCCAGCAAGGGAGACTGGTCCAAGCACTGGCAAAGAACCTTCGCCAGGTGTTTAATGGTATGGTATTACTTCTGTTCTGTGAATGATGTGGTTCTTAGATATATTATAGCCAAGAAAGATGTTAAACATTTCTTTGTGTCCTCTTGATATTAATACAGAGGAAAGCTGCAACCATGTAGATGCCCTGGTGCGGTTGCTGCCCAATCTTAATGTCCCTTCTGACCCAAGGAAAGAGGAAGACGGTAATGTGCTTATTTTCAATTTACAATTGTTGGCTTATGTTTTCACACTGGAGATACATCTACTCCTCAATTATTGGCACTCCTGGTAAACTTGACTGAGGATATGTTTTTGGAAAGTCATATTGTCAATATATCTCACAATTTTGTGTTCTATGAGAGGACCATGCAATATCAAAAAATCTGTTTTCAATAGATGTATCAAAAATGTAAGTGCCACCACTATTGCCATTCTCACATTTACTACATTGCCCCACCTATTTAGGAAAATACAAATGTTAGCCCATTCCTTTCTTACTCCACAAAGTATCAGAATACAACACAAGGATTTAACTATGTATTTACATGTTCAGAAATGTATCTGCTGGTTCACCCTGTCATGACTCATTTTAAGTGTGTCGTCAGACATGGTTGGCTTAAAATGGCTTGGTCTAAAGGATGGATTTCCTGAATTGCACAAAATCTTAAGTCATTTTACCAGGGGTGCCAATAATTGTGGAGCTTGGGCATTGTAAAAATGTTAGACAGGCCATTCAGCTGTAACAAGAGATGGTACTGGTGCTGCAATTAAGGCTTTAAGGCTATGTGTTTTCACATTTCATATAAAACTTCATAAGTGAAGTTTATCAAGTTATTTCCATGAACTGACATTTTGGGGTTACACTGGGTTTGAACTTACTATTATGTCAGTGATTTTACCTTGCAGTTTTCTTTGGCAAGGTAAGTAATATAAAGAGGAATGAAGGTACAGTTGCATGCTTTCCTTTTAAAAACAAACTGGACAAATATGCAAAACATCTTTGAAAACAAAAAGAAGTTTTCCATTTTTTATTTGATTGTGTTCTGATTTTCTTCCATTTTAAATGTGAAATCTCTGCTTGTAGGCCAAAGTGTTATGTTTGCAAGTCTAAAGGTTTTGCACCTCTAAATCTTTCATGGATCAAAATGTTCTCTTAGCAAGTTCAAGGGGGAATTTACTCCTGGGTCAAATCTGTTTGTGAGTCAAAGTTTGGAACCTCAAAAACCTGCAAGTTGAAATGAACATGATGGGCAGGATCTCAAAGAGGAGAAAGGGTGGATTTCTATTGGCCTGCCTGGCCCTCCTGACCAACCCTTCTACTGCCTATGTGCCATGTGGAAGGTCTAAGTTTAAACGTGCTGAGTTTCTGTAGGTAGCTAGCTGTAGGTAAAGTCTCTAGTATAAGCCCAGTAAATAAGGTGAATTGGTGCACCATCTTGCCTGGGCAAAAGAGACACCCACTGCATTGTACGTGTCACTGACAATGGAAACATTTATATTCAAAATCTTTACAATACAGCGTATGATCTTGCTGTATAGGACCTATTTACTTAGAGCAACTTACCTTCCAATTTCCCACCAACTACCACAGCAGGTGGGAGGGCCAGGCAGGCAGCAGCCCTACTGTCAATCTGAGCCAATAGCCCCTTGTTTCAGGAGCATAGGAACAGAGAATGACATGATTGAATTGTCCTCTAGGCTATCTTCAGGTGGAATTGCAGACTGACCCTTTAAATTTCCCTCTAATACTGACAACCGATATCTCTTTATCAACAGTTTTCAGTGTACCATAATTTCCCTATAGAAAGAGTAAAAATAATTAATTAAATCCATGCATGATCATTTCAAATAATCACATAACAACCAATAATACCAACTAACTCACTAACCAAGTAGCCAACTAATCAACTAACCAACTCTTCTCCTAATTGAGAAGGCATGACTTAATTACTACTAATTCAATATAATCGATTAATTTAACCTAATTCAACTTTATTGTTACCGCTGTAATATTCCCATTTAAATTTGTTTGCTTAACCTAGCTTTTGTGTCTTCATCTATCATTCTGTCACATTCTCATCATCCTTTATGCTTACATAGACCTAAACACAGTCTTTTCTTCTTTTTTTGCTGTCCTGTTTCTTAGCCATCCTATTTTTGTCACCTTTCATTTTACTGTGCTGTCATCCCGCTTCATTCATTCATTCATTCCATCTTAGTCACTTATCTTGTTTCTCAACAGTTTCACAAAACCATTTTCTTGTATAGTTTTTCAGCTTTCTATTCAAACGATAGTATTCTGTTTTACTGTCCTGCTTTCTTCTGTTGTCCTCATTTTTTGGGGTGGTTCCCAAGGTCTTTGAGGACTGTGTGTATGTTTATGTTTAGTTTTATATTCTATACTGAAGTCATACTGTCATCTTATCATTCATTTCTTGTTTCTTCTTCATGTGTGAACTGTCCTGAACATAAATATTTCCTCCCCTAGAAAGGACAATCAGCACAGTAACAACTACTTTTCCTACTGCTTTAACTCTGTAGTAGCATTGGAGCTGTGGTGGTGGTTGTGGTGTTTAAATTTTTAATTAGTATTTACTTAATTAGTATTTACTTAAATACAATCTTTTTTTTCTCTTTTTTGCTGTTTCTTAGCCGTCCTATTTTTGTCACCTTTCACTTTTTGTGTTGTGTTGTCATCCCGCTTTCTGTTTCCCTCATCACACTCATGCTGTATTAGTCACTTATCTTGTTTACCCTCTGTGTTCTCATCATTATTACTATGTGTGTATAGTATTTAACAGTTTCACAAAACTGTATTCTTGTATAGTTTGTATAGTCTTGTATAGTTTTTCAGCTTTCAGTTAAAGGAATATATTAAAGGAACACACCAACCTATCTTGTTGGTTGTCATCATTGTCATTATGTATTACTATGTATAGACTCAATTTCATCTGGGGGTGGCGTATTCCATTCAAACAATGGTGTTCTCTTCAACAGTAATATTTTACTATCAATTCAATTAGTATTTCAGTGAATGGGTTTGTAGCTGTGTTTTAGTAGAAATACTGTGGATTTAGGAGCATCATCCATTCTTTGCTGCTGTCCTATGTTTTACTAAAAAACATTTATCAATAGGTATAGTTATTCTTACTTGTTAAATTAGTGCAACATGGCAGATGTTTTGACGTCAGCGTTATAACACACAACAAATATGTAAACTACATTCAACGTCCTCATTCAACCATCATTTACGTTATTTATTTCAATAATGTATGTAAACATCTGAAATAAAATATACATCATTTGGTAGAACTGTATGTGTATGTATGTTTATGTACATGCTTCACATGCTTCACTTGACATCAATAGCCTATTGCTTCAAAGTAAGTAAAGATGTTCATGTAGAGGTATGCTTTTCAAAGTGTTTGGCACGGGTATGGTCACAATTACCCTTTTTTAATGCAAATGGAATTCAGTTGTTCAATTTCAGATTAACTGTGATGTAATGAAAGATGTAATAAAACATCAAAATCAATTAACTCTGATGAAAATGGGACTTTCACTTTTCTCTTGTGGTAAGGAGCAAAGCTCAGTGGTGATGCCCTAGCTATCCCTACTTATCATCCTGTCCCTTCTGCTGGATTTCATTTTAATTCCCCTTCACCATCACACCGCACCAATGTTGGCCAACAACAAACAGAATATGATCAGAAATTCATGCTGACTACTATCCAAGGAAAAAAACATAATACTTCCAAAACTTAAGTACATACATAATGACAAACAAATAAATTCTGCTCTTATTGATAGTCTATAGCCTTATATAGTCTATATATAGATATAGTCTTTTGTTCATACATTAAATATACTTCAAATAAAGTCAAGTGATTGCTTATAAGTGCCATTATTTAAAAATATGAAATGGTATGTTGATATGATGAAAAGGAATGGCCTTAGACATAAGGCTTAATTTCATAGAACAGATTGTCACAAATGGATTTGCACACAAGCGCAAAACATTCATTACATTACATTGAGCTGATTAAGCTATTCACTTTTACCTTTCTACAGACCACAATTATGCCTGTCCATTTCCTGAAGAGGTATGATGTCAGTAACATACAATCACTATGTTTTACATCTTCAATCATAAACAGAGTTCGGCCAGAAAGACTCAGAGAATAAGATTTTCAATTAAAGCATTTTTATATAGATAAAATAAACAAGCGAACATTAATTAAACAATAGATATTCTTTGGCGAAGGTCCGGTCATCGGCCTGGGACTTGCATCTTTGGATCCGGCAGGACCAGCTGTTGCCATTTGGCAGAACTCAGAACTTTTCCCCCCAAAAACAAAGTAAATCATTTATTAGTTTTAATACCCGCCATGTGGATTAAAACTTACCCCCAAAGATGATAACAGTAAAGACACTAGACCCACCGTGAAGAGATGACCGGAACCCACCTGTGGCAGAGGAAAGAAAAATTCAAATTAGCAGAAAAAACACGTAAAACTAGACGGCACTGGCACGTACGACAAAAGTTTCTGCAGACATCACAATGAAGACGCATCGAATCGCCCCCAGAGAACAGATACGATTGAGACAACACGCATGACAGGCACATAGGACGAATGGAACAGCCCTCGCAAAGAGCTACTTCGAAATCTTATAGAGGCTCAGAGCCAGACAGGGACACGCATAACGAGCCCCAGAGAACTGCTATCCCATAGCGCGGCGTGAACGCTCATATAAGCTCCAGAGGACTGCTATCCCCGAGCGCAGCTTGAATTCCCACATAAGCTCCAGAGGACTGCTATCCCCGAGCGCAGCTTGAATTCCCACATAAGCTCCGGAGGACTGCTATCCCCGAGCGCAGCTTGAATTCCCACATAAGCTCCGGAGGACTGCTATCCCCGAGCGCAGCTTGAATTCCCACATAAGCACCAGAGGACTGCTATCCCCGAGCGCAGCTTGAATTCCCACATAAGCTCCGGAGGACTGCTATCCCCGAGCGCAGCTTGAATTCCCACAGAAGCTCCAGAGGACTGCTATCCCCGAGCGCAGCTTGAATTCCCACATAAGCTCCAGAGGACTGCTATCCCCGAGCGCAGCTTGAATTCCCACATAAGCTCCGGAGGACTGCTATCCCCGAGCGCAGCTTGAATTCCCACAGAAGCTCCAGAGGACTGCCATCCCCGAGCGCAGCCTGAATTCCCACATAAGCTCCGAGAACGGCCATCTCGGAGCGCGACGTAGACGCACATATATGCTCCGGGAACGGCTATCTCAACTTGGAGCGCGACATGGACATACATGAAAGCTCCAGAGAACTGATGCCTCAGAGCGCGACAAGGACAGACATAAAAGCTCCAGAGAACTGCCGACCCGGAGCGCGACGAGGACACACATGTAATCTCCAGAGAACGGCCATCTCAGAGCGTGTCCAAGCTTCAGAGAACGGCCATCTCAGAGTGCGACGTGGACACACATATAGGCTCTGGGGCAGCTATCTCACTACGGAGCGCGACAAAGACATACAGAAAAGCCCAGAGAACGGCCTTCTCAGGGCGCGACGGGGACAAACATAGAAGCTCCAGAGAACTGCTATCCCAGAGCGCGACGTAGACACACATACATGTTCCTGAGAACAGCTATCTCAGAGCGCAGCGATAGACTCGCATAAAAGCCCCAGATACATTTAAATCTTACTGAAGCTCTCTCGGAGATTAAATAATAATATGCCATGCAAGATGCCCCAGAATAGCTATCCTAAGGGCGATAATCGGTACGAGTTCATATGGCAAAGCAGGGTGAGGCAAGTTATTTGTACGGCGCATTATATACACACGGCTAGATGCGCTAGAGAGCGCTGCAGACAGTGTGAACAGAAGGTTTTCTCGGAGCGCTTAGCATGAGGACGTTTCAGTCTGCATAGACTGACACCACCACCAGTAGTTGCAAAATATAAGTACCTTAATTGCCATGAGAGCGCGAGAGTTGCGCCTTCAAAATCGATTTGGAATCAGGCCTGACGTTGGCCTCGAAGGCTGACGAAGTCTATCTACCCAACCGCTTAATCGAGGAGTCAGGCACATATAAGCCCCAGCTATAGTTAAGACTTACGGTGCCTGTCCACTATCGCGGCGCGTTGAGATAGCTTGCCGCACCGCCTCCCCTTGTGTTGCGGGATCGCTACTACAGGTAGGCGTGTACCGAAAGTGCTGTTGAAAGACCACAGCTCAACATTAGCATGTCTGTGTGTGGCTTGTGTCCTCTATTGTAAGTCGCGTTGATTAAAAACATGTAAAAAGTCTAATGTAATGTAATGTGAAAATGGGCTGTGTCTACATAGCACGTTCTTGCAGTTAACATCGCCCCCAAATCTGCTGGAATCAAACCAGTATCCCTCCATTTGCTGGTCGACTTCTTTACCTCCAGAGAAACTACACTGTCGGTGTACTTAGATTTTCTACAGCATACAATTTCACTCATATCACCAATAGAAACTGTAATAATAATAAAACAACAGTTTTCTTTTCTCGAGAAAGGTGCATATTCACGAGAACTGATTTCGTCATGACAATACCTCGCTTGTGATCTACTTTCATTGGATAACGCGGGCGCGTCCGCCGGAATAATTTGCATAAAGTTGAGCAGAGCCCAACTTCTTGACGCGCCGCAACTGTCCGAGCTGCCGCGCCGGAATCCCGATAGGCTTTGCGAGGACGGCCATACTGACTTGACGGACTCCATTGGAAATGAATTGAATGCGTGCAGCGCGGCTTGACGCGCCGCGATAGTGGACAGGCACCGTTACCCCCCTTTCACACTGTAGCGTCAACGCCACGCTTCACAACGTTCTACCATTCATTTTCAACGAGAGGCGTGCAACGCCTCTCAAAGCATGTTGGGATTGCGTGAGCGTCGCGTTCATCAGTGGCGTCGCGTCAAGAAGTTGAGCTGAGCTGAACTTCTTGACGCGACGCTAAGGCGGTCAACCAATCAAATACGGGCATGGGGGCGCAGCGGGAGAAACCTCCGTTGGCTCTCTGTTTACATCGATAATTGAATACGCCCACCGGAAGCGTCCTATTCAACACAGGCAGAACGTTTTGCAGCGCGTCTTTGACGCTACAGTGTGAAAGGGGGGTTACAGCAGCTCTCACGGAGAGTACAAATGACGGAGACACAAAAACTGCCCGGAGAATAGCTAACGCTAAGGGCAATACTCAGTACAAATTCATATGGCAATGCAAGGCGAGGCTATTTTATTTGTATGGCGCATTTCATACACAACGGCAATATGCTCTAGAGAGCGCTACTATCTCTGAGGGCAACAGACATGACAGACACATGAGATGCACTTACCATCTTGGAGAGCATAGCATATGAACCGTTTCAGCCTGCAGAGACTGACACCACCACCAGTAGTTGCAAATAGAAATGCCTTGATTGCAGATAGCGAGCAATACTTTCAGCATGCAGAACTGATTTGGAGCCAGGTTTGATGAAGGCCTTGAAGCTGACAAAACCATCTCCCCTGGTGCTTGATAGAGGAGTCAGTCATTCCCCCTTCCACGGCGGTTGTCACGGCTCCGATAAGAAAGGAGTGGCCGAAAAGGTCGGATTGTGATGGGCAAAACGCAAGACGCACAGATCAGCCCTGACGGAGAGCAACATACGTGACCTACTAAAGCTAGGTGTATACTCGCCGCATGCAGAAGTGCGTGCGCAAACGTGACGTCACAGCGCCGCACGCCCATATATACTTCATTCGACACACACGGCAATCTTCTCCTCGTCAGAGGTGTCAAATGCCTCAGTAGTTCGGGAGCCTTGCGTGTCAGAGGAGTGAAACATGACTGAATTGCAGGTTTACATCATGATTTGGGAATTAAACTGGATAAATCCGAAAAGGTTTGAGTCAGTGTGTATATTTACAGTGTTTAGACCTTATGAGTGATGATAGGATTAGGCAAAAAGTTAGCTTAATAAACGAACTGCAGGTTGCACCTAAGTTGATTTGTGGATAAAACTGAACAAAATCCTAAAAGTTTTGTGTCAGTGTTTGTATTTCTTGTGAGTTTCCAGTAATATTAGCTGATTTGTAGCAATGGAAAATACATGTTTAGGCTGGTAGTTACTAGGCTAAAGTTAGCTGAAACCAGACTAGCCATTGCCTATGGTTTTCAATGGGGCTGCCGCGCGCAAGTTACAAAAAATCGGAGGTGCACGCACGGCAAACCTGCGCTTGAGAACGCCGTGCCAGATGTGCACTGACGTCATTTTGACGTCACTTTTGCGCGCGCACCACTGCGCGCGGCGAGTATATCCAGGCCTTAAGAAGCCCTCACGGAGAGCGACGAGCATGACAATGCAGTTCTGCTTCTATTAAGAGCAACTTGTGACGCAGAGGGGTTAGCTTGCTGAGCAACGCACGGATAACGGCTTGCAGAAAGCAACGCACGATAACTTACAAAAATGCTGCTCCTTACTTGCGAAAAAATCAAACATGAGCATGCGATGTTTAGAGAGGGGACAGACTCACGGAGAGCTTAACACTTAAACGAGATACGTGCGAGACACCTTAAACCCTGATGGAGAGAATTAGCCATAGCCTTAAAGAGGAGGCGTATAGACGCATGACAGAGTAGAGTGGGGAAACCAGGGCCATGACACAGAACACAAAATTGTATGTAGAGAAGAAATATTTAATTGACAAGATTCAAAATTAAACCAAGGCGGTGTAGGTATTGGAGATTATTCCTACGAAACAATTATTCCTACAGAACATAAATACATGATTATTTATTTATCAGTCACACTCTCAGGGAAAGGCGAAAAACCCATGCTACCCAAAGAAAAAACCACTCTTGCCAATTCTGTGGAAAAACATTGGGAAGTCTGGGAAAAAAAGTCCTTTACCAGCACCATTTCAAAATGGCTACTCAGGGTTGGACAGCCAAGAGTGGACATGCTACACCACTGTTAAGATTACAAAGAATGATAACCATAATGGCCAAACCACTATTAAACTACTGCACCTGGGACAGTTAGCCTGCAGATATCAGAGGTCAGATAATTAACAACACTGCATGCAGCCACGTCGACGTCCTGCAAGGAGTCAATGAATGCATACCTCGGCACAGAGAGAACCTGAGCGAAAAGTTTGAGATGTACTGAAATGATCAGTAACTAACCTATCATCCTATTTAACAAGGGCTAATAAATGGCATCCGATGCGAAATTGCGGTGAATTATGAAAGGAATTTACTGCAAGACCCCCAGAAACACCAGATTAAACAACTGTGAGAGAGAGAGCTTGCTACACCGACTAGCCGGGGAGTAAATAATTGGTTTCTATCAGTTAGCAAAGAAAATTGCAGAGCTTTAATAAAAATGTGCCCATCTTTTAACTGTCAGCTTACCGAACGGGCAGCAGAACGAACCGCTTGTGCACATGGGGAAGTACATGTGACCTCGAATAAAAAAAAAAGAACGGCATCAGCCCTAATGATGACGTATTCATATGGGCAACTGGGACGTGTAGGATGTGGAAGCAAACATTGGTTTCTTACGGTTCGCATCACATTGTCCTTTGAATCAAATGCCAAAGGATTCAATTAACAACCACGGATATAGAGTCATTGCGCATGCACAAGAAAAAAGGAGTAAATCTCTTCAATTGCATAGCTCACGGGTTAGCTGAGCCACTTCCATTAGTTTGATTTGAATGGCATGTCCTAGAATGAACTGCATTATTAAAACTGTCTATGGAGTTTTGAAGGTTTGTAGCTGGTTGACCCCCAAAACCACCTAGGCAGACCATAGGTTATATCAGAATTAACCCACACGACAACTTCCACACGCCAACATGTCCAGCCATAGACACATATGTCCATCCCACTGACTGGATTGAACTCTCCATGACGGAACCGTCACGTCTATCACGATAGCCAGTCACTGGCAGAGTGGATTAATTACGTCGGATCATAGGCAAATGTGTAAGCAGTTATGGCTTGTAAGGTTAACCAACAATAAAACCCACGAGATACCGTCTACGAAAGCTTGTCTCTACGTAGAGGAATTTAAACCACTTATTAGTGTGCTGACATCGCGCATTTTCCAGCTAAGCAACGAAAGCAGTAACTGGGCAGAAACTAGTAGAACTTGACTATGGTTAAATGGTTTATAGCAGGCTGCCTTGAAAACGCCGCCCAAGAAGCCCAGTGGTTACAACAGAATTTACCCACATGACAACTTTCACACTCCTAAATGTTCATACGAACTGAATTTGAACAAATAAGGTCGGCGAGTAAGCAGAGTTACACTGAAAGTCCCATTTTGCCTGATAGGAAGCTAACCGGAGCTAAGCTGCATGTTAGCAACTACGTGAGTTAGCCTACGACATTTGGCTGCCAATAGACATATCCCAGCATCAATCAGTTAAGTTAAAGGAAGGCTTCATAACCAGACGCTGCAAATATATTTAGTAGGAAAAGGTACCAATACCCCAGCGAATGAGCGGACCTTATCAAACGGAAGCATTGGTGGCATAGCCGCCGACAACCTTAGCGATACCTGCAAAGTAGCACCGACGAGGCAGGTAGCATCTCGGCTAACGAACGTGAGCTAAGCACTGGTAAACACCGGTAGCCGCTCAGCATTTAGCATAGTTAATAATAATAATAATAATACATTTTATTTGTTACACGGCGCCTTTCAAAGCACTCAAGGTCACCTTAAGAAAAAATAAAATAAAAAAACAAATACATAAAGGAATCAACATTTAAAAAAAAACAATATCAGGAGCATAAAAACAGCTCCTATGGCTTAGAGCTCATATGCTAATTTAAAAAGGTGCGTTTTCAGTGCACTTTTAAATTGTGATACAGAGTCCTGTGTGCGGATGAATGAGGGGAGTGAGTTCCATAATTTCGGAGCAGCATAAGAGAAGGCCCTTGCACCCATTGTGTTGAGTAGGATGTCTGGTTGGACCAGTAATCCTGCATTAGATGACCGCAGTGAACGTGAGGGTGAATAGATCTGCAACAGGTCCTTAATATATGATGGGGCAAGATTATGGATGGCTTTAAATGTAATTAATAGGATTTTAAAGGTAATCCGCTGGGGTAGTTAGCATCGACTATAGCTGCTAATAAGAAAACGAGCACCACTGAATGCGCAAATTATCCCAAATGAAGCAACTGAGGGCGAGGAACTGAGCGTACCGTGTGTAGGAGGCACGAACTACAGATGCACAGTACACATGTATACAAACAACATAAATAAGTGAATGAACTGCCATGCATATCTACATCAACACAGAACGATATCGTCAGATCAGTAACAGAATAAAAGGAAAACAAGGCTTGGTACTGAAACGAACAAAGGGCAGGTTAGGTGGAGGTGGCACGGCTCCGGGGAAGGGAGACCTAAAACTAGAACCAACTGGAGCTCGGGAGAAATTTTAAAATAGCTGAGCGATTCGGGGTTTAACAGGGAATGTTGGCGTTGGTTGTCAAACAGCGCACGAGTGAAAAATCTTTAGATCAGCACGGGAGAATGCGAGCAGGAAAGCGAGCCAGTACTATATCCGCATCCGAATCAGAGACGTCGAATTCAACGAGAGGGAGCTGCGACATAACGATACTTTGCGCGAGGAAAGAGCGTCGAAACGTCAGCACCTGAAGCAGCGGAAAAGGTAAGTTAGACAAGACATTATAAAGCAGGTGGCGGCCGCTGATTGGTTGGAGACTGCGCCTGTCCCAGCAGCTGACGTCTTCCTGGCAGAACTTCCGCAGGCTATCATTTCAACCAGAAAGACTTTGAGTATATGGTAACACAATAATAATTTATTTGATTACATGTAATGATATGGCACAGCAAGCTTTGGCGTAGGTCCTGTCCTTTGTCCTGATCAATAAAACATGAAAACTGAATAGATGCTGACTGTAGTAATGGCAGGGCATAATAGTAATACCCCCCTGACAAAAGGACAAGGACCCACTGGTGGTGATCAAAAGGTAGACAATGAACTTTCAGAAACATATGATGCATAACAAACATTGAATACGATACATAATGCATTGAAAAGGGAAACAGAGGATTCCAAGAGCACAACTCTGGGTCCCCCCGGAGCACCAGGCAAGGAAAAACTCCCTAAATATTCTTAATGAGGAAGAAACCTTGGGCAGAACCACGTCTCTAGGGGGAAAGCCTAACTGCCTGAGGCTGAACTGGTGCTCAATGAGCTGATAGAGTCCAGGTTGTCGCTCAGGTGACAGGAAATCCAACATCCGGGAACAAAGCAGTGTCACCCCAATGTATGTGGCAGAGAATTGAACTGTTCATGGAGGGCCTGCAGCTGGAATCCCGAGTAAGTATATGGAGGGATCCGGGAGGATAAGGAGGAGGCCAGAAATCCGAGGTCGATCAGAGGAGATGCCGAGGTAAGGAGACATCGGGAGGCCAATGCAGAGGCAAACGGAGAAGAGACATCAAAAGATCACTCAAGGGGCAAGGCGGATTGGACGTCATCGTCAGGACCCACTGGACACGGACAGGACCATGGATGGATGCTGGGGTGGGAGGAGGGCGAACGGCGGAATACACCTGTGAGCAGCAAAGCAGGTAGGTAAGATGACGTATTTAAAGACAGATGTTACGTGCTGATTGGACGACAGCTAACTGATGACGCGCATTACGTCTTCCTGGTAGAACTTCACGCTACGCTTACATTTTTTAACTTCAATCCATCACCCCTTCCTTTTTTCCATTCATTTAGCCAGCAGTACTGCAGGTATCATTTGCACCAACTTTTTTTGTGGTGCAAATAGAGAACAATTCCTATGGAATTGTGAGGGTGCATGCTGGGGCTATGAGGTGTCACATGTGCACCAGAAGTCCCACCCAGTGTGGCCACATTAAATTCCTCCAAGATTACATAAAAGGAGCAGGAGATGGATTAGCAGAAGTGGAGGAGGCCCTTAAGGGAGGAGCAACCTTCCCTGATGTCAGGAAGAAGGCCCACTCTACACAAACTATTCCATTTCATATTCCAGACAACAAAAGGGTACCTGCATGTCATACATTTTCAGACATCTCTCATCACATGTAAAGTGAAAACAAGCTTGAAATAAAACCCTTCATTAACGTATGTTCAGCCAGTGGTGTGCACATTTTGGGTGGCAGGTGCTCAGTGAAAATTAGGGCACTTTATGCCGGCTGTGTTATTGTAGAAGTGTGAGTTTAAAGAAGTGTGTGAACCATTTTTTCAGTCAAATCTGAGATGGTCGAGTGGGGGCATTTGGCATGGAATGACCCAAATGTGTTAATTATGTAGCCTAATTTAAACCTACACCGTTGTAAATATTCAGATAGACGAAGTATAGCCTGCTGATAGATTCACATGCTGTACCACAACTGAAAGACTACCGACAGTTGTGTGCGGTGGCCATCACGTCATATACTGTTATTCATTTGGGATAGCGTTATAAGCAGGTGAGCAGTCGGCTAATTTATGCTCAGCTGTTTGGAGCTGTATGAGAAAGGCTACTTCACAACAGAGACAAATAAATACAGGTTAGACTACGGGGGCAAACGATACACTCGACTCCATTCATGTGTTACCTGGCTGGTGGCGGGGCAGTAATGCTGCTGCTGCTGCTGCTGAAACGCGCCTCCATTCGCGTGCTCTGCGCGTTCATGTTGACAGAGTCAGAGTGGTGGGTATATCGGGGAATTATTATGACACGCTTTTAATTGCCCAGCATTTGCAGATTACCATGTCAACATGAAGCACAATACACTGTAAAAAAGACGAACTTTCGAAAGGGCATCTGCCTCATCCAGAGGACAAGGGGCAGGTGCATTACCAGTGGCATTAGGGGCAGTGGTGGCCTAGCGATTAGGGTATCGGACGCATGATACCGTCCCCTCACACTGCTCCCCGGGCGCCGTTGTCACGGCTGCTCCCTGCTCACGTGTAATGGGTTAAATGCAGAGGTTGAATGTCGTTGTGTACACTGTGTGCTGTGCCGTGTGATAGCAATTACAAAAAAAAAAGGGCTTTCATTCATTTCATCTGCTATCTATCTGTGCAGGCCACTGATGTAAGCACATTTAACAAGTAGAGATTCCCGAGAAAATCTTTAAGAGATGAACTTTTGAATACACGTCAAATAGTCCAGTGTTGCAGGAGTTTTTCTTGTTAGAAAACATCTTGCTGTTTTCTAACAAGGACCAATAAATCCATCAGTCGACCAATGAATTTCCTTGTTCAATTAGAAGTGGTATTTGATCAGTCCTCCTCATGATGCTGTTCACGTTTTGACACCATGAGACCAACACAACACCTAACAATTGACAAGTTGTTGAGACATTGACATGGATTGCAGATTACAGTAACACAACAGTATTTTACAGCTACGTCATATAGATTTATTTTAGTATAACATAATATAGAAAACTTGAAAGACTTTGTGATATCTTCCACTGAACTTCACTGACCCAGGAAAATATTTCCTTTTTTTATGTCACAAAAGGTGCAGTACAGCACATCTTTCTCCACATTTGAAAGAAACACTGAGGGGGTCATACTCCTAAATTACAAAGGACAAGACTGTCCTTGTGGCAATGGCCTCATGGTCATCCCCACACAGGCCATCCCCCTTTATGCCATGGCCACAATGGCAAAGGCAATAGGTATGTATGAAATGCTGATATACGTCTTGGTCTTTCTATATAGGCCTACTGTGAATAGTAGTGTGAATACTTTGCATAGTGCAGTTTTTATAATAGTTGTCTCTTGTTTTTTTTTCTTGTCTTACAAAGTTCATCAACAGATTTGCCCAGCATGTGGGGAAAGGAGTTATGATGGGGGGGAGGACTTTGTCCTCCACATGGGCACTTATTTAGTCCACCGTGAGGTCCTGAGGGACTACGTGTACCATTTCCTGAACTCAAGGCAAGTATTGTATTAACTTCTGGATATTACAGCCTTTTCCTTCTAACCAGATTATCTTAACATTCCCCCTCCACTCATCCGCTGGATCCACAACTTTCTCACCGATCGACCACAGGCCGTCAAGATAGACACAACCATCTCACCCATCATCATCACCAACACTGGAGCTCCACAAGGCTGTTGCCTCAGCCCTTTTCTCTACACCCTATACACCAACGACTGCACTAGCCCATCTCCCATTACCACATATTTCAAGTACTCAGACGACACTGCCATCCTAGCACTACTCAGCAATAATGACTCAATCACAGCCTACCAACGATCCATAACTCACTTCACTCAGTGGTGTACGGACAACTTTCTGGAACTCAATGTGTCAAAAACAAAAGAACTGGTTTTTCACAACTTGCACTCACCCCCTCCTGGTCCGGTCTCCACCTCCATCCACAACGAAAGGGTGGAACAGGTCAACCACTTCAAATACCTGGGACTCACAATAGACAATAAGCTGACATTTGATCAACACATCACCAACACACACAAAAAGTCCCAACAGAGGCTATATATAATCCGTAAACTCCGTGCCCTCTCTGTTGCCCCCCATCTCCTGTCTCTTCTGTACTCCAGCATCATCCAACCCATTCTACTGTACTGCTCACCCTGCTTCTACAACATGCTCTCCGCCAGCAACAGAAACAAACTCACTAAAATCACACATACCGCATCCAAAATCATTCATCACCCCACACCCAATCTCACTGATCTCAACCTCAAAGCAGTCACACGCCTTGCACATTCAATCACCAGAGATCACACCCACCCACTTCACTCACACTTCACCCTCCTTCCGTCTGGACGCAGGTACAGGACACTAAGATGGAGACGGGCACGCTTCAACAAAAGCTTTGTCCCATCTGCCATCACTGCACTGAACAACCTCTGACAATAACCCTGCATTGGCCCTCCTGGAAGCACATCTGTTACAAATGTCTGTGTTTTTTTTATTTATTTTTTTATGGTGTTATATGTTGTCTGCTGTCATCAATGTGATGTTGGCTGTGACAAGTCTTGTGACGGCGGTGAAAACAAATTTCCCCCTGGGGACAATAAAGGCTATCTATCTATTACACCATACCAGCAGACAAATGAGAAAGAGCTAGAACCAAACCATTCCAGCTGTCTTCCTACACAGTCAACAATCATGTTGTCCTTGGCTGTTCCAAACAACATTTGACTGTACTTGTGTAGTGACAATAAAAGATATCCCACAGAAGCCAAAGTTGTCTTCACTAGCTTGAAATATTTTTTTTCCATTACAAACTATTTCCATTGTGTGTTTATATTCAGCACCACAATGTACAACTTTACTGAAGTGTACAATGCCCATCTGGCTGATGGAGCAATCCCCAAGTGCCTGCATCTATCATACAGGAGGTTCCGGGATGCCGTACTGTTTTATGGAGCTGCTCCAGCTGGACTTGGCAGAAGGCTACAGTTGCCCAGTATGCCAAGACAATTATAAGTATGTTTAATTTACAAACATATCTACATGTTATCCCACCCATGACCTTTTGCATATATGATGTCAACTTAAGTGAAATAAACATAATTGCAATGTTGTTCTTATCAGAACTGTGGTTATGGATGGAACGTCTTTGGGGTATCACCAAAGACAAGCCATTAAAAGGGTACCACAGCATAGCACTCGAGTGCTACATACTGGGAGATAAGTATTGTTTCTAAATTGTCATTAGCCACTGTCTTTATCACCTGTGAATGTGAAAGTAGGAATTTGTAGCTTCAAGGCAAAAGGCAAGGGACACTCTGATGAAGCCACCCTTTCACACTCCGCTGACGGTCCCAGAACATCCTGGGGACTACTTCCCAAATATGCCCCTGGTGAGGGACAGGGGCATATTTGATGCCGACATGAGTAGGGAGGACAGTCAGCTAATTGACTGCAAGAAAATGGCCACCCGACACCCCAGCCTCATACCTGGTGTTTTCACCCTATTTTGTGGTCATGGTAAATGTACTTTCCATTCCATTTGTATGTAATATCTATTGATATGGACCTTGTTTATCAATTGTCTTTAATGCGTTTGTTCGTATATATATATTAGACATTATATATGAAATTATATGAAATATATATGAACTGTAAAATATGTCATCTAACGTGCATTTGTGTGCTGTCTTTGCAGGGGTGTGTTTGGGGTTTGCCATCATGGAACAGGTGGAGTCTGTGGAGGTCCCATTTAGGATCCTCAGGACAAGGTTCCAGAAGTGTAAGAGTTCTTTGTATGGTCATTTCTGGTTTGACCCATACCATATGGGTTTCTAGCACCAGCATCTCATACTGACACAGTAGATAACAAATGTCACCTAAGTAAATGCATTGAAAAGCGTAAAAGATTTTACATAGTTGGTTTACCCCTGTATTATGTTTTGTGCTGTGTTTTAGGCCCGGAGCTGGTGGTGTATGATAATGCATGCCAGCTCCACACATACGCACTTAGAAGGGATCCACATTTTGTGAAGGACTCAAGGTTCTTGGTGGATTGCCTGCACTGGAGAAATCATTCAGGTACTCAGAAAATGTGGCATTCCACAAATACTTCACATAAAAGTAACTGCCCTACTTTACATTCCTTTACATTTATTGACAATAAACGTTTTATGTTTCAATGTTACTACAGGTTGCAGTGAAGGCTACAACTTGGATGCGTATCCCCAGAATGTGTGCCTAAATTCCCAGCTGGCAGAGCAAACAAATGCTCTGCTGAAAAAAATGAAGGGGCAGCTCAGCTATATGAGCAGGGATCATTTCCTTAGGCATTTAAAGTTATTCTTGTGGAGTAAGTCCCAAAAACTGATTAAAAAAATTAAGGAGGTGTTCACACACACACACATTTTGAATTTTTTAATTTGAACCCACCAATCACATTTTTCATAGAAAGGATTCAAATATTCTTCAGAGGTTCAATACAGCCTTGACAATCATGGGTACAAGAAACATCGTCTGCGCCACACAGCAAGGCTGCCTATTACTGCTGATACAGAACAAAATCTTGCCAGCTGTTTGGACTTACCTTTAGTTAACCCTGCCAGTTGCAACGCACTTGTAGTTAATCTGAGAACATGTCCCAAACTACCAAATATCAGTACTATCAATCGACATGAATAGCCCAGATTCCTGATCTTTGTGAGTAGGGGCTGGTACAGTACTTTATCCTCTGTATTTTATCCTCAAAGGCCATGTCCATATACCCATCATTGACACACCCTATTTCAAAGACCATCACCTGTTTTCTGTCGTTATCCAGAAAGGCAACATCAGGAGTGTTAGGGATGTTACAAAACACATCGTCAGAGCTGTGAAACCATTCTGGCACTGCAACCCGATCTCATGAACCATGCGTATGATATGTTACGCAAACCTGTGCACGCTGATGCGTACACATGACTACGCATCGGCAGAAACTTGCACATGCGCAGTAGCTTGTAAAGCGCTTCAGACGGGTGAGAAACTCGCACATGCGCTGTAACTTATAAAGCTTTTCAGAGAGGTCAGGAAAACCTTTATCGTTACTTTTTTGCGTTTACCATTTGTTTGTTTCAACCAGATAAAGGTATATTAGTAATTTACATATTTTTCTGAGATGTGTGCTGTTTTGAACGAGTACATCAAATCCGAATATATATATTCGATTCCCAGGCAATTGAATTAGTAGCCCACTGACACTGTTGGTAAGCCTTTTTTTACTGTTTGCATTTGTTTTGCTGAAGTAATTTACAATCCATGAGTTGTGCACTGCTGTGATGGCTGGGCTGCTCAGTTTCTGGGTAGGATTTTGACGAAACTGAAGCTAAAGAAACACACGCTATCAGATCAGATCAAACACGTAAACAACAAGCGACGTAAATATGGCGGAGATGAAGCGTTCCCAGCTTTGGTCGTCAATGTTGTGAGTAACTGTCGATCTTTAGAAATGTTAGTCATTTTTTGAAGTTGACATCAATACACGCTACTTTACTGCATTTTATTAAGCAGCTCATTAATTCTGACGATATAATTAAAGTGCCCTGCATAACGTGGGCTCACTGTGTGTAGAACTAGCCAGCTAGCGATCGCTAGCGGAAACAAACAAACAGCTCAAATTAAATTTTTGTCTGTTTTCAATATTTATCTCTATCCCGTATTTTGTTGTTTCCTCTGATTTTCGTTGTGCGACTCCAGTTGCTTCTGGGATCCATTCTTGCAATCCAATCTCCTAAGAGGACCAGTCTATAGCCTAATGTCCAACATCACAAACACACAAATATTTTATTATAAATATTTTCACGGTCAACAGTTGCAGAGGTCAGTGGTTGACGTGGAGGAAGAACAGTACCAACAGTGTGTTTGTTTTGATGTGCACCTTTTCTAAGTAGCAAGTGCATGATTTGTCAGTCTCCTGCATCTCATTGTGTATTTGCCTTTCAAAGGCCACAGATCGGGTGCGAGGAATGCCACTCCACATGGATTGCTGGAGTGAGTGTCCACTGGCCAGCTACCCAACACTTTTCAACAATATGAGCACGTGAATCTACCTTTAAAAGGAAGCATCAGGCTCACACACACCAAAAGTCAACGGCAGTCACTAACTGACTGCACATTTGGTACATTACCTTCAGGATCACTGTACAGTCGTGTATATGTTCACAGCTGGAGAATGCCTCAAGTTGGATCCCAGATCACAAATGTACCAAATGCACAGTATTATTCATTCACTGATTTTCATTTATTTTTTGTCAGTTGTCTGTATCAGTCATCTGACCATGAGGGGTTGTGAATTATATGTATTGTTCTTGTTATGCCAGTCCCGAATAAGTCCTAATAAGACACCCACCAGGTATGGGGACTGTCATTTATCATATCTTGTTGCAAGTTTCACATGTTAATTAAAATTTTACCAATAATGTGCCACCAGACTCCGAGACCCTGTCTATGTAGGAAAACAAAGTATCAAAGCCTCATGTTACCAAGGTGGTTAATGACATTACTGTAAAGCTCTGAAAGAGTTGAAACACTATTGACAATACAGCTCTGTTTATTTTGGTGTCAGAGAGAATTGCCTGTAGAACCATTCGACGTCTAAGAGAGGGGCCTTGAAACCTGCCAGACCATTCACGTACCAGCCTGATCACCTCAACGCCACCCTGCCATCCATGCCCATGTCACTCCTCTGCCCTCCAACATCATCTCCATCTCCTCAATTTGCTTCTGAAAATGACTCTCCCACATACTCACTCATTTACCTCTTCACTCACTCATTCACTGTAAAAAAACACAGAAATATCTATACATACTAAGAGGCAGGCATACACACACACCCACACACGCATTTATTCACTGACTTCAAACAGACCTACACGAAGAGGCACACTGGGTGCACAAACACACTTGTACAGTCATGCATGCATGGACACACACACAAACACACATATTTACATACTGTATGTACATGTGCAATTTTAACAATATGGACTACTACCTGTGCATTTTGTATCTCTCACAGACATGGTCTTTCTATTAATGACAATCTTTCTACTTCTACACATGCCTGTCTATAATAGTGTGCCTTGTCTCGTGCATTACACTTCAAATTGTTCTGTTCACATTACTTCTCAACAGCCCAAATGTAATTTCACCAACTGAGAAACAGCTTTTCTACTTGTGATAAAAAAAAATGTTTATATAATGTATCAGATCATACAGTCTTCTTTATAGGTACACAAAATCCAAAAGTTTGTAGCCTACTGTAGTCTATACTAACCAAATCTAAACTGTTCATGGCACAGTGTTTTCCTAAAAGGACGACAAAAAATGACCAAAGGTTTGAATGACATATTTTACTGAATGTTGGCTAAATTCAGATACAATATAGTAGCCATTACATTTCAAAGACACTATTCATAAATTCTAATTAAGAGAATGGTCAAGTCTTGCCTCTATCAGTGACATACACATGCCTGCAATATGGAACGAGAGAGGAGTGGCAGTAGGAAGACTGGGAGAGGAGGCGGGAGTGGGAGTCATTTAACAGGCAAAGAATGTGGAGCGTGGCAATCAATTAGTCTGACAGTTCACTATCATTGTCATAAACATCAGTCTTCGTCAGTGTCCAGATTTAGAACTTCAGCATAGCACTGTAATGCAGTAGAGACCCTCCATCACCTCTTCATCTAGACTCGAAAGCCCACCTTATGGGTATAAAACATAAAACAACAGTGCATACATTAGAAATCTCAGACACCAATCATTACAATAAACGGTCCAACATTTAAATGTATTACTTATCTACATACCTCAAGGAATCAGTGGAAAGTAAGGAAGAGAGCCATTTCAATGCATCTGGCTGGGTGGAGAGAGATTTCTGTAGCAGCAATGTCTTCCTCTATGTTTTAATAAATACAGTGTCTGGGATACAGTTGTACATAAGATTTACAGATTCAGGGACTGTTGGTGTCTTTCAAAAAAACTGATGAGATCCGGGCTAAGACATACATGCTATTGTGTCACTATGTGAACCATGACAAGTCAACAGATTTGTGTACATACATACCACCATGAGAAAGGCATGGCCAAACTGTCTCTTCAGAAAACACGCCGTCAAATGCACCTCTTTCCCCGTCTGGAGCCATGCTGTTCTAAGCTTCAACAGTTGTCTCCTCTCGTCTTCGGACGAATTCTGGAATCGGGCCTAATTTTTACAGCCATCATGGTCTCTGTAAAGACAATTCTTTTTGCCACTGCAATTAGATCATCAGTGAAATAAAACATTGTTTCTGAGAAGTGGGAGAAATGAAACAGTTTTTAAAAATATCAGGGCTTCTGCCAGTTTCAACAACTTCAATTTAGTTAAAATAAACCTTTAAGACCAAGCTAACTCCCTTTATAGCAAAGTAATGTCACATGCTTACAGAGTTTGCTCTCAAATTCATGCATTCTAAGCCCATAGGATATACTTTTAAATCATGCTATTGAGTAAGACTACCAACTTCACAAGGGAAAAATATCTCCACCTCACACTTTTCATCCCTTCTACAATTCAACAGGATTAACAGCTGTAATATTGAACACATACCTTCCGCCCACTCCTTTTTATCAGTGACCCAGCCCTCAACTTAAAGATGTGTCACTGGTAGTTGTTTTTTTATGACCTTAAGGCATAGTTTCCCAAATACTGGGTCGAGACCCACAGTTGGGTCGCACAAGCTTTTTTTGGGTGGCCTTGTCATGATCTCAATGGTTACTTTATTGTAATATTGATGGTTAAGTTGCATTGTTTTTCATTATTTATAACATGAGTACACTAGTTCAGAGAGACCTGATCACTCAGCCTGAGCTAGCTTATACAAAAAAGCTCAGGCTAAGCTTAGCTTATAAAAAACTTCTGAAATAACAATAAAATATAATTAATAAAATAAAATATATGAAATATCATCAATAATTGATAAAATCACCTTTATTCTGATGTACGAATAATGTCTACTGAGTTGGGTTGCGATGGCTTGTGACGTTTAAAATATGGGTTCTCAGAAAAAAGGTTTGGGAAACACTGGCTTACGGTCCCTAAGCTAGATTTCCAAAAAAATTATTTCGCTTCAAATGACAACATACAATAGAAAAAAAAGGGGAAAAAGGAAAGCGTTACAGAGATATAAAATATAAGTCATCTACAACACAAGAAAACTTTACTTTGGAAGCCTTTAACTTCTGGTATTGAACAGCAAGTGCAGCAGTCAAGTTTTTAAACTTTGCTGAATCCATTGCATGTTGAATTGTGCTTCAACAGAATCATTTAAAAAATAATCATGAAAAAGGTCTTGACAAAAATGATGGTACCCCTAGAAATGCTTGAAAGTAATTTGTCCATAGGTACATGCTGGACTGACGTATGCAGGTGTTGTATTCAGTTGTATTCAATCAGTTTGCCAGGACAAGTAGTCACCCTGTTATTTGGCGACATGGTGTGCAGAGAAAATGTTAACAGTCAACAGAAGTCAACAGAAAATAGCTATTCTGAAGTGGCCTTAAATTAACTCTGATCTAAATGAATTAATATCTGAGGAAGGAGCTGAAACATGCTGTCTAGAAAAGAATAATAAAGAATGGAGCAATTTGTTCTTGGGGAGTGGGGTCATACCAGTGGACAGTTGAAGAAGTTCAAAATTATTTCACTGCAGTGATTTGCTAAAAAGGTGTAAGGGTGCCATCAAATAAGGTATATTATACCTTAAACTACATCTACAGGCTACAAGCATATACATGCATATTACTTTTTTATCCATTTTCTATCATCATTTCACTTTTCATGTGACTTAAAAAATTATGTTAATGTTATGCAATAGATGGGTGGAACTGTGATGAAAAAAATCACTTTACCGTAGTTACATGAAACTGGCGACTGCATCAATGAGCATCAGGACACACGCATCGGGGTACACATATACTACTTGACTCTGAAAAGAAAAACAAACCATTTAGTTCTGGTCAGGCACTATGCAGCATCATTCTCATATGATGTATTAATATACTGATAGTATACCATGGTAAAATGTTTAAACACTTACCAGTATTGTAGTTAATCCAAAATGTCCTGCCACTGGAAGAAAACAAAACACAAAATAACGAAAGGATGTGGAAAAAGATAGATTTAAGAAAATGTTTACTTCTCTCATTTAAAAATAATATTTATCAGTCATCTTCTTTTATTATTATACTTTCACTCAATATAAGAAAACCCTCACCATGAGGTGCAAGGGTGCCAGAAAACTTGAACAAGGACAACTCCCTGAAAGACATAAATAAGAGGAACAGGTCTGCAAAAGCACCCAGACCTGTGTCAAGCAGCTAATTTCCACTCTTCAAAACATTCCTTTCTCCAGATGGTAATCCAGACCATCGCAAAAATGTAAACTAGGGCTGCACGATATTGGAAAAATGTGTGATATGCAGTAACATTGCTGAATGTTGCGATGACGATATGTTTTGTGATAAATAAACATTTACATTTTTAAATATAGTTTAAACATTTAAATATTTTAATGAAATTTTTAACATCATTTAACTTAATCTTCACCGCTAGGCTGTAGCCAGTGCACAGCCTATGAGGGTGAATATCAAGGTTAGTAGGACTGCATTTGATTTCCCAAATAGCTTCAAATGTGAAGCGTGAAACATCTTACAGTAATGTCCCAATTATGGCAGTTAAGCCATGTTGCGCGATATGTTTATCACGATATTGTATATTGCGATATCACAATATTTTTGATATATTGTGCAGCCCTAATGTAAACATCATCTGTTATTGTAGTGTGCTTGATCAGAATAGCAGAGCTTTTGCTCATTTATATAAATATTTTTTTGCTGCTACCTTTTTACATTACATTAGAGGTACTTATTCATACTGAGTCATACTGAGAAATTGCAAGTGCTAGAAACACAAGTAAGCAAGGAGTATATCATCTGCAAACACTGCATAAGAAATTTCTGAAAAATTACTGAAATGTTTTCTGTGTAACTTTCCAAACTGAAATGCCAATCAATTGGCTGTGTTCTCTACAACAACTACATACAAGATGCGGTCAACTTTGGTGTTATGTGTGCACTCAGTAATTGCACAAACTTGCACTTTCTATTTGAATGACAACAGAATGAAAATTAAAAACAAAATTCAAGTCAGCTGAAGTCAAAAAGCAATGTCATAAGCACTATAACTGTTACCCTACCACACAATTTGTCATACCTTTGTCATCCTCCTTTTGCCAATTTTCTTGACTGGAAATACTTTGTCTTGTGCCTTGCATTCCAGACAATCTACTGACAAAATTGTGGAATGTTATGGAATGCAAAATTATTTTAAAATCACACAAATGTTCACAATATTAAAAAATACAACAGATAAACAGAAATGATCACAGTATAATTCTAACTGAATTTCAGCCTTTTGGCTCTTGTTTTCTTAGGTTGGGATACATAGCCCAATATTACCTATCAATGTAACATAAAATTCAGAGTATTGAAGCACACACCTGTTGATGGCTTCCTCCTCCTCTTTTTGGGCCTCTCAGTTACCTCCCTCTTCACATCCCCATCCATCCTACCCTCCCCATCCACTACCCCCTCCCCATCCACCCTAACCACCCCATCCACTACCCCCTCCCCATCCCCATCCACTACCCCCTCCCGATCCATCCTACCCTCCCCATCCACTAACTCCTCCCCATCCACTACCCCCTCCCCATCCATCCTACCCTCCCCATCCACTAACTCCTCCCCATCCACTACCCCCTCCCCATCCATCCTACCCTCCCCATCCATCCCACCCTCCTCAGCTAACCTCTCCCCATCAACCTCCTCCTCCACAGCTACCCCCTCCCCATCCATCCCACCCTCCTCGGCTAACCTCTCCCCATCAACCTCCTCCTCCACAGCTACCCCCTCCCCATCCATCCCACAGTCCTCGGCTAACCTCTCCCCATCAACCTCCTCCACAGCTATCCCCTTGCCATCCACCCCACCCTCCTCACCCACTCTCCCCTCCTCTTCGGTTGGTTGGTTTAGTTGTTCTGAAACAACCACAGATAATAACTTAATATGTACATTTTTATATGACAACCCTAATTCCAACATAATTTCCAGAAACATTATATGATGTTTTATTGAGATATGTTTTATTGAGTAGAATAGGCCTGACAACAGCTGAAATGCTGAAACTGAAAATGGAGAAATGATTTCTGACCTATAATTATTTGTTGTTAATAAAAGTAATAATGATCATTAATATCAATAATTACCTCTGAGAAGAGCAACATATAAATTCTGAAGAGAGGCCATTGCCCCCTCCTGCCTCTTCCCAACTACTAAGGACCTCTGCAGTAAATTTATCCTTTGAATTGGGTTTTTTTTCCCCCAAAATCAAAATGGGGTTATACCCCAATGCTTTAAATTTATGGAGCTGTAAATATAAATGCATGCATCATTTCACAAATAAATTGTGTATGTATTAAGCCCTTGAAGATACCCTCTGTCATTTTAATCCTTATGTTCACGCAAATACTCCATGGAAGCAGATGAAAATTACATTACATGACTTTTCAGTACAGTGCAACTATGGCTTGCACTGTAGACAATGACTGAGGTAACATTGTTTAAACAGCCTATAATGACAAATGTGTTGACTTGTGTGTGCACAGTACTAATGCACAACTGGGAAATATTAAAACAAAAACAGCAAAAGAACGGTGAAACATATTACTTCACTTACTATTAGGTTGGCAGAATTGTACAATTTGTGGGTGTTCCTACCCTTTAACATCATCTGCACCCATTGTTCAGTCACCTTGGCTTTGGCCTTGTTTAAAGCCTGTTTGCGTGGCTGGCCAGCCCCACAGGCAGCGCAAGTTTTATGCCCCACACTGAGGGGCTGACCACAGTGGCTGCAACCTCATTTGGTAGACATTGCTAGGTAGGAAGAGAAAGGCATTCATTTAATCAGGAGTTTATAGAGGTTAAAGGGCTTTTCACTCACAATTATTTAGAACTTATTCAAGATTTCTCACAATTTTCATTACTCTTTATTATTTGTATCATTAGGTAATTCTTTTATTATGAAGCTAGTGTTAGTATCACTGACTTCCATTGTGAGCTTATTTTTTAGCATATATGTTTTGCAAAATTGGCAATGCTTTGAATATGACATCATGATCAACAATAAAACAATAACAAAATAATATAAAAATTAAACTATACAGACAAAATGAATTGGTAGATTGAAACTGAGGATCCAACCGCTTCAGTACAATTTGTTTGTGTTATAATTGGGTTGCATTTCAACATGGAGAGCTTCAGCGTCTCCCATCAGCAGCCCCCTCCCCATAGGTTATGAGCATAGGCTAGCGCAGCGATTTCGACTAGTTAGCAACTAGGCTATTACTAACCCGTTCACAGTTTTACCAGTAATCAAAATCTGAATTAAGGAGTACACGGGCCATTTCAAAGGCTCCGTGTTGACGAATAGTGCTTAAAGGCCAACGTGAAAGTAAATCCTTAGATTTACACTTGATATTGTTTAGAAACCAGTTTTATAATGACTGTGTAAAAATGACAATGATATATAACCTCTATTAGCAGAAAATTACATTAAAAGGTCCCGATTTTATAACAAATCGAACTGTTCTATTCCCGCTGGTGTTACGCCATGTGACGTAGCAAGAGGCAAACATATAAGCTGGTCGCGCTGCTTTCAACTTTGTGGGTATAGGCCTATGCGTAGAAGTTGAAGTAGTTGCGAGCAAGTTATAGCGAGAGTATTTTAAGCGTCAAGATGGTGAATTTCTGTGTTTGTGCTGGTTGTGTGAACTCTAGCCTGTCTGGGCATCGTGTCCATCATTTTCCTGGTAGGAAAACGAAGAGTTTTCGGGCTTGGGTGCGTTTTGTGCAGGTGAAGAGGGCTGACTTCACAGCGCCATCTGTCACGATTCACTCTGTCATTTGTTGAGCTCATTTTACTCTGGAGTGTTATCAGCCTGGGGATTTGATGGAGTACAAGATGGGCTTTCGGTGTGTGGATCGGGTGAGATTGATCAGCGATGCTGTTCCCTCGTTGCACTCGACTGAGTCAAGTTCACCATCAAAGCTGACTACGGATTCTGGCGCAGGCGGGAGTGATGGAGCAAGCGCTAGTGGTAGCAGCAGGAACTCTGTGCACCGAAAACTTGAACTTGGCAGAGTAAGTCTTACTTTTAAAATTTGCAAAATTTCATATTACAAGTGCAGTGTTTCAGTGTAATAGTATGACATAAATAGAGAAAAATGAAAAGGGATCTATGCATGTATTGCATTCCACCACCTGTCTAAGAAACAGCAGCTTCTTAGCAAGGCTATAGCAAGCTAACATTTTGATGGTATCTGTATCTGTCTGTAAATATACATATTATGTTCCTGTCGCACGGCGTATGTAACAAATTAGATTTGGTCTTTAGTAATTTACTAGCTTCCAAATTATTTATTAGTCGATATGACAACCTCCTGCAGTTTGCTAGAAAGATCATTATGCTGGCAAGTAGAGGCACTCCTGTATCAACTGATGCTAAAAATGTAATGTGTCCCGTTTCTTTTTCGTTTGTTCGTTTAATTGACAGATCATCATGTTTCTAGCTAATGTGCCCTCATGACCTCACTCAGAGAAGGATACTCAAGATCACCGCAGGAACTACAAGAAGACAGTGCCCTGTTAGCCTCAGCTGCACCTGACCCTCTCCGCCCAGCACAGGATTGAAAAGGAAGTAGTCAGCCTTCACTGTCATTCTCGCTTTATGTGTTAAATTATTACATTATTAAAATATTAGCAACCAGATACACCAAAACACTGTGATTATGTTCATTTTCTAAGTATGTTTATTTTCTGACTCACTCCAAATTGGGCTATTATTGGAAGCCTTGGTATGCATGGCCCTCCTCTGAATACTGCCTTCTTATGGCAGCCACTACGCACGCGGGTATGGCCTTCCTGATCTCCCTGCCTATGATGACATATGCCCACCGCACAATCTGCCTATAGGCTGTGTATCGGAACTGCCTAAGGTGGGAATGGGAAGTAATGTTAGTATTTATAATCCCCTTAATATTGATGAAACAGGCTTGCAGTGGTTATGTCGATAGCTATAAGGGTATAATAGCTCTTAAAATGGATCCATATGTCAAAAGCTAGAAATATTTTATAACCTGCGCTACATGTGTTCTGTTGCATACTTGGCACGAAAAGTTGGTACATTTTGCGTTTCACGTAGTGTGAACTCAATGTGTGTTTGCGCAATTGACTTCAAATAGCAGCAGCGGTTTCAGCATTATTTTATCCACATTGCAATATTTGTTTAGAAAAACCGACAGTGTACAGTTCTGTGCTTCTGTCTGAACCTACTCTGCTCTGCTGGCTTGAAGAGGTCCGTGCTCTTGGCGAAATGCAAGATACGCAACCTGTAAGGAGTACGGGCAGCAAGCGTCAAATCCCGGATGGAGGGTAAGGCACGGTACGTCGCTTGGAGGTAGCAATTGCTGAACGAGATCCCAGTAGGCGTCCACTTCCCTGCAGCACATGCTCTCCGCTGCAGTAGGCATGGGCTCGCAGTGTCCACAAGAGCACCTATTCAATAAAATGTTTGACTGATATAGACTACTAGCAGTGGGTAAGACATTTAACATGTTTATTATTTGCTGTAATGACTGCCGCGACCGACATGGTCTCACCAAGTAGCTGACTAGGTCCGTAGTAATTGTAAAGTATTAGACATCGTCACCATTGTTTAAAGGTATAGACAGTTACTGACTAGTTTAGACATTAACCATGATCATGTTTCGTTGTATAAATATGACCGCTGAGATAAACGGCAAAGTCCTGAAATTGCACTAGCAAGGTTCAGTGTTGTAATGATTGCGGTAACGATGGGCGTCGAGGCATTCAAATTATGAATTTTGCATTAAGTGAGACAAAATGGGGCTGCCCCCAAAACGACTCAATATATTGACTCAAAAACAACATCAAAAGTATTGACCATTACAGTACTTTTATTACGATGAAGGTAAATATGCCCTTGATGTGAACCGATAGCATTAGCCACCATGCTACTACTGCACTTACCAAGTATTTTGGTCAACTCGCCACAAATTATGTTGGCACCAGGGGCGATTCCTTTAAGACAACAAGGGAAGCTCAACTTCCTCTAACATTTCACACAATAAATGGTCAAATATGCAAGGTTGAATTTACATTAAATTGGGATTGACATTATGTTTAAAACTAGAAGCATCCTAGAAATATGTTTAACTTCATAGCTAAGTCTTGATAACTCTGTTTATTATTGTCGGGTCCGACGCGATTTTCCGAGGGTTTTGAATGCACAGCACAGCGGGACACCCCATTGAAGCTGAACGTCTGATGCACTTTTTTTCAATGCAGTGAAGCCATGTGTTCATTGGATAAATGCTGAAAATCGTCATTTCCTCGGACGCTCAGCGTCTCTGGGGGTGAATGGAAAATGAGATGGGCGGGGGCGGGCCAAGACGCTAGGCTTACACATTATAATTGGTGGAACTGTCTAAAAGACTACACCCCTTTTGATTGGCAGGCAAACAAACATCGGAGTAAAGTAGAATTCAGTCGCTAGCGGATTTCCCAAAGACAAGTGGTGAGAGAACGTGTTGTCCGTCCAGAGTGCTTGTTATTTACACATTGCACATATTATATTCTAAATAAAACATACCAGTCAGCACAAAGTTATTGAGTTTTTTGTCTAAGTTTCATTAGTTCGTTCACAATCATATTGTTCAAATTAGTCAAGTTGTTAAGGAAACTAGCCCGCTAGTTAGCGTGCTAGCCCAATACAATGGCTACTGCTAATATTGTTGACAATTTTGGCAAACCCATTCGATAGTCTTCCGTATGAGGAGAGACTTGAAATTACACAGCAGGACAGACCAACACCCAAGACTGATTTGGCCCACAAAAACTGGTGAAAGTAACTGTTTTTTTTTTCTTCAACTTTCCTGGTATGACGAGATGAACTGTCTAATTGGACGTGCTGTGACAAACAGAATGTACTGTTGGCCATGCCTCTTGATAAAGCTGTGTCAGGGATATGTAGTTTTAGTCAAATGTAGGTGTTACGGACCTGAATAACTTTGACAGGGCATACAAAAAGGCATGAAAAAAGCAATGGCATTTCCTGCAAAAGGAGCGCAGGGCAGAATTTATACACAATAACATGTATTTCTAATGGTTCTGTTATATATTTCTGTTCATGTTCTGTTCAGTTCTGGTATTGTTGTATACAGATACAGTTTGGGTGTGTGTTACTCCTGAAAATCATTTTCATGTGTGTGTTACTGTAGTTCTGTGGCATGGCTGTGGTTGACAACAGTCTCAATTAACTTTTTTTTTTCTTAATAACGGCCAGGCTCCAATAGGATAAAAAAAAAATATATATATATATAATAATGTACACCTAAAATGTGCTTCCCCAATTTGAAAGACCAGCAGCCGCCACTGGTTGGCACCATAACTCTACCTCCCTCCTCTGCCCATCTTTTTTGCCCCGTTGTCTCTCCCTATTGCCCTGGCATCTCTCTCTCCTCTGTGGCTCATAATTATATGGCTGTGGGCCATCATAAATGTCAGTGATTGTGCCGTCCTCCATGTTATAAATTAACTTGAACTTGATTTTGCTCGGACTCCCTCTTGTTACGTAACTTCCGGTCACTCCCCCTTTTGGACGCGGCAGTTATTTTTTCATACTTTCAGTTAAAAAACGGTTTATTGTGATGTTGAATGACAGTTTCTTCTTCGAAATCTAGATATTTTGCCGTTTTCATACACTATGATTCATAGGGGTGTTTAACATGCATGTTGCACTTTAAGAATCAATAAAATTTGTGTGTCACACATTCTAAAATTAATTGATACTTCAATCGTGTGTGAATGACAACGCGTTAGTTCACCCACATGAATCTCCAAAGAGATTTAGAAACTGTGAATATTGTAACTGCTTGTATTTATGTAAATCTATGTTTTATGTCATTTCTGAATTCTACATGCAGAACATAAAAAAATATTTTATGTGGTGGGTTAATGTAACTCACTCTAGCGAAAGGAGCAGCAGCAGACGTGTTAGCAGCAGAAGAAGAAAGATCTTACATCAACCCTCTCTGGTGTTATGGTGTTACTGTATGTGCATAATCAGAGCTTCAAACTAAAAGCATGAGCACGTTTTTATAGCCTACATATTTTGTCGAACTCCGCTGTATTGTGTAGCCTATAGATATCTATGGTGTAGCCTACCAATGTCGTGAACTTTTTACCTACCTTTTTTCTGTGTTCTGATTTTAGTCAACTCACACGTGGAACTATTTGCAACCCTAATCCTATTACTTTTTTTTTTTTCTTCCCAAAACGGCTTCAGTGAAATAGCCTACACATTTCAGCGCCATTGTTGTAAGCACCGTTGGAATGAACGTGCACGTCATGGGAAATGTAGTCAAATTTCAAAAATAGCTTTATTTTAAAAAGTATAGAATAGTTTTATATGTGTCATTGTAAACATGTTCAAACTAGTAATATGTATCACATGCTTACCATATGAATTCAAAATCTTGCAATATTGTTATTATTATAAAATAAACAGTATTTACACATGTTTGCACTCAAGGTACACCAATGACAGAAATATTATTTATAACCCATATCTTCAGTGGTTACCATACCAAATTTCAGACCGATCTGACCAATGGTTCAGAAATTACAGCCATTCAAAATGTGCAATTTTTTTACACAATTGGCGGGGGCTCCTGGGGTTACTGGGGGTCCTGGTGCAATAAAAAAATCTCTGATGCTTCCTTGCATCGGGGTGAACAAGATATGCTATTTTATTTCACACTCTGAAATTTTTCATTTTTCACTGACTAGGCATAGCCTAGTCATTAGGGTGTACAATTGTATAATACACAAAGAATCATTAGGACCAGAAACCTAGGACATCTATGCAATTTTGGCAAAAACATTTATACGATAACATGGACTTATCAGCTTGGCTTCAGGAGTATTTTGCTAAATTATATTCAGTGCACCCAGTTGACATGCAAGTAGCAAGTGGACACTGATTTCTGTAGGCAAGAAGGGTTCTTAAAATGTTGTAAGCATTAACGTCTATTTATTTTATTTTTTTATTATAGTCACTACAAGGTCACTGTGTACACCCAAGACCATTTTTACCAGTTTTGACATTTTCATCCTCTCACCTGACAGCAATGGTGTCTGAAAGTGTTGAAAGGGCACAATGTGGTCTCTCACTGCAGACTTCAGGGTTGCTTTCAGTGAAACGTAATGTGAGATGACCTTATCAGGTCATTCTGAGTTATTTCAAAGAATTTCAAATGTAATGTGTAAGACAATGCCCACTGTTGAAGATTTATGTATGTCCATCATCCCATCAGTAACAAGTGGCCTCTGAAGTCCACAGTGAGAGACTACATTGGATTGCTTTCAGTGAGAAGTAATGTGACTTGTCACAGGTGAGAGCTTGGAGACAGGAGTTATCAGGTTATTCGGAGTTATTTCAAATAATTTCAAATGTGATGTGTAAGACAATGCCCACTATTCAAGATTTAGATATGTCCATTACTGTACCCTATCAGTAACAAAGTGGCCTCTCACGTCTGCAGTGAGACCACAATTAGGCTGCTTTCAGTGAAATGACTTGTGACACGTAAACAGATCACCTCATATCAGGTTATTTTCAAATAAATCCAAGTGTAATGTATAATAGAAGACCAAATATTGATGATTTACACATGTATGTAACACCACCTGACATGGAGTCGGCAGTGAAACACCGCACTTATGTGAAGTTATGTGAACATTAGTTCCCCAGGTGATCAGATGACGTTATATCATGTTATTTTGACTTATTTCAACCAATTCCAAGTGCAATGTGTATTAAAGATCAAGATATGTCCATCACCCCATCTAACAAGTGTCCGTATAATTCTACACACTGAAATATATACGAAAACTATGGCAAGGTTTATTGTCAAGTATTAACTGTAGAACTCAACTTACAGTCATGTCCCGTCATAAGGATGGATTACAATTCGTATATTGACATTACTATTGTGCTTTAACATTAGCCTTACCTCATCTTGACAAATTGCCGTGTCAACACCATAGATCAATGTTAGATAGCCATGACAGCTACCTCTCGTAGTTTATAGCATTAGACGAGCTAATCTGAGTAACTCAAGTAACCTATTACCTAGCCCTTATCTGTACTGCAACAACAACAACTTACACACAAAGTGATACTTGTTAAAACATAGTGAAATTAAGTTGGAGGTAAGTGATAGAATTCAGGATTCAGGGAAGAAGCTCCTCAGTCTCAATATGCTTTTTGGATCTGCTGGTGCCTGCATGACATATAAACAGTGACTGTGGTGACTGGTATCTTAGTCAGAGTGTGTGTGTGAGAGAGAGAGAGAGTGCATGGACGCATTCAGTCAACCTAGCATGTTGTGTGTGTCTTTAATTTCAGTTACAGTGTGTGTATAGAGACATAAATTAATGAGTGAGTGGGACAATGCGTGTGCCAGAGAGTCATTTTGAGAAGCATAGTGAGGAGACTTTGGTGATTCTGGAGGAGTGACAGGCACAGGACGCGAGGGTGACAGTGAGGTGATGAGGCTGGCACGAGTGGTCTGGCAGGCTTGGAGTCCCCTTTCCTTAGATGTCTTGGCTCAGTGTTCCACGGACGAATCTTAAAGTGAGATAATTAAACAGGCCTAGACTTACTTGTTTGAAATGAGTTTGGTCCCACACAACATCATACAGACAGGCACACAGACACAAAAAACACGCATACACAAGCAGGCTAAAACCCTACAGGAGAGAAACAGAATTGTATAAAAACATGGATGGGAAAGGTAAAACAAAGCCTCATCCACATGGCACAGTGCTTAATATAAAAACACAGACACCACATAGACTTGACACCCAGAGAAGCATATATATAGAGAAGAAGGAAAAGAGAGATACATAAAACAAACATTTGTGCGTGCGGCACACGGATTACCTACACATCTTCTAAACTGACTCAGTGCAGGTTGTAGGCTTACCTTTCCTCCTGTTTCATTATGTATGTGCATTTGTGTGTGTGTTTGCCCTCTCTGTTCAGATGTCTTCACGTTGTGGTCCACAGGGGCATAAAACTAAAATAAACAGAGGTGGGGGCAATATTCTTTTACTTCTTTCATTTGACACATTCAGCAAGCTTTAGTAATTCAATAACAACTATATGAAAAGGGTACATTTTATTGACTCACCATCTTCCTCTTCTTCCTCCAAGTCTTCATCTTCCTCTTCCTCCTCCTCCTCCTCCTCCTCATCAAGCAGTTCTCCCTTCAACACATCGGTGAATAACTCCTTTGTCCTCAGCAGTTTTCTATTGAGGAAATCCACTCTTTTCCGGAGGAGAGCAGCTTTGCCGCCGTGTTCTTCTGTGGCTTAAAAACAGAGTAAACATAAAAGAGAGAGTAAGCTCATATACATTTGCCATAAGAAATGATTTGGTGCTCAGTTACCCCAGGCACCAAAAAACCATGGGCCTTTTTAAGCTCTTCCAAAGCGTTTTCTTCTGATGTCACTTTCTTAACATTCTAAAGCAGAATGACTTAATGGTATCATGACATACAATCTACCCTCATCTTTTTAAGTTTTAAGTTATGTTTGACACCAATGTTGTCAGGAAACAAAAATAAGCAACAATGCCAAAAAAGCAAACCAAGTGTGCTGACCCTGTTTCAACAATGCAATGTTGCTTAATTTTGTTTCCTGACACCCAACAGCAAGAGCAGACATTTTATCCATTCTGGCCATCCAGTGGAATAAAAGGAAATTTGACCAGATGGAGTCGATGTTGGCAAAACGATATGCAAAGGTATCATATTTTTCTATTATTACTATGGAATATTGTGTTTAATACATTGTGTTAAAACATTGACGTTGCCATTTGTCAGCTGCTATCTGTCCAACATTGGTGTCAAACATAACTTAAAACTTAAAAAGATGAGGGTAGATTGTATGTCATGATACCATTAAGTCATTCTGTTTTAACACAATGTATTAAACACAATATTCCATAGTAATAATAGAAAAATATGATACCTTTGCATATCGTTTTGCCAACATCGACTCCATCTGGTCAAATTTCCTTTTATTCGCTACAAAAAAAACTTGACCTGCGAATAGGCCAAGTCGTTCTGTAGGAACAGCGGGTATGCAAAAATCTGCTGGTCCACAATGGGCCTTGCCAGGTGTCTGCAAAAACAAACATACATTATTTACTATTTGACCATCTTAGGTAATAGTATGTTATATCCATTGCTTACTGTAAATACTAACATGTCTGTCAATCGACTGAATTTTTTGGATGAATTCAGCCACATCCTCATCCTTGGCCAAGAATTGCCCGTCAAACAGTGCTTTTGTGGTTCTGCAAAAAGATGTAAAAAACAAACCTTACTCGTGACAGTTTCATGTTTTCGAACTATTTGGTTGATATTTAAAATAAAGACTCATTACCCTAAGGAATTTTTAAACCGGTACAATTTTCGGTTTCCGTCTACTGCAACAGCTTGCATTGCCGGCATGCAAGCTGTGCATTTAAATGGAACGACCCCAGTTTCTCCACTGACTGTTTTGGTGGCAAAACACCACTCAATGAATGCTTTTTGGAAGGTGTCCCCACCAATCTTTCCAGCCTAGAAATGTGAAAGACATGTGACATCAGACATCTACACTAAATCACTACAGTACAAAATAATAAAACTAATATTGAAATGATGTCCACTGTAATGCATGAAGTTAGCATCTCATGAGGTTGGGGTCATGTACAAACACCCACACAACACCCAGACTTACTCGGCCAAAGGTCTTTGTACGCTCATCAAGCATCCCCAGAAATGCTTGGCGTGATACACCAGGGGCCAATAATTTCAGGTCTCTGAATGATCGTAACAGGTCCACTTCAAATATTGTCTGGCAGGTTACAGATCCTGGCCAGTAATGCGACCTTATAAGGTCCTCTAGGCCCACCTGCCAAGATTTCTTACAGCCTCTGCATTCGTACATTGGCAGGTGCAACTGGTATCGTCCTGTAAAATAAAGAGCAATCTTTGCTTGATTAAATAGGGAAAAAAACATGCGTTATTTCAAAAGTAACAACATTTGTAAAACAGTGTAAAAGAATCTGACCATTCATTCCTATGAGAATGACTTCCTTATTACTGGGCCTTTTAATCATCTCTGCCGGTGCACAAGGACACTGTGGCTTCATTTCAACAGGAAGCAACCGAACTAAAATGCAGAGGTCGTGTTATTGATGGATAGATAGATGTTAAAGTATTTATTATAATTAATGGGATAACAAATTGTTATTTATTATCATCCTACCTTCCTTTACTATTTTGTGACACCCGATGACTGTCTCAACTACCATGTCAGGGGACAATGGCTGGCAGTATGCCCCAAAAATGGCATGCCGGTCATGCAGCAGGCACTCATGACTAATTTTGTCACATTGTCCACATAAAACACACATGCACTGCCGACATCTGATAACAGCCACTCTGCAGCCACACCGCTGACACAAGCCATGGTCAGTTGATGCTGACTCAATTGTCATATTGACCAGACTAGGACGCAGTTTAGCCCAGTTCTCCTCATTCTGGGTCTGACGCTCTGCCCAGGTGAGAGAAGACTTGTCTGGCCCTCTAGGATGCTCGTCTGGGATGGACGCCAGCAGCTCATCAAGACTAACACAATCTTAAGTAGTATAGACAGAGGCACGGAGTCATTAAGTCATTATATATAACATCAGAGTAATCATTATAATAATGGCTTTACAGCCATCAGAATTCCACACACCTGATTGTGTCGGTTGTAATGGGTCATTTTCTGAAAAACAAGTCTTCTTCTCTGATGGTGGACAAACAAGATGACATGGATGTTCACATGTGTTTTAAACAAGAATAACAGTACAAGTGATAATAGATTGCAGATAAATGTCTGTACTATTTGTGGATGGCTGTCTGTTGGCTTTGGCTGGGTGCTGGGAAACAATCTGCCCTGTATGGTCCCGCTTGCGCCACGTGACGGTAGAGGATTTCGTTGTCCTCTTTCTCTTTGTCTATAGAGGAATTAATTACATTTGTAGTCAAAAATACACATGTATGAAACACAAAGCCAAGAGACAATTTTGTGTTCATTTACTTACTGGTGGATCCAATTCCTCAGTCAGCCGTTTGGCTTTTTCCAGCATTTCTTCGAGAGATGACATTTTAACAACACAAGAAGACAGGAACAACAGCTAGGGCAGATGGTGAACAAAACAGACAACAGACAAGCACACAGGGTAGTTGGGAAAGAGAGAGAGACAGAGGAAGAGAGACGGAGATAGAGAGAAAGAAAGAGTGGCTCTGAAAAGTGCCTTTTGGTTTTAGAAATATAGATCTGTATTCTGTATTCTCCACGTACACAACCAAAAGAAAATGGGGGGGGGGGGGGGGGGGGGGAGAGAAGGGGAGAGAGAGAGAGAGAAATTAAATTTTCATATGCAATGTAGCAACGGTTCAAGCACGTAGTACACAGGGGCGATTCCTTTAAGACAACAAGGGAAGCTCAACTTCCTCTAACATTTCACACAATAAATGGTCAAATATGCAAGGTTGAATTTACATTAAATGGGGATTGACATTATGTTTAAAACTAGAACCATCCTAGAAATATGTTTAACTTCATAGCTAAGTCTTGATAACTCTGTTTATTAATGTCGGGTCCAACGCGATTTTCCGAGGGTTTTGAATGCACAGCACAGCGGGACACCCCATTGAAGCTGAACGTCTGATGCACTTTTTTTCAATGCAGTGAAGCCATGTGTTCATTGGATAAATGCTGAAAATCGTCATTTCCTCGGACGCTCAGCGTCTCTGGGGGTGAATGGAAAATGAGATGGGCGGGGGCGGGCCAAGACGCTAGGCTTACACATTATAATTGGTGGAACTGTCTAAAAGACTACACCCCTTTTGATTGGCAGGCAAACAAACATCGGAGTAAAGTAGAATTCAGTCGCTAGCGGATTTCCCAAAGACAAGTGGTGAGAGAACGTGTTGTCCGTCCAGAGTGCTTGTTATTTACACATTGCACATATTATATTCTAAATAAAACATACCAGTCAGCACAAAGTTATTGAGTTTTTTGTCTAAGTTTCATTAGTTCGTTCACAATCATATTGTTCAAATTAGTCAAGTTGTTAAGGAAACTAGCCCGCTAGTTAGCGTGCTAGCCCAATACAATGGCTACTGCTAATATTGTTGACAATTTTGGCAAACCCATTCGATAGTCTTCCGTATGAGGAGAGACTAGAAATTAAACAGCAGGACAGACCAACACCCAAGACTGATTTGGCCCACAAAAACTGGTGAAAGTAACTGTTTTTTTTCCTTCAACTTTCCTGGTATGACGAGATGAACTGTCTAATTGGATGTGCTGTGACAAACAGAATGTACTGTTGGCCATGCCTCTTGATAAAGCTGTGTCAGGGATATGAAGTTTTAGTCAAATGTAGGTTTTACGGACCTGAATAACTTTGACAGGGCATACAAAAAGGCATGAAAAAAGCAATGGCATTTCCTGCAAAAGGAGCGCAGGGCAGAATTTATACACAATAACGTGTATTTCTAATGGTTCTGTTATATATTTCTGTTCATGTTCTGTTCAGTTCTGGTATTGTTGTATACAGATACAGTTTGGGTGTGTGTTACTCCTGAAAATCATTTTCATGTGTGTGTTACTGTAGTTCTGTGGCATGGCTGTGGTTGACAACAGTCTCAATTAACATTTTTTTTTCTTAATAACGGCCAGGCTCCAATAGGATAAAAAAAAAATATATATATATATATATATATATATATATATATATATATATATATATATATATATATATATATATATATATATATAATAATGTACACCTAAAATGTGCTTCCCCTATTTGAAAGACCAGCAGCCGCCACTGGTAGTACATAGTACTCTGTTTTGAATAGGCAGATTGAAACTGTGTGGATTCTGTACAATTTGGGTTGCTTTTCAAGAAATTGGGTTGCATTTCAACATGGAGAGCCTCGAGGTAGGCTAGCGCAGTGATTTCGACAAGCTAGCAACTAGTAGGCTAGTAAGCTAGTAGCACATGGATAATTCCTAAGGCTCCGTGTCGACAGAATACCCAAGTCATGAGATGGACTTCACACATTCGATAAGTTATACTTGAAATGCGTGAGTAACAAAGTGCTAGTTATTTCCACCCCCATAAATGTTGTTAGAATTAGTTAATATTGTAATTTCATGAATGTATGTCAATCTACGTTTTATGTAATTTCTAAATTCAGAACATACAAAATTGCTTACCTTCTCAAGCAGCAGGTGGTACATCAGTGTAACTGGCGCGAAAAGAGCAGCAGCTAAAAGCAGCAGAAGTTGTATGTGCAATACCAGTTTCAAACCCAGAGCTTCAAAATAAAAGCTGTATCAGTTTGTGCAGGATGTTTCCACCGGCGTTTTTCTGTCTGTTACCAGCATAACTCGTAAAGTTATGGCGGGTTTTTGATTACATTTTTAGGAAATCAAAATCAGGTTTATTGTCAAATTTCTTCAGATGTACTAGACATACAAAGAAATCAAAATCCTTACTGTCCCATGCATAGACAAAGACAGGACAAACATTAAAGTGCAAGACAAGACAATATGGAGTACTGTAAGGTATTTGTGTTCTTACCTATCCTAAGGGTAACAAGTAACATTATTATAAGAACATTTTTCCTAACCACTACAGTAACCTCAAACCAATAAATTAAGATAAACAAAATTATAAGGCAAGAGGGGTCTGAGACCAAGTGTTTTTTGGGGAGTACTGTTCTTACTGTACTGGAAGTGATGGAAATGACAAGAAGAATAAATTATCAGAAATAAAAAGGGCCTGTTTTCTTTTTTTAAACACTGCTGAACCATTCAGTTAGCCTGGTAAACCCGCCCCTCGTACTCGTCAGAGTCCACACCTCCAGGAAGAAATCGTTTCTGACAGTGTCTGGTCCAGACCCTCTGTACAAAATGAAATGAAGTACAAGGGGCTGGTTTACCAGGCTACCATTCAGTAATGCTGAGTACAACATTGCAAATAAAGACAACATGGCTATCTTGTCATATAATACCAAGAATTGTATTTGATACCTGTGAAGCTACACAAACCACAAAACGTAGTGAAATGTGAACCACAAAAGGTTTTCTTAATCCCAGAGTAGGAAGTGTTATCTTACATTGGGAATCAGTACAGAATCTCAGCTCAGCGTGTGTGTTGTGTGTAGTAATTTTTCAATGCCCAGATTCCAGGCAACAAGACTGTCCAAGTGTATGTGTGTGTCCATGCATGCATGACTGTACAAGTGTGTTTGTGCACCCAGTGTGCCTCTTCGTGTATGTCTGTTTCAAGTCAGTGAATGAATGCGTGTGTGGGTGTGTGTGTATGCCTGCCTCTTAGTATGTATAGATATTTCTGTGTTTTTTTTACAGTGAATGAGTGAGTGAAGAGGTAAATGAGTGAGTATGTGGGAGAGTCATTTTCAGAAGCAAATTGAGGAGATGGAGATGATGTTGGAGGGCAGAGGAGTGACATGGGCATGGATGGCAGGGTGGTGTTGAGGTGATCAGGCTGGTACGTGAATGGTCTGGCAGGTTTCAAGGCCCCTCTCTTAGACGTCGAATGGTTCCACAGGCAATTCTCTCTGACACCAAAATAAACAGAGCTGTATTGTCAATAGTGTTTCAACTCTTTCAGAGCTTTACAGTAATGTCATTAACCACCTTGGTAACATGAGGCTTTGATACTTTGTTTTCCTACAGTACATAGACAGGGTCTCGGAGTCTGGTGGCACATTATTGGTAAAATTTGAATTAACATGTGAAACTTGCAACAAGATATGATAAATGACAGTCCCCATACCTGGTGGGTGTCTTATTAGGACTTATTCGGGACTGGCATAACAAGAACAATACATATAATTCACAACCCCTCATGGTCAGATGACTGATACAGACAACTGACAAAAAATAAATGAAAATCAGTGAATGAATAATACTGTGCATTTGGTACATTTGTGATCTGGGATCCAACTTGAGGCATTCTCCAGCTGTGAACATATACACGACTGTACAGTGATCCTGAAGGTAATGTACCAAATGTGCAGTCAGTTAGTGACTGCCGTTGACTTTTGGTGTGTGTGAGCCTGATGCTTCCTTTTAAAGGTAGATTCACGTGCTCATATTGTTGAAAAGTGTTGGGTAGCTGGCCAGTGGACACTCACTCCAGCAATCCATGTGGAGTGGCATTCCTCGCACCCGATCTGTGGCCTTTGAAAGGCAAATACACAATGAGATGCAGGAGACTGACAAATCATGCACTTGCTACTTAAAAAAGGTGCATATCAAAACAAACACACTGTTGGTACTGTTCTTCCTCCACGTCAACCACTGATCTCTGCAACTGTTGACCGTGAAAATATTTATAATAAAATATTTGTGTGTTTGTGATGTTGGACATTAGGCTATAGACTGGTCCTCTTAGGAGATTGGATTGCAAGAATGGATCCCAGAAGCAACTGGAGTCGCACAACGAAAATCAGAGGAAACAACAAAATACGGGATAGAGATAAATATTGAAAACAGACAAAAATTAAATTTGAGCTGTTTGTTTGTTTCCGCTAGCGATCGCTAGCTGTCTAGTTCTACACACAGTGAGCCCACGTTATGCAGGGCACTTTAATTATATCGTCAGAATTAATGAGCTGCTTAATAAAATGCAGTAAAGTAGCGTGTATTGATGTCCACTTCAAAAAATGACTAACATTTCTAAAGATCGACAGTTACTCACAACATTGACGACCAAAGCTGGGAACGCTTCATCTCCGCCATATTTACGTCGCTTGTTGTTTACGTGTTTGATCTGATCTGATAGCGTGTGTTTCTTTAGCTTCAGTTTCGTCAAAATCCTACCCAGAAACTGAGCAGCCCAGCCATCACAGCAGTGCACAACTCATGGATTGTAAATTACTTCAGCAAACCAAATGCAAACAGTAAAAAAAGGCTTACCAACAGTGTCAGTGGGCTACTAATTCAATTGCCTGGGAATCGAATATATATATTCGGATTTGATGTACTCGTTCAAAACAGCACACATCTCAGAAAAATATATAAATTACTAATATACCTTTATCTGGTTGAAACAAACAAATGGTAAACGCAAAAAAGTAACGATAAAGGTTTTCCTGACCTCTCTGAAAAGCTTTATAAGTTACAGCGCATGTGCGAGTTTCTCACCCGTCTGAAGCGCTTTACAAGCTACTGCGCATGTGCAAGTTTCTGCCGATGCGTAGTCATGTGTACGCATCAGCGTGCACAGGTTTGCGTAACATATCATACGCATGGTTCATGAGATCGGGTTGCAGTGCCATAATGGTTTCACAGCTCTGACGATGTGTTTTGTAACATCCCTAACACTCCTGATGTTGCCTTTCTGGATAACGACAGAAAACAGGTGATGGTCTTTGAAATAGGGTGTGTCAATGATGGGTATATGGACATGGCCTTTGAGGATAAAATACAGAGGATAAAGTACTGTACCAGCCCCTACTCACAAAGATCAGGAATCTGGGCTATTCATGTCGATTGATAGTACTGATATTTGGTAGTTTGGGACATGTTCTCAGATTAACTACAAGTGCGTTGCAACTGGCAGGGTTAACTACAGGTAAGTCCAAACAGCTGGCAAGATTTTGTTCTGTATCAGCAGTAATAGGCAGCCTTGCTGTGTGGCGCAGACGATGTTTCTTGTACCCATGATTGTCAAGGCTGTATTGAACCTCTGAAGAATATTTGAATCCTTTCTATGAAAAATGTGATTGGTGGGTTCAAATTAAAAAATTCAAAATGTGTGTGTGTGTGAACACCTCCTTAGTTTTTTTAATCAGTTTTTGGGACTTACTCCACAAGAATAACTTTAAATGCCTAAGGAAATGATCCCTGCTCATATAGCTGAGCTGCCCCTTCATTTTTTTCAGCAGAGCATTTGTTTGCTCTGCCAGCTGGGAATTTAGGCACACATTCTGGGGATACGCATCCAAGTTGTAGCCTTCACTGCAACCTGTAGTAACATTGAAACATAAAACGTTTATTGTCAATAAATGTAAAGGAATGTAAAGTAGGGCAGTTACTTTTATGTGAAGTATTTGTGGAATGCCACATTTTCTGAGTACCTGAATGATTTCTCCAGTGCAGGCAATCCACCAAGAACCTTGAGTCCTTCACAAAATGTGGATCCCTTCTAAGTGCGTATGTGTGGAGCTGGCATGCATTATCATACACCACCAGCTCCGGGCCTAAAACACAGCACAAAACATAATACAGGGGTAAACCAACTATGTAAAATCTTTTACGCTTTTCAATGCATTTACTTAGGTGACATTTGTTATCTACTGTGTCAGTATGAGATGCTGGTGCTAGAAACCCATATGGTATGGGTCAAACCAGAAATGACCATACAAAGAACTCTTACACTTCTGGAACCTTGTCCTGAGGATCCTAAATGGGACCTCCACAGACTCCACCTGTTCCATGATGGCAAACCCCAAACACACCCCTGCAAAGACAGCACACAAATGCACGTTAGATGACATATTTTACAGTTCATATATATTTCATATAATTTCATATATAATGTCTAATATATATATACGAACAAACGCATTAAAGACAATTGATGAACAAGGTCCATATCAATAGATATTACATACAAATGGAATGGAAAGTACATTTACCATGACCACAAAATAGGGTGAAAACACCAGGTATGAGGCTGGGGTGTCGGGTGGCCATTTTCTTGCAGTCAATTAGCCAACTGTCCTCCCTACTCATGTCGGCATCAAATATGCCCCTGTCCCTCACCAGGGGCATATTTGGGAAGTAGTCCCCAGGATGTTCTGGGACCGTCAGCGGAGTGTGAAAGGGTGGCTTCATCAGAGTGTCCCTTGCCTTTTGATATAATGCCTGGAAAATAGGGACAGCCTCTTGTGGGAAGGTTCCCATTGCCCCCACCAGGTCAAAGAACAAGGGACACTCCTCCGCCAGGATCTTCATAAGACAGGGGAGCCCCTCCACATCCCTGTAGTTGAGGGCCTCAAGCCCCTGCACCAATGTGTCCACCCGGGTATTTGGGTGGAGGATGCTGCAGGCAGGGGTATTTTTGGATATTTCCCTGAGAAGGGAGTGCTGTGGCTCCTTTTCCTGGGTCCTCCCTTCTCTAAGGATGCCCCTCAAAAGAGGGAGCAGAAATGGTGAGTGCTGCTGTGCCAGTTTCACCATCTCTGCTGCCTCTGCTGGTGTGACCGCATTGGTGGACAGAGTCACAAGCAACTTCCTGAGAGGTGCATGGGACACGAGGACCCTTTCTGAGTGACTGGTAAAAAAATTAAAAACAAGACACAATAGTCTATGGTGCAAGCTACAAATTCCTACTTTCACATTCACAGGTGATAAAGACAGTGGCTAATGACAATTTAGAAACAATACTTATGTCCCAGTATGTAGCACTCGAGTGCCATGCTGTGGTACCCTTTTAATGGCATGTCTTTGGTGATACCCCAAAGACGTTCCATCCATAACCACAGTTCTGATAAGAACAACATTGCAATTATGTTTATTTCACTTAAGTTCACATCATATATGCAAAAGGTCATGGGTGGGATAACATGTAGATATGTTTGTAAATTAAACATACTTATAATTGTCTTGGCATACTGGGCAACTGTAGCCTTCTGCCAAGTCCAGCTGGAGCAGCTCCATAAAACATAGTACGGCATCCCGGAACCTCCTGTATGATAGATGCAAGCCCTCGGGGATTGCTCCATCAGCCAGATGGGCATTGTACACTTCAGTAAAGTTGTACATTGTGGTGCTGAATATAAACACACAATGGAAATAGTTTGTAATGGAAAAAAAATATTCTAAGCTAGTGAAGACAACTTTGGCTTCTGTGGGATATCTTTTATTGTCACTACACAAGTACAGTCAAATGTTGTTTGGAACAGCCAAGGACAACATGATTGTTGACTGTGTAGGAAGACAGCTGGAATGGTTTGGTTCTAGCTCTTTCTCATTTGTCTGCTGGTATGGTATAATCTGGTTAGAAGGAAAAGGCTGTAATATCCAGAAGTTAATACAATACTTGCCTTGAGTTCAGGAAATGGTACACGTAGTCCCTCAGGACCTCATGGTGGACTAAATAAGTGCCCATGTGGAGGACAAAGTCCTCCCCCCCATCATAACTCCTTTCCCCACATGCTGGGCAAATCTGTTGATGAACTTTGTAAGACAAGAAAAAAAAACAAGAGACAACTATTATACAAACTGCACTATGCAAAGTATTCACACTACTATTCACAGTAGGCCTATATAGAAAGACCAAGACGTATATCAGCATTTCATACATACCTATCGCCTTTGCCATTGTGGCCATGGCATAAAGGGGGATGGCCTGTGTGGGGATGACCATGAGGCCATTGCCACAAGGACAGTCTTGTCCTTTGTAATTTAGGAGTATGACCCCCTCAGCGTTTCTTTCAAATGTGGAGAAAGATGTGCTGTACTGCACTTTTTGTGACATAAAAAAAGGAAATATTTTCCTGTTTCAGTGAAGTTCAGTGGAAGATATCACAAAGTCTTTCAGGTTTTCCATATTTTGTTATACTAAAATAAATCTATATGACGTAGCTGTAAAGCTGTAACGTGAACAGCATCATGAGGAGGACTGATCAAATACCACTTCTAATTGAACAAGGAAATTCATTGGTCGACTGATGGATTTATTGGTCCTTGTTAGAAAACAGCAAGATGTTTTCTAACAAGAAAAACTCCTGCAACACTGGACTATTTGACGTGTATTCAAAAGTTCAGAGAAGGTCATATCAAATTCATGTCTTAAAGATTTTCTCGGGAATCTCTACTTGTTAAATGTGCTTACATCAGTGGCGTGCACAGATAGATAGCAGATGAAATGAATGAAAGCCCAATTTTTTTTGTAATTGCGATCACACGGCACAGCACACAGTGTACACAACGACATTCAACCTCTGCATTTAACCCATTACACGTGAGCAGGGGTGACAACGGCGCCCGGGGAGCAGTGTGAGGGGACGGTATCATGTGACCATCCGATACCCTAATCGCTAGGCCACCACTGCCCCTAATGCCACTGGTAATGCACCTGCCCCTTGTCCTCTGGATGAGGCAGGTGCCCTTTCGAAAGTTCGTCTTTTTTACAGTGTATTGTGCTTCATGTTGACATGGTAATCTGCAAATGCTGGGCAATTAAAAGCGTGTCATAATAATTCCACGATATACCCACCAATCTCACTCTGTCAACATGAACGCGCAGAGCACGCGAATGCCAGGTAACACATGAATGGAGTCGAGTGTATCGTTTGCCCCCGTAGTCTAACCTGTATTTATTTGTCTCTGTTGTGAAGTAGCCTTTCTCATACAGCTCCAAACAGCTGAGCATAAATTAGCCGACTGCTCACCTGCCTTTAACGCTAGCCCAAATGAATAACAGTATATGACGTGATGGCCACCGCACACAACTGTCGGTAGTCTTTCAGTGGTGGTACAGCATGTGAATCTATCAGCAGGCTATACTTCGTCTATCTGAATATTTACAACGGTGTAGGTTTAAATTAGGCTACATAATTAACACATTTGGGTCATTCCATGCCAAATGCCCCCACTCGACCATCTCAGATTTGACTGAAAAAATGGTTCACACACTTCTTTAAACTCACACTTCTACAATAACACAGCCGGCATAAAGTGCCCTAATTTTCACTGAGCACCTGCCACCCAAAATGTGCACACCACTGGCTGAACATACGTTAATGAAGAGTTTTATTTCAAGCTTGTTTTCACTTTACATGTGATGAGAGATGTCTGAAAATGTATGACATGCAGGTACCCTTTTGTTGTCTGGAATATGAAATGGAATAGTTTGTGTAGAGTGGGCCTTCTTCCTGACATCAGGGAAGGCTGCTCCTCCCTTAAGGGCCTCCTCCACTTCTGCTAATCCATCTCCTGCTCCTTTTATGTAATCTTGGAGGAATTTAATGTGGCCACACTGGGTGGGACTTCTGGTGCACATGTGACACCTCATAGCCCCAGCATGCACCCTCACAATTCCATAGGAATTGTTCTCCATTTGCACCACAAAAAAAGTTGGTGCAAATGATACCTGCAGTACTGCTGGCTAAATGAATGGAAAAAAGGAAGGGGTGATGGATTGAAGTTAGGAACTCTGTTTATGATTGAAGATGTAAAACATAGTGATTGTATGTTACTGACATCATACCTCTTCAGGAAATGGACAGGCATAATTGTGGTCTGTAGAAAGGTAAAAGTGAATAACTTAATCAGCTCAATGTAATGTAATGAATGTTTTGCGCTTGTGTGCAAATTCATTTGTGACAATCTGTTCTATGAAATTAAGCCTTATTTCTAAGGCCATTCCTTTTCATCATATCAACATACCATTTCATATTTTTAAATAATGGCACTTATAAGCAATCACTTGACTTTATTTGAAGTATATTTAATGTATGAACAAAAGACTATATCTATATATAGACTATATAAGGCTATAGACCATCAATAAGAGCAGAATTTATTTGTTTGTCATTATGTATGTACTTAAGTTTTGGAAGTATTATGTTTTTTTCCTTGGATAGTAGTCAGCATGAATTTCTGATCATATTCTGTTTGTTGTTGGCCAACATTGGTGCGGTGTGATGGTGAAGGGGAATTAAAATGAAATCCAGCAGAAGGGACAGGATGATAAGTAGGGATAGCTAGGGCATCACCACTGAGCTTTGCTCCTTACCACAAGAGAAAAGTGAAAGTCCCATTTTCGTCAGAGTTAATTGATTTTGATGTTTTATTACATCTTTCATTACATCACAGTTAATCTGAAATTGAACAACTGAATTTCATTTGCATTAAAAAAGGGTAATTGTGACCATACCCGTGCCAAACACTTTGAAAAGCATACCTCTACATGAACATCTTTACTTACTTTGAAGCAATAGGCTATTGATGTCAAGTGAAGCATGTGAAGCATGTACATAAACATACATACACATACAGTTCTACCAAATGATGTATATTTTATTTCAGATACATACATTATTGAAATAAATAACGTAAATGATGGTTGAATGAGGACGTTGAATGTAGTTTACATATTTGTTGTGTGTTATAACGCTGACGTCAAAACATCTGCCACGTTGCACTAATTTAACAAGTAAGAATAACTACACCTATTGATAAATGTTTTTTAGTAAAACATAGGACAGCAGCAAAGAATGGATGATGCTCCTAAATCCACAGTATTTCTACTAAAACACAGCTACAAACCCATTCACTGAAATACTAATTGAATTGATAGTAAAATATTAATGTGGTGGTTCTTCTACATAAAGCAACAAAGGCCTTATTATTAACAGTTTAAAATATGCCCTACATACGAAATATTAACAGAAATGGACTAAATAATTTTGTAATAAGATGCCACAGTATATTGGCCAGTACTTGGCCAAAAGAAGCAACAAGAGTCACTTCACAATTTGTGGGCTTGCTGTGCCAGTTCTGTAGCCTGGCTATCGCGACTTATCAATGCTCTGCGAGCATTGGTCTGGCCAAGCTGTGTTGTAAACCCATTTCTCAGAAGGCGGGCTTAACCCGCCTCTTTCAAATGCCTCTGTTTGCTACTGGACAAAGCGTCAACCAATCACACCCTTTTGCCCTCTGACGTATACCCAGCGAAAGAAACTGCTTGATCCAAACAAAAAGTAGTAGTAGCCTGTAGTCAAATAGGAATGGCGTTACATGATTTTTGTCGGACTTGTGAGGTGAACATGAGAGTGGCTGGTGTTGGTCATTTAATATTGATATTCGAAAAACGAATCAGTGCGATCAAAGGCGAAATGACCACAACAACAGCGTTCTCGCAAAGCCCAATCGACTTGGCTACCAGCGGGGCTAACTGCTAAATTAAACTTTTACCAAAGCCGGTCGGTAGCATTGCGAAAACGTCCTTTCCCGCAACAAATGCTTCAAGAGCTGCCCTTTGCTGTATTTTCAGAGAGAACCTCCCTTTGAATTCATCCAAAAGAGCAGCTACAGCTGCATTGAAATCTTGCGTTTGCTCCACGTTCGCCATGTTGACAGTGACTGAGATAGATTTCCGGTCGCCAAACTACCACGTCATTGCCATTTTGAAATGCTCGATTTTCATTGGCCCCATATTCCTGCCGGAGTAGAAATGGTTTAGATAGGCAGCTTGGCCAGACTGACTTGCTCGCGAAATGAAAATGCAGCGTCACAGGCAGTATGGGAACACCCAGGCTACCAGTTCTGGGCCAATAGAAGCAATAAGTAATTTCATTGTGTTGGCCAATACTGAGTACTGGGCCAGGAATCCAGGTGACACTTAGACTACAATGTAAAGTGTGTGGGGCCATTTCTGGACTGGGGACCCAGCCAAAAGTGGGCCAACTCAGAGGCAAGGGTGTGGGCCATAATTGACCTTTTTTTTCCTAACTGACTAGCCTCCCCTGTTTGAAAGACTATCAGCCGCCACTGATGTTTAGTATAGATATACACCAACATTGAAGCATTTAAATTAAGAGTCAAATGTCATCTAAGAAATTGAACCAAGTGTAACAGGTTTGAGAATGTTTCCACTTGCTGTTGTACTTAGGTGCATAGGAAAATTGTGTTTTGGCCCTTTAAGAGATTAGTAAACTCTGTCAGGACTGACAAAGGATAATGCCGTGCCCAGTTGTCTTGCCCGTGCAAATTGTACCTCAGGATTTGTTACACTGTACATTAGTTTAAGATTTTGGTTGCATTATTTACTAGTTTATATTGTTTTTATACCATATATTATGTATATGTACCTTAAAGTGTAAATTGCAGGTTAACCACCACTTTCGATTAATGTGTATATAAAGCCCTTAGCATACGATATGTGTATTTAAAACGGTCTCCAAATGCAGTTAAATTACAGTTTTTGATGTTTTTGTGGTAGATGATTTTTATGCAAATTGTTGATGACATCATAGGGGAGTCGTGGTGAAAAGGCAGCCTTGGGATATGACATGGGACAGAGGCTGAGTAGTCCCCCTGTCGAGCCTATGTGTTGTCTTGTTTTGCTTATTTATTTATATATAAAACAATATGAAAAAAACAATATGTACATTTAACACTATCAAGCTTTGAATAAATACATAAGGTGCAGTCCAAAGTACAATAGGTGCAGTCCAAAGCACAATAGAGTCACATTGCACCCAGTATAGTCACTGGCAGCAGGGATTAGGGCTCATTCACACCAAACTCTCTGCGTATTCAGAGCGTGGCCGTATTCTGTCCGTATTCATTTAGAATGCACGTTGGCAGATGAGACCATTCCCACCGCAACCGTGTTCTGAGCGTATTCTATCACCATAGAAACATATTGTACAGACAGAATACGGCCACGCGCTGAATACGGAGAGTGTTTGGTGTGAATGAGCCCTTAGTCAGTGTCAGTGCAGTAGTATGCGGGTGATACCGTGTGAAATATGATGGAACAGTGGTAGAGGGAACACAGGGGGATAGGTGTGCATTAACTAAGTCATTCCAGACACGCTCTCACACACCCACATACTGTACGTACACATACTGTACATACACACAATCACGTATCCCTATCTAGAAGGAAAAGTTCAGTTCATGACTATAAAATAGTAAAATTCAAGCACAATTGGAGAAATAATGTAAATATTTATTTACTTTTTCTCCTTTTTTGGGTGGGTGGGGGATGGGAGGGGTGGGCTGTTAAAGCTGTTAACCTTAGCATCCATATGGAAATCTCAGACTATTGCTCATGTGTGCCTTTGTTTTGTCTTGGATGTCTTACACGGCCTGTTTTTATTCCCGAAGCCTTTTTTGAGACCTTTTTTGTGTGGACTGAATGAATATACATTTTTCTTGTTTTTTCTCTGTGTTTGGGTCGTATCTGACGAGTCCTGATGGCTGGTCCCTTTTTCCTCGTCTATATACTCAACCGTGCTGCAGAGACGGTGAAGAAAAACGACAATAATAGGTTTAGTAACACACATGGATAGTTGCTCAGCTGCTCATGACAGTGCATCTAATAAAAGCCAGTAAGGGAAAAGTCTGCACCCTTTTTTTTGTTATTGCACAAATAACGTTTCAACCATGTTCCTCAAATTCACTTCAAACACAAACTGATTGATTGAAAGTTGATGTTTAACATATCTACTTCGGTGGTGAATTTTAAGCAGCTGCATGATTCATTGAGAATTCTATGGAAGGCTTCTAGTTATTCAAATATGCCATCACAAAGGACCAGAATATCTTCTACAAACCATTTGTACAGTTTTGCACAGAAAACCTTTTTCCTGTCAATGTAAGCTTGAACTTATTTCTGCAAGTACATTAACGTTGCATCGTTTAGATTTGTTCATTTGTTATTGATATTGTGCCTAAATTGCATGTAACTTTTGCACTTTTTATTTATACATGCCATTTTTACACAACACAGGACTGCTTATACATCTGTTCTCCCCACAGGAGTAGAATGGGTTAATGTGATGGCTTGTGTTTGAAGTGAATCTGAGGATGACCAGACATGGTCGAACTGTCATTTATTTATGTGCACAACCTTCCTGTTGTAACTGATCCTCAATAAAAGCCTCACCTTTCAATGGCCAAAGACTGAATTCCCACTACTGTTTGTGATATTGTCCCCACTGCTGTTGCCAGAGTCTGTTTCTGAAAAGAAAACAGAATAACAATGTCAGCATTTCCTGCTGAAGAAAAATAGCTGATAAATGCTGAAGTGCATTTGTAACTAATTCCTTTAGGTTTGGGGATCTCAAACATTAAACAGCAGGTTGTCTTACCCTAGATTCGTCCACATCTGGAGAGGGTTCCTTCAACGCTGCCTCTGCGTTCCGTTCTGCCTCCCTTTCTCTAAGGATGTACTCATACGTGGAGATGTTCTTATGCACTACACACATGGAGAAACAAAGTATTATGCCTTATGGCTACTCCTCCAGCTGTTTGTGACCATTTTGTGGCCATTTTGACATTACCCACACATCACAAAGCAAATTCCCCTCCTTCATACTCACAGAGATGGATATGAAAGCTTAGCAGAAGGGTCATCCGCACCAGGGAAGAATCCTAGCAGCACGGTGAACCCGGCCAACACTAGAAGCCAAACTGCGTTGACCTCTACTGCGGCCAGTGGCAGAAATAGGAACCATGCGGAGCTCTTCACATCTGAGCAGACAATTACAGATTGAGACAGCAGCACTGTATTGCATGGCGTGTTTTCAATAGTAGTATTAGTGTTTACAGTATTTGGCAGATGCCTCTTTCCAAAGCGACGTACAACACTAGAAATACCATATCATAAACAAACCAAACTCGGCTAACTTACAATTTATATATATAATCAAATTGTAACGTACATACCTGATATAGTCAAATAAATAGTTATCTAGAAAAACACTTCAAAAACTAAATAGCTAAAATAAAATACTTTTCTGATTCTATTTACTCTGCAAGGAATGGTTAATTTTATGAAGCTTTAGCATTCATACTTGTTCAGTGATCACTTTGATCGTATGTTAGACAGTCAGAGAGCAATCAAGGAACCAACCCACTTACTCTGAAACTGTGGGGCAGTGTGCAGCATGGCTGGATTAAGATAGTGTTCAATTAACACAAAGAGCGCGATTACTACCACCAGCAGGAGCAAGATCACTCCGCTCACTACCATCACAAAGAAAAACCTGTAGGCCAGACCATTAGAGATACACAATTACTTATTAAAGGCCTAGTGAAATGCAACACCTTATGGCATGCAAAATCACAGTTTAGGTACTCCTTGACCATTTTCTGTGACATTCGCCGTCACACCTTTTCGCATAAGAAAAGGAGAGCGGAATTTTGAACTTCCCGCCGACAAATCTCGGGGAATTCTTTCTCTGCATGGCCATTGTGGCCGGAGCTATGTGTGACGTCACGAGTTGGACTGCTCTCGAGCTGTTTGTATTCACTTGCGCTGTTTTCCGTCTCGACTATCGAAGTTTCTCTAAAGTTTTTGAATTATTATCGGCTTTCTGGTTAGCATATATATTCATATGTGAATAGAGGAGATTGTCTGGAATCTGGCAATATAAGAACCATGATGGTGGGATATTCAGTGGCTTATCAATGTTGATAAATATGTAGTCTGTGCCTGACGGAAATAAGGGCATATGTTCCATGTAATGAAGGATGTTATATCAGGATTATACAGGATTATGGATGTTATGCAGAAATATTCAGTCATTTCAAAACTGTATGAAAGGTGTCTTGACAGAAATGCATGCTAGCAGTAGAATGGGTAAGTTCTGCTATTATGCATTGACTGATAACTGGATAATTAATATGGGCGAAGTAAAGATTTGTCAAGTCATTATATAAATAATGATGGCAAATATTTGATCCCTTGTTTTAACGTGATAAATTAACGTTATAATATGTAGGCTACTTGGTGTCGTTGGAAAGCTGAGGGTCTGTAGTTTGTAGTGATGTGCGTGTCTTATCTCTCCGATCACGGGTTCGCGAGTAATTTCATCGAGAGTAATGCATGTGCAAAGCGCTAATATGAGAGATTTTGGCGAGTCTTTAAATATTAATATCTCGCCGATACTTGGTCACAAAAATAAGCGGGAGGTCACGTTGTAAAGCCCTGGTTCTGTTGTTTTGTTTGGTATAAGTGACCAGTGATAAGCCAACGATGTAGGATGTACCGTTCCGGAGTATTTCAACAGAGAAGAATGGGTGTAATTTTGCGTCCATCGGGCCCATAGTCATGGAAGTGAAAGAGAAGAGGAAAGGAGGAGGGAAGCGGTGTATTGCTGGTGGATGCAGCAACACAAACGCCGAAGGGGTGTCGATGTGTCTGTTCCCGAAGGATAAAGGCAAGTTTATCATGGCGATTACCGATTGAGTTCTGTTTCGGTCTTCAGAGTAGTTGAAGTATTTTGCTAGGGCGTGGAAGCAAGCTAGATGTATTTGTGGCATTCTGGTTGTATCAGGTTGTAACCTGAGTAAGTGGCTGTGCGTGTGAGAGTGCTGGGATGCGTTTCCCAACACCATAGTTGCTAACCAGTTAGCAACTTAGTTGGTTGGCAATGGGAAATTGCATTGCAACCAACAAAGTAGCTAACTTAGTAAGCAACTACGGTTTTGGGAAACGGACCCCTGATCAGCTGATAGGAGTCACTAAAAGTACCCAAACAAAAGCCTAATCCCCCTATTTATCGCCCATTGCCGTGATTGCGGCCACGCTCAGCATCATGGTGATGCCTAGGCTAGACAAGGTAACTTCAGGCTCGAATCTGTAAGGTTCTATCCCATGTAAAGTCTCTTCACTCTGCTCAGTTTGTTCCTCTTCCCTTTCTGTGTCTTCTTCGTCAATAAACGGATCAGAAATGCCGGATGAGGATGAATAATCGCTAAATTCTGCGCTCTCTTCGTCGTCAACTGTATGGTCAGCCATAATGTAAACACAATCTGTGTCCAACTCGTGACGTCACGGCCTTATCGTCTGCTACTTCCGGTTGGATCAAAAGTGGTTCGCATTAAGCGCTGTTCTTTGCCAGTTTTCTCGCTGTTTACTGTGCCAAAGGTGGCATCATTTCGTCAGTCAACACAAAAATGTCCATAGAATCGATATATGAAGTTTACTTAGGAGGCATTTTTTCCTTTCGCTAGGCCTTTAAGCCATAGCTGCATAAAAATAAATAACATTTCAATTTCATACAATTCCCTGGACTCATTCTTTGTTCAGAAATAACAGTGTTACTTGGCAGATGGTGTAAAGCAAAATAAGCAGAGTGCACTCATGTTCCTGCGACCAATGCAAGTGTTAAGCCACATGCAGTGGTGGTCAAAGTCTATGACACACTTGTTGCAGACCCAGCAGTGCTTGGCTTTTGATCCTCTATAGGTATATAGAGACAATACAACAAAAGCAACATGTTTATGATAATAATATTGGTTACGATTTATTTTGTAGGACCAGTTACATCAATTAGGTACAGTGTAACAAAGTCTGTAACAATATGTAACATTGTGTAGTACTTGCACTGTGACATGGGGTTAGAATTACGCTTAGTTTGATTTGGACATTTACTTACACTTCAGCCTCACACACTGTACAGAACTCATCCTTGAAGATGATGGTGGCTCCGGTGGATGTTTGGCAAAGGGCTGCTGTAGTTGTTGGCGCGCACATTAGGGTGCGCTGCATCTACTGACACAGTTGCCACATATGCAACGAGGTGCTTAAAGAATACACTGCCAACCACCTACACGGATAAAAAGTCAAGGCAAAATTCACACACACTTGGAGAGACTGACTGTAATGGTAAGAAAATATTTACTCCTCTTCACCCGTTTTTGGGCCACTCTTCTGCTTGAAGGGCGTTTGAAATAGCGACACCATTCCCACTCTAAAATGTTGGACATAAAAAGAGTGTGTAGGCTACGTCTTCAAGTTACACTGCCTTTTGTCTCTCAATTTCTCATATTCTCATGTCTCTCATTTCTCAGGCAGCATAAAGAAAATCTGCTTTAAAATTTTAACCGTAGCAACATCCTAGCAACCACATTCACGGTGACAACCTAGCAACCAATATGGTTGCCGTAGCAACCAGCATATCAATTTCTACAACTAACCTGGTAACATTTTAACAACCAATTCCATATTGATAACCAAGCAACAACTTTAGCAACCAGCATAGCAAACACCATAAGGACCCTAGCAACCCCTGCCACTGTCTCAGGTACTCTGACAATAGCCTAGTAGCCACTTACAAAAATGACCACATAGCAACCACCATGGTAACCAACTTGATTATCATAGCAACTGACATAGCAACCAGCAAAATTACAATATAAATAGCCTAGCAAATACTGTACTTCTACAATGACAACATAGCAACAGCCACAGCAACAGCCATAGCAACCATCCATCTACCCCCATTCATCTCTCCATCTTACCCCCCGAGCAAAATGTGGTTGAAAAGACGTAGATATGACGTCTTTTTATAGACGTTTATAAGACGTCATTTAAAAGACGTTTTTAAGACGTCACTTACAAGACGTCTGCTTAACGTCATTATTTGGTTGAAAAACGGTAATAGAAAAGACGTCTTTTATAAGACGCATTTAGGACATCCATTAAAAGACAATTACTTGAAACCTTAACACCACTCATTATTCTATAGTCTATATTATCATATTATATATATATATATATATTATATATTTTTGTAAATATGAAGAGCTGTTGTCCGAATACAATAATACACTTCGAGGGCCACTATAAAAAAATGTTGGATAAAATAACAAATAATAATAATAAAAATAATAAATTAATAACAAATAAAAACATAGGAATTTGGAAAACAGCTCTTCACATGTATGCACTAACAAAAAGCCAAGCAAAAGTCAAACCAGTGTCAAAACAAATAAACTCAATTTTTTTTTTTTTAAGTGGCATATTACCATCAAACACATATTTGGAACACATGTGTGTGTGTGTGTGTCAGTGCTTGACGCTCACTTTTTTCCTTCCTTCCAAGCAGTGTTTTCTTTGAATGTGTGTGTGTGTGTGTGTGTGGCTTTTCTGCTGCCATGCTACTTTTGATAGCCTCCACCACCATTTCGTCCAGGTGCATGCTTTAAATGGTCTGCCACCGCCTTGTCAATGTCATGGTCAGTAGCCTGGCTACTCCATGTCTTTACCGCAGCTGAAATGTAAAAAGAAATAAACATATAATGCATCTGAAAACAGGCGCAAGTTCATAAATGCTTAAACAGTATTTCATTTTGCTGGTGTTGCTGTGTATGGAATGGGCTAGTTGAAGCCTGAAGCTTGGCTATTTGCACTCCCCAAATAGTTAAGGGAAGACCGCACTCTTGCTTTTTCTCTGAATGCTCCGAGCATTGAACTTTCTAAGAGAATAACCAAGAGTGCAGTCTTCTCTACTCCATTTGAATTGTTGGACGTGCCAACGATTAGACAACAGTGATTAGCCCTAATTTTGAGCACATCTACATGCAGTGGGGGGAAAGTGTTTGATCCCTTGCTGATTCTGTTGGTTTAGCCACTAATAAAGACATAATCAGTCTATAATTTTAATGGTAGGTGTATTCCAATATGGAGAGATAGAATATCAAAAAGATAAATGAACAAGGCTGAAATGGGTTGCAAAACCATAAGCAAAGACACTGGATATTAAGGAATAAACTGTTGGCACATTTCTTCCAAAATGTAAGAAATGCAAAATCACCATCAATCGATCCGTCTGTTCCCTAGACAGTAACAGTAACCCTATAGTAATCCTATGGAGGGAACTTAAGCTCCCATTTGCCAAGCTACAACTACAGTATTTTAATGATTTAGGGATGTTCCGTAAAGAAAAGTGGAGAAAAATCTTTTCAAATATGTGCACAAACATTGTCATCAACTAAAAGAAACATCTGACCTCTGTAGTAGAAGACAATGGTTTAGCAACAGAGTACTTTGTCTTCTTTGGCTAGAAGGGTAAAATACTTATTTTCCTCAATAAAATATGTAGGAGCCTAAATGCAGTCTGTTTAAGTTACAATTATTTTACATTTAAAAAGATACAAGTTCATTAATGACACAATATGATTTATAATTTCATGATTTAAAAGGTTTAAAAATATATTTGATTTGCATTGTAATAGACAGGACTTTTAATGTGATGCCTGATGCCCACTATTAGGGTGCTTTAATTTGATAGCCAGGGAGTGGGGTTAGTAGGAAACAGAAAGGAGATTGGAGCGAAATAGTTTTTTGACCTCTCTTTCTTGGCTCTCTCTTTACGACGTTTAAACTTTGTATTTTATAAATATCTTTTTTAGTTTTTGTAATGTTGCGTTAAAACTATCAAGTAAACAGTTAAACATAAAGAAGTGGACTCTTGGATTATCTTTGAAGTGTTTAAGGGATGAGGGAGTTTTGATGAGCGTCAAGCTAAAAGCTTCAATATTGGAACATAGGAACCTACATTTTTAGTCAAAAAACTTGCTCTTCACGGATTACTGGATACCGAACCTGGACTGACTATTAAGACAACGAAAATAGGATACCTCTTCACGGATTCAAAGACTGTCATTCGAAAGGAAAACGACGACTGTAAGTTGAAGTTTGCTACGGATTGGCCGTGCAACCGACAGTTAACTGAAGCTGTAAAAGGACGTCTTTCTGTTGAATGACGAAGTGGAATGTGTTGGAAAGCTTAGTGCTAAATAGTTAAGCTGACTATTGTGAATGTGAAAGACTTTGTAGAACATGGAACAGCGAGAACAGAAACGAGTTGTAAAAATGACCGAAAAGGGCTTGGAAGAACATAAATCCAGGCAAATTAATGCACGTAAGAGCAAGCTAGGCCAGCTAACTAGCATGATTAAAGAAATGGAAGAATTAATGGAGGATGACGCGAATGCTGACCTTGTGAAGAATAAGCTGCGTGTCGACTTTAGTGTTTTGCAGCAAGAATTTACGGATTTAAATTATAGTTTACAGCAATATATGAGCGAGGAAGAGTTTTTGGAAAATCAAAAGAATTATTTTGAGCCCAAACAAGCATCAATGAATGATTTCTTTTGGAAATGTGAGAACTGGATGAAAGATGTCATGAAGCGCGTTGAGCAGGCAAAGAAGCAAGAAAGTGATACAGTGCAAAATGATAATAAGTCTGTGGCCACAAGAGCTTCCACTAAACGCTCTAAAAGATCTGGTTCACGTGCAAGCATGATTTCAGCATCCTCAATAAAAATTAAAGCATAGATGGAGCGTGCATCATTAAAGGCTAAGGCAGCAGCTTTAATGGAAAAAATGGCAATAGAACAGGAGGAAGCAGAGCTTGAGGCAGAGCAAAGGAGAAAAGAAGCTGCAATCAGAGCTAAAAAAGAGATGCACGAAATTCAAACAGCACTAGCTGAGTCAGATGCAAAATTGGAAGTTTTACAAAAATATGAGGATGAGCAAGATGATGTAAGCATTTGTGAATCTGATGTACCAGATGACAAAGGAGCAGTGAAAAGTACCCCTTTGACACTGTTACAACAGGCCACGCCGGCACTGAATTATTCCCAATTTGATTCATTTAATCACAACTTGCCTGTTAGACCAAAGGGAAATTTAATTGATTCAAATAAGAAAGGCAACGATGAAGTAGTGCTTGATAGTTTATGCCAGGCCATAACCCAACAAGCCAGTGTCACAGAGTACCTAGTGAAGAATCACAAGGCATCTTTACTTCCTGATCTCACTATTAAAATATTCAAGGGAGAACCGCTGGAATATAAATCCTTTATCAGATCCATTGAACATGGAATTGAAAGTCGCACTGAGGATGACCGTGATCGTCTACAGTTTTTGCTGCAGTACACAAGTGGACAGCCACATGAGTTAGTGAAGAGCTGCATTCACATGCCATCTTCAAGAGGCTATGCCAAAGCAAAGCAGATGTTGCAAGAATATTTTGGTGATGACTATAAGATTGCAGAGGCATACATAAAGGAAGCCATGGACTGGCAAACAATCAAACCAGAAGATGGCGCTGCACTACAGTCTTTCTCATTGTTCCTTACTGGTTGCTCCAACACAATGGCAGATATTAGCTACATGGAAGATTTAGACAATGCAGCTAGCATAAAGGCATTGGCTAGCAAGCTCCCCTACAAGCTCAAAGAATCTTGGAGAAAGTTTGCCTGCGACCTGCAAGAAAGGACAAAGAAAAGAGTGAATTTCAAGGACTTTGTTGAATTTGTGAACAAGCAAGTAAAGTACTTATTGCACCCTCTGTACGGAGACATAAAAGACAACACCAGCAACACAAAGGATTCAGTTCGACAGAAACCAAAGGCACAAAATAAGGAAACACCTAAGGCTAAAAGAGTTTTCACAACATCCATTGCCTCGTCAGTGGAAAACAAAGATAAGAAGGAAAATGAAAGCTCAACATTAGACAAAACAAAATCTGTGGATGCCAATGGGAAACCATGTCTTTATTGCAGTGGAGAACATCACAGCTTCACAGTCTGCAAAGGATTCAAGAAGAAGCCACACAAGGAAAAACTTGAGTTTTTGAGAAGTAAAGGACTGTGCTTTGCATGCTTGAAACATGGCCATATGAGTAGCAGCTGTACAGAGAAGGCTCAATGTCAAGAATGTTTTCGTCCGCATCCCACCCTGCTGCACATCACATTTAAAGACTCAAAGAAAGAAACAGCAAAAGAAAGTAATGATCAGCCAGCTGATACCAACAAGCTTGTACAAGCAACTGAAGTATGTGGTGTCACCAGGGCCGGTAAAGAAGATTGTTTTCTTTCCATTGTTCCGGTGCAAGTCAAGGCACAGAAAGGAACCAAAATAGTGACGACGTACGCATTTTTAGATCCAGGGAGCACTGCTACCTTTGCTACAGAGTCACTGATGAATGAGCTGAACATGCATGGATGCCACACAAGCATCTCATTGAAAACAATGGGGAATGAGTCTGTGGTGAATACATGCATCGTGACAGGACTGGAGATCAGTAGCCTGGAAGGTGACCAGTTTATTGAACTTGCAGAAGTGTTTTCCCAGAAGGCCATTCCTGTCACAAAGGATAATATTCCACGGCAAGAGGATGTCATTAGTTGGCCTCACCTAAAGGATGTGAAACTTCCTGCTGTCGAAGCTGAAGTTGGATTATTAATAGGAGCTAACGTTCCCAAAGCAATGGAACCACTTCAAGTGGTGAGTAGTGTGAATGATGGGCCATATGCCGTGAGAACAGCATTAGGCTGGACAGTTAATGGACCTCTTAAAGGAGGCAGTGATGGACTGAGGACGAATAGATCGGCAGCAGTTACAGCAAACCGAATCTCAGTAGCTAGGCTAGAAGAGCTTTGGCATCAACAATTCAAGCTGGACTTTCCTGATGCGGGGCAGAATGAAGACATTGAAATGTCAAAGGAGGATCACCAGTTTATTACCATGGTGTCTCAGTCATCAAAACTGAAAGATGGTCATTACAGTATTTGCCTTCCACTGAGAAACAAATTACTGTGCATGCCAAACAACAGATCAGTGGCTGAACAACGTGCACTGAACTTAAGAAAGAGATTTTCGAAAGATGCAGACTATCGTGCAGAATATGTTGCATTTATGGAAGACATTGTCAAGAAAGGCTATGCAGTTAAAATAGACAGTGCTGAATGTGAACCGACTGAGGGAAGAACATGGTATTTGCCCCATCATGGAGTCAGACATCCAGTAAAGCGAAAGCTGCGTGTTGTCTTCGATTGCGCAGCAAGCTTTGGAGGAACATCGCTGAATCAGCAGCTTCTACAAGGACCAGACCTGACAAGTTCATTAGTTGGGGTTCTCACAAGGTTCAGGCAAGAAAGCATAGCCATTATGGCTGATGTGGAAGCCATGTTTTACCAAGTTGCAGTCAAAGAGGAAGACACAAATCTACTCAGATTTCTCTGGTGGCCAGGAGGTAATCACGAGAAAGAGCTTGCCGAATTCAAGATGCTGGTGCACATCTTTGGTGCAACCTCATCACCGAGTGTCGCAACTTACGCTCTGCAGAAGTGCGCAGCTGATTTTGAGGATGAATTCGGGCAAGAAGCCGCCACCACAGTAAAGAAAAATTTTTATGTGGACGATTGCCTCAAGTCAATAGCTGATGAGGACACAGCAGTTAATCTGTGCACCAACTTAAGAGGCATGTTGGCAAGAGGTGGTTTTCGACTAACCAAATGGGCAAGCAATAGCAGAAAGTTGCTCAACTCAATTCCTGAAGATGAGAGAGCACAAGAATTTCAAGACCTTGACTTGAATAAGGACAGTTTACCAATGGAGCGAGCACTGGGAATCCAGTGGTGTGCTGAGACAGATCAGTTTAAGGTCAAGATCAATCTGAAAGAGCGTCCACACACCAGGAGAGGCCTGCTTTCCTTTCTGAGCTCCATCTTTGACCCTCTGGGGTTCATAGCTCCAGTGGTACTGCCCGCCAAAAGAATTCTGCAAGATTTATGCCGGCAGAAGTACAGCTGGGATGAAAGCTTACCAGATAATGTCATAAAAGAATGGACAAAGTGGACTTCAGACTTGCAACAGCTAGAGGAGTTTGGCGTTGACCGATGTATCAAGAGAGAGGCGTTTGGTGCACCCGTCTTCGCTCAGCTACACCACTTCGCTGACGCAAGTGAAGACGCTTATGGAACAACAAGCTACCTTGTTCTACGCTCTTCAACTGGTGAGATTCAATCCACTCTGATGATGGCGAAGGCACGGGTAGCACCCTTGAAATCTCCAACCATACCTAGAATGGAATTAACTGCGGCCTCAGTTGCAGTCAAGATGGACAAGCTGCTGAAGAAGGAGCTTGAATTGGAACTTCATGACTCGATATATTGGACAGATAGCACAGTTGTGCTTAAGTACTTGAATAGTGAAAGTTCTAGATTCAAGACTTTCGTTGCCAATAGGGTGTCAGCCATTCTGCAGCATTGTCAGGCTTCACAGTGGAGGTATATCAACACCACTCTGAATCCAGCGGATCATGTGTCCCGAGGTCAGTCTGTTGAAGCATTCTTGAAGTGTGAAAGCTGGCTTTCAGGACCAGAATTCTTACTCTGTGATGAAGACCAGTGGCCAAAGAATCCAGATCCTGGAATGATAAATGTGGATGACCCAGAGGTCAAAAGAGTGGTTCAATCACATGCCATACAAGTGCAAGACTTCAAGGAGCCATTGGACCAGCTGGTGATGTATTACTCATCCTGGATGAAGCTGAAGCGTGCAGTAGCTTGGTACTTGAAATGGAAAGATCTGCTGAAAGAACTGAAGGCAAACAAAAAGACTGAACCAAGCTTATCAAGCAGGGAAAGAGTGGATAGATTCAAGAAAGATTATAAAGGAACAAGACTTGCCTGTGAAGATTTGACCAAAGCAGAGACAGAAATTATGAAATACGCACAAAAACAAGGATTCCAAGAAGATCTGAAAATGCTTAAAGAACAACAAAGGGTAAAGAAAAGTAGCTCACTTCATAAGCTGAATCCAGTGCTACTAGACGGACTGATAAGAGTAGGAGGTAGGTTGAGCCGTGCAGCAATGCCAGACGACTGCAAGCAGCAAGTCATTTTGCCAAAGGGCTCACACATTACAAGTCTTGTTCTTAGCCACATTCATGATGTAACAGCCCATGCAGGAAGAAATCACATGTTGGCTCAGCTGCGGCAGAGATTCTGGATTCCTGGAGCAAATGGAGCCATTAGGAGAATGTTATCTAAGTGCATCGTCTGTAAGAAGCTGCATGGTACAGCTGGAAAGCAACTCATGGCAGATTTACCAAAATGCAGGGTTCTGCCTGATGATCCTCCATTTACAAGAGTTGGCGTCGACTACTTTGGCCCATTCCTGGTAAAAAGAGGAAGAGGACATGTAAAAAGATACGGTGTCATTTTTACTTGTCTCGCCGTTCGAGCAGTGCACTTGGAAGTTGCGTCCTCACTTGACACTGATGCATGCCTGAATGCGATTAGAAGATTCCTAGCCAGAAGAGGACAAGTCAGAGAGATGTATTCAGACAATGGGACAAACTTCAGAGCAGCTGACAGTGAGATGATAAAAATGATAAGTGAGTGGAATACCAGCAGGATTGAAAAACACTTGCAACAGAAAGGTGTACAGTGGTACTTCAACCCCCCGACAGGTTCTCACCACGGAGGAACCTGGGAGCGGCTCATTCGCTCTGTGAGAAAGATTCTGAATGTCACAGTGAAGGAACAGATAATGGATGAAGACGGCCTCCACACCCTCTTGTGTGAAGCTGAGGCCATCATAAACAGCAGGCCCATAACAAGGGCATCTTCTGACATCAATGATTTAGAGGCCTTAACCCCTAATCACCTTCTGTTGCTCAAAGTCAAACCTGAGCTGCCTCCAGGAGTGTTCAAGAAAGATGATCAGTACGCAAACCGAAGATGGAGACAAGTCCAGTATCTCACAGACATATTCTGGAAGCGCTGGTGCAGGGAGTACCTCACACAGCTCCAAGAACGGCAACGCTGGTCAACACCTCCAAGGAACTTCTGTGTCGGAGACGTGGTGTTGATTGTGGACGACACATCTCCCAGAAACTCCTGGCCGCTTGGAAGGATCACAGAGACTTTTCCTGACAGGAGAGGTTTTGTTCGGCAGGTGAAGGTCAAGACCCGGACCAATGAACTTTTGCGCCCAGTAACCAAGCTGTGCCTGCTGCAAGAGACTGAGAAGGATTAATGGACTGTCACATATCCTTTTTTATTCTTGGATGGAGTAGTGTAGTTGTGCATTGAAGTTGGAATGTTGTTGAGTTTTGAAGAGAAAGTGAAGTGAAACTGAAAGTATAATGATAATGTGAACAAGTGTGTCATTAGGCTCCTTTAGTTGTAAGTTGTGAGTAATTGTTTCAATAGCTTTGATAACAATTAGGGGCCGGTAATGTAGGAGCCTAAATGCAGTCTGTTTAAGTTACAATTATTTTACATTTAAAAAGATACAAGTTCATTAATGACACAATATGATTTATAATTTCATGATTTAAAAGGTTTAAAAATATATTTGATTTGCATTGTAATAGACAGGACTTTTAATGTGATGCCTGATGCCCACTATTAGGGTGCTTTAATTTGATAGCCAGGGAGTGGGGTTAGTAGGAAACAGAAAGGAGATTGGAGCGAAATAGTTTTTTGACCTCTCTTTCTTGGCTCTCTCTTTACGACGTTTAAACTTTGTATTTTATAAATATCTTTTTTAGTTTTTGTAATGTTGCGTTAAAACTATCAAGTAAACAGTTAAACATAAAGAAGTGGACTCTTGGATTATCTTTGAAGTGTTTAAAGGAATACGCCACCCCAAAATGAAATTTTGTCTATCCCCGCAGTCCCTAGAGTTGGATAAGTGAGCAGAAGCGTTTTCCGGTCGACTCAGCCATTCTCCGAGTCTGGCGAGCACTGACCTTAGCTTAGCTTAGCATAGTCGATGTAAACACACGTCGCCCAATAGCCACTTGTGGCAAAAGTAAATCAACTCACTCGATTTTTTTTGTAATTACTTCTCGTGACCTGTGCATTCAGATCGAGTACAAATGACAATGCAAATTAACACGAAGGAATTTCCCAAGCGGCATTTAGATGGGGGGCTATATTTCGCGGAAGCACAGGCGAAGCACAAAGGCTAAGCACTGCTGAAAGGCTCAAAGACGCTACGTAGCCCCTGGGAACCCCATCCCCCCACTTCCCTCAACACACAAGCGTGGAGTTACTGATAAGTAGGGCAGTGACGCTGTTCCAGTGTTTGAAAGTTTGTTTTCTCATATATTGCGTAAAAATGGTTAACACCTGTGTAGCAACAGGCTTGCGAGAACAAGCAGAAGACATACATCAACACAATGTTTCACAGATTTCCAAAACCTGTGGAACGAAGACGTCTGTGGCTTGCAGCCCTCGGCATTCCATCGACGACACCGGAGAAGAAAATAAAGCAGTACAGTGTTTGCGAGGAGCATTTCAAACGGGAGGACTATAAACAGAAAATGCCCTATGCTTCAAGAAAGATGGTATTGGCACTGAAGAAAACGGCCGTCCCTTTTGTGTTTGATACAGAGGCTGAACGTAGTGCATCATCCATGCCTGTAAGTGTAATTTTTATCCTTCCCTGGGTTATACATTGCCAACATTGTAACTGCAACGTGATGTTAGTTTGGCTCACATTGTCGCTTCCAGTTTTATTACAACCTCGGCAAGCCTTCACTCTATGCACTATAAACAATCACTTTACCTGTAAGCTTTACCTGTAGCATGGAATGAATGCAGGGTTTGGTTACACTTAGCTTAGCATAATGGTTCTGTTGACTCAGAAAAAGCTAGCCTACGAGTGGATCGCATAACGTAACTGTGATAAGAAAATTGCAAAGAAGTTACTGTTCATGTAAAGTTTACATAAAAAAATCAATCATTCAAAGATTTTCACTCAAGAAGGTTTTGGCCTCTTAGAATGTAAATGAAATAATTACTCCATCAACTATTTCTCAGGGTGATCTCAGTGCTGTACAGGAAGATGAAGACACAGCAGAAGTTGAGGAGTCCCTCCAGCTTTTTGCACTTACCTCAGTCCACTTCTCAGAAGTCCAGAACTTCAAGGCTCTGTTACCTTTGCACAGCTCTGCAACACGCATGAAGTCACTGTCTGTCCTTGCACCCACATGGACACAACAACTGGTAGGCTAATGAACCTTTTCTCATGCTGTTGTTACAGGTACTGTACCATGACAACTGAAAGTCTTGACATTGCATGCATCTATTCATTTTGTAGGATACAGCATCTTTGCCCATGGTCACAGCTGTGTGCAGTCCAAGAAGAGGTATAACATTTGATGTAAGTAGCAAACTTGGATGACCAGTATTCATTATGTGTAGCTTACAATTACAGTAAAGCACATATGTAGTTATAGAGCAGTTAGAAACTTGTGTGGGGCCGACAGTTTGTCAGACTTGGGGACCTTACACCAGACGCTGTGGACAGCAGCATAGGTGCACCGCAGAGAACTGTGCTCTCCCCTGTACTGTTCACCCTGTATACCACCGATTTCAGCTACAACTCAGACTTGTCACATGCAGAAGTTCTCTGACAACACTGCAATCGTGGGGTGTACCAAGGATGGACAGGAGGGGGAGTACAGGTGCCTTGTGGAGGACTTCGTTGGGTGGTGTCGAACTAATCAGCTGCAACTGAACACCACCAAAACCAAGGAAATGGTGGTGGACTTCAGGAGATCTGTTTTTTGCAATATGTATTATGTGTATGCTACTGGACACCTTCATTTCCTTCGGGATCAATAAAGTTACTCTACTCTACTACTAACATGTTGGTGTGGGACCAGCCACGGCCTGCTGGTTAGAACTTAGAGCCATGAAGTTGCCAGTTCGATTCCAGACCAGTGGACCACGGCTGAAGTGCCCTAGAGCAAGACCCGCTCCTCCCCGGGTGCGACTGTAGCAGCCTGTAGTGTATTCTTCACCCTCACTTTGTGTTTCCCTGTGTGCTTTGTGTTTCACTAATTTATGATTGGGTCAAATGCAGACACACAATTCCTTGTGTGTGTAAATACACTTGGCCTACAAAACTGATTCTAATTTCTAATGTTTTATTGTGAAATTGAAATATGTCTATTTGTCAACAACAGGAACCACAAGATACAGCATAGGCCGAGATGGATATCAGCATGACCTCGGAACCAGCTGCTGAACCAGCAGACACAAGTTTTCTCCCATTGTCAACCCCCTCCTCCTCTACCACAGGAAGCTCTACGAACCTTTCAGGAAAGGCCACACATCACGATTCAGAGTCAAAGAACATAGCCTTCAACACATTTTGTGTGCTACATATCAAAAATTATTTACATGTTCCATTGATCATTTTCTAGTGACCTTACATAAATCCAATAACATTTTATTCAAAAGAACAATGTCATATGTGAAGACAAACTGCAAGTTTTCAAAGACTGTCAATGAAAGCAAATCTTTATTTTTTATATCAATGTTGTATACATTTTACTTTTTTACATGTTTCTAATAAAATAAATGTCTGCTTTTTCTTTACTTGTTTGGTTTCATGTACAGACATAGTTATAGTTTTACAGTAAAAGGTTTATGTATTTACAGATACAGAGCCTGTATTACAACAAAACACTAAAAATATTCCAGATTGTATATTTGTACAGAAAATGAATGAAGTACCCATAACATTTTATAAAGCCATATAACGCTAATAACTACATTACTACAATACTATATCTATTGCCTCCTGTACCTCTTGAAACCCAACGTAGACACCAGACTGATGAAAATTTCTGTCGGATTGCTGCAACCACACATTATGCAAACGATTCCCTTTACCCAGTGTCTCTCCCTTGATGGCCCACTCCAACACGATAGGACACCAACCTGGGGTCTGTTTCCCAAAACCATAGTTGCTAACTAAGTTAGCTACTTTGTTGGTTGCAATGCAATTTCCCATTGCCAACCAACTACGTTGCTAATTGGTTAGCAACTATGGTGTTGGGAAACACATCCCTGTATTGCCTGTAAAAACAACACTCTATGAGTACAGGTCTAATGCATATACATCGAACTTCACCGTAACGTAATCATGCATTTTGGTACTTACTCTGTGGACAGCTGTCCATTGGGTCCACTCGGTGTGTTTTTTCTTTTCCAGTTCACTTTATCGGGTCGGAAGAAGAAAGTGAGGACTGCAGGATGGATCATTGCAGAGAAATTTTCAGTAGCAGTGACAACTGCGTCTGCACTCCTCGTGGGAGCATTGCTCTCCATTGATGGCAGTATTTTGTCCCACTGCACAGCACAAACACTCCATTTCAGTCGGCATCGGTTGGCACACTCCACACTCACGCCACCAGTTCGTGTTTGCTCTCCTTCGCTCATCCTGATCGCTTTGAATAGTCAGAGCGTCCTCTTCCCAGACCCAAAGCTTGCAGCTCCTCTTCAGTGAACACAGTTTCGAACAGGTTGGATCTTGGATAAATCTAAGTGTAATCTAAGTCATCATCTTCGTCAGTATTTGTCGCCATTTTTACGCAATATATGAGAAAACAAACTTTCAAACACTGGAACAGCGTCACTGCCCTACTTATCAGTAACTCCACGCTTGTGTGTTGAGGGAAGTGGGGGGATGGGGTTCCCAGGGGCTACGTAGCGTCTTTGAGCCTTTCAGCAGTGCTTAGCCTTTGTGCTTCGCCTGTGCTTCCGCGAAATATAGCCCCCCATCTAAATGCCGCTTGGGAAATTCCTTCGTGTTAATTTGCATTGTCATTTGTACTCGATCTGAATGCACAGGTCACGAGAAGTAATTACAAAAAAAATCGAGTGAGTTGATTTACTTTTGCCACAAGTGGCTATTGGGCGACGTGTGTTTACATCGACTATGCTAAGCTAAGCTAAGGTCAGTGCTCGCCAGACTCGGAGAATGGCTGAGTCGACCGGAAAACGCTTCTGCTCACTTATCCAACTCTAGGGACTGCGGGGATAGACAAAATTTCATTTTGGGGTGGCGTATTCCTTTAAGGGATGAGGGAGTTTTGATGAGCGTCAAGCTAAAAGCTTCAATATTGGAACATAGGAACCTACAAAATACAAATAAATTAAAATATATTCTTGTAGGTTATTTTCAGGATTTTCTTTTGGATAGTCATCTCTCATTGTTAGAACACACCCACCTGCCATTAAAAGGATAGATTATTTCTTTAATAGTGTCTAAACCAAAAAAAATCAGCAAGGGATCAAATACTTTATTGTCCCACTGTATGTTTTTGAGCTGGAAACCAGCAACATGGACAAATACACAAAAACTTGAAATAGTTAACAATGTGGGCAATGCATCTATAATCTATGAACCCTTTTTAATGGAATTATGAGAATAAACTTTACCGTGATCACGTCATACATACCAGTGACGACAGCATATAGCACCATGGATTTGAACGCCCTCTTCCCTCCATGGCCCCTCATGTTGAAGTGGGACATGGCCCCATTGGTCATCAATCTGAAAATCAGAAACATATAAGAATGAGATTACAGTTTTCCACATGATTGTTCAGAATAATTGGACTGACACCTAACTGGTAATACCCCCCCTCCCCAATACGACCCCTATATATTTGTATGTAGAGACCCGCTTCACTGGCTCCCCGTTCAGATTTACCAAATCATGGTTACCTATTGACCAGAGGTTGAATACGATATCCTTTTTTAAAACTCACATTGAGTAACAGATTGCTAGATTCACACCACTATTTCAGACTAATAGATGGAGGCATCAGAGTTCTGTCTCAATAGACTAAGAGTGATTGTGTCATCTGAAAACTGAAAGTGTACATAGCAGGTTAATTTGTATTCAAAATAGTGAAAGAACTGTAATAGTTCAGGTGTTTTAGCCTAACCGTAAGCAGCTGACGCATTGAAGTCATTTGAAAGTTTTCTCATGTAGGCCTAGAGTTTGATAACGCCCAACGCAGCATCCCTCCCCATTCTGGAGAGATAAGCATGGGTAGCCTGCTGCATCGCTATCAGCCAGTCTTGAATGACATTTAAAACACAACAGATAGCGGATAGGCATATTGTATGTTAAATCATCTGAATGTTGATGATGTCAAGAAAGATAATTACGAGAAACGGTGCGCGGCTAAAATGTAAAATGATAAACCGTTGACAATGAAATACAGTATGGAGAGCATCCAGTAAGCTTCAATTAATAAAAGAGGGGAAATGATCTGAACATACCTTTGCAAAACCTTTGCACAGCAGTCCCTTAAGTCTTTTCCGCCGACTTTGCTAAACTGCGTTATCTGTAGAAGAAGTAAAAAGAGAGTAACACCACCTCTTTAATTATATAGTTATCCCATGCCCATCAGCTCATATCCATATTCTTTGAGCATGCCAGTTGTGGTTGAAGGGTATTTACAGTTTGGCTGGTTGTCACAACATTCCAATAGTCTGTATTGGGTCTGGCCAAGAATAGTAACAAATTTGTTTCTCAGAGCGCGTGGTTCAAACTTTGCTTACCCACCTCCCGATGTTGATTGACTTCCAAAAAAAAACAGTGACCAGAAAGCTGTTACAACCAGGCAAATTTACAGTGGGAAAAAAAGTATTTCTCATGTATCACAAATCTAGCAAATTCTCCCACTTAAAAAGATAAGTTATGTGTATGTAATTTTTATCATGGGTATGCCTAAATTATGAGACAAGAAAACAGGATAATTCATGTCTGATGTTTGTAGGGATTAAAAGTACCTTAAATTCACATTATATTTTAGCCATTTATATTGTGTCAAATTCTGTTATGCACACTGAAAAACGGCACTCTGAAATGTGAAGCAATAGGGCCACAGGGGAATAAGTGATACGTGTATATGCATATATATATATTTTACCAGAGCCTGTCTCTCCCCCTCCTCAAGATTTAATTTCTCCTCCAGCATGAGGACCTCCTCCACAGTGGCCAGGGGTTTAACATGTTGGGTGTGTCCCTTGTCCTGACAAGAACATTTCATGCTGTCCAATTTCGCATGAAGTTCTGCGAACCTCCGCAGAACCATTTTCTGAAACTCTGAAATATAAAAATATTTGAGAAGGGTGTCATCTTCTCATCTGTTCAATGCAGCCTACAATTTTATGTCATTTAGATATGCATGTAAAAGAAATCTAGCCTGCACCAATATGGCAATGTGCATTGCGTAACATTAAGCTGACTCTTATCCAAAGCGAATCCCGTTTTACTGAATGCATACATTTCAAATGCCGAATCTAGCTTTGCACCAAAAGAGCAACCACGCATATTTCACACTCAAAACATATTTAAAACATATTTAAAACATTTTTAAAACTTACTGCCCATTTCCATTGGGTAGAGGTTTCTCCCCCTCGTGGACTGACCTGTAGCAAGAGTGCACAGTTTAGTACAGTGTGTCACAGAGTGAGTACGTTCCTCACATTTCTGCATATTTGGAAATATACCTTTACATTGGACAATTAATTCCTTTCACTTTTTAACACATTGAAAAGTACCCAGCGTACAACGTATGTAACCACTTAAATGTGATGTTTACTCTAAGTAACTCAAAATACACCCATTAATGTCTCAAAAGTACCTTCCAAAAGTGAGTATATCCTATGTAAAAATCCCACAGAGAGGATAATGAGCTGCTACACTAGTCACAGTACATGTTGACATGCATGTTTCTTTTGGTGAAATTGGTTACAACCAAACATGCTTGACACCATCTAAAGCTGATGGCTAATATGGTGTCAAGCATGTGTTGTGGTAACAAATTGAGTTTTACAAATAAAGTGTCCGATTTGTAAAGTTAAGCACAGCAATGAGACTGGTACGGTTTGCGGCTGCATGAATGCTGTCAACATTTGAAAACTGACTTTCACCAAAATAAATGGGGTTAAATGCATTCAACATCGGAAAGCTAAATTTTACCTACATGTCCTGTATTAAGAGATTCACATAGTATTGTTTTCGTTATTTGATGTAGATCGACTTACTGCGTGAGGATTTCTGTTGGGCACCATGAGAGGAACCCCCTCTCCGTCCCCTGAGCGGGGTAATTGGCCTCATGGACTGACCTGTGACGACAGTGAGAGACAGTCGAATATTTGAGTCATATTCTAGGGGTCTGTGAAGTCCAAGCGGGATTCTGCAGCTTTGCAGTGCTTTCACTGCCCGCAGTCTGTTCCGACAGTTATAGACATTCAAATTGTATTGTTTTCTTTATTTGATGTGAATTTTCTTACTGTGTGAGGATCTCTCTCGCTCCTCATGTCGGGCATTTCCTCTCTGTCCCCTGGGCGGAGTGCTTGGGCTCATGGACTGACCTGTGACGACAGTGAGAGACAGTCGAATGTTTGTGTCGTATTCTACATATAGGGTCGTCTGTGAAGTCCAAGCGGGATTCTGCTTTCACCGCCCAAAGTCTGTTCCTACAGTTATACATAGAGACATTCATATTGTATCGTTTTCTTTATTTGATGTAGATCAACTTACTGCTTGAGGATCTTGGTTTAACCCTTTGACTAAAGTCTCCTCTCTCGCCCCTGGCCGGAGAGGTAGGGCTCATGGATTGACCTGTGATGAGAGTGAGAGACAGTCAAATGTTTGTGTCATATTCTACATAGTATAGGGGTCGATGACATGGCGCCAATCTTTTTGTGTTCCTTTCATTTTCTATAGAAGAATAAACATCTTACAACTTACTTGGATACATTGTGTTCTTGATGACGAAGTTGAAGTTATTGTACTTTTATGATTTTTTACATCTGACAGTATAATGCTAAAAATGTCAATGCAGCAAGCAATATCCCAAAAAAATCCATTCTTAAGTAATACTGATATAATCTCTTTTCAAATTATGGAATGATATTAAGAAACTGTTTTGGGCAAACACACTTTCACTGTTCAGTTGAAAGTTAATACCTAACATTCTGTATGTGATGTAAATCTTCTTACCGTGTGAGGATCTCTTGCTCTCCTCATGTCGGGAGTTTCCTCGGTGTCCCCTGGCCGGAGAGATTGGGCTCATCGACCGACCTGCGACAACAGTGAGAGACAGTCAAATGTTTGTGTCATATTCTACACAGAATAAGAATTTTTAATGAGAAAGGATCTCATCAGTGGAATGAGTATAAATGGGGCTAATCAAGGCGTAAACTGTAATAAGAGTGTGTGGGGAACATGTTGCTGCTACACCGAGGCATATAAATGGTTATTTGCTTCATTTTATGTAGGTAAACTTACTCCTAAAGGATTGAGAAGGTTGTGGAGGGGGATCTGGCAGCAGCCTTGCCTTTTTGGCTGTGTAGAAATTCAATGTATTCATGTAAATCATCCACATCCAAACTTTTTTAAAAGAATAAAATCCAGACATAGTATAACAGAAACTACACAATAGGGGTGAAAAGTATTTTGAAATTCTTAAGGATCCACAACAACCCCTGAGAGAAAAGTAACAGACCTCAAATCTTACATATCAACACATTGAATGCAGGTTAACTCAACCTTTGGTCCCCCACTCAGGAGAGGTGTACAGGTTGGTGTTTACTTCATCTTAATGCAAAAAACTTCCTTTTTTACGTCAGAGGTCTAGATTGCAGGCATTCTACACCAACATTCGAAAACAACTCTGGCAGTCAACATGTTAAGGAAGGGCATGCACTCACCTTTTTTGTGTGCATTTTCCTCTTCCGATAGTACTGGTTCTAATAAATTACAACATAAATCCAGTTATCAGTCAATGCATAATAGCAGAACTTACCCATTCTACTGCTAGCATGCATTTCTGTCGACACCTTTCATACAGTTTTGAAATGACTGAAAATTTCTGCATAACATCCATAATCCTATATAATCCTGATATAACATCCTTCATTACATGGAACATATGCCCTTATTTCCGTCAGGCACAGACTACATATTTATCAACATTGATAAGCCACTGAATATCCCACCATCATGGTTCTTATATTGCCAGATTCCAGACAATCTCCTCTATTCACATATGAATATATATGCTAACCAGAAAGCCGATAATAATTCAAAAACTTTAGAGAAACTTCAATAGTCGAGACGGAAAACAGCGCAAGTGAATACAAACAGCTCGAGAGCGGTCCAACTCGTGACGTCACACATAGCTCCGGCCACAATGGCCACGCAGAGAAAGAATTCCCCGAGATTTGTCGGCGGGAAGTTAAAAATTCCGCTCTCCTTTTGTTATGTGAAAAGCTGTGACGGCGAATGTCACAGAAAATGGTCAAGGAGTACCTAAACTGTGATTTTGCATGCCATAAGGTGTTGCATTTCACTAGGCCTTTAACATTTCACAAATGCAATGTGGCAATGTTTTCAATGGGGTGAATTGTTAGCCTCTTTAAATAAACTTGCCTTCCAAAAAGTCTGCATAAGTTTTTCTTTTAATTTTCCTTTTGGTAGGAAGTGGAACATCTTCAGTGTCGGTTGGTGCAGAGGATGTGTAGCTGTACTCCAAACACTCTTTTTTACTGTCTGTGATGGAAGTTGTACATTCATGAAGCCTACACATAGAATACAAATATAACAATATAGAGGAAAATACATTTTTGTCGTCGTCACATACCTGAAGTGATTTTGACCTTTACCAGGGGAAATTCGAACCATTCCGACCCTGGGCACTCTTGGTTCTGCATTGCCTTCTTGGTAGCCCTATCGTCTCCTTTTGGCCACCTCACTGTTTTTCTTCCTTCATCAACCCATCCCCTTGGAATAACATCTTCATAATTTTTGTCCCCTTCCCGCCAAACAGCCCTTGCAAAAGCCATGATCTGAAATAGAAAAACAAATTTTATGGTGTAGCACTGAAATATTTTGTTGCAAAATTTGTTTTCATGGTGACATGATTCAATTACCATAATTTATGTACCTTGTTTAAAAAAACAAACAAAAAGAGGCCATTTTTAGTGCAGGTGTAGAAAGGGTATGACTGCATGCCCCCCTTTATGTGGGAGGCATACCGCTTTCCTTTTTAGGTCTCCAAGATGAAGAGTTCGCCTTCGTGCATTGTTGCGTGCTGCATTGCCAACAAAACAAATGTTAAGCAACTTTGACTGACATGGTGTTGTGTACAGGTCGGATGTGCATTGTTCAGGAATAATCCTACAGCTGAAATATCCATTTTCGGCAGGCTCTTCAAGGAAAGCGACACTGTTATCGCGTAAGATAAAACATGCATCCTTAGACCTCACTGAGGCCATAGATCTTCCTTCGTTTTTTTTCGTCAGCAGCAGATCCGGCCTCTCTGCCAGTCGTTTCGCAACCTGCGTCAGTGGGTCGTGGCTTGTTCTGACCATTTTTTTTAGGCTGTGCATGAAGCTTTCAAATGGAAATGAAGAGAGCTCATTTAGAGAGCACCCAAAGTGTGCGACATCCTCATGTATGTGCTTCAATGCATGTACATTATATACGGTGAAGTTGTCTCCATATACAGCTTGACATCTGTTGACAAAATAAGTCAGCAGCTCTGCAGCGTATTGTAGGTGGGAGCTCCTCCTGTTTGCATCATCACTTAGTAGGATGGACATTCCCACGGACAGGCAAAGGAAATGATTGTACACATCTTGGCTCACTAGCCCACGGAGGATGACAGGTCCTGTGTACAGCAGGAATTGACGGAACTCTGTCGCCTTCCATCTGTCCAGCTCATCAATTCCCCTGGGCTTCCTTGCCACCTCAGTTGGCATGTGATTCCTCAATGCCACAAGTGCTGCAGACAGTTCAGATCGTTGCCTGACAGAGAGTTTCTGGGGGTTGGTGACACGGCAGAGATAAATGAGGACTCGTCTTACAACACCAAGACACACAAGGTGCATGTAGTCCAGCACAAATGATGTGACACACTTTACTCCTGCCCTTAACAGCGGTGTCTCTCCAATTTGGTGCCCCTCATATTCCCCATGGTAGAACTTTTCATCGGTCCTTGCAGGGAATCCGTCTTTGGAGTTGTACACCACTCTGCCATTCCACTCACCCACCTCCTCACACCTCTCGCAGCTGTTGTAGCCTGTATGGTAGATGATGCTTTTCAGGAAAGCCCTAGCTGGTGCATCACAGACAAAGGCTTTCACTGAAATCTTCACTGATACCCCATTGTGTTCCATGCCAATTGTAGAAAGCCTATTCATCTCCTCCACAAAGTCTTCAAGATAGTCTTCAAGAGGCAGAGGCTTCGATTTTCCACTGTAAAGTGCCACAATGAATGGATCACACCCTTCTGCCTTTGCCAGGATGGGCCAGAACTGAGCCCCACTTGACTTAAAAATCGGCAGACCATCCACATTGACGCTCAATGAAACGTTTGCAGGAGCAGGGGAGTGTATTAATGTCCTTCGGACACCATTTTCCATACCATAATATATGTATTGGCCGCCACAAAGCTCCTTCAGGCTCACTTCCTTTGGAGTGGACAGAAGGGTCCTTGAGTCTTTTGGCAAGTCCTTATGTCCGTGACATCGCAGAATCTGCAAGAGCTCATTCACTGCTTTCTGCGTCAATCTGTTGCCCAATGCCCACTCTCTCAGGTCACACCCTAGATCTACTTCACTCCCTGATTCTGGTGTTGTCTCTGGGAGCAAACCAGTATTTGGTGTTGTTTCTGGTTCACTCTTGGATTCAGGCCACACAGCTTCCTCATCATCACTACTACCATCATCACCATGGTCATAGTCACCACTACCATCACCCCAATCATCACCACTACCATCACCACCAGTGTTGCTGATGTCCTCCTCATCATACATAGACTCTGACGCATCAGCATCCTCAACATCCTCAACATCCTCAGCAGCCCACCGATTTGCAATCGCCTCTGTCCTTCTCCACTTTCTACGGTATTCTGCCATGTTGAAAGCCTCCCTCTCAAGATCTGTACAAATACGACGAAGTGATTGTTTAATTTTCGGCAGTGCATGTGCATGGTTTTGTTAACCCCAGTGTTCTTTTGACACATGACCTGAAATGAATGTTTTTTTTTTTTCCTGACAGCTTTCACAGCTGGCACTATCACTTGATTTTGTTATTACCAATGTGATTTTGACAGAGGAGCTACAATGAAAGGTGCCAATCATTTGTCTGATCACTAGGACTAAGCCTGAGGACCTTACACTTATTACCTATCCATTACATTTTTAAAGTTGTTTCTGTTTTCACAAATATGACAACTGTCACGGTTGATTGTATTCATGTGCGCAATCTTTTCTTGGTCATCAGCGCTATACCTGACTTTTATTTTGACACATCTACTTCAACTCGGAGAACTCCCTTGTTTACAGTCTATGAAGAAATCGCGGATACAGAGGATAGAAAATTTATTTTTTATTAATGATTTCTATTTTGAACAGTATTTACATCTAAATGCAAGTATTTCACAATTGAATAAAAGTTGCCAGTCCATTTTCAAGAAGGTGAACAGTTTGAATGTCAAGCTAACTTTACCGCGGTTATGACCATGGCATTGCAGCGGGTGCAAGATACTCAATTTTTGACGAACGTTCCCTAGGGAAGCAATACCTGGGACTAGCTAATGCTAGGTTGTCCCCAAACTAGTAGAACATTTATGTACCGGTTATGTTTATGAATTCATAAATTAATTGAATCGTCAATGTCAAATTAGATTTTGCCCTGATAACAGACCAGTTAAGATGTGTGTTTCCCAACGCGCCTGTTACTAACACTAGAGTGCGCGTGCTGAGAAAGATACATTGTATTCCAGTTGGTTACGGTTGGCTACTAGCTACGGCTAACTGTGAAAAGTATTATACACGGAATCCTGAGCCCGATTATTCATATCATTTATCAACCTTTATCAATTTTCCTCTGGGATCAATAAAGTTACTTAACTCAACTCAACATGACATGACATGACAACATCCACCATAGAGAAAAGTTCCTCTGGAAATTTACCTCGGTTACACCGATAGTCAACATGTATCAATAATGAAGCGAACTCGGAAAAATATAGCCAAACTTAATTGCTAACTTAATGAAACACAACACAGTCTTGCCACTTTTAGTCACCTAAACACAGTTTTTTAATAAACCTCCGAAATATGCTAGCTACCTCCAAGGGTTACCGGGTTACCTCAGGAAACATTACCGTTAGAAACAGAAACGTAATTACAGATAATATCACCAATACATCATCAATACAAGTTAACTCAGAGAAAGAAAAATATAATAGCTTACTTACCGAAAGGAAAAAACCCAAAGATTCTGATTCTCCTTTCAAACGTCTCTGAAAAAAACTCAATCTCTCTCTCTCTCTCGTCGCTGGTCGTCTCTCTGTCACTGGTCCGTGTGTGATCCTGTCAAAAATTCCCAGCCAGCTGACTAGGTAAACGCGCATGCGTAGCACTATTGTTGCTGTTGCTAACTCAGTCAGAGACGTTCGAAAATCTTTGACTCAGTGCCGCTTTGGTATTTTGAAAAAGCCCCCACCAAAGCAAAGCATTATGTTTTATACGTTATATATGTTGTATATAGACCTGTCAGGAGGACACATATTTTCGGGTAACTTTTCCACCTGGGCAGTGGCGGATTTAGCAAATTGGGGGCCCAAGGCGAAGATATGTATGTGGCCCCCCCCATACGATTAAATGTGTGAGGAAGAAAGAGTGTGTGTGTGTGTGAGAGTGACATGTCTTTGCCAAAATGCCAGGAAAACCAGTTTATTCAACAGTTTCAAACTATCAAACTACAAATATTCTGCAAACATATGTAGATTATTGTGTGTGTGTGTGTGTGTGTGTGTGTGTGTGTGTGTGTGTGTGTGTGTGTGTGTGTGTGAAAGAGAGAGAGAGTATGGGTGAGTGAGTAAGTGAGTGTGTGTGTGTGTGTGTGTGTGTGGATGGGTGTATGAGTGACAGTCCATGACAGAGAAGAGAAATTGTTCTCCACATAGTCCCCTGACCAGAGGCGATTGCTCTAAGACAACAAGGGAGGCTCAGCCTCCTCTAAAAATCATGGCGAAAGTACTACTGTGTTGTACTATATTTACTATACTGTATTTACATTGGTATTTCATCTCCAGCATTGTATAATGTGTTCAAGACAAAATCGTTCAGCAATTAGTTTCCACAGTTCGTCTGTTTTTTTTTTTTTGACAACGTGATCCGGTCCAGCCTCACTGGACTTCAATGGCACTTGCAGTATGCTCTCTTTCAGTGCGAAAACCTAGACGTTTATTGGACAAACGCTGAAAAATCGTCACTTCCAGGGAGGCTCAGACTCACTGGGAGTGAATGGAGAGGGCGGGCTAAACTGCTTCCTAGAGGAGGCTGAGGCTCTGTGTGGTGATTGGAGGAACTGTTAAACCGGGAGGATTTTTATTCATTGACAGCTTCTTAAAAAATATTTAGGTATAGCAGACAGGTATAGCAGACAGGTATAGCGGTGGATTTCATGCTGCTCAGTCAGTACCATAAATAGGGAAGTGGTGAGAAATCTCCATTCGTTTTGCCTACCATTCACTAGTGTCTTTGTACATAATTTAGTAAATAAAGTGTAAATATGGTGTTATTAAGTTTGATACCTGTTTTCATTTTAGTTTGAAAAGTTCGTTTATTATAGCCTGTAGAGGGGGGAAACTAGCCAGCTAGCAAGAAAGCTGTGCATTATGGCGGCTAGCATTTTTTTATTTGATTTAAGCGAACAAATTTGATGGTCTGTCCTGCTGTTTAATTCAGATTTTCTCTTTGTAAGGAAGACTAACGCCTAACATTGATTTAGTTAAAAAGGTAGGGGGAAATCATCGTTGTTTTCAGCTCTCCTAGTATGACAAGGTCAACTGGCTAACTGCAGGTGCAGCTGTAGCACAATGGGCTAAAGCTAACTTAGCAACCTGGTCTACTTGCCATCGAGAGTCCCTAGAAAAGATGTCCAGCTGGTATGACAGGGTAACAGACAATTTTTTAGAAAAAAAGAAAGGAGGGCAGTATTTTCTTATACATAATATTGCTGTGGTGGTGGTTCTTCTGCATAAAGCAACATAGACCTTATTATTAACAGTTTAAAATATATACTACATACAAAATATTAACAAAAATAGACTAAATCATTTTGTCACAGTATATTGGCCAGTAGGCTACTGGGCTAAAAGAAATAATAAGTCACTTCACAATTTGTGGGCTTGCTGGGCCAGTCCTGGGCCAATAGAACCAATAAGTCATTTCAGTGTGTTGGCCAATACTTAGTACTGGGCCAAAAGAACCAATGTGTAATTTCACAATAGGTGGGACAGGAACACAGGTGACACTCAGATGTGTGTGGGGGCATTTCTGAACTGGAGACCCAGCCAAAAGTGGGGCGACTCAGAGGCAAGGGCCATAATTGACATTTTTTTCTATGTGCCTAACTGACCAGCCTCCCCTGATTGAAAGACTACCAGCCGCCACTGCCCCTGACTCACTATATATTAGCCACGTTCTATTCATTCTATTCATTTTCTCCACATTTTTCATTTGGATGCAGTAATTATTACTGCTGAATCTCCGTCCCTCTTGATTTTTGGGGAATTCTTTATTAACTTGCGTTGGACCTTTGCGAACGATTGCACAACGCTCCTCGTCTGTGAGCTTTTTATGCCATAGAGCAGGGCCATCGGAGAGCAACACTGTGTTCACGTCTGTGGGAGGAGCAGCAACATCTGCACAGCTAGGGCCGGGGAGAGGGCTAGAAGAGCAAGACGTTTGACTCACCAAATCGCTGTCGGTAATGTGGGGCGGCAACAACACGATAGCCACTTCATCTAGCGCCACTTCAGAGTTAGTAGCTACATCATGCGCAACGTCATTATCTCTATCTGTATCTATGTCCCTAGCAGGTGTGAAGAAATGTGTTAACTTTGGCAGCGTTGCCAAATACTTGTCACAATCTCTTTTTTTCTTTCGTTTGCTAGAACCGCTTGGATATATCCGTTTCATTTTTAACTTTCACTTGTGTGTTTCCCGCTGGACACCGCTACGAACTAGTGGACTAGTCCAATTTTTTTTTAGACTTGGGGGTGCATGTGTAGGGAGAGCGATAACAGTGACATTGGGTTTTAACTACTATTTCAATGTTTCGACGTATTTCTTTTAAAATATTAATAAAATTGGCCATGCATTTGAAGCACTCATGATGATGTTTTTTTTTTCTTCTTTTTTTTTTTTGAGGTTGGTTGGGGGCCCCCCTACTCTGTCCGCTGGTGGGGGGCCCCAGGCAGTCGCCTACCTATGCCTCTATGTTAAGACCGCCCCTGCACCTGGGCCAGGACAATTGACCCGTTTGGCAGGCCCTGTCCGTTTTGATTTTTAAAGACCATATCAGATCCGACGGCCTCAAACGTACGTGTCTCTATTTGGTCGAAATCAAGTTCATGAGAGGCCGACCTGATATGAACTTGATGTAGACGTCTCTATTTGGTTGAAATCAAGTTCGCGACGGGCCGACCTGATTTAAACTTGATTTAGACGTCCATGGACGTCGGGTGCTCGGGGGGATGCTGTTGTTGTATGTATGTACATGTGCATATACTGACTTATTATTGAGTCACCCGTCTTCGCCACCCCAAACCAAATCCACTAAGGCATAATAGCCTAAATCGCCGGCAAAAATAGAAACGGATAGGACCACGGTCGCCCGTAGTTCCACATGCTGTGTGTGTTGCGTCATTAAAATCAATGTTTTATTTTATTTTGCCATCGCTGGCGATAAAAATCGTCGTCGCGTTGCATGGTGTGTGATGGCCGCACAATAGGTGTAGGCCATGTTTTTGCTTATAGTTAAATAGGCACATTGTAGGCTACAATGTAATACATTGTATAAGAATGTATTGATTTCATGCATTCATCACACAACGTGCTGCGTCTGTAGGCCTATGCTGTCCACATCAACGCCCACTCGCAGTACTCACAACCTTTCGTCCAGCTATATCCATTATTGGTGTGCATTCCTTTCAATTAGCATGGTCACATTTCCTTAACCTAAAACCAGGACAGTATGTTCGTGCACTTAATGCGCGTGCACGTACGTGTTTTTTTGTATTTGGCTATCATTTTCATAAGCGCACGCACTGTTCACAACGTAGTGTCAGACCTCAGGGTTGCATTCATACCCTACGGTGGTGAAGAAATGTTTCCTCATAGATTCCTCATAGTTTTACAATGTAACAGAAATGTTTTTCTAACCTTTATAATTTTCAATGAGTTTTAAATGCCATTTACTGAAGCCCTTTTCTGCTTTAAATAATTCATGTAACATGAAGGAAAGAAGTGAGCTGATTAAGTACAAATTTATTTGTGAAAAAAATCCCCTTGGCATTATTCCTCATCGCTGGCTTCATCATCTTCGGTGTCTGTGTTGTGGACAATGAAATGTAATTTGCATTCACCTGTGCAACTATGCTGGGCTATTACATTCGCCAGTGCCTCTGACTCCACTTTCAGTGAGGCAGAGTGTTGGGCCATCTCTGCCTCCAAGATAGACTTCTCCTCTACCAGTCGCTGCCTGTTCATAGCGAGGTCAAATATCTTTTTTTTTGGAGGAGGTTCCCTCTGTCTGTAATACTGTTATTATATTTTATCAGTACCACAGTATAAGGATAGTCACAGAATGAGCTTTTGAATACTTTGGTGTCATGGTAACCACACCTCCTCCACTCCAAGGCCACAGCTGTACATCTTGGGTGTTGATGTCCAGGTTGGCCATAACACCGTCTGTATCGATATGCTCCACCAGAGGTGTGGAGTTGTATTTCATGACCAGGTCCTTCAGGCTCGCTAGCTCCTCCTGTATTTTTTTCCGGATACGACCCCTCAGTTTGTTGGTATCTGTCAGGTGAAAAGTGCATATTATCATGCTGATAATAATTTGAAATGACCTAAATTAAATATAAAATGCTCAAATGGGAAGACATTGGGGTAAACTTACCATTTTGTCTGTACAGGTCCAGCTTTCGCTGTTTAATGGACAAGAACGTTGTTTCTATTTTCTCCTGAAGAGGACTGTTGGTGTCAGAGGCTACAGATACACACACAAATTTATTAGCAAATTCAAAAGAGTAGATGAGGGCTTATTACAGAGTGATTAATGTGTGAATAGTGGTTAGCATATACTGCACAATAACATTTCTGGTGTACAGCATGAGTGGACCAGTATTAAAAGTAAATAATCATAGGTAATAGAAACTTATGATGAAACCTCTTCAGCTGCTGCAAATATGCCTACAATGACTCTTTATTATATGTATTTCTTGAAAATGTTCCATCAATCCACTGTCAGTCTGAGCTTTTATTAGTATTCATACCATTTTCTGCCCACTGACGGACATCCTCAACGTACCCCACAACTTGTTGCTCCCCGATAGCCTGTATAACACGCTCCAACTGCTTCACTACCTCTGCAGTCTTCTGTAAGGTCTAGTAAAATACACATTCTGACATACCAAAAAGGAAGCTTTGACTAACAGTTTATATGTCAATGTCTTTATGGTGATATACCTTGCAGTAACGTTGGGACATGTAATGATTTAAATTCTCCCTTTTCCTCTCGTTCCACGCAATTGCCTGAATGGTGATCATGTCCACCCGCGCTAGACAGTAATATTACCAACCTTGTGAATCTGTTGAACTTTGTGAATAAGTTTAAACAAAGTAAAAAGGGGTAACTACTAACCTGCCTTTGTCATGTGTTTCGTGGTGAAGCCAACACGTGACATATACGAGTTGACCTGTTCAACCTCCTCCCCAAGGGTTTTCCCTGCCCCAATTTGGTTCACCCCCCCCCCCCCCCCCCCCACACTTCATCTGCAACAAATATAGTTGTATAGAGTTTCCTGACTGTGAGTGTTCAACGTTTTCATCTTAATCATTAGCTGTCACAGAATGCATTGTGTGATAATTTCAGTATCAATATTAGTTGTGTTCAGTCAGTGGCAACAATAATGGAATTAGAAGACCTCAATTAGCCAGATTCTCAGCTGATCCCAAACTGCTTTTCCAAATGGGAAATTCCCTCTGTCAGCCAATTTGCAACCCACCTTTGCTCCAACTGTTCTTTGGAGTGTCATGTGATTGGCATTTACTTTTACATGAACGGGCAGGAGAATATTGAGTTGTACTGACAACACAACTGTATACTATCTGACAAGTTAACATGCACATGTACGGATTATAGAGTGTTACATAGAAATAGTGAAATTACCTCACACTTCAGGGAGTGGGCCTTCGCATGCATTACCGACAGGAAGGGCTTTGTTTTTTCGGACAGTTCTTTAATGTCTGCCCTGGCGTCTCCTACCCTGCACAGTATGGCCCTGCACAGATATGGCAGTACTTACAAAGTCTGCCCTCAATTTCCTGTGGAGGAAAAGAGGGTACGCAAAGATTTCTCCACTACACATATTGAGGGCCCCCTGGAGAAATCCGTGCCTGCAAACCGCAATCTCCAGGCCTTCCTCATCGAGCCTCGCTCTCGATTTTTGGGACGTTTCCCGAGCTGCTGACCATGCTGTATTGCCACAGCTTCCTCTACCAGATTTCTGAAAAAAAAAATCATGAGATTAATCAGTAATACATGCAAATAAGTTCAGAATAATTTATTCAGTCAATTGGTAGGAGGTTTTTACATGAGTGGTCACAGCTCTTATTGTATCCACGAAGTTGCCAACTTCATCATCTGGGGCCACAAACACCCCATGAAAAAGAGCTTTGTCTGTGTTCCTGAAATGAAGTTGTGATATAGTCAATGTCATTTCAGAAAAGTGGGATAAACTCGTATATGTGACAAAATGTTTAATGAGCAGTGTAAAAGACCAATGGTTCCCAAGAATTACATTGTAGATCAAAGGTAACAAGGCCCTTTTCATGAACGGTGAACTGAACTCAACACATTGATAACTAAAGAACATGAGACCATGACTATTGTGGGATTCTATATCACTGTACACATGTCAGATCCTGTGTAAATTCAACTATATAACCACAGATGTGATGCATATAAAGTGGAAAATGGCATGGACCTACCCCTCTTGCTTTCGGAAACGATATAGTTTCCTGTTCCCATCAATGGCCACAGCTTTCTGATGTGGACTACAAGCTGGGCACTGAAAGCCGTCAAAAGCCTTCATTTCCCCCATTTTATGTTCGACATGAGCCCACTGCAGAAAGCTCTTCTGGAACAGGTCACTGTTTATTTTGCCATTCTTAAAATGAAGAAGTTACACATTCACTGTATGTGATATACATCCACAAGTATGTTTCTTTTTAACCAACTTCTCTGTTGCAGCTTTGCACCACCCTGGGTTCGAACCAGGATACAAGAATAAGGATCTTGCATGGGGCCACTCCACCAGTGGTGCTTCAGCAGCTACATCATACTGTCCATTTTCAAACCCTTCAATCTCTGCTTAAATTATGGAGGAGTCTTAATAGTATAAATGGCTACAGTTTGAGATTTAATTAATGAATTAATACAGCTGAATCCGGAGTATATTTCCCATGCTCCGTCACAGCTCTTTACTGTGATATATGATACATGATGCTAAAAAATATTAATGTTGCATTAACCAAGACAGACACAAATTAATTCTTTCACATGAAAATATTGTTATATACTTACACGACCAAATCGGACACGTCTCCGTTCCAGCATTCTCAAAAATGCTCGCCTCGATAAGCCTGGAGCAAGGGCCTTCAGGTCTTGGTAAGTCCTCATCACATCAGTGGTGAAAACTGTATTCAGACTGAGGGTCCCAGGCCAGTACCCATGCTCCAGCAACTTGCTCAAGTCTGGTGTCCACTGCCTTGAACATTCACAGTCAATGAGAGGCAGGTGCACATCAAATCGACCTGCAAATAATAAAAGGTAAGGCAAAGTTATAACTAGTAATAAAAAAAAAAAATATATAGCTGCAAGCAGCGATGAGGGGCCAAGCAGCGAATAAGACCCAAGTTGCCACTCCAACAGAATGAACTCAGGCCACAGAGACGGTCATAAGCACCCAAAAGAAGTTTCACACCAATACAGCTGAGTCTGGCTGAGATATACTGTAAGGCTGCATTCTGTTTGGCGGCTTTGCCTTCGAATTTGATTGTCTGTGAGTGCTGAACGGTTTGACAGACAATAAAGTCACATCATCAATTGTGTTAGGCATAGTCCAACGGTTTGTGTGTGGCTCGGTCGAAAGATCAAATATACGAATTTTTATGAAAATTGGTCAAAAATTGTGACCTGTGAAAATGTAGTTTCACTTTCGACATTTTTGAAAATGGCAGAAAATCTTTCCAGGCAAAAACTGACGTCATAGGGTGCGTTGAACTCGGCATGGTCCACGATTTCCAAATATTTCAGGTTTTTGAAAATTGCATGTACGGTTCAAAACTTACATGCAGAAATGTACCTCCAACTTTGACCAGTTGGTGGCGCTAGAGTGATTGAGGTGGCAACATGAAACTTGTTGAAAAGAATCATGGAATTGTACAGAATAAGTGTGCCAAATTTCACAACTTTTTACCTTACTGTTCTATGGGCTGCCATAGACATCCCATTCAAAATAGCTTGTTGTCAGATATGACAAAAAAACACATTTCTGCTCATTTTAGCGCCCCCTAGTGGCCATATTGCACCAAATTCGGTGTGTCCCCTTGGGAGGTGGTGTAGTGATACACTAGTGATGCACTACTAAATTCAGTAGTGATACGTCAAATCAAAAATCCATCTGATAACTTTTGTGCGGCTCGGTCCAAAGATGCCATGTACCAATTTTCATGAAAATCGGTCAAAAATTGTGACCTGTGAAAATTTTGTTTTACTTTGGAAAATTTGGAGGCCAAAATTGATGTCATGGGGGTTGTTGAACTCAGCCTGAAGAAAGGATTCAGAGGACATGATTTTTTTGTTTCAAACCAAAATGCAGTCACAGATATAAGCCAAAACACAAGTTTGCTTATTACAGCGCCCCCTGGTGGCCGAATGACACCAAATTTGTTTTGTTTATTCAGAATGTCATATTGTATCACATGACCAAATTTGGTAATGATTTGTTAAAGCGTTGCCAAGATATAAGCTTACTTCCTGTTTGGTGGTTTTCCCGCTGAACTGGATTGGCTGATGTGAAAAGCTGGATAGGCCATTATTGGGACATGCCAAACTTTGATCAGAAATGAAAATAAAGTCTTATATGAAAACACATAAAGAGATATGAACCAATATGAACCAAAAAACATTTTTGCTCATTACAGCGCCCCCTAGTGACCGAATTACACCACATTCGGTGTGTCCCCTTGGGAAGTGGGGTAGTGATACTCTACCAAATTTAGTAGTGATATGTCAAAGGGCTGGGGAGATATGAGGTCACTTCCTGTTTGGTGTCTTTTCTGCCGAATTCGATTGGCTGTCACGGTCAAACGATTACGAAAATCAAAAATCCATCTGATAACTTTTGTGCGAATCGGTCCAAAGATGCCATATACCAATTTTCATGACAATCGGTCAAAAATTGTGACCCGTGAAACTTTTTTCGCGTTTTTGACATTTTTCAAAATGGCGGAAAATCTATCATGGCGGAAATTGACGTCATGGGGTGCGTTGAACTCGGCATGGTCCAAGGATTGCAGGGATACCAAGTTTTACCAAAAGTTACATACAGAAATATACCTCCAACTTTGACCAGTTGTTGGCGCTAGAGGGGTTGAGCTGGCAACATGAAATTTGCTGAAAAGAATCATGGGACTGTCCAGAAGGAGTGTGCAAAATTTTACCATACGGTTCTATGGGCTGCCATAAAAACCACATACGGAAGAAAGATGATAAAAAAAAACATAGAAACACTAAAGGTGCCTGCGCAGCAGAGCTGCTTGGCCCCAATTAATGAATATTAACCAACGTATAATTTCTAGTATCTTGTGCTGTCACAATATCTAGAAAATCTATACAATGTTTTAATAATGTGTAGAGCTGGAGGTGCTATGTGAAAAAGATAAAAAAGAAAAAATAAGTGTGTTACCATTCATGGTGACTAAAATAATGGCCTGCCCTGGTTGTTGGTGCCGAATGTCGTCAGCGCATGTTCAGCCTCTCTCCACAGGCAGTATACAAGCTGTGAAATCACACAATTGCAATATTAAAACATTTACCAGGGATGGAGCAGGATTTGGGCAAAAAAGGGAAGAGACAGTCAAGCCACATAGCAACATCAAATTTCCTAGTAGAAATACATGTGGGACCTAGATTTACGAATAACACAATGTCATTTCCCCAACCAACTCCCTATCTTCCTCCCCTTATCTTTCATCAAAGTGTCTACATTTCTATATATTTGAGTTTTGAGTCTATTTGACTTGTTTTCTTGTCATTCTATTATTTTCCTTTCAAATAAAGTTTAAACTGGGTGAAAGACATTATACAGTGACAGAAAATAGCTAGCACAACTTGTAGGGTTCACAAGCAATATTGTTAACTTAGTTAACAACAATGCTATGCATTCTCTACTTCTTTTTTAAGTGTTTTTTGGCATTGTGTGTGTGTGTTTTTTTTATGACTTTATTTGAATAGGACAGTGAAGACGGTGCCAGGATTTAAGTGGGAGAGGCAGACAGATGAGGTATGGTTGAAAAATAACCGAAGGCCAGATTCAAACCTCGGTCCGCATGGACACTTGCCTATTTATGGTCCGGTGCTCTATGACCTGCGACACTGTATTTGTCAGAACATTCGTCAAAATTTTCATGTACTTTAATTTAATGTAGAGTTTAATACCTTCTTCATGTATGAGGTAGAGGACAATTGAAGTGACTACCTACATTTCAATGCCATCACCAGCCTTCCTGTTCTGCTGTCCTTCTCAACAATTACTGAAGGTGCAATTGGCTCAAAATAGCCATGCACCATTGCCTCCCTGTTGTGCAGTGCTCTGCTGTGCACTGTTACATCACAGTGAGAACAGATGTATAGGGCATGCATACAGTCACTGCAACGTATGCAGGCCTCCTCTTGCTGGCATAGCCGGCACATTACTTTTTTAATCTTCTGGGAGGCAAAGACTCCCTCCAACAAAATGGGAAGGCTCTCCTGCCACCTTTGCTGACTGTTGTCTTGCCGGTCCCTCCATGTTTGTTTTTCAGGGTTTGCAGGCAGAGATGGCAGGTCAAGGCATACCACTGGCTGCCACTCTCCTATTGATAGTGAGAAGAAATGTTACACAAGAAAAGCCCACACGTGGCAAATGTATTGGGATGTCTTTCATAACACCCACAGGGACAATAATATAACGTGTATATTTGCATGTATGTGTATACTAAGTTACATATACTAAGTTACCTGTAATGCAACATTAGCTATGAATTACTATCAGTTCAGTAGGTTGTGCTGTTACATACACTGTGTGACTATTTATTAATGTCATTTATATACAGTAATTCTGAATATTTAATATTGTTTCACAAACCTGTATCCTGATGATGGGTGACTGAGGATGTAGAGAGAAACAGGAGAAAGAGGTTTGCACATAGAAATACATAATAGCAACACAGCTTCAAAACATCACTATTCAAAACTCACCCCCGGCATCACGGATTGGCTGTCTTTTGGGTCCTGCAAGAGAAATATATGTAACATAATGTGCATGTTTGCTTATACAATACATGTATATATTATATAATATGAAACAGTAAGTATACTTTTCGGACGTTGATGTGCTTCCACTTTTGGGTGAATCAAACGTCCCCACTCATCCCTCTCCTCCCAGGTGATTTTGCATCCAATTGTTTTGCTTTTTTTGGAAATAAAGGGCTCAGTAGCCTCATGACAAGCTGCCATGTCTTCCAACAGTTTCGCGTAATCCTCCTCTCTGTTGGAACAGGCCATTGTGGTACAGCGAGAGAGAGAAAGAGATAGATAGATAGAGAGAGAGAGAGAGAGAGAGAGAGAGAGAGAGAGAGAGTGGCTCTTAAAAGAACCGTTGCTTTGTGTGTGTGTGTATGTGTGTGTTAATAATAAAAACAAATCAATAATGGTAGAGGAAGGAATTGGGATGGGAGAAGATAAATCAGAGCATCAGAGCGATGGGAAGGATAAGAAATTAGGAACTGTTGTAAAAGATTTTGAAATAGTATTCTAAAGCCAATAGAATGAAAGCAAGCCAGAACAAGAAAGAAAGAAAGAAAGAAAGAAAGAAAGAACAAATCACAATTGTAATACATATAGCTAAATACAATTTGGTAAAGTTCGCTTTATAATGAACGAAAAACATGTAAGAATCTGCTAGTTGTTGAAACCTTTACTCATCCATGTAACCACTTCATCACATTTAGCGTGGGAAACACGCACACACACAAAAGGGGCCATGGGGACGGAACATAGGTTGTGGCGGGAGGCGCACGTCTGCTGATAGGCTGGTGATAGGATCAGTTTAGTGTCAGAGTTTAGGGCCAGTTTGTTCTGTAAGAAAGTCCTTTATCCAGCTACATGTGTGTATGTGTGTGTGTGTGTTTGTGGGGGGCAGGGGGGGTATGGGGGGGGGGGGGGGGGGGGGGAGTAGGCGAACTGATGGGGGTAGAAGTCTTGGGCGAGGTAGTCTTTCATATGCCGGAGAACCAATCTCTCGAAGTGTGAGGGCCACAGGATGAAAATCGATGAGGCTGACCACGGGAGACTTTTTGGCACTGGGATGATTGTGGCTGATGACTACCTGGGCCAGGGAGAGGTTGAAAATCTTTATGAAGATGTGGGTGAGCTGAGGGGCGCACAGTCCGGGTGGTGGTGGAGCAGATGACTGCTGCTGTTGTGATGTTTCAACATGGGCAAAGAAGCTATTCAGCTCCTCAGCAAGCAGCACACTCAGGTCTCCAGATGCCACTTGGTAGCCTCTGTAGTTTGGGATTTCCACCAGCAGCTGCAAAAACAGACAGTTGTTCTGACGCATCTCTGCTATTGCACTTTCAGATGAAGCAACAGCAGTATTAGAGTATATGCTCACTTTACAGAATATACACAGCCCCACCCTCTTTGCTTATACAGACCTGTACCAATTCCTATACTGTAACAAATATGACCATGACGAAATGTCACAAAATTTAGTACACATGAACAGAAAGCTGTTTAGAGATGGAATGTCAACTTTGACCAAATTTGAGCAATTAAAAGCAAAGATATGGACTTTTGAAGAATTTTAAGCTACGTGTTAAATGTTCATTAATGTGTAACTTCGACACGGGTTATCTCAAGATAAATTCTTTGATAACTTTTTGTCAGCATTGTCTGTAGATGACATATGCCAAATTTGGTGAGATTCACATGAACAGCCTATGACGAGTTCATTCAGATTCGTTTTCGCAATGTTAAAATTGTCGTAATCTCTGAGAAATAGTCAAGGAGGAGGTTTTGCTGTTCACAGGTCTTTTATTCGTGTTCATCGAGAGGAAGCCTGACCACAACAGAAGCATCTCCTAGCCATCCTCCTTTCCTGTTCCATTCTGACTGCTTTTAAACTACACACATCAGTATCATGTTGACTAGTGTCCAAATTCAGACACAGTGACTTCCAGTCTGTTATCCTTACAAGGGTGACTCCCAAATAGCATACACATAGGTAATGGTTCCTCTGTCAGCAGTTCTGCTGCTGAGTCTCCAGCATGCCACACACACACACATTCTATTCCTGTCACACAGACTTTCATACTCCACAGAAAGACACTTACAGAAAATTACCACATTCCTCCCTTTTTCGCAAGCCTATGCTTCTCGAAACACAATAAACAGCATTTTACATCATTATTATACACAACATGCAATCACCCAAATTTTCCGGTGACAGTCTCATCTGACTATCTGCAGAATATCCCTTAACCATTGAGACCTCAAGGTATATTCTTCCTAGTCTGATTCCCAATGACACATATTTCACAAACATCATTCTGACATCATTTTGATCTTTCAGAAGGTTCCATAACTTAGATTTCCAGAATACTCTGAAAACTCTTTCTTAAGAGATATCTCTCTTCACATTTAACATTACAACAAGCTACTAAATGCAAATTCATTCTTATCAAAGTCCCATTGATAATATTCCTGAAAAAGAAAATAACAATAAAACTGTTCATTTTCAATGAATGTTCCTTTCTGTGTACGTGCATGTCAATTTTTTTATTCTTTTGTTACTGTATGCAATCTTTATGAAGTGTGACGCATATAAGTATGTGAATTTCATTTCATGTTGTTATGCAATGAGTGTACCAAAATATATATAGGTTACTGTTTTTCGAATCTACTTTATATTTGTCTAAGTGTGTACTGCTCCTTCCTGCCAGGGCTGGTTTGACAGTTCCTTGTATTCCACAAAAATCTTCTTTTCCCAAACGCCTCCTCCCTTTGAGGCTTATCACTCCATTATCGCGACGCCATTCTTTGGTAAGCCAAAACTCGATCCTCGAACAACAGCTTTTCCAGGCTTTTCACTCAAGCTCACCACGGTCCTGTGGCAACAAGCAGTAATTCCACTACGTTATGAAGGATATCATCCAGAACAGCATAAGGAGGCGCAGTTGATAATTCTCATTCGTCTCAGTCAATGTCCTCCACTTCGTCAGCCAGCCCCGACAGGACCATTTGAGATCTAACCTGTCCTGCCACTATCCTCATGAACAAGATTCTCAGACACAAACAAAACAAAAAAGCACAACAAAAGAAACAAATGAAAAGAAACAATGAGAAGAATGCCTTCAATTAAAGTAGCTATTTTGACAAACCATGCAGTAAAAGAACCAAAGATAGTTTTAATCCAATGATCAAACCCACTGACCAATCTTAGTATCCCGACAGGCATTTTCTGCAAGTTCAACGCTCATAAAGTTAAATAATTACCAAATGAAACATGAGCTACACTTCTATTATCTAATGCATACCCAATTGAACTATCCTGTATTGCATTAACACATGCACAAAACCCCACTCTTCTGGCAGAACATTCTACAATCCCCCACTCTGGGCCACTGGCCCACCAAATAATTTGCCAGAGAGACATTTTGATGTTCTAATGATGAATAATGACTTTTCACATGCCTTAGATTTAAAGATCATGACACTTAACATCATATTGTCATACTTCAGTTCTCATAATGTTTTCAAAATTCACAGTTCCTAATCCCACCAAACATTCATAACCACTACCAAATAATGGTTTTAAACATTCATGCACATACGGTAATTCATAATAACACTAAGTAGGATTTGGAAAACACTTTTTACATTCTTGATCATAATATTCTAAAGTACCAAAATGACAATGAGATGCATAACAATCATTGGAGATCGTGCCTGTGCACATTCATAATAGTTTTCCCACAGATGATAAGTTTTTGCAGTAAACTCATCCCAATCATACCAACTATTATCCCAAAATGGCAAATAAATATCATCAGGGCTTCGAGAAATACTTCTCTTAGCATGGCAATACACACCACCCGTGTTATAAACCCATGAAACCAAAGAACACTTTATCTTATCACTACCCCATGTAGGTGAACTAAACCCAATTTTAACACAACTTCCTAATTGGTAATTAATAACTTCATCAGCAGTGACAACATATTTATTTCTCCAGCATTTATATTTTTTACACTTCAGTTGTATGTTAATACTTTCAATAACTGGACCTTCGGGTTAACAGAAGTTATACACGCCAGGAGTCTACCAAAGTTGTACATGGCAACCATTCTTTGGACCTTATTCTGCAACATATAACATCTGGAGTTTCTTTAAAGAACACATGGATTGAGCAATTAATGACTGTTCAAGCATCATTCGCTGTTTGCATAGTGAATCAAACTCTCTAGCCTTTAATGCTACATTCTTTACCATTTCATCTGCATTGCCTCATGTAATTAAATCATTCCCCTATTTCATGCACCTGACACTTACAAATAGCCAATGAACAGGTTACATCATAGCAATTAATAACAATTATATTCCATCCAAATGTTGAATTGGAGAGCCATCTGATTTTTTAAACTCTCTCTGTTTCCACTAAGTACCATGGACATGACAGACACTACACAGCATGCTTTCAGTAAAAATAGTAACGTCCAACAGCTGACAGACACGCATCAGTGTGCTACCACACGGTTGCTTACAAGGAATGCACATTACAGAAGTCTCTACTTCTTTTAACTGAATAACACTAGATCATGCATATGTCTTATTGTCATAATTATAGCTAGAACCATCCACAAAAAACACCAAACCAGATTCAAGAGGTTAACTTTCTAAATCTGGCCATAATTTAGAAAAGACTAAAGAATCTACTCATTCATGAAAAGTTCCTTCATAATCCAGGGGATTTCTATCTACTGGATTAGTTGCCATATCACATATCTTAATAATAACATCTGGACAAAAGACAAATCATTATACTTTCCAGCATACTAACATTAATTAGAAATCTGATAAACGCATCACTGATAAAGAACAAGACACCTTCTCAAGACACATAGAGACATATATGCCAAAGGCCGCTCACAGACACCCCCTAAAATGTACACTCTATTTTTAGACCTAATTTGCACAGTGCATCCCAGCCCAAAAGATTTACAGGGTTAAGGAAGACAACAATATTGGCATAACTGTGATATGTGTTCCTACCTGAACTGTGACTGCAGAAAATGGAAGCAATTAAACTTGTCCTAATGACCTTCCCTAACTCATCTTTCTTAATATGTGAGACATAAATATTAACACAAATATATAAGTGTAAGTGTAAGTGTAAGTATAAGTGGCTCCAGTATCAACTAATAATGATAGTGTGTGTCCTTGTATTATTGCACAAATATGTACTTCCTCATCTAGTCCCTAAGTTACCTGACAGACTGTATCTAATTCAAAAGCTAATCAATAATGCCCCATGGGATCAAAATTCACATGACATACCACTGGAGACTGACCACCGGAAATCCGACCCCCGCCTACCCCCGCGACAGTCTGTTGGAGTTTTTGGGCACGAGAAGGAAATAGTGTCCACACCCCCACAAGGCCAGCACTGGACATCCTGAGGGTATTTGAGCAAGCCTTGTCCGCGCACCCATCCTAGCTCTCCGCGAGAAGGGGCATAGCCACTGAATTGCACAGCTGTCACACTGTTGGTGGTCTCTGCTGGAACTGTGGCTATGAGAAAGACGCACACATGATGATGAGTTCAGCGCAATATTGAGCGGTGCAGTAGCTGGACAACGATTTGGCTAGGCAGCTCGCAAAGCAGCCCAGACACGGGTACAGTTTTTTATGAAGGATATGTGTCCAAGTAGCGGAATCTTCCACTATCAGATCCAAGTCAGCCTTGTTCAATGCCTCAGTCAAAGCGTCTTGCTGATCATAATTCCAAGCAAATACTTAATGTCCTTGAGAGCAAGTGTCTGGCCCTCAGTCTGGTCTTCAGATGTCATAATCCATACTCCCACATCTTTTGAAGCGAGGGGCGACGTGAAATCAGACCCTGTGTGTCAGTATGTTCCCAAGGCTAGTAATGCAAACCAGAACCCTTAACACTAATGGGCATTTATGTTACAAATGAATATTCTGAACTAAACCCTTCGTGAATGGTGTCAATCTTTGTTTATATGTGTTCACATCCCTTAATTTACCAAGGGTGTTTTTCATTTTATCATATAATAACTGAGCCTATAGCATTATCATATACTTCATCTTCCCCCTGTTCACCTGTGACAGCGATGCAGCTATGCAAATTCTCAACATTGGTCTCATTCTGATCCTGCATCAAACTGTCAGTGGAGCGTCCTCCGGCACATGCCCCCACATACGCTGTACAGAAAGTTCACACAATCTTCATCAGTCATGGTTTTACCAAACATTCTTATATATATATATTTCTATAGCTGTATAAATTAATTAAGTCAAGCTCTCAACATGGCTCAAACAAGCCACTACATCCCTCTAATTGTACAAAAATCCTAAGATCCAATGTTTCCATTTTGGTTATAGATCACAGTCCTTTTTGTACACTTTTCCCATTAACATTAATTTTTCAAATTTACTTTTAAACCACTCATTTTTATACATCACTTGCTCAAGCAGCATCAACTCCCTTATACACTAATTTTAACACAGCTATCATGTAATCCATAAAACAACCTACAACTAGATGTCACCTTGTTCACTATGCCTATGTAAGAGCACACACAAAAGGTTAGTCTGGAGATATTAATTACCCACTCTTAGCAAATGAATAGCTCTGGTATTCTTTAAATCTGTCCATTTTACAAATCTGAAATAAACAACTAAAACTATTACAACATATTTTATATTGTAAGCTCTTTTCTTATTCTTGTTATTATTATTTTTTATATATTTATTTCTCTTATATATATATTGTATATATATAGGTCAATATTTGCTTCACCATCTCCCCACTTTCCAGCTATGCATTGATAAAGAAATAGCTGGACCCTTAAATGGTTAGCATCTTAAAAAATAAAAGTTACTTCTCCCTGAATGATTAGTCACTATTCATGCACGGGGCGCTAAAAAAAGAAATGACAGCTGTTACCGGAAAACAACTGAACCAAACCTTAGTCAGCACCACAGACCTGAGGCGACACAGAAATCACTCCATCCCAAGTTAGACACACAGTTGACCCTCCAAAGGGCACACGCGCAAGCATAGGCGCCTTTGGCCAGGACACAGGAGACGACACCTTTACCCCAGACAGGCAGCAGTGTAGCCTCTCAAGCATCCCAACTGGACAAGATGCATATCTCAACTCTAGAGGCAGGGAATACAAATGTTAAAACAAAAAATACAGTTACAGTGTAAGGTGCCATGCTTCACAAAAGCACAGTTTCCTTACTCATAAGGATTTGACGCTCATATTAAACAGAAAGCATTCATCCTATGAGCAAAACTTTCGCATCACGAGAAAACAGTCTCGTCATTCAGACACATTTATTACGAAGATGTTATGGTTACTCTCTTTTTCCGGCCCGACCTGGCTACACCCTCAGCAGGCCTTGCACCGGGAATCATGGGCTTATGCAGCGAGCCAGTCTAACACAGGGACCATAACCATCGGTTCCTTGAAGAGGGCTCGCCAAAATTATGACAGATTAATTTGGATACCCTACATCACGACACTTGTGGCCCACGTCTCCTCTGTCGATCCTATTTTAAACTAAGCTATGAGATACGTGGCCTCTGACAGGCACAATATCCTTTCACATGCAAATAAAGGATACTGCAAACAGGACTTTAGCTCGAAGACAATGACACAGACAATGCAACAAAACACAGTTAAAACCTGTGAAGCAAGTTAGATGACAACATAAAACAATATTGAGTCATGCAACATGAAAAGGACCTGCAATCAGCCTGCAGATGCACCACAGACAAATAACAAAATCCTCTTCATCTGACCTGATGTTTTATCGATGAAGACAAAGATGAGCAGAAAAAATCCTCCTGAACCTTTCTTATTTCCACACAAGTTCGTGGGGCGATGGACCCAAAATTTCTTAATAGCCAATTACAATAATTTAGTTACTTACCCAAGCCAATCAGTATGGATCCAATTAAAGAACGCAAACCATTCGTGACGCCAAATATGTCGTAATCTCTGAGAAATAGTCAAGGAGGAGGTTTTGCTGTTCACAGGTCTTTTATTCGTGTTCATCGAGAGGAAGCCTGACCACAACAGAAGCATCTCCTAGCCATCCTCCTTTCCTGTTCCATTCTGACTGCTTTTAAACTACACACATCAGTATCATGTTGACTAGTGTCCAAATTCAGACACAGTGACTTCCAGTCTGTTTTCCTTACAAGGGTGACTCCCAAATAGCACACACATAGGTAATGGTTCCTCTGTCAGCAGTTCTCCTGCTGAGTCTCCAGCATGCCACACACACACACACATTCTATTCCTGTCACACAGACTTTCAGACTCCACAGAAAGACACTTACAGAAAATTACCACAAAATTTCACGGAAATTGTTCCCGTTGGAAGTAGGTGTCGACCAGTGTTTTCAATGCGTGAGAGTCAATAGATAAAACGTAAGCATTCTCTAGATAATAGGCAAAATGACATTTTCTGCAATTACAGCGCACCCTATGGACCAAATTTTATGGCATGTTCTGTGGTGTTAGAGGTCTTTGTGGTGATCGTGCATGACGTATTTTGCGCAGTTCCCACCTTCTCGGTCCAAGATATTGGCAACTCAAAATCCCAATTTTTGCATTTATTCATATCATCAGGTGGCGCTATGCTTCAAGTGAGAGTTTATGGGCTGGGTCGATACATCTCTGTAACACCGACATACTAACACAAAATCAAAATTTCCGACATACTAACACAAAATGTCCGACATACTAACACAAAATCAAAATGTCATTTTGCCTATTATCTAGAGAATGCTAATATTTACAACAGCTTTTTTTTATCATGAAATCTATTGACCCTCACGCATTGAAAGCACTGGTCAACGCCCACTTCCAACGAAAACAATTTCCGTGAAATTTTAACATCGCAAAAACAAATTTCAACAAACTCGTCATAGGCCGTTCATGTGAATCTCACCAAATTTGGTATATGTCATCTACAGACAATGCTTACAAAAAGTTATCAAAGGATTTATCTTGAGATAAACCGTTTCGAAGTTACATGTCAATAAACATTTTACACATAGCTTAAAATTCTTCAAAAGTCAATATCTTGGCTTTTAATTGCTCAAATTTGGTCAAAGTTGATATGCCATCTCTAAACAGCTTTCTTTTCATGTGTACTAAATTTTGTGACATTTCGTCATAGGGGGCGATGTTTATTGGCGAAGCTAGGTGTCAAAAAACTGTTTTTGTTAAATAATTCGTCAACAATTTTGCCCAAGACAACGATTTTGTGTTAGTATGTCGGTGTTACAGAGGCGTATCGGCCCAGCCCATAAACACTCACTTGAAGCATAACGCCACCTAGTGATAAGGGTAGATGCAAAAATTGGTATTTTGAATTGCCAATATTTTGGACTAAGAAGGTAGGAACTGCATAAAATATCTCATACACGATCAACACAAAGACCTCTAAAAGCACAGCACGTGCCATAAAATTGGCCCTATGGGGGCCGCTGTAATTGTACAAAATCTCATTTTGCCTATTCCTTTCACAAATCACTCCTACACACTATTCAAACACACACAATGTAATTCATTCAAAACCCACATTCATGCCCACTTCCAGGAAATCATTTCCACACAAATTCTCACCTCACAACACTGCTCTACCACACACTCATCATACCAACAGTTCCCACATTTCAATACACTGCGGTGGTCATACCATGTACCGCTATGCGGTACATCTAGTTTGCTACATATGTGTGTGTATGAGTCCATCTGTGTGTGTGTGTGTGTGTAGGAGTGTGTATGCATGTGTGTGTCCGTGTGTCTGTGTATGTGCATATGTGTGTTTGCGTGTATATGGATGTGTGTGTATGTGCATGTGTGTGTGTCTGTGTCTGTGTGTGTATTTGTGTGTGTGGACATTCATCTGCACGTGTGCTGGCATGGTGTATGTGCGCAAGCGGAGGCAAATGAAATCATGCACCCAGACGCCCACTCTGACGCTGGGCCTGAGAGATGCCCGTGGCAGGAGCAGATCAGATCCTGTAGCCTCATTAGCTTGTGCACTAAAGCCTGTTCCTCTTTCATTAGCAAGGCCTTAGCATAATGAGCGCTGCCCTCCTCCTAGGAAGCATGCATGGCTCGCCGAGGAATCCTGTGAAGGTGTGTGTGTTAGAGAGAGAGAGAGAGAGAACTAGAGAGAAAAAAGGCGAGTGTTTGAAGACTGCGGACTAGAAGTTCAGAGGAGAAATGAAGACATGTATGCAGCACACAGGATTGGCTAAGGTGGCTCATGCTACACAAACAAACCAGGCTCTGGTCTTTAGGTGTCTTTGAGTGCCATCCTGCTTGTTCCTACATATGCATATGCAACAAGCTTAGAGGAGCAAACCTCAGGCTGATGCTTTATCGCTTTCTCTGTAGCCACCTTCTCCGATATTTTCTGTCTCTCTCTGTCTCTCTCTCTCTTTCACTCTCTTTTATGCATCCGGCTGTTGTAAGGTGTACACCTTGGGGGTGGATGACAAGCGTTTGAAAGCTATTCATAAGCTGCTTTTTGTGTGGTAAAAAAAAAACCTTGCGTCGCTTTCCTGAGTTTTATGATAGCCCGAAAATACAGCCGCAGATAAGCGGCAGACTGGGCATTATGATCGGGGGTAGGAGTGGGACGGGTGTGGTGAGGGTGGGGGAGTGAGGGAGTGGGGGAGCGGGGGTGGTTGGAGGGGTTCAACAGAGCCTGTGTGGATCCTGGGGCTTTGAGGCGTATGGCGAATGGGCTCGTTTATTTGTTTTTGTGCCACTGGCTTTGTTTCGTCAGAGAGTGCAAAGCGGTTTGGGGACCGAGGAAGAGGAGCTAAATTTATTCACTCATTCCTTTTTTTTCTTTCTTTCTTCCATCTCTTTCCCCCCACAGCTTTTCTGTCTTGCAGGAAGGTGCTGCATCATTAAAAATGAACTGTTGAGATCCGACATTATTATACTGTTCACACAGGTGGCAGGCACATTATTACTTCCCACATGGAAAAGTATTACATATTTGAAATAACAGTGAATAGAAAATTGTCTATTTTTACTCTCTCTCTCTCAATCTCTCTCTCGGGGTCGGGAGTTTGTGTGAAAATGGTGTTATGAGCTAGAGACAGGACTTCACTTATTTGCAAGTTATGAAAAAGGCCAAAGAAATCACATTTGAATGCGTAACTGTAGTGCAGACCAGTCAAAACACAGGCCAGAGATAGCGAAGAAATTGTCTTCGCCGTCTAAATGGGACTAATGCATTGCAGTGCCACACTTCAACCCGTATGGGATAGTCTTGGCATGAATATGACTGCTTTTTAATAACAATCTGTTCTTCCCCTGCTGAAGCAGTGCTGGGTTTTTAGCTTGTTTTGTTTCCTCTTCATAGGTACTGCCCCTGATAACACATGGGACATGTTTGGTTGGTCTTATCCCACATGTGCAATTGTTTCTCCTTTTTTTGTGAAAAGATTTTCAGTAACAATTTATTTGAAGGGGTGTGCATAAGACTGACATTGTCATAACCATGACATGACACCTGTCATAAAGGTTAATGAATGTCTATGACTGCTGTCATTAATTGTCATTCAGTTAATTATGTCCTGTTTCACTGTCAACTTGACATTGTTTGGGATGTCTTTGTTATAACAACTTGACATTAACTAAGACCACATAACTGGGAAGAATATTTGTCGTGACAACTTGGCATTAACTAAGCATGGTCTGCGTGTGACTTTCGCTATTTTGTGATTGGGGTGAAGACACGCTACCCAGTGAACCTGGCTGCTGTCTACTTGGGGACCCATGGCTAGCCTTGCTAACGTGCTTACGGCACAGCCATCAGCTGTTTGTCGTTACACAAAACATTACCTTTCACTTTCAGCCATCTCCTTCCCTGGCAGGACCAACAGTTAAAACTTGGAATGAAAATTCTTGGCTTTGTCTGAACTTGGTTAAATGGTCATGTCATTGCCTCTCTTTACACCATCATGAATGCAACTTAGCTTGTCATGACACCATTATGAATGTGTCATAAACATTTTCTTTGAGCTCAAGTAAAGTGGTACAATTTGGACTATTCCTTAAAGGAGAAATTTGGTGTAAAATGAAAATTGGCATGTTAAAACATCGTACAGATTTGGTATGTTTGCTGAGGAGCAAAATTGAGCTTGCCTGTTGCATTTAGAACTTCACTATTTTTTACTGTTTGGCCTAGAAGGCTAACAATGGAAGTGCTAGGTGCCCTTATTCGAAGCTTGAAGATCATACTATTTTGAAACCATTAAAACAGCTCGATGAAACTCCACACTCCATCGGTAGTATAACAAAGGCCCTAGCATTCAAACGAGGCACTGAGAACTTTGTAAGTGTACACGTTTATTAAGAAAACAGTTCTTACATGCAGTGGTTTGCAGGTGTTTCTCGTGGCCATCATGAGTACATTCCACACAAGTCGATTGACAAACACGATCCAGCAGGAAGAATAGTTGGAGAGGTAGTAGTGATACAATATCTCTACAAATCAATGTACTATTTGTAACACTAATGACAATACTTACTACTTGGATTGAACTGCTTAAATTCCATTGGTTGTTGCCAACTGGGTGTGTCAATGGGTGTGGGCATTTAAGTCTGGTTCCATTCAGCGCATTCAAGATGGGCTGCTGCTGACTTGCTGCAGCAGCGAGATCTGCTTGCTGCTGGAGGGGCGGGGATACAAACCAGGCAATGTGACGAAACCATAGACTGTATGGACCAAACATGGCTAAACTTGCTGCATTTGCATTCTTTGTCAACAACGAAATGGAGGAAATGGAGATCAGTTGGAAATCAACAACGAAGGTGATCAGTTGTCTTACCTGGTGTTATGAGAACGTTGTTGGCCTTTTCTCACACATTAATTTTCTGATAAAATTATTCAGTCTGAGATGTTCCAAATAGTAGTCGACCATTGCTGTGTAGTCGATTGAGCAGAGTAGTGGAAACGCAGCAGGCTAGTATGCCAACAGTCAGGGTTGTAGTCCCGTTGTCTACCTCTGTTTTACTAAGGATGTACAGTATGTACCTGATGACTTGCCTATTTGTTTTAAGAGTACTCATTTCTATATGTACATAACCAGGCTACTATAACATTGTTTCAAAGTGAAAATTCCTCCATGATAAATACATCATTCTGTCATTATGTTACTTCTGTGGGCTGTCAGGTCTATTTGAAATCTTTACACCAAATGTTTTTGTAAGCTACAGTCCTCACCAAAATATGCCACGATTCAGTGAGGTTATATATTGAGGTGATATATTATGAGGCCTTTTATGGGTTAATGTATCCAATAGTGAACCTTTCTGGTAGGCTACAGAATTAGTGATGTGCTATCACTTTTACACATGCATGCATGTGCAGTTCATATGTAGACTATAGAATTTTAAAAGGACACCTATTTGTCACATGCATAGAGATACTGGGTAGAGTAGGACATGCAGTGAAACTGCTGCAGTTTAACTTTTACTGCATTGATCCAAATGTGAAGTCACCAAGAAAAAAATACCTCATTTGTAATCACTTTGCTCCCAAAACGGGTGCACAGCGGTGCAGTGGACAATGGTCCAGCTGGTTTATCAAGAGTAGGTGAATACTAAACATTGCTTTACTGTAAATGCTCATGTGTCTAATTTTCCTTGGAATCTAACTATTACATCAAACTGAACTTTGTCTCTCTGGTACAGAATAGAATGTTGTGTTACTACAAACAATGCAATACAAATACAGCAGTCATTATGATAACAACTTTGCTAGCATAACCTAGTATATGATGAATTGCTGACCTTGAATTAATAAAAATACAACATTCATAATAAAACACTGAGTCATTTGCTTTGCTTTAATAGGAATGTTCCAAATATCCAGGGGCATGTGGACACGGTTGTGCCTCTATACAATCCAACAGTGTTGTATAGTAACAAAGTAATAATACTTCACTATTGTACTTTAGTACATTTTTGAAGAATTTGTACTCTACTTGAATTTTTAAAATGTTGAGAACTTTCACTTTTATTTCACTATATTTCCAAACCTAATTGCTTACTTTTACTTTAACTTTTATTTTCAATGTGCCGTTTAGTTACTCATTACCAAAAAAAAAAAACACTGCAATAAAGTCAGGAAGTGCCTGGGCTTGTTCGCAATTGCCACTTGTGCATGACAACCAATAGGCTACACCTGTTGGCTTCACGCAGTAAGCTATGCACTTAGTTCTGATGGAAGAGGAGACGGAGACAGCAACTACGTTGGCTACAAATGAAGGGGAAACTGATGATGAGCACCCCTGGCCGTATTTAAACACAATGTTCTCTTACGCTGCTGTGAATGATTCGACGGCTCCAGGATTGTATGGTTTGAGTTTTTTCTTTCTGTTTTTTTCTTGATGGTGTGATGTACGCCTCATTTTCTGCACTGACTTAATCTTATTTAAAAAAAACAAAGGTTTACGAAAAAAGGTTTCAAACTTTGGTCTCCATCTTCAGATGCCAGATAACATTCAGTTTTCTCTCCACTTTGTGTATAATGACAGCAATTGGTCATGTGTGTACATTTTCAGCAGTGTAATTGCTTGTCATTTAAGATTAACCATAGGAGCCAAATGACCTTCACAGTGAACCAAAATATAAAAAAAATTACAAATTTAGACTGCCTTCGCCCGTTATTAACTTTTACTTGTACTTTTAATTACATTACTTGAGTACATTTATTTTTACTTTTTGAGTACATTACTTGCCATACTTAAGTGCAAGAAATTTCTGATAATCTAAGACTTAAACTCAAGTAATCTTTCAGTCAGTGACTTTGGCTTTTACCAAAGTCATTTTTTGAAGGGGTGCCTATACTTTAACTTGAGTGTGATTTTCCAGTACTTCACACAACACTGCAACCCAACAGCATTTAAGGCACATTTCAGACTTTCAGAAGCGCAAGTGAAGGTGTGTAGCTGGTGTGGAAGGCATGTAATTGGTCACAAAATTGACATTCGATTAATAACCATGTCTATTGTTTCCTATCCCTATCGAGGATATTATCGTTGCCATTGGGCCGGTATATCAGAATCCCAATTACACACAGTGTGCTAGCCTGTCTGTGGACCTTATCTAATCAAGAGTCTTATAAGGGTGTGGTAGACCATTTTGGTATGAGCAAGTCCACGCTCATGAACCATATACATGATTTTTGCACACTAGTCAATACATACCTTGGTTATCACATCTGCTGGCCTGTGGGGGAAGTGTGGCAGGATAGTCGGCGGCGGAGCAGACAGAGAGAGGCCAAACTGTATTCCTCACAAGGAAATATTTATTATTTTTTTTCTTTTCAAAATTTTTCTTAAAAACCGTGCAAATATTTACAGTGGACAAAACCAAAAACTCAAATGCAAAATGCAAACCAAAAACTTGAGAAAATACGAAAATAAATAAGCGTTAGTTTGCCAGGCTAAATCAGAAAACCCCTGCACAAAACTCTATTAACAGCCAAATAACAAGTACCTTCCACTCTAACACTCTCTCACCAACTGAGGCTCTGGGCCTAATACAGAGCTGTGCTAGCTGCAGCCCCTCCCACAGGATAGCCCAAATGCAAACATAAATTAATTAACTAAATAACAACGTTGTAATTACCAACAAATAACTGAAAGAAACAAAAACAAAATACACAATAAATCAAAATTATTTTCATTAACCAAAAAGCCTTAAGTGCACAATAAAAGACATATTTCCCCTTCACCATTAAAACACCCCCATCACAATAGCGCAGTCCATGAAACACCCGCGAACTCAGCCATATACACCCTGTGGAACATTCCCTCGGTTTCTCCGAGACAACCAGGAAGTTCGGTCAGTATGCATGACGGTGAGTAACAGAAAACAGTATTGCTTTGTAAATGCTAAATCAATAAAGTTCGTTGTTTTAAACAGCCAGTGTGTATAATTGTGATTCTTTGTAACCAGATATGCTTAAAACAGATGAGAGATGATTAGGATTGCGAATATGAAGTGTGGATGGTAAACGTGAGTTAAACAAACAATTGCTAAATCGGAATGCCGGTAGGCCTTTCCCTGCATCCTTCTAACAATGTTGTATGAATGAAAAGTTATTGCAAAGGTGGTGTATGACATGCTTTGTAACCAGAATTATGAACAGTGCAAACGGTAATAGGAATGAAGTTCAAACTCACAGCAAAAGGTCAGCCTAGATGTTTAAACATTTGCCGGTGTCCTATCGATATGGGCTCCCCGTCGATCTGAGCTACCCAGCGCTAATGCGCACCACCCCTAAGTGCTGCTACAGTTTAAATGCCCGTCGATTTGAGCTCCCCGAGGCAGAAGTGGAGTTGTTTTCAGCTGTGACAACGCAAGTAAGTAACATTTTAACAGTTATTGTATGTTTTAACCACTTAAGCATGTAAGGAACGATATGTGCATGTTAGATTTGCGACAGAATATCTTCGTCAGATTATAGTAGTTTGGATTTAACAGTTGACTGTATCGTTATCGTTTTCATTACGTCGTATTTTGTTATTTTGCTTCCATCTGAACGTCGAAAACGTTTTGACTTTGTTTAGAAAGGCGCTGTATAATTAGCCTATATTTAGTTTATGATTATGATATGATAATGAGTCTATCTACTAGGTCTACACATGAATTAAGTTATGCTTCTGTAAACGAGTAGGATAGGTTTGGAAGACTTAAGAACTAGGCTACCTTACTGTAAAATGGGCTACCTACATAGTGAAAATGTTTTGTTTTGTGTTTTACAGTGTGTTATATTTGTGAACGGAAATATAGAGAGATGCAAGGAGTTTTTTGAATACCTGACCAGGGGGGAATACCCAGAAGGGTATAGGCTACCAAGTCTCAGAAGTTGAGCTTAAGGAGGTATTCTCAGACGTTTACAGTAAAGGGTAAGTAGGCAAAGGTGTGTTGAAATATATCCATGTCTCTGAGAATATTGTTGTTTATCACTTTGTGATTGTTCACTGCAGATGGACAGCTCTTCTACGAAGATACTACAAGAGTGCTTCAAACAAGGGATGAAGCCAGATCACTGGTCATTAAATTCCATTCATCACCAATTAGGGGACATACAGGAGTCATTAAAATGAGAGCAGCAATATGCTCCAGATTTTACTGGGTTGACATGTCAGTGGATATTGACAGATAGGTATGTATTGGATGTGACTTATTTCTGTGTTATGTTATGGACTCATTTTGTTTAGCCAATTAGGTTAGGACATTATTAATTTATCATGACAATTTTCTTAAAGGTCTCAAGAGTGTGACAGATGCCAGAGAACTGGAAGATCTTTGGCTGTTGCACAGCCATTGCAAAGCATAAAGGTAAATGTAATGAGTGCTATTGTAGTGTAAGCAAATAAATCTTGAGATTCCCTTGTTTACAAGATGCATTAATCATTGTTTGCATTGGTGAATAAAAGTAGGCTTCTTCACTAAACTCCATTCACATATAATGTTTAATGACATTTGTCCTCATGTAAATGTACTAGGATTGTAATGCAGTCAAGCCTGGCAACCTTTTGGTCTTTGACAACTTTTTTTGTTACTTGTGATGGCCATTACACCACATCCACCTCCCCAGATAAGGTTACCAACTTAAAAGATACAAAGTGTAGTCTTCAGGTTCTCAAGTAATAGCTGTAAGAGATGCTGTGATGGAAGGAGACTGCATTTTAAGATTAAAAATCAAGGTATTATTCCAAGACCCAGTTTTGACTTTCCCTAGTTAATAACAGAAGACTGTATTTACATCCCTTAGTCTCCAGGCCAGGCCAGCGCCACAGGCATCTCTACTCTATTCTGACCTGTTCAAGTACTCGTAAAGTACTGTGATAACTTCTTAATTAGTTTAATGTCCCCTGGAGTACAGTTTTTTTCATTACACACTCAATTGTTTTCTAACAGGACCGCGTTCATCAGCTCAGTGCTGTGATAGCTGGTTGTTTGTTTAATGGACGATTTCAGCCTCTTAGAAAAGTAATTGTATTTGTTTTGTTATTACACCAGTAACCTCAATTAACAATATTTTGGTATGAATGCCATTATTCAGATGGAAATTCCCAGCGGAAGAAATGTGGATTTGTCCAGTAAATGTAGGTGCTCACTGGATTTTAGTGGTAAGTGCCTTTCTTATATTTTCTTTAGACCTATTTCTGGCATGTATAATATATGGGGATTTTTGCTGACCTAATGCAATAGAGGTCAATTTTTATTAAGGGGTTTGCTACATATATATGTCAATGTGATGGAAAACATGAATGTGGTAAACATTTATAGATTGTCAACATGTCAGAAAAGACTCTGCTTCTGGTTGCTCCGCTGGGTAATGAAGAGAAGTATGTGCGCCAACCCTACGAAATTGGAGGTAAAGTTTCAGAAAAATTCGAAGTCCTTGGTCTTTTGCATGTTATAAAGAGTGTCATGTATGGCATATGCTTGTTATGCTTTTCACACAATGATAGGAACTTCTTGAGGATGGCAGGCCGTGAAGTCCCAAGACAGAAATGGACTGTTCAGATTGTTTCCCATGACAAGCAGCAAGACAGCAGTAGCTGCGGGATTTTGGTTTTAAAGGTAAACATTTCAGTGTTTCCAGTAATTTCTTTCTCTTATATCTATCCAGTGATGTGTAACTGAATGCTTAAAATTGCATTTTGAAGTTTGCAGAAGAGATTCTGAAAAACGGCGACATCATATCAATCAAGACACACCCTGAGGAGGTCTTGAAGGCTCGATTGGAGGTCGCATGTGCCCTCCTAGAGGCATCACAGTTGGGATAAATTTCCCTCCTTGGATGGAGTGTATATATTTTTGTAAATAAATGTTATGTTTCTTCTGTTGTACCTTTTCCTGACCTCATCCATCATGAATAAGAGACAAACCCATTGTTATAAATTGAATTGCATTCAATTATCCCATCTTCAGTGTCCCCTGTATCACAAAGATGAGGTATACTACTTTTAGTGGATGCATTATTTGGATGAAGATATATGTCTGTCAAGATTGGCTACCTGTACACATATTCATATAAACGAGTGAACGGTGGTGATTGTACAGTGGGAGCATTATGTGATGGGTCAAGTGGGCTGTCAGAATGTGCTACCTTTAGTGGGAGCCTTATTTGATAAAAAATATAAGCCTGTCGAAATGAGCTACCTTTCCTTTAGTGGGAGCCTTATTTGATAGAAAATATAAGCCTGTCGAAATGAGCTACCTTTCCTTTAGTAGGAGCCTTATTTGATAGAAGATACAGGCCTGTCGAAATGAGCTACCTTTCCTTTAGTGGGAGCCTTATTTGATAGAAAATATAAGCCTGTCGAAATGAGCTACCTTTACCTGTATTCATATAAATGAGTGAGTGGTGGTGATTCTACAGTGGGAGCATTATTTGATGGGTCAAGTGGGCTGTCAGAATGGGCTACCTTTAGTGGGAGCCTTATTTGATAGAAGATACAGGCCTGTCGAAATGAGCTACCTTTCCTTTAGTGGGAGCCTTATTTGATAGAAAATATAAGCCTGTCGAAATGAGCTACCTTTCCTTTAGTGGGAGCCTTATTTGATAGAAAATATAAGCCTGTCAAAATGAGCTACCTTTACCTATATTCATATGAATGGTTGTGATTGTACAGTGGGAGCATTATTTGATGGGTCGAGTGGGCTGTCAGAATGGGCTACCTTTAGTGGGAGCCTTATTTGATTGAAAATATAAGCCTGTCGAAATGAGCTACCTTTCCTTTAGTGGGAGCCTTATTTGATAGAAAATATAAGCCTGTCGAAATGAGCTACCTTTCCTTTAGTAGGAGCCTTATTTGATAGAAGATACAGGCCTGTCGAAATGAGCTACCTTTACCTGTATTTATATAAATGAGTGAGTGGTGGTGATTCTACAGTGGGAGCATTATTTGATGGGTCAAGTGGGCTGTCAGAATGGGCTACCTTTAGTGGGAGCCTTATTTGATAGAAAATATAAGCCTGTCGAAATGAGCTACCTTTACCTGTATTCATATAAATGAGTGAGTGGTGGTTATTCTACAATGGGAGCTTTATTTGATGGGTCAAGTGGGCTGTCAGAATGGGCTACCTTTAGTGGGAGCCTTATTTGATAGAAGATACAGGCCTGTCGAAATGAGCTACCTTTACCTATATTCATATGAGCGAGTGGTGGTGATTCTACAGTGGGAGCATTATTTGATGGGTCAAATGGGCTGTCAGAATGGGCTACCTTTAGTGGGAGCCTTATTTGATAGAAAATATATGCCTGTCGAAATGAGCTACCTTTACCTGTATTCATATAAATAAGTGAGTGGTGGTGATTCTACAGTGGGAGCTTTATTTGATGGGTCAAGTGGGCTGTCAGAATGGGCTACCTTTAGTGGGAGCCTCATTTGATAGAAGATAACAAGCCTGTCGAAATGAGCTACTTTTACCTATATTCATATAAATGAGTGAATAGCTGTGATTGTACATAGTAGCACTACTTGATGGGTCAAGTGGGCTGTCAGAATGGGCTACCTCTGAGCTACCTTCAGTAGGAGCCTTATTTGATAGCGTAATACGACTGTCGAAATGAACTGCCTTCGCATATAACCTCTAAATGAGTTGAAATTCTACATAACTAAGGTATAAAGTATGATTAGCCTACTGTATGCAAACAGCATACAACTCTCTAATCCAGAAATCTGTAATCCAAAGACATATCTTGTAAAACTGCGGAGGTTAGCTTTGAATCTATACAACTGTAAGCGAAAAACGTAAGGTAGTTTATTTAGACGCGGTAGCGTAAATCGATAGACGCCACCGTCGATTTAGACTACTGGTAGCTCATTTCGACGAAGCAGCCCATTTCGACAGTACACCGGCAAATGGCTGCCTATGCGCTGTGCGCTTGCGTGCATGAGTGTCTGCGTGAGCCTCATGGCTTACTGTACGTTCACACCAAAAGCGACCAAAGCGACCAGGTCGCTGAAGAAGCTTCGCCGTTGAGTTCGCTTTGTTCGCTTTGTTCGCTCATGACGTTTCATTTGGAATGTTAGTCATTTAAAGGGCCGCAGCAAAAAAAAAAAAAACTCCCCGACCAACAGTTGTAAAAGCGGCAATACATGTATATGCGTAGGGCAAAACATCGATGTACTTGAACTTTGACATGTTTGGTTAATAAAGGAATAAAAGAGTATAAAATGTCTACATGCACTGACAGCTGAAAAATATTCATATTCATACAGTAATTCATGAATTATTTAAGCCGCTGACTGAGTACATCAATTTACTTTTTAGTTAGAATTGTTTGCATCCCTGTAGAAAAACAGGGCTGGGTCGTAGTGAACCGAGGAGCCTGCCACTGCTGTGATGAGCTTCTCTGTTGCCATTTTAATACAAAGTAGGAACTAGGTACTAAAGTTACACCGTTTGTTTCCTCGAACCCACCTGATTGTCGGACGTTGGTAAATCAATGTATTCCGATTGGTATTCGCGGTATTCGCCGAACCGCGTCATAGCTCATTACCATAAAGTTAACTGACTTTTAACTTCTCTTTTTTGCTCTGGTCGCCCAGTTCGCTTCGCTGCCGGCGAATTCGCTTTGTTCGCCCAATTCGCCGACCCTCCATAGAGAAACAATGACTTCCGTCGCTCTGGTCGCTTTGGTCGCTTTTGGTGTGAACGTACAGTTAGTCCGTGACAGGAAGCACTGCATACATCTGAGCTGGGCTTTGCTAGAGCAGGCTTCCCACATACAGTGTGTGCAGTGGATGGCTGCCATATACCTATCCGTAATGGCAATCCGTAATGTACTACCAATGGAATGTGGAGTTTCTTCAAGCTGTTTTAATGGTTTAAAAATAGCGTAGTCGTCATGCTTCGTCTAAGGGCACCTACCACTTCCATTGTTAGCCTTCTGGGTCAAACTATAAAAAATAGTTAAACTCTGAATGCAATAGGCTAAATCAATTTTGCTCCTCCGTACACATACCAACTCGGTATGATGTTTTAACATGCCAATTTTAATTTTACAACGAAGTTCTCCTTTAAATGGCACCATTTGAGCTTCATTACACTGCACACTGCGTTTTTACTTATTTGTATTATATACAAGCCTACTGTACTTTTTGTTATGTTTATATTATTATGTTTTTTGTTGTCATGTCTACCTGTCTTGGTTATAAGATGTTTAATGTTCACTGTGGGCCTAGGGAGCATTGCAATTTCAAATTCTGTGTGTGCAACCTGTACATATGGTTTTTTGACAATAAAACTGACTTTGACTTTGACTGATAACCTGTAACATTACCACCCTGTAATATTTCAAACACACACACACACACACATGAGTGGTGGAAAACATATCACAGGATGAGATGAAGGCACTGTTAGTGATTATGTACAGTTATCAAGGTTATGGAGACACCCTTGTGTGATGCTGTCCCTTTGCCCTTTGATGTAGCTAATTACCTTGTGGGTCATTCCATGCCAAACCACTCAATTTTTTTCCGCCCCCCCCTCCGATTTTGATGACATTTGGCATGCTCATGGGTATCCCTGAGAAATGACAACATACCAAATTTCAGCTCATTTGGACCATTTTTCAAGAATCTAGAGAGTTTTGAAAATTTCACCGTTTTTGCATCGATTAGTGACCATGAAACAGAAAAGTGGCTACATTTTGCAAACCCATCACTCGATTTCCATAAATTTGGTATCATTACAAAGGGGAGACATTCCCCTTTCAAATGATATATAACACGATGACCTTTCAAGGTCATTGCATTTTCAAGGTCATTTGATGTGCGCTTGACCTTTGACCTAATTTTTCAGACAATGAGTATCAATCAATTTTGATGAAATTTTATTATCTGTTAGGCAAAGAAGTATCAATTATGCCTGCAAAGTTTCAGTTAGGAGAATCAAATGGTTTGGGAGATATTGAAGGAAGACTTTTTTATATACAGGGTGTTTCGGCTGTTTTATGGAAATGAATGAATCTTTCTTCATGGAATTTCACCAATAGAAATCATGTCAGTACTTGGTTGTGCTGCTGGATCATGCTCTTGATGAAAAAAAAGACAAAATGTCATCATGATAAAACACCAAGTGTATATGTGACCCATCACACCAAAACAGGTATTAAGTGGCATGTGGTGGTTCTGAGATACGGCCCAATATAGTTGCAGAGGTCATGCTGAGCCAATTTTGAGTTTCACACATTTTTTTGTTTACTTAGGCTTGTGGGCTTTCACCTTCTGACCATAAAATCAACAAACTACAAATTGCTACTTTCTCAGCAGTTTCTGTAACGTCATATCAGATACATCAGAATTTGCAATTTTCTTCTTTTCAGACTGTGAATTAGTACTGTACTGAGTAGTAAGTACTGTCAGGATTTCTGTTGGTGAACTTCCATGAAGAAAGATTTATTCATTTCCATTAAACAGCCTTTTAGACACTTTTTTGCATCCAGCCATTTGTGGCAATGTTGACCAGTTTGGGGAAAGTGACTATAACTGAGATTACAACCTGTGGTATTCTACATATAGTACTTGGCTGCTAGACAACTTGGTGCAGAATGTAGTATGGCTTGAGCATCTCTAATCAAGTAACCTTGCCATTTAGCTGCAGGTTCAAGGTATTTAAGATCATTATGGCACCGTTTTCCATAAATTTGTATGCGAGTGTAAAATGGTACTTGATATTGCATTTTTTGTTTGTTTACACGAGAACGCTTACGGGTAAAAACGACAAAATATTTTATCGGAAGTGCCTTTTGTTTACACGGTGACGGAGCAACCACCTCTGTGAAATTCTGGACACACCAGTTCGTCCCAGGCGAGCCAGACTGCTTTGGACTAGGCCTGGGAGAACCAGTCAATGGTGGGACAACTTTGTGGAAGGAGTAACGGATGAAAATGCTTGGCGTGAAAACTTCCGTATGTCGAAAGATGCCCTTGTTGCCTTAAGTGAGGAACTTCGACCTTACATCGAGGGTGTAACAACGAACATGAGGGCACCTGTCGGAGTCTTGAAAAAGGTTGCTTGCACGTTGTATTATTTAAGCAACGAGGGGCGGCTAAGGAAAACTGCGAACGCCTTTGGCTTATCGCGACCAACTGTGTCAATCATCGTCAGACAAACATGTAAGGCCATAACTGTTTACCTGTCCAAAGTACATCCAGTTGTCATTTACTGTGCCCGAGGCTGAGCAGCTCGTCTCCGGATTCCTGGAGGATCATGGAATGCCCCAATGTTTGGGAGCAGTAGATGGCACTCACAGAAATTAGACAGCCAGCCGTCAATGCCATGGACTACATTAACAGGAAGGACAAGTATTCCCTTAACGTTCAAGCTGTCTGCGACCACAAATATAGGTAGGCTAAAGGTTTTCTGCTTTTTCTATAGCTCATGTAGATTTCACTATATTGTTCCCTTTTGAACAATTGTATGTTGTACTGCAGTATCAAAACTATTTTCACTACACTTAACAATGCAGGAAATGCAGTATGTGTAACCGAGGTCTGCCTGCGCAGTCCAGACCCAGTCTCGAACCTGCTCAAATATATGTGATTGGCTTGCCTTACAGATTCATGGATGTAGTCAATGATGCGCATGTCTTTGCCAACTCCAAAGTGAACACCTACTTGAAGACCGGAAAGATACCTTCTCTTGAAAAGCAGCTAGTGGATGAAGAGGAACCCATACCTGTCTTTCTCTTAGGAGACCCTGCCTACCCCCTTCTCCCTTACCTGATGAAGGAGTACTCAAGTGGAGGCTCTACCCCATCAGAGCAGTACTTTGGACTTTGTTTGTGTAGGGCCCGTATGGTGATAGAATGTGCATTTGGTCGGCTCAAGGCCAGGTTTTCAGCCCTGAGACGGCCCATGGACATAAATCTGACCGACCTGCCAAGTGTCATATACGCTTGTTTCGTGCTCCACAATTACTGCGAGGCCTGGAACGACATGTGGATCCCCATGTTGAGCAGGAGGCCGTACAGTATGACAGGGATGTGCAGCCTCCCACACAAACAAACAACTACCTAACTGACTGCAATGAAGGAAGTGGAAAGAGAGTGAGGAGAATCCTCACCAAATACCTTGACCCCTAATGGCCTTTGGACAAGACTGCACAAGTGGACAGTGTCCAAGGTAGCTGACTACTGGCTGTACGTTCTCTACAGCAAGGTGAATACTGGGTCTTTGAGGACACATTGTAATACTTTTCACTGTATAGATCACTATACCTACTGTATGTTCACACACAGCATTATTTACATTAGGTCTTTTCCAGTTTAACTAACAAGCTCCTTGTTTCCTTGTTGGTTCATTTGTACTCCTTATTGAACACTGATCCTCATGATCAGTGTTGAAGCTCAGGTGTGTTGCAACATCAGCTTGTTCAGGCTGCAAACTTATTTACTTTGACTTTTATTGCAACAGTCACAAAAAGTAAAAATAAACAAGGCAACAAATAATAAAGTGCCATAATAACATCATGGAGCATGGAGTCTTTTACTCCAGGGCAAACACAGAACAGACCCTGGTAAATATGGTTAACAAAAGTTATGCATCAAAATGATGCTGTAAACATGAAACACCTATATCACTTTGCTTGCATCTGCTTTGTGGTTGAGAATAATTTAACTTAAAGTGCTTGAACAGAACAGTAGTAGTACGCAGGTGCTGAACAAAAATGGTGCAACAAAATGTAAACAAAATTTGTTGTTTTTGTTTAAGTTACAAAGACAAAAGATCAAGGTCTTCCTCATCGGAGTGTCCCTCCTGTAATTGTCTGTAGGGTTGAGTTGCAGGGCCCATCTGCTTAACTGTGTGCGAAAGTGGTATGGTAGGTGGTGTGCATGAATGTGCTGGGGCCATTGGTGATGGTGTGCATGAATGTGCTGGGGCCATTGGTGATGGTGTGTATGAATGTACTGGAGCCATGGGTGGGGGTGTGTATGAATGTGCTGGGGCCATGGGTGGGGGTGTGTATGAATGTGCTGGGGCCATGGGTGGGAGTGTGCTGGGGTTGTGTTGTACTGAATTGGTGGGGTATGGTTTACTTGAGGTTGACACAGGTATTTCACAAGGACATCAACACTGTTGCTCATTCTGACTTGAGCCTCTGCAATAGTGTCAAGCCTCACGCTATTGCTTCTCTCAGCTTTCTCCAGGATATCGACAATCTTCCTCTTTATGTTGAGGTCGGTCTGCACTGGATCCACACAAAGTTTTTTCTGGAGCCTTCCACTTCTATGGCCATCAAGCCTCGTCTTGAAAAGGGCAGAGAGAAAGTAACATTCATTAGCTGATGACAGCTTTGGTATTGACAGTCAACATAGAAATACACATGGTTAAATACTCCACTAAAACAAGTTCTACTTTTAACATTTCCACTTATGGAAGTACAAAAGCAGGTCCAATTGCCTTCAGATGTAAGGTAGTTATGGTAATGTCAATATTTTGCAAAAGCATCAACAAGTTACAGTAGTCATAGATATAACAACAGTACGTAACACCATTCTCTAAAGCCTTGCTTATTAAAAAAATACATGCTCTGTGATGTTTGATATCAAGTAACCTAGAATTCTACATAAATATTCTACATAAATGTAAGTAATAGCAGCAAGAAAGTGCAGGGGGCATGAAGGTGCAGTGTGCTGTGACGCGCTGGTTTGCATCCTGAGTTACTGAGAAATTACAGTCCAACTGCACTACAGGTTGTTCAGCAGTCTGACTAGTGACTACCTGCGGGAAGAAGCTCTTCCCCATTCTGGAGGTGCGGGCAGTGATGCTGCGGAACCTTCTACCAGATGGTAGTAAGGTGACTAGTTCATGGGAGGGATAATTAGTGTCTTTGACAATGTTCTTGGCTTAATTACGTGTACGCCACAGTTCTTAGGTCTAACAAACCGAACAAAAACATACCTGAAGTAGGCTTCTTCGTCTCTGGAGTGGAGTCTGGCTACTTTGGGTCTGGGAGCTGTCACTTTCTTCAGTTTAATCAGATATGCCACTCGACTCACTGCAACAGTCCACGGTGTCGCCGTTGACCTCGGCAGTCTCAACACCAAACTCTAAAGAGGTGGTGGCTGGCGACCCACACCAAATGTCGTTACATAAATTAAAAAAAAAAGTGCGATAACTCGCCCATGGCCACTCCTGCGTTGCGTATCCACGGCCTCCCTGTACTTACTCCTAATGGCTTTAAAGGTGTACTTCCATCGTGTTTTCATTAATTTTGCGGTGTTGTCTAGTATTAATAATTGCGCTGTGCACTGGTTTTAATTAAAAAAATGTTCTAGTGCTTCTGTTTCAGGCTGTTTGATTTTGGTGGAGGGGGTGGGGCTGGGAGAATGACACGATTTCACCAGAGGCGTGACACGCTCCCTGCAGCTTCCTTTGCCCCACAGTCAACTTGATAGCAGAGTAAGGTAAAGAGGAAAAGTCAACCTGACAGCGCTAAAACTGCACACAGAATGTCTTCGGAGATACAGCCTTATGTGTTTGATCCTGAATCCGAAGAGGAAGGAGAGATGGCACAAGCACAGTCGCTTCCTGACCGTTTGTCAATGAACGTTTCAGAATGGTAATATTTGCATGACAAAACAGTGCAAGTGCCCGGCTAAATGCAGTTCAGTCATTCAACTAGCCTGCTAATCTTATGCGAGTCAGTCACAGGCTAACATCATTTAAAGCCCATTCGGTCAGTTTCTCTTATATGCATTTTCACGTCTACGTCACGCCGCAGGCCCTTTTTGCATTGGGTCGTTTTTCCGCATATTGTCTTCTTTTGACTGATATAGAAAATGGGGGTAGAAAAACATTTTGATATGCAGCATGCATATGCAACTCGGGGTGACCTATCATATTTCAAAAGAGCAAGTACTAAACGGTTTCTCGTGGAAGTACACCTTTAAGCTTAGATGAAATCTGTGTTTTAACGATCTCGTCAGTTGCATGTGGATAGGCTGTTCCTCTCGGTTGTCTGTCTGGGGGAGTAGGATACTGCTCTATGAATGCGGTCCATATATCCGTGTACTTTGTCTGGCAGGACTCCCAGTCCACACCTTGTTGCGCCTTAGTTGTTTTGTAGTTTTACGTGGTCTGAAGCAACAGTTCAACTTCTTCGTCTGACCACACGAAATTCTTCTTGTTACCGGTAGCCATGTCTTGCTTTTCGCGGCACAAATGAGAAGAAGGAACATTCTACACATGCGCGCGGACATGGCGGTGTTGTGTGATAATGTATCACAGCACCACCTAGCCGCCTGGCATGCATACCCAATCGAAGTTCACACAAGTTTGCGTCACCATATGCACGCAGATTTCCTCCCGAAAACGCTCGTCTAAACGTGGAATAAAAAGTGAAGACGCGACACCACTTTCGCGTCTTTTGTTCAGACCGTCATCGTGTAAACGTAGCCTTACTCCTTCTCCACACTTTCCATCCTTTCCTAGCCTGTAACAAAAGTGTCTGCCTAACCAACTTGCTGAAACACACATAAACCATTGTAGTGTCGTTGTATAAAATGTAAATTGCATACCTTGCCTATACTGAAATACAAAATGTATGTTCTAAATTAGGCTGTGTGTTGCAGGGCAAGGTCATTAAGTGACTATTAAGTGGACTTACACATACACACAAGGTTAACAGATGTTGGCAATGTCTTGAATAACACATAGGTACGTACATAGTAATAACGGTGCTTTTAAATCATCAAGACTCCTGCTGTGTCTCCACGTGGCAGCTCATGGAAACTGGGATTAAACCAGGTCAAATCAACAGGGGATCGAAGTAACAGTTGATAGTCCCTGCTCTTTTTGTTTCTTGATGGTCTCTCTGGCTGATAATCACTGTCATTGTCACTGCAATCCGATCCACTTGTTTCGGGTGTGTCTGTGATGACCCTGTATACCTGTTTTCTCTCCTGTCTGCTCTGATCCTGTTTTTTAGACCAGAAAAGCATAAATAATTTCTTAAACTCATGCATGGGCTTTTATTTGCCATAACAATACAGTGGTATAGTTAACTAGATGTACCGCATAGCGGTACATGGTATGACCGCCGCAGTATATTGAAATGTGGGAACTGTTGGTGTGATGAGTGTGTGATAGAGCAGTGTTGTGAGGTGAGAATTTCTGTGGAAATGATTTCCTGTAAGTGGGCATGGATGTGGGTTTTGAATGTGTAGTGTGAAGGACTGATTTGTGAAGGCAAGGAATCGGCAAAATGAGATTTTGTACAATTACAGCGCCCCCTATGGACCAAATTTTATGGCATGTTCTGTGGTGTTAGAGGTCTTTGTGGTGATTGTGCATGATGCATTTTGTGCAGTTCCCACCTTCTCGGTCCAAGATATTGGCAACTCAAAATCCCAATGTTTGCATTTACCCTTATCACTAGGTGGCGCTATGCTTCAAGTGAGAGTTTATGGGCTGGGTCAATATGCCTCTGTAACACCTACATACTAACACAAAATCGTTGTCTTGGGCAAAATTGTTGACGAGTTATTTAACAAAAACTGTTTTTCAACACCTAGCTTCGGCGATAAACATCGCCCCGTATGACGAAATGTCACAAAATTTAGTACACATGAAAAGAAAGATGTTTAGAGATGGCATGTCAACTTTGACCAAATTTGAGCAATTAAAAGCCAAGATACGGCCATTTGAAGAATTTTAAGCTACGTGTTAAATGTTCATTGACGTGTAACTTCGGAACGGTTTATCTCAAGATAAATCCTTTGATAACTTTTTGTCAGCATTGTCTGTAGATGACATATACCAAATTTGGAGAGATTCACATGAACGGCCTATGACGAGTTCGTTCAGATTCGTTTTCGCAATATTAAAATTTCACGGAAATTGTTCTCGTTGGAAGTGGGCGTCGACCAGTGTTTTCAATGCGTGAGGGTCAACAGATTTCATGATAAAAAAAAAATAGTTGTAAACATAAGCATTCTCTAGATAATAGGCAAAATGACATTTTCTACAATTACAGCGCCCCCTATGGACTACATTTTATGGCATCTTCTGTGGTGTTAGAGGTCTTTGTTGTGATCGTGCATGACGTATTTTGTGCAGTTCCCACCTTCTCGGTCAAAGATATTGGCAACTTAAAATCCCAATTTTTACATTTACCCATATCACTAGGTGGCGCTATGCTTCAAGTGAGAGTTTATGGGCTGGGTCAATACATCTCTCTAACACCGACATACTAACACAAAATCGTTGTCTTGGCCAAAATTGTTGACGAGTTATTTAACAAAAACTGTTTTTTGACACCTAGCTTCGCCAATAAACATCGCCCCCTATGACGAAATGTCACAAAATTTAGTACACATAAAAAGAAAGCTGTTTAGAGATGGCATGTCAACTTTGACCAAATTTGAGCAATTAAAAGCCAAGATACGGCCATTTGAAGATTTTTAAGCTACGTGTTAAATGTTCATTGATGTGTAACTTCGGAACGGTTTATCTCAAGATAAATCCTTTGATAACTTTTTGTCAGCATTGTCTGTAGATGACATATACCAAATTTGGTGAGATTCACATGAACGGCCTATGACGAGTTCGTTCAAATCCGTTTTCGCAATATTAAAATTTCACGGAAATTGTTTTCGTTGGAAGTGGGCGTCGACCAGTGTTTTCAATGCGTGAGGGTCAATAGATTTCACGATAAAAAAAAAATTGTTGTAAACATAAGCATTGTCTAGATAATAGGCAAAATGATATTTTCTACAATTACAGCGCCCCCTATGGACCAAATTTTGTGGCATGTTCTGTGGTGTTAGAGGTCTTTGTGGTGATTGTGCATGACGTATTTTGCGCAGTTCCCACCTTCTCGGTCCAAGATATTGGCAACTCAAAATCCCAATTTTTGCATTCACTCATATCACTAGGTGGCGCTACGCTTCAAGTGAGCGTTTATTGGCTGGGTCGATACATCTCTGTAACACCGACATACTAACGCAAAATCGTTGTCTTGGGCAAAATTGTTGGCGAGTTATTTAACAAAAACTGTTTTTTGACACCTAGCTTCGCCAATAAACATCGCCCCCTATGACGAAATGTCACAAAATTTAGTACACATGAAAAGAAATCTGTTTAGAGATGGAATGTCAACTTTGACCAAATTTGAGCAATTATTAGCCAAGATACGGCCATTTGAAAAATTTTAAGCTACGTGTTAAATGTTGATTGACGTGTAACTTCGGAACGGTTTATCTCAAGATAAATCCTTTGATAACTTTTTGTCAGCATTGTCTGTAGATGACATATACCAAATTTGGTGAGATTCACATGAACGGCCTATGACGAGTTCGTTCAGATTCGTTTTCGCAATATTAAAATTTCACGGAATTTTTTTTCGTTGGAAGTGGGCGTCGACCAGTGTTTTCAATGCGTGAGGGTCAATAGATTTCACGATAAAAAAAAATTGTTGTAAACGTAAGCATTGTCTAGATAATAGGCAAAATGACATTTTCTACAATTACAGCGCCCCCTATGGACCAAATTTTATGGCATGTTCTGTGGTGTTAGAGGTCTTTGTGGTGATCGTGCATAACGTATTTTGCGCAGTTCCCACCTTCTCGGTCCAAGATATTGGCAACTCAAAATCCCAATTTTTGCATTTACCCTTATCACTAGGTGGCGCTATGCTTCAAGTGAGAGTTTATGGGCTGGGTCGATACGTCTCTGTAACACCGACATATCACAAAAATTTCATGTTGTTGGGTGAAACGTTCATTGAGTTATTCAGCAAAAACTTTTGCCGGTCTCCCCCTCTTTAACGGACACTGGCACAGCGGGGGGGTGGCCCTGGGGGACCAAAAGGCGTTATTCGCTCACAAACTTCTTGGGCTACATGCCTACAAACATTCATGTCTCCCCGAGTTTCAGTGTCCCGGGAATCGTTGACGAAAAATCGGTGAAAAAAAAAAATAAAAATAAAAAAAAAAAAAAAAAAAGGGAAAAATTTTGCGGCAACTCCAATATGACCGCTTTCGCTAGCTTCGCTAGCGGCGGTCATAATAATAGGTTAATATAGTTAATATAGGTAATCTTTACATTTTACCATTCATTTCCACCTGTAGTGTCTTACTGTAACTTGCAATACAACTTGCAGTACATAATATTATAATATATTAAGTATTTATAATTCACAAAATTGTTTTAAGTAATATTTAGATAATAAATACCTCATAACAGCAACAATTAGGGTACATTTAGTGAATTCACTCATAGTGTCAGTATAATCAAAATATAACCATTGGTGCATGACGCACATTACAGTGGACAGTTACATTTGGACACAGAAAAAACTACATAACCAATATTGATTAAAAGTTGATGAAAGTATTCCTTACTACATACTTAATCAAAAAAAATAATTTTTGAACTTGCATATTTTTTGTGGAATAAAAAGATCTAACAGATATCCCAGAGGTCACAGTGTCACATCCACTGTAGTCCGCCATCTTGGATTTTTGATGCAATATCTGAGGTTATGATTATTGATGAAGACAATATGCATGATTATGATAATATAGTGGACTTATCCCAAAGCCCTGGTGGTTTGGAATATATATTGCAAACCTTGTGTTTTCAAATGGGGTTCGATTATGCGTCCACTGTAGTGTACACCATGCATGAAAGGGTTTAAAATCATACAATATACTTATCACAAGTTCATTCTGTCACACTACGTTTTGTATTGATGTTTAATGGCTGGGTTTGGGGAAAAAAGTAAGATATTTGCATTAGTATTGTTTTAAACCACACTACTGACAATTTCCCATAGAGATTTAGGGCAGCATATTAAGGAGCAATTATTCTGCTCTAGTACTCAAAACGATACATTTTATGGCATCACCATAGAAACCGAGCCAGACCCCCCCCCCCCCCCCCCTCCCCCTTCAAGAAGTTCGTTGGAAGTTGGAGTCAGTCACTCAGCTAAAGTTTTGGACGTCAGTCGCAATGAAGAGGTGTGCTAAATTGAAGCATTTTGAAGGTAATGGCAAGACAACATTTTGTAACGTCAATTATTTATCTGTAAGGATGTTTAATGGTTTGTTTTGAAAGAAACAAACGTAAGAAATATGTCTTTCATGCATTAATTGCTTTTAACCACACTAGATACCAACAGTTTTCTATAGGGATTTAAGGCAGCATATTAAAAAGCAGTTCTTCTGCTCTACTACTCAAAACGATACATTGTATGATATCTCCATGGAGACGGAGCCAGAGTACTAACGGTTCCCACGACCATCTCAAGCCCCCCACCCTCTCCACCTTACAGCTCTCCTTGGAACCGTTTGAATAAATTCATGAGACGTTTTGGCTAATTCCCAGAAGCTAGAACGTTATGAGGCCCATGGGTAGAGTAGTTTTGTTTGGGAAATAAAACAATAGGTTTTTAGTAACATCTCTTTAAAATCTCCAACGACCTAAATGGAAAGGTCTGCTGCTCAATGACATAGTGGTAATAACTATGGATAACAACTGAAGCTTCCCAGATAGCAATAGGTTAGCGGCCCACTGTTGGCCCACCAGCGGCAGAGTTGTCGGTCCAATGGCGGTTCCCACTAGTGGCCCACCGGCATTTTGCTCATCGGTTATCTGGAGGTCCGCCGGTGGTTTCCAGTCAATGGGCCGCTATTTTGCCACTCGTTCCCCACCAGTTTCTTACCAGTCCATATGATCATATAGTAATTTAATTAATTCAAATGAGGTATTAAAATACAAACTAGACACATTATATTTGCTCTCATCTGGAGCGAATTAAAGTTATTTACAGGGTTTACAAAGGTTGTCAAGTTACAAAGTTAAAGTAGTGCATACATAATGATGGCAAATAACAAAAACCGCATTAAATCAAGACAAATAAGTGTGGTGCAAAGTTCATTTTATTTTACATATAGAAAAATCTGAATATAAATTATATTAAAAATATTTTAAAATATAAATATATATATATATATATATATATATATATAATAGTAAGAAAATAAAATAATAAATAGTATTAAATAAATAGTAATAATTAAGTAATAATAATAGTTACATATAATGGCAATGAAAGTAGAAAAAAATTAGTTTAGGCAATCCCCCACCCCATTCCCCACATTTTTTTGTCTTTCCTTTCTCCCTCCCTCTCTGTCAGCTGCCCCCTTCAGATAAATAGCCACTTCTTTCTGCAGATTTTCTTCTGTTGCATCCTTTGTGCTGTGGTTTCTTCGTACAGCTCCTGTAGTAAGACAAGGAGGAAGGAAGTATAAGTAGTAGTATGTAGTAGTAGCATCACTGGATGGATGGATGGATGAAAGATTTATGTACACACTCGCCTACTCCTGCTCCACCCACACACAAATCTTACAGTCTGCACCTTTACCTGCCACCAACACCCCCCACCCACCTACACCTACTTTTCTATACCTTCCTCCATCCCATGTATATACCCTGCCCCCTTAATATGCACACACATCTCAATACAATCACACACACACATTCATGCACAATAAAGCAGAGCATCCAACCTCATTTCGCTACATGTTTTACAAAAGTAGCTGCATGTATGTGACAAATAAACATCCGTGTATCTTTTAACACTTCACACCAGCAATTCAGAATAACACATGGGCTTAAAAGGTTTTTTTTACTTACTGTGCAGCACAGTTTTGAGATGGAGGGATTTAAATGCCACCTTTCCCCCTAGACCTGTCCAATTTGTCTTTAAGGCAAGAGATTTTGTGAAAAGCCTTCCCACCATTCTTTTCACAGCATCTTTTGTTGATTTTCCACCCAACACAGCAAGTATATTCACCTGAATAAAATAATACCAAAATTACAAATCCATAACTTCCAAACACATTGTCACAGCCTACACATACTCTACATATTATAGGAGCATCACAGTTTTGGACAAATGAAGATTTATTGAGCACACATGCTCCACTTGTGAAGTCATGGGAGCCAATTTTAATGACATTGAAAATGATTGTGTGCCTTTAGTAACCATTCACACCAACAATTCAAAAATCTGACATACCAGTTTATTCCTAAACTCTACTTCTGTAGCAAGCCGCCTCTCAATTTCTTGGAGTTGGTACAGTTCTGTTAGTGGAAGATTTATATCCTCGGAAAGTGAGATGTCCGTCACACCACAACCAGCCAAACCCTGCAAAATGCTGGTGTTTGTTGCTACTTGTCGCTTCAACTCTTTCACCTCCTCTGCGATTTCCCTCAGATGGTGAAGCACAACTCTGTAAAAATCTATAAATCAAAAATAATAAAGTTGGAAAACGAAAATGTAAGAAACAATGTAGCAATTGAGTGATTTGGTTTCCACTTAGAGGTGCAGTATAAACAAGTGAGCATTGACATTTCTTTTTTTTTTTTTTTTTGAGCATTGACAGTTCAGTCCTTCCAGGATTTCGCAGGCTTTTTTTGAGAAAGTTGCAGCAGTTTTTCCAAAAAGTTGCGATGGAAGTTGCAGTGTTTTTAGGCATTTTGTTGCAAAAAAAGTTGAGGGAGCAAGTAAAAGTTGCAAATAAGTTACGATTACCAGTGAGCTGAAACATATGACCATGATAGGTCAAAATTGCGGAAAAGTTGCAGGTTATACTAAAAGTTGCAAGGCCACAACTAATTCACGAGGATTGACTGATTTTGTGTTAATAGTTGTGATCGCAACATCGTGAAATCCTGGAGGGTCTGATAACATTTGTATAAATATTGTAGACATGCGAATCGTCTTACCCCCAGAGAAACCAGAGGGAACAGGCGATGGGGTGCTGACGCCCCTGCTGGATTCTGTTTCTGAAAAGGAAAGCAGACAGGACAGGATTACAAGACATTCTCAGACTCATTTTAAAAAGTTCTGGATGCAGGCCAGCAAGGGTGCGATTTTGCCTCCATAATAAGATGTATATCTTTAGGCAAATGTGTATAGATATCGTATATATGTGAATAGTCTCACCTCCAGAGTAACCAGAGGGAACAGACAATGGGGCGCTGATGCCCCTGCTGAATTCTGTTTTTGAAAAAGAAAGCAGACAGGACAGGATTACAAGACATTCTCAGACTCATTCAAAACATGGTTTTGGATGGAGGTTACATGACGACTTCCAGTTAATTAGCTACACAGTGACAAGAGAGATGATATGCAAGTGTTCATGGTAATGAGAAGGCCAAAATATGGTACTAGTTGCACAGTGGCCAATAGTACCTGTAGGGTAGGTAGAGGTGCTGGCCAATGGAGTGGTGCTGGTTTGACTGTACACTGTTTAAAAGAGGTTAAAACGTAAAAAAGGTGCCCAATGCAATATAGATTTCAGTAAACAAAACTCAGTTAATTAAACAAATCTGTGATAGCGTGTATTTACCTCCACTGCAGGCTGTGGAGGGAAACCAATGAGGTGGTGCAGCCTGGCTGGTAAACTCTGTTTTACAGATTGGAAATGCACAATGTGTGTTTACTGAGATCATAGCAGCAATAGCAAGAAATAGGTTGTGTCATAAGATAGGCTAGGTTAGGTATGCCATAAAAAGAAAGAAGCAAGAAATATACTATATCTTCAGGCAAATGTGTATAGATATTGTAGATATGTGAATAGTCCCACCTCCAGAGGGAACAGACAATGGGGTGCTGATGCCCCTGCTGGATTCTGTTGTTAAAAAGGAAAGCAGACAGGACAGGATTACAAGACATTCTCAGACTCATTCAAAGCATGGTTTTGGATGGAGGTTACATGACGACTTCCAGTTAATTAGCTACAGAGTACAGTCGCTTGAGCAATATGGGGTTAGATAACTTGCTCAAGGGAACTTCAGCTATGGATGAGGGTGCAGTAGAGCACATGTACTTCTCCACCCACATTCTTCCTACTGGTGCGGGATTCAAACATTTGACCCTCTGATCCCATGACCGACTCCCTAACCATTAAGTCACAGCTGCCCACAGGTAGTAGGGAGATAAGCAAGGGTGCGATTTTACCTCCATAATAAGATGAGGAAGGAGACTGAAAAGTGTGATGTGCTGATTGGCTGGTAAACACTGAAACACAGTGACAAGAGAGATGATATGCAAGTGTTCATGGTAATGAGAAGACCAAAACATGGTACTAGTTGCACAGTGGCCAATAGTACCTGTAGGGTAGGTAGAGGTGCTGGCCAATGGAGTGGTGCTGGTTTGACTGTACACTGTTTAAAAGAGGTTAAAACGTAAAAAAGGTGCCCAATGGAATATAGATTTCAGTAAACAAAACTCAGTTAATTAAACAAATCTGTGATAGCGTGTATTTACCTCCACTGCAGGCTGTGGAGGGAAACCGATGAGGTGGTGCAGCCTGGCTGGTAAACTCTGTTTTACAGATTGGAAATGCACAATGTGTGTTTACTGAGATCATAGCAGCAATAGCAAGAAATAGGTTGTGTCATGAAAGAAATGTGTGATGGTATTATCCACAGAACAGCGAGAGGGATAGGGTGATGAAACACGATGAGACTCTTGAAAAGAAAAAGTATATGACATTACATTACACTTAGCCGACACTTTTATCCAAAGCGGCTTACATGAATAAGAAACAGATATGCAGAGTGCACAAAATAAGCAAAGGCAGAAAGTTATTGCAGCCCGAGTATACTGTAGCCTGGGTAAACCCGCCCCTCGTGAATCATTTCATTCTGCAAAGAGGGTCTGGCTCTGACTCCATAAGAAACGACTTCTTCCTGGAGGAGTGAGCTCTGCTGAAGTTTAAAAATGATTGGATCTGCCTTTACCCAATCCCCAACGTCTGGCCGTGACGTATGCTATGCGCCGGCTTGTGAAGAAAGTACGAAACTTTCCGCAAATTAGATGACGTGTACATTTGAAATGTACCCACACGTTTGGCGTCATCACTCACGAACACACCTTCTGTTCGCTGATTGGTCCGAACATTGTTTGTTCGACAAAATGAATTTCAAGACACTCTGGGCCAGACCCTCTCTGCAGAATGAAATGATTCACAAGGGGCGGGTTTACCCAGGCTAGGTATACTGCAGTGCCAGTGAGATTAGGTTAGTTTTGTTCAGAAGGGAAGTACTCTGGGAAAAGGAGATTCTTCACAAGCTTCTTAAAATGAAAGAGGGATGACCCTACTCTCATAGCTGCCAGAGACCAGTTTAGCGTGAGACTGCCTTAGGTGAGAAGAGGCACAAGACGTTAATGATCATAGATATGTTCAAGAATAAATTTTTCTAGAAAAGGCAGAATTACCTCCATAACACTGTGTGGACAAAGTCTTGTTGCAGTCCTGGATGGTTAACACTGTTCAACAGAGAGACAAGACAGAGGAAATGTCTGTGTGCTTAGAAAGTAGCCATAAGAGGAAAAATCAGCAGCTACTAATATGGTTACACACACATGCGCACGTGCACACACACACACCCCCCCCTTACTTCTGGATACAAACCTATAAAACAGACAGGCTTATAACAATACCTTCAGAGGGAATGAAAGGGCTTTTATGGGAATTGGTGGAGCCTAAAGAGAGAGAGAAAAAAAATGCTAAAAACAGCAGGACAAAGATGGGGAAAATGGATTCTTTTCAGAGACATCACTAACTTAGACTTGGTGCGGCAATTCCCTTTTTGGTAGGCATGCATGGGATTTTGGGAGCTGGAGGGAGATGACGACCGTCATCCTCATCACTACCAAAATTCTGAGGGGCACTTTCTGAAAATTTTAAATTTGGCCTAGGGATTACACAAACAAGAAACAGTTACAGAATCTAATAGTGAGGGCAGCATCATTGATAAAAAAATATGTACATTATGATTAGAAATATGGATATTATAACAATCTTTGTAATAATAAGAATAATAATAAACTTAATAATGTGAAAATATGAGCTTACTTTCTTTTTCTTTTGATGATCGCATCCTCTTTGTCAGTGTCAAGGTTCTCTCCTTTTTTTGCTTTTATGTAATACTTTTGTGCCTCTTCATATGTGTCTGCACCAAAAAGAGTAAAACAAAATCAAATGGTTGACATGTCTCATTTTCTGCCAAATATTTGATTTGTCCTTATAGACTTATAAGGAAAATAAGGAAGAAAATAAGGAAGAAAAACAAATCATCCAAATCATCAGGCTGCATTAAGATGTTAAAAAAACATTAACATAGCCTACCTTTTGCTTTAAGGACGATTACAGGATGTAAAGTCCAAGAATGAGGTTCAGGGGTTTCATTGTGAAAAACTGCTTTTTTAACACGCTCAATTGTTTTATATGGAGGCCAATAACATTTATCTTCATGATGCCAACTGTCAGGAACAATAACAACCAACTCCTCTTCAGGGAAAGATACTACTAAATACATTTCTGTAGAAGGAAAAACAGTCAGTGACACTCATCATAATGCTCAGCTCACGCATTCAATATTAACATTCCCTAGATATTAATCAGCATACTGGGCACTCTTGGCCAGGGTGTGTCTAGTATGTTAATGTGTACAATAGTCAAGGTGGCCGATAAGAATGCAGGAGGGAATATGAGGAAATTAGGGCCGTCAGGCGATTAAAAAAAATGTATCTAATTAATAACAGGATTTGTGCTTAACTAATCTAATTAATTGCATTTTAATCTCATGTCTATTAAAGGTCCCCAAATAAAGAATTCAAGTTCTAGGACATTACAAAATTGTAGTACTTGACTAATCAATTGAATACACTAAGAAGAGAAGATTTGAAAACCACGTTTTTGTTTTGCAGACCTTCAATTCAAAATGAATACTAAAGCTAAATAAGGCAACGTCAAGAGCAACAAGCCAACAGGCATTTCTTTTAGGCCTATCACATCGGCCACATTTGCTGCTGACATGGCAAGTAAGTCAGGAGAACATGACATTGTTTACCAGCTGTGGTGGCTTTGGTCATTCGTTTCCCAAATTTTGCAAGCGTGGGTTGGCGAAGTGAGCTCACGGTGGCACTATCACCGCTAACAATGGAGCTTGTCCGGACATGTTTAGCATATAAGTCAGACTGGAGCAGCTTCGGTGATAGGAAAAATTCTTTTTACAAAAGCTACAAATCACCGCGTTCTTGTTGACACTTCCGTCTTGGTTCTTTTTATAGATAAACTTGCCGTTTACAGGCCCTAGCAACAATTTGCTTGCCTCGCACCCCTGAGCCGCGTCCATAGCATAGACAGTCAGCATGCTTTATTAGTTTGACTAGCCACGCAGGTGGGAAGTGACGTGCCACTGCCAAGTAGCCTACAGGTCATTGAATGGGCCAAACTTAAAATGCGCATTGAATTGCCACCGATTGCCACTCGTAATTAATTGCGTTAATTTTTATAACGTGTTAATTTGCAATGTAATAAATTAATAATTAAATAATTAGCGTGTTAAACTGACAGCCCTAGAAGAAATGTGAGGTTGCAAATGACTTTTGTTGAGATGATGCATGAATTATGAAATGCATTACTGTTGAGATGATGGGTAACACAGAGATGAAAATATAAGATATAATGCAAGAGAAGATGAGTATAAAAAGAGCAAGTAAAATACGATTTAGACACTTACACTAATATAAACAACACAGCAGTGCTTCTACTGATGCAACATCGGTAGACCAGCAAAGCCATCCTTGATTGGAAGGAGGACATATTTTCTTTTTATGTTAGCCGCTAGTGTGTAATGTAGTTGGGATGTTAGAGCAGAAAGATGGTAGATGCCAACTTCAGATGATGGGAGTGGGTACTGATACAGGCTGCAGACTTTCTGAAATGCTCTGAATACTACATATGCCTCCCCAGTGTTGTCAACAATGATGTTCTCTACGACAACTATCTTTCCCCCTGAAAGCTCCACACAACTGTTGCTGGTTGACACCTGGATGATGAACGTCTGAACAGTCATCCTTCTGAACTGCCTAACTACACTAAGCTCAGGTGGTACAGGCCCACTGACATGCTCCATTGTCAGATTTGATTCCATACGAAGATACACATTTGACTTTAACTGCCTCTCAGATAGGCGGCGGATGACTTGCTCCAGTGGCTTGTTTGGTTTTCGAATCATCTTTTTTAGCTGTCCGAGGAAGTTTTCAAATGGGAAGCAGGATATATTATCCAAGACTCCATATTTTTTAGTTTCCTCACTGAGGTGAAGTAAGGCGTGCATATTATACCCAATGTACTCCCTACCATAAAGTTTGCTACAGTGGTTCACAAATGCCATGAGCAAACTGTGGGCATAGTCAGCTTTATTTTCCACTAAATTCACACTAAGTAAGATGGTCATGGCTACAGACAGCAAAATGAAGTTGTCATAAATGGATGTTGGTACTCGCCCCTTTAAGCAAGCTGGCCCAGTATATAACAGAAATGAGCGAAGCTCAGTAGCTTTCCACCTCTCAAAGTCAGAAAGGGCTCGCGGCTTACGGTTGAACTCAGTGGGAAGATATGAATGATACTTCAAAAGCTCAGCCGACACTTCTTTTATAACAGCAGTACCTATTCTTGTATGCAATGGTTTCCTCATCCAAAAGTACAAAAGTTTCCGCACTACCCCTAAGCAAACCACATGCATGTAGTCATGAGGAAACTGTGTGACCATTCCAACACTCAAAAGAGTGAATGGACTAAATCCATTAAAATGCTGGTCATCGTTGAGCTCGTCAAATGTTTCACTATCCAACCTAGCAGGTGCATCAGATTCTGGAAAAGTCATCCTTCCTTGATATGTCACTCCCTTTTGTTGGCACTTGTGACAACTGAAAAACCCAGTGTGTCCCTTGGAACTTCTGATGAATGCACGTGCAGGTGCATCACAAACTACTGCTGACAGCGCTACCGAAATAGCAGTGCCCTGGTAAAGAACACCATCTCTCTCGAGGAGACGTACCTCATTAACAAAATCTTGCAGAAAATCTAGGTTGTTGGGTTTCTGATTACCAAAGTATATTCCTATAACAAAAGGATCCCTGTTTGTCTGTACTCGATTCTCGAAACATTCAATCATTCCTAAAATTGGCCAGAACTGGGCATTTGAGCTTTTATAGAGGGGCAGACCATCTATGTTCACCTGTATTGTTAAAGATGTGGAAGAGAAAGCATGATTTTTTTGAGCAAGATGAGAGAAAATGCCGTGATTAAAACCAAAGTGAAAATAACTACCGCCTGAAATAGTTTTAACATGATGAGTAGTTTTTGTTTTGAGTAAAGTTCTTGGATCTTTCGGCAAGCCATGAATTTTGCCAGAAAGAATTTTCAATAAATCTGCCAACGCAGCATGGTTGATCTGCCTCCTCACTGCCCATTCAACCAGCTGACTTTGTGTTTCCTGGTCTGAAGAACAGACTTCCTCACTGCTATCTGTATCATTATCGGTTTCATTTTCACAAGGTTCTTCATCCTCACTCATTTCACCATTGCTCTCTTCTAAATGGGCCCCACTATATCCTGCCAGGGGTTCTCCCTCACTTCCCCCATGAAAAATGGAGTCTGCAGCCATTATGTCAGTCCCACATGACATCACATCCTCCCCCCACCATGCTGAAGACGCAATACTTTTGAAGTCTTTTTCAACCCCTTTAACTATCCTCCTTCGCTTACTCCAGTAACTGGACATTATTTATGCCATACCAATGAGCTGAATAAATTACCTTATAAACTGGTATTCTTGGCTTACCTAAAAAGAGGAAAAAAGACAACATATCACCATCTGTACTTTATATGACACAGCTCAATAAACACACACATACACACACTGATACACATCACAAATTCTCTGCATCCTCTTCAAACACACACTCTCCCACGTACACATCTGAAACGTCTTCACTTATAGCCTACTTAGTTACACAATACAGCGCAGTAGCTAATGCACAGAGGGAGACCAGAGGCTGCAGTCATTGGCCCAGACGGGCTTTTAGTCAATGACATAACAAACTTAACAGTAAAATATTTATTGTAAGCTAGACAGGTCGTTAGTCGGTGTTAGTTTTACCGCTACAAAACAACCAATCATGCTAGCGAACATTAGGCTACATGTAGTCTAAGCTACATTAGCATATTCTTAGGCTAAATCGTTTTGTTTATGGCTCATATGTCGGAATAAAAATATAACTTCCCTGGGAATGATACTCAGCGAAATGTAATTTATTTAGCCTTTGTTGACCAATATGTCAAGCTGTTTGGTAGCGCAGTAACCTATGAGAAGTTTTCTCATCTCTAACCAACAAGTTTTTTTTCTATCTTGCTGTAATACCGATCAGAAACTAACAACTCATACCACAACAGAAAGTTTGACCTGAAAACTGACATAAGTGTTCGCTAGCACTACGCTTTTTTTTTTACAAAATGTAGCTATTTCAAGAGACATAATGATATCTTACTTACCTAGTCAAGCTGTGGCGATCCACCTGATGATTAACGTACGTTGCAGGCACAAAATGGGTAGTGGTCCTCCAGCGGTCCAAGGGTGGCATCCCGCACCAAGGATAGTTATAGAATGTTATAGAGTCCTCGCGCATCGCCGCGAATTGCCAACCAAAATCCACCCATGGCCCGATATGTGCTTTTTAACTGGCAGTGGTCCGACTTCGGACCACAGCTGGCATACCTCCAGCGGCATGCCGACCAAAAGCCACCAGTGGTCCACTATATACATGCTATCTGGGTTGTAATGTAACGGCATTTGGTATTTTAAAAACATACAATACACTTATCCCAAGTGGATTCTGACTGTCACAAATACGTTTTGTATTGATGTTTAATTGTTGGATTTGAAATATATATACAGTATAAGACGATACATTTGCATTGTTTTAAACCACACTAGTTACTGCCAATTTCCATGGGGATTTAGGGCAGCATATTAAAGAGCAATTTCTCTGCTCTACTGCTCAAAACGATACATTGTATGGCATCACCATAGAAACCGAGCCAGACCTCCCCCCTCCCCCACCACCTTAAAGAAGTTCGTTGGAAGTTGGAGTCAAGTCTCAGCTGAAGTGTTGGACCTCAGGCGCAATGAAGAGGCGTGCCAAACTGAAGCATTTGGAAGGTAATGGCAAGAGAACATTTTGTAATTTAAAGTATTTATTTGCAGTACTGCATTAATTTTAAGGCAACAGGGAGGTATCAGCAAGGTTTCTAGGTTCCTGCTACTAGTCCATGTTAGCACAACATGCTTTCTGGTGAAGTTAATGAAGGTATCTGCATATTTTCTTTTTTAGAGACAAATACACAGTTCTGTGGTGGAGGGTGTTGAACGGGGAAATGTAAGTCATTACATACTTATTTTTATTGTCTTTGAATGTCAGCATTTGCTATTCTTACCCAGCACGTGGCAAAGTAGCTAGGTTGGTTTCAAAGCTTGTCAGACAGTAAAAGACCATTTCATATGGCGCTGTCTAGGACAAGCTCTAGCTGAATTGTCGATGTATTTTTATAACTAATGTATACTTTTTGTTTATCATGGGGGGTATAATGTGCCATAAAATAAAAAATAATAAAAACAGGCAAATGAAAATGTAAAACTCTTTTTGCCATTTTGAAATTATCAGCGCAATTATCCTGCCAAAATTAAAATTGAAATGAAATATTTACATTTGGCTTTTCATTTTCCTAATAAGCACGAGTCATTTGTGCCAAAAATAAAATAGAAATAAATTTAAAAACTACACCTGCTGGCAATTTACTTTTCACTTCTCAATTTGCATTTTTATTTTCAAGCCCACCAACATGCAAATTAGCTGCTATGTTTGTGGGTGGTGCTCTGGTGACGACAAGCTAACAGTGTTTTGCTGCACGCCCTATGGTAGCCTATGGTTTGGAGGCTGCAGCATTGGCACTGGAGCAGCAGTCCCAAGAGCCAACAACCAGAAGTGTTTATCTGTGTGTCTTAATTCACTACATCCGGCTTAAAACATGCTTCACACTAAATCTGTTCTTTAGGGAACACATGGAAAAAAAACTCCTTTCCGATACTTGCGTTTACTTGCATCCCCTTGTCAAGGGCAGCTAACAATCCTATTCCAGTTGATATACACACCAATAGGCTTTGTTTTCACCCTGCTTTGAAGCTCACAGGGCATCAAGCAATTAAATGAGCCAAACAGTTTCAAATAAAACCGTTTACATAACGTATTAATGTTCAGAGTCTGTGTGTTAACTTACCGGTCAAATACGACTGCAATACCTAACTTAAATTGCTGGTTTAAATTACAGTTAGCTTGCTAATAGACATTTTAGACATAACAGGTCAACGTAGCTAACTGATAACCTTATGTACTTAAAAAAAAAAAAGATTGTATGAACAAATTGTAGCATGCACATTGGCAAAATGGTACATTTATTTTGCCAGTTGCCTACATTGGAGGTGTTTTCAGGATAGCAAGAGGTACAACTTTGGAGTAGCATGCTACAAACAACAAGAGTAAATGCATAGAGAAATTCTTTTCACACAAGCACAGAACATATGCGATCGTTTATTGTCGGTGCAGTGTAAAATTTTCTTTTTGGTGTGCATAAGGATTTTAGTTAGCCTGGTAAACCCGCCCCTTGTACTTCATTTTTTTTTTTCTACAAAATGAAATGAAGTACGAGGGACTGGTTTACCAGGCTAACTTTTAATTGCTTGAAACACAGTTCAATCGTCACAGTCGTCTCTGTATGGCAAGCCATTTTGACATTTAACAGAAAAACTGGATGTGTTGCAGATATCCGCAATTCAGTTTTGCCTAGTCAAAACTGAATTAGAGATACCTCTATCTTTCGTTTTGATTAGTCACAATTACGTTATAAATATCTTGAATGGCAATTCCAACTATCCAAAATTTAATTATGACTAGTCAGAAAGATGTGTACAATGGGGCCGATTCTGAGTGAAAAAAAGTGTGCAACAGCGCCCCCCCGTGGATTGATGACAGACTTAAGTAAACAGTAGAACTTAACAGTAGGCATGCTTTTTTTCACTGACGTGCCCTTGCGCGCAGGGGAGAATCGGCCCCATAGTGAGGAAAAGGATCTTACATTTTAAGAAAATACACCACGATGGCAATGAAAATGAAATGACAGATATTTTAGATTTATTTTCATTTTTGGCACAAATTTTTTGTATTTCAAATGTATTTCATTTCAATTTTAATTTTGGCAGGATAATTGCTCTGATAAATTGAAAATGAAATGGCAAAATGAGTTTTACATTTTCATGACTATTTTCATTATCATTTATTTTATGGCACATTATACCCCAAATAGTTTATGAGGGTGTATCCATATGACTGACCAAACGTAGGCTTATAAACCGTGCTGTTGGTTTTGTATTTACTCATAGACATAGAATACCCCAGCTAACACAGTTAAGTTACCGCGACATTGCAATCACGTGAATTCGTAAACCACACTTACGTTGCCCTAACGTCGCCGATGACGATGCCGCAACGTGGCACGTGAAGGGTGGTAATACGTTACTCCGACGTCAGTTTCCGACGGTCCCGGTCCGTAAAAGTGGCGACCTTGTAGCAACGCCCTTTTACAAGTTGCCGAAAAGTCGCCAGGACGTGACTTTTCGATATTGCCAGTTTGTAACCGCAAAGTCTTAGCGACTTTGTAGCAACCAAAATACCCACTGGCAACTTTCTAGCAACCCCCTTTTACAGGTTGCCGAAAAGTGACCAGTGTGTGATTTTTCGACGTTGCCAGTTCTTAACCGCAAGGTCTTAGTGACTTTGTAGCAACCAAAATACCCACTGGCGACTTTGTAGCAGCCTTACAGTTTGCATACAATTTGGGCGGACTAGTCCTCATTTGCCCTTTGTGACCAGGCCTGGTTACAAATTTACGCAGAGAGGCATTTCCACAACAAGATGCTTTATTTTATTTTAACACAAGTACAGTGACATATAATGCACATAATATACAACATACAAATTGGGCTCATGGGAAATGACTGCCTACAGAAGTTATATAAACCAGGATGAATGACGGTGCCTGTCCACTATCGCGGCGCGTTGAGATAGCTTGCCGCACCGCCTCCCCTTGTGTTGCCGGATCGCTACTACAGGTGGGCGTTCTCGGAAGTGTACAGACATGGGCGTGTTTAGTTATGTCGGGGAAGGTAAAAAAGTTGTCCAAAAATCTGTTTTAACCAACCGAAGTGTCTCCCTCCCAAATTTTGAGTAATTTGGAGGGAAATTAATGTGTATAAATATTCAGGAGATGGAGGTTATTTCATTGCGCCATGGATCCTACAGCGAAGAAGGTAATAGCTGCCTACCTGCTGCGGAGGAGGAAGAGGAGAGCTCGTCGCTACTGGGTGCATCCTGTCGTTGCTGCCCGGCAGAAACATGGGGAGTACCACCGGCTGGTGACGGAGCTTCGACTGCACCCCGACCTCTTCCAGCGGTATTTTCGATTATCCAGGGAGCTCTTTGATGAGCTGTTGGCGCGAGTGGGGCCCAGAATTGCCAAAACGAACACCCAGTTTCGGAAGGCAATTGGGCCCGCTCAGCGCCTTGCCATTTGCTTACGGTAAGATTCTATGCTACATTCATAGAATTGTGCTATTATCACATTGTGATTGTGCATCATACTCAAAGCGTTAAAGATAGTCAACTCAATACACAATACACATTCTGTTTTTCAGTTCAGTATAGAACCAAGGTTATGATAGTATGTTGTATGTGTTTCAATGTAAGTGAAATGTATGTTAATGTGTAAAAAATTTTAAGTGTAATATAAATTCATATAAAGGTTTTGTTCTTAACAGATACCTCGCAACAGGGATTCGTTTGCCACTATAGCTTTTAGCTATAGAGTAGGCCACTGCACTGTGGGAAGAGTTGTGAGAGAGGTGGCAGCTACCATCTGGGATGTCCTGCTGCCCGACCATAGACATATAAACATAGACGCCGCATTGAGCTGGTGGCCCGTTGCTGGGATACGTCAGCGTGTCCGCCATATTGGATGTGGCAAATTTACCCCGTAAACCAGTGGAAGTAAATGGGCCGAACTTCATAAAGCGCCTTTCTACAAAGGTATTTAACTCGATGCCTTTTATTCACCCATTTAGACACACATGTATATATTTGGGAAACAAGCAGGCATCAAAACATAGCCTAAATAACGTTTAACGTTTATAACGTGATGGTTATAAATGTGCGAAATACCCTACTCGTCAATATTCCGTGTAGCGGAGGTGGGGTCGAGCAATACCGATCTAAATTTGACTGGAAATAGTGAATGAAAAATAAAAAAAATACTGTTTTATTTATTGAGTCATCACACAGACCTAGGCCTAATCCCGTTGAATAAAGTGAGCTGAATCAGGGGTGTCACTAGTCCTATTACTGTACTGGGGCACAGACAATTAATGCGAGCGCTCAAAGCAAAAACATTCTTAGCACTTATTTATCATAAAAAAAAAACATAAATAGTGCTTCAAACTAAACAATCATATGTTGATATGCTCATCAAACATCGTAGATGTAAGATAACAATCTCCAGAAACCGATTGTGGGAGTCCACAGTGCTAGGCTAACCCTTACATAAATCAACACCGATAATAGGCATATGCCAGTTAGCTAAATGACAGCAGCTAACGTCTCCAGTAGGCGACTTCAGTTTACGGCCAGAACTAGCTTGCATGACAGCTGCCTCATACATTAAACGTAAAAAGTAAAGTGGTAACATTTAAATCCACATGGAAATGGCGACACAGGGGTGAAAACAAAGAACATTGGTCAATTTACCAGGTACTGACCTGTAAGACAGGTGGAAAGAAATAGCGCTCAGACATTTAGACGTTAAGTCACAGCCAAAGTCGCGTAAATAAATTACCGTATAAAGTAGCCACGTGTGCATTGTGTATGGAGTGAATAAAGTAGCAATGAGTTGCCAAATTGAGTAGCTGTGTGCGAATTCTGTAGATTATGTCATGTAAACCTAAAAGTCTAAAGTGAGTCAAAGTTTTTTTTTACTGGTGAAATTTATACTGGGGCACTACAGACCAATACTGGGGCATGTGCCCCAGTAAAATATGTCTGGCGACGCCCCTGAGCTGAATTACCGCCAAACTGACTTCGGCCAAATTCTAACGTCATACCAGATAGTGTTGAGGAAGGAGAACCTAAGATCTTTGGTCATACCAAAACAAAATACACTGATTCCTTCACATTCAGAAAGGGAAAAAACATGTTCATCATAGTGTGGCACCGAAGTAGGCCCATCTAATCATCACTGCTTATACCTATACGCATTCTCTGTGGAGATGAGCTGGGAAACTGAAGACAGAAAGAATAGCTCCCTCTCTTATCCTGACGCTCTGGCCTGTCCTGTCAAAATGCTCCGTTCTGAAGTGTTCACTGCAGATGACGGAGTAGCAGAAAACCCCTCCCGTCGCACCGCTGTCTCCCACTGTCTTTTCATCTCTTTATTTTTGTGAAACCTATGTAGTATGTGCAAAGTTAGTTAAGCAACTAACAACAATCAGCGTAGTTACGGATTTAGTTAAATAGGAAAGACTTCTTCGTTGTTTGGAGGCTGGTTTCACCGAGCAGCTATTATGCGCGAGACTTCATATTAGGCACAAAGTCAGTTAGGCTTACTTCTGTTTGTAAAATTACGTTATAATGGCCAAATACAATGAAAAGTATTTTTCCAGTCTCATCTGTAAAAGGTAATACCATGTGATCTCGTTTGGACGGTAAACCTGTACAGTTAAACGCAGCACATGAATGAGGCATCTTTATTGTAGGGTAGGCTTGTCCCGATCCAATATCGGCATCGGATCGGCCGCCGATATTGGCAAAAAAATGCGTATCGGCATCGGTGTGGCGGCACGGAAAAAATCCGATCCGTTAAAAAAAAAAGTCCGGTCCGATAATCCATTCCAGTTTTTTGCTGTGGTTTCGCATTTTCCAGCACACCAGCATTAGTGTCTCCCAGTTTGTAGATAGAGATGGAGCAAAACGTGTGGAGGAGATTGGGGAGTAGAGGGCATTTTTGTTTTTAAATAGTTAATAGTTATTATTTGCACTGGTTTTTAAAGCCTTGGTTTACACCTGCTCAAGAGCAGAGTACTAATGCTGAGTTAATAGACTATTTTACACAGAGGTTATTTGTGTGTTTTTCTTTTTTTTCCATACAGTTTACAGTCTGATTTGCACTTTTACTGACCACTGATGCCATCCCTGTTTGTTATTTTTAATGTTGTCTATTTTCTGTTTATCCCTGAATAAACAGGTCAGTTTCTTGTTACCAACCATTGTGTATTCAAACTCACTTAAGTCAGCTGGCTAGTTGTTATCAAGAGTACTAAAACCCTTTTTAATATGAGTCTAATAACTAAGTAAGAAGGCTAAATAACTTTAATACATGCTCGGTTGGATAGGCCGGTCTCGGTATCGGCCACCAGTATCGGTATCGGCTCGGAAGTGCAAATACAATATCGGTATCGGATCGGAAGTGCAAAAAGCTGGATCGGGACATCCCTATTCTAGGCTACTGTCTAGAGACGGTTGAAGAATCTCCACTTTGCCACATCCAATATGGCGGCGAGGATAACGTATGGTTCTACGCGGAAGGCGGCGTCTATGTTTATATGTCTATGTGCCCGACTACATGCCTGCCCCATCCACCGAAGACTGGCGTGTCATCGCAGACGGGTTCGGTCAGAGGTGGAACTTCCCTAACTGTGTTGGCTCCGTGGATGGGAAGCACGTTGTCATCCAGGTCCCTGATACCTCCGGCTCTCTCTACTTTAACTATAAGAGCACGTACTCCATTGTCCTGTTGGCTGTGGTAGATGCGGAGTACCTCTTCAGGGTAGTGGACGTTGGTGGCTACGGGCAGGACGAGTGATGGTGGGTCCCTCTACGCCTCTGCCTTCGGTGAGGGTCATCGCGATGGCACCCTTGGCCTTCCTGAGGATGCCATCATACCAGGGTCTAAGCATCGTGGACGAATGCCATTCGTCTTTGTGGGGGACGAGGCATTTCCCCTCCGCCGGAACCTCATGCGTCCTTTCCCTGGCCCACACGTCCCCGGTGAACAGAGGGTGTATAACTACCGCCTCAGTCGCGCCCGGTTAGTGGTAAAATGTGCCTTTGGCATCCTGTCATCACAGTGGAGAATGTACAGACGTGTGATGGGTGTCAGCCCCACCACTGCTGAGACATGCGTCAGAGCCACCTGCATTCTCCACAACTACCTGCGCGTCGCGACACTGAGGAGGGGGCAGAGGACACACCTGAGCTGCACCACCAGACGGGGGACACTGGTGACTGTCTGCAGCACTGTTCCAGGATGGCAGCCAACAACACCACACGGGAAGCACTGAGAGTCCGAGCCCGCTTCGCCTCCTACTTTAGTGAGGAGGGTGCTGTTCCCTGGCAGGTCCGGCCCTAATCCTGCAGCTACACCACACAACGACTCTTTTAAGAGCCACTCTCCTTGCTCGATAAAAGCTGAATTTCCAAGTTGCACAAGCATTACACATGAAGGTCCATGTTTCATTAATAAAAACATGCACATTTTAACTATGTCCCCTGTACTGAAAACATTTTTTTTAGTGCCCTTTGCTTCAGTCTACATTATGGCTGAACACTGTGGCCCTAGGAAGCACTGGGATTACAAATCCTTTGTATGACATCTACAAATGGTTTAACAATGAATCTGACTTTGAATTTGACTTGACTGTGTCTATTTAGTAGTGGTATGCTTTTTAACTTCTGCAGTGCTGATGAACACGCATAGAGGTTGTAGAGGCTTCTTATGAACAATTATGGTGATTGTATAGTTTATCTAGTCTAGGAAATTCACACAGGTGTAAAAACACAAACTATTTATTTTGAACATAGCAGAAATTATAACAACTCATTATGAACACAAAACTTAAGGCCAAACAAACAAAAAAAAATATTCCCTTGAGTCCCTCTCTGCCTCAAATAAAAGTTTATGAATGAGGAACTTCACCTCCGCCTTCTTGGGAGGAGGGAGGTGCCTCATGGTTGGCAGCAAACTGAGGAAAAACACCTCATCCTCATCAGCTGCTGATAGGCCTTGCTGAAGAGGAGGTGCTGGTGCTGGTGCCGGGGTTGGGGGAGCCCTGAGTGCCTCCAGAAGGCCCCGCTCAAACACACTCAAGGACTCCCCCCTCCTTTTCCTTCCCCGAGGCCTACATGGCCCATTATCAGGGGAGGGGGGATTGGGGAGGGGGGGGTCCTACAGGCTGTGGTGCAGAGGTGCTGGGACTGCTTTCAGTGGTGCTGGGTGGGGAATGGCACTGCTGGAGGGGGGGTGCTTCAGTAGAGGGAGGAGGGTGGACAGAGGGTTGGTCCTCCTCCTCACTGCCCTCAGCCTCAGCATGAGGTGTAGAAGGACCAGCTACAGCAGGTGAAGGTGGATGTACAGGGGATGGATTGGGAGGTATTTGGGCAGGGACAGGCCTCCGGGGGAGGTTGGAGGTTGTCTCCCTGACCTCTATAAATGGGGCCAGGAACCCCATCACTGCCATGAACTTCCAGCGTGGCCGTGATGAGGCCCCAGCCCCACTCCTGCTTCTCTCCTTCTCCTTTTTTTTCCCCTTAACGTAGCCGTCCCTCAGTGACTTCCACCGGTCTCTGCATTTTTGCTCTGGTTTAAAAATGAAATATATGAAGACATCTGGTTGAAACATGACCATAATTGTGCAATGTTTAATCTGTTGGTGTTTACTGTGATTTGGTGCTTTTTATGCTGAAATTACAATGCATAGATGTTTGTCAAATCATTACTTGGCGAATATTTGATCCTTTGTTTTAACGTGATAATATGTGCTTGGTGTCGTTGGAGAGCTTTCTTCGATGTGCGTGCCTTATCTATCACGGGTTCGCGAGTAATTTCAACGAGGGTAATGCCTGTGTAAAGCGCTAATATGACAGATTTTGGCTAGTTTTAATAAATTAATATCTCGCCGATACTTGAGCACAAAAGTAAGTGAGGGGTCACGTTGTAAAGCCCTGGTTCTGCTGTTTTGTTTGCTGTTTGTAGGGCCATATCACTCCGATGTACAGTTCCAAAGTAGGCTAATTCAACATAGAAGAATAGGTGTGCATTTGCCCGCACTTTGCGGGCGTCGGGCCCATAGGGTTAATAAAGTCATTTAATTCACTACTGTATTCTATGCCCATGAAGGAACTTGATCTTACTAGTTTGAACTTCCATCCATTGTTGCTGCTTTATTGTACATTGCATATCTACACTTCATTCATGAAGATATCAAGGGGCTAACGACCAATTTAACTAGCCATTACAAGTGCCTGCATCATTTCCAAGATGTTCATGTGATATTTGTACAGTTCACACAGATAAACCCACCAGGGACACCGACAATTTCAGCCACCTTTCTCCAGGCTTCATTTTTTCATACTTGTGTCCCTGTACGAAGACAGGGACATGTCGTATAATATTGGAAACCCACTTATAACGGTAATCAAGCGTTCTTCCATCTTTCTGCTCCAGATTTTTTTTTTTTCTCGGGAGAAGTGCATCTTCACAAGAACTGATTTCGTCACAACAGTACCTCCCGTGATCTACTTTCATTGGATAACGCGGGCGCGTCCGCCGGAATAATTTGCATAAAGTTGAGCAGAGCCCAACTTCTTGACGCGCCGCAGCTGTCCGAGTCGCCGCGCCGGAATCCCGATGGGCTTTCTTCTGCTCTCTCTTTCTCTTTTCTGCGGAAAAAGTCGGTTTGGTGGACTCCTCTTTTGCCAGATGTGATGGGCTTTCTTGACGGCTCTCCTCTGGCTCCTCTGTCCCGCTGTCTTTAAAAGTTTAAAAGTTAAAAGGAACTCCCTAGTCCTCATGCGTCTGGGTTTGGGAAAAAAATCGCAAAGTCTGTTTTGAGACATTATACAGTGCAGATAATATGGTCCGTGAAGAAAACAGAAGTGGATCTGCGGGTGATGCCTGGGCCTGGAAAAGATTTCTCCTCCCGTGTACTGCTTTGCTAATCGGGCAGGACAATAGGACAATTACAGGTCACACATTTGAATCTCGCGCAGAGGTTGTCGGGTCGGCAGAATGATTGGCTCCAACCAAGGGCCTGATCAGCAGGAGGTCGCGGCATTTCTAACAATGAAATGTCCTGATTGCAATTGGTAGTGTATTTTGTTCAGAGAATTTGCCCTAGTGTCATGAGTTGCCACTGTGGGAAACCCCATCATTCCAGGTGTTAAAGTCCGTTTCTGTCAATGCAAGAGTAAATCATGCATTCATATTTTAACAACCTGTATTGGTTGCATTCATATTTTAACAACCTGTATTGGTATTGTTCTTTCCCGTTGCAGCATTTTATCATTGTCTCGACTGTGTTCAACAACCCTTTACTGAATAAACAGCACGTTCAGTTAGTTCAGTGTGATGCCTATCTGCCAACGTTACAAAATGACTTCTGACAAAGCGCAGACTGTTACGATTTACACACTTTTCCTGTACACAGACCAAAGTTGTCATTCAACTTGTTGAATCTCGCGGCATCGTACTCCTGGTACCAATGGCATCGTTATGAGGTGACCGAAAAAGGACGTTGCGGCATCGAGTTTTATGATATCAAATGGCAACGTTTTCAGATTACCATGTCGCGACGTGACAGAAAGGTCACCGAGGCAACCAAATGGCAACGTCAAACGGTGACCACATCGCAACGTTGCAGCGATGGGTTTTGTTTACGTTACTGGCAGACAGAACAAGAAATGTTTACATGGAAACTTGGTTTTATGAATGACAAACAATTACGCATACCACAGTAAACTGTCCTTGATGTGCCAATTCGTTTCATTGTTTTTCAGAGATTTCACACAAACCAGGGGTGCGTTTCTCGAACGCCAAGTTGCTAACTTCTTAGCCACTACCATTGTTGTTACTTCCGAAGTACCGCACCAAAGGTTGTCTTGCGTTTCTCGAAGCCTACTATGATAGTACTTTACTTCAGAAGTACCAACTATGGTAGTGAGAACTTCGGTAGTAGAGAACCTCCTACGCGTTTCTCGAAACCTTTGTAGCAGAGATACTTACGAAGTAAAGCCAAAACCCCGAAGTTGTGTAGTTCTCACTATAGCTTTCGAGGAGAAGTAAGAGCCTTACTACAAAGGTTGACCCCACCCACGGCAAAAGTTGCAGTAGATCTTTGACTGTAAAGTGACAATATCTCGTAATCCTGCAGTACAAACACAGTCACATGCAATTGGTTTGTAGAGGTTACTATAATACAGCTGTTGAAACTGTTAAATGGACAATTCATGATATGTAATTTTTCTTGTTGAAACCGTATGGCATGACACATTTAATAGTTTGAATAGCAGTATTATGATCACCTGCACAAACCGATTGAGTTTAGCTGAGTTTGGACTGCAGGATTATGAGATATTTGCATTAGAAGTTGGCCTTAAATTGGAAGGTTTGCCGGTGTCTACATCTTGTACATTGGGTTGGAAACTCTTATGAGTCAAATAGGTACATTGATGTGACGATCAGTGGTACAACTGGTTGAGTGGTCGTACATGACTGAGACATGCACAGGTTCGAGACCGACAGGAGTAATATTATATAAATCTAAAACGTGCGTGGCCTCACAAGCACATTAATGTGGATGTGGATATTGCTGTTCTCTGTAGTTTGGGTGAATATTAAACGACTAGGCCTACATGTAGAAGGAATGCATTCTATTGGTATCACAGGTCAGTGATCTGTGACTGAAAGCAACAGCATTCCATCCTTACTTGGCTTAAAATGTTGTAGTGAGTGGTGATTGTGGAACGTAGGCTAAATGTTGCCACAGGTGCGTAAAGGATTTGAACCCGTAACTAAATGGAACATTATCGGGGGCACACCACTTTTCCACTAAGCTATACCTTTTGCCACCTTTTGTGCATGCTTTAATATTCTCATTTTGTGGATACATGTTGATGATTGGCTGTTCTCATACATCCAAGGTGTTAATAATATGTACGCAATTTGAAATCCACCAACTGGTTGATTGATTGATTTCAAGTAAATATGGCTTATGGTTACTCCACGCAACACCAACAAGTCTAGTCTCCTTATATCACTGTCAAGAATTGAGCGACAAACATATCATGGGATATCTATTAGCACGAATGACATCCATAGTCCCGAATAAGCAGTCATCCCTGAATATAATTTTACCGGGGCTTCCAATTTCCTTGATTCCAATATAGCTATTATAATTTTATGAATCTGTTCAAGTTAACCCAACAGTGTCACATTATGCGTGTAAACAATAACCCACGATTGAAGTGCGTTTCAAACCATGCATCCTGACGTTTAAAGATACCTTTAACTAGCCGCAAATTGCAATATTACCTCATGACTCGTGGGTAAGTACACCTGAAGTTATTGCGCTGCATTGCCTCTATGTGCCGCCAACTGACCAAATGCACTAGAAACGTGCGTACGCCAGCCATGAAGTTTGCGTGGAGGCCCGCACTTTTTCACGTCAAGTCAGTCTTTGTACATCCGAACTCTGGCATGAGAAGTGGCGTACAGAACTTTTTTGTGCGTACGCAAGCTTTGTACATGAGGCCCCAGGTACTTAGGGATGTGCGTAGCTACCAAAACACACAAGGTAAGAGTTTGTCTTTGCACAATGATTCAGATCAGAAATGTTGCACTAAAATGTATGAAACATCACACAGCAATGAAGTTACACATCCAAGAAACATTCAGTTAACCACATTTGGCCTCATTTACCAATCTGTTTGGTAAATCTCCTTTGGGTTAATGACACATTGTAGAATTGTGTAATTGCAGATTTCACCATGCAACAATCAATGATTTTGCCCACACAGGCCACTGAAATGTTTCAGTCATGTCAAGTGTGGTCACATGTGTTTGTAACAATGACCACAGTACCAGTTAACAAAACATTGGTAAATACAAAATCTTGTCCAAAGTATCAGAATGGATGTCATTATATGAATGTTTGGAGGATGGTCAGTGCTGGAGTCCCAATGTCTGTCTGTATATCCCTACATGTGCTACAATGGAACAGCTTCACAGCCCAAATATCTGCCCGTGGACCCAATGCACAGGCCACCACCATCACCGCCACCAGCCCATTCTGCAGGTCCCAGCAGGTCCCAGGCTTCTTCTGTCCACACACCGGGTCCAAGCTCGCTGGCAATTCAGTATTTCCCCCCAGGTATGCTATACAAGCTGAAAATGGAGAAGGTCCATTGTAATGCAAGCACAAACATGACTAATGTCTCCGTAATTGCATTCACAGATGCAAAACACCGCACCACCCGACTAATGTTGTCTCTGCAAAGACAATACCACAATTTATACTGTACAAACGACACAATACCAGACCTGCCAACATGTAGGGATTTTGCGTAGTGGATACGCATTTTTACCTTATTGTACGCTTGTACGATTTTATGTCCTAAAGTACGCATATCGTTTGGTCTCGTATTTCAGCAGTTTCTTTGGTCAAGTTGTCACTGAAGTTGATTCCGCCGCTGAGCCACAGATATCTGTGTAAGCTGGGTGTTTTCTATAGGTGTTTTTGACCAATTACAGATCTTCATTTCCGCCTGCCCCGTCTCTCCTATCTTAGCGCCTCAGTTCAGTTCAGTGATGCTGCAAAGAAGACAGTTGCAAGCAGGTTGCAACTTCGTGCCTTTTCACTAGTTCAAATAACATGGAGAAGGTCAAATTAACCAAACGAACCCACCTAGAGGGGTAGTCTTAAACAAGGGGCGGTATTGATGTCAGACGTGGGTCTAGGAATACAACTACAGAAATATTCTCACTGGAAAGGGAAAAAAAGCTCTGGAACTTTCAATGTGTAAACCAACAAGAATACAATTCACAAGATACGGTTTATATAAGAGCTGTCTTTTGTCAGAGAAATAAACTTTGCTTATGCTAAGCTTTCAGGTAACCAATAGAATCAGAACATTTTCTATGCAATTAGGTTTTAGCATGCTTACCCTCAAAACGCCACCAATGTGAATAAGTTGTAAAATTATTGTACCTTCAACTCAATTTACATACTACATATTAATACAATATTATTTTCAATTAAATAAGGTTAGGCAGTTAGCTATGTTGACCTGCTATGTCCAATGTAGCTGCCATGTGTATATACATATCTATGTGTACCTGCATGCTAATCGGAATTTAAATATTAGCACCTAAAGTTAGCCCACAATATCAAGGCGTTGCAGTTGTCTGGTTGGTAACTCATATATTCTTAATATAAATTCGTTATATAAACAAATTTATTTGAAACTGTTTTGCTCATTAAATGTTTGATGTGAACTTCAAAGCAGCGTGAACATAAAGCCTATTGTGCATACAAACTGGCATAGCATTGTTACCTGCCCTTGACAAGTGGATGCAAGTGAACGAAAATTAGATTTTTTTTCATGTGTTGCTTAAAGTGGAACGAAATAAGTGTAGAGCATATTCTAGATCTAATATAAAGAATAAATACAGAGAAATGAAAATGTGCATTTACTGTAAAAGATGGGCAGATGAATACACAGCATTCTTAACTTAAGGGGCAACAGGTAACGAACACAGCCACACACCAGCTGTGACAGGCGATTCCAGCACAGCAAATGATGCCTACAGCCTACAATAGACCTATTGGCTTGTCCAATGTGATTGCAGCTGACATTTTTAATGCCTAAAAATTACACGAATCATGGCATGTATTATAATCTTCTCTGCCCAGCTTAAATCTTCTGCGGTGTCAGTGGTTGCTTCAGGCCTATCCATTTGTTTTTAGAATTAAGTGTGGATGTTGTGTGTCTATATTATGATGTATAATGTAATTTAGATTTAATTTAACAACATGCAAGAATAGTACCTACTCATATACTAGCCTGTTATAATCTACCCCTTCTCTACCTACATTTTGTGTTATCCTTGCTTCTGCAATCTATAAGGCTAGGTATTTCAGTGGCGGGTAGGCAATACTGAAGCGCACATTGGTTGTTTGGTTGCACATGTGTTGGTTCGGGGGGGGGGGGGGGGGGTATTTGTACTCATAAAAATCCTTTAAGGTTGGCAGGTCTGCAATACTACCGGAAAATTCATGATGGCATGTTGGAAAAAGAATACTCACTCTCCATTGAAAACATTAAAAAAAAAGATGCAAACATGGTAACAACGTACAAGAGAGCAAAGGACCGGACAAGAGTGACAGGAGAGAGGCAAGAGTGAACTGGGAGTATTTCAATGTAAGCACAAAGCCTTTGTCTTTCCTGATAACAATTGCATTGCCTACATTTCTACATGTTTTCACATAAACTGAAATGCTTACAAAACCAGAAGTAACATATGGACAATGAGTGCTTTGGTAGAACTGCATGTGTTTTCTATGTCCACAGGATATGGATGAAATATTTGTAAGGTGTGCAGTAGGCAGTGTCCCGCAGGGGACTGTAATATCCAACACCACCTGTACCACCCAGCCACCCACCTGCACCACCCACCGGCACCACCCAGCCACCCACCGGCACCACTGGCACCACCTCCTCCGCATTCCGCTTTTTCAGCCTCCTCTGCAAGACAAAGGCCAGCGACTCAAGAGTCCTTCTTAGAAACCTATACTTCTCACGCAGAGAGGAGAACAACTGCTCTCGAGTTGCTGGTCCGCCGAGATTTGGAGAGGTGGAGGAGGCTGAAAGAGAGGAGGCGGAGGAGCTTAAAAGGTCCTCACACAACTTGCATCACACAAACACAACATGCTGCACACATTACAAAACCTCACAAAACAAATATTTTCATTGCACTGTATGTGGCATGGACATTCATTTTCTAATATTATGCATGAATACATGGTGGTGGATGGGGCTCCTGAATCATTTCTGGTTCGGGAGGATTATCTGTGTGGTCCTGTGGGTCTATGCATATATTGTGCAGGATGCAACATGCAGATACCGCTGAGCTGATGCGCTCAATGCTGCTCATCTGCATATACTGCAGCCGCCTGAATTTGGCCTTGAGTGTGCCAAACGTGTGCTCAATAATTACCCGGGCACTATTTAATTTACGGTTGAAGTGTTTCTGCCTTGCTGTTAGGTGCCCGTTGTACCTATAGGGCTTCATTAGTTGGGGCAACAGCGGATAGGCAGAGTCGCCTATGATGTGTATGCCTGCTGGGACGATGGATAGGGGATCTAAATCAAGAGTCTGGGCTACTGGCATCAGGTGAAAAGCCCTAGCATCATGCCAGCTGCCAGGGTGGCCCACAGTGATGTGGCAGAACCGTCGGTAACTAGTGCAGAACCCAGTGAGAATAACAGAATAGAATTTTTTCCTGTTGAGGTATCCTACGGGATTTGCCACATGAGGTATGTGGCAGCCATCCACTGCACACACTATGTGGGAAGCCTGCTCTAGCAAATCTTAACTCAGATGAATGCAGTGCTTCCCCCACAGGCCAGCAAATATAATACCCAAGGTGTGTGTTGACAAGTGTGCAAAAGTGGTGTAAATGGTTCATGAGTGCGGACTTGCTCATGCCAAAACGGTCTGCCACACCTCTGTAAGACTCTTGATTAGATAATGTCCACAGACACCTTAATAGAAAAATCATATTAGTATTTAGTAGAGCCTCCTTTTTCAAAAATAACAGCCTGTAGACGCTTTCTGTAGCCACCAATTAGTGTCTGGATGGTGGATGATGGTATTTTGGCCCATTCCTCCTGGCAAAACCTCTGCAATTCAGTGATGTTTGAAGGATTCCGAGCATGGACAGCCTGCTTCAAGTCATCCCACAGATTCTCGATGATATTCAAATCTGGGGCATTCCAAAACATTGTACTTGTTTTTCTTCGAATTCTGTGTTCTTTTGCCGCCATGCATATCGCCTCTTGTTGTGACCAAACAATTCAATTTTTGTTTCATCAGTCCAGAGTATCTTATTCCAAAATGACATTGGCTCACCAAATGCATCACTCTTCCGCACAGCCTTTCCTTGTGCAAATTGCGCTGTATTGTTGACCGATTCACAGCGACACTGTCTGCAGCAAGATATCCTTGCAAGTCTTTGGAGGTGGTCTGTGGGTTGTTTTTAACCATTCTGACCATCCTTCGTCTTTGCCTCTCTGGAATTTTACTTGGCCTACCACTTCTGGGCTTAACAACACGCATGCATATGCAACTCGGGGTGACCTATCATATTTCAAAAGAGCAAGTACTAAACGGTTTCTCATGGAAGTACACCTTTAAGAACACAGAAAATGTTGAACACACACACACAGAAAATGTTGATCATTACAGTACAAAGAAATGGTAATTACAAAAACAGTAACATGTATAATTGTGCCACTCTATGGAGCATCTTTTTATCAGACTATTTGTTTTTGGATAACCTCGAATGAATTTGGATGGAGTACAGTCGTATGATCCGTGACTGAAAGCGCCACCGTTACTCAGCTTAAAATATTGTTGTGAGTGGTGATTGTGGAAAGTAGGCTAAATTTTACCATAGGTGTGCAAAAGGAGTACAGTCATATGATGGAGAGATCAAGACAAGACAAAGGGCAGGACACCACCACAAAATAAAAGACAACCTTCAAACCTGGGGTGCATTTCCCAAACAACGACGGAGGTTAGCATTAAACCACTGTTGTACAACGTAGGTTCAAACTACCCAGCACCCCACGTCCAACTGTTTTCCCGAAAATCTCCAACCACCAAAGTACGATGTTTCGGAAGTGCTCGGAGAGTATTCGGATGTATTCGGTGCGGATAACGACAGAAATGATTGATCTACATAAGGACATAAACGTAGTCTCATTTCATTTAAGCCGGTATGGCAGCTGTAGAAACTCTGGGATGTCTCTGTTAACACAACTATGTGCCTTATTCATTAAAAGCAACAACCGAGTGTCAGTTTGTGTCATATGTGTGTATTTTACTTATACTACATAGAACTACGGCTATAAATATAACCACTCCCCCTATTTAGGTTAGCGTTGCGGTAGATGAGTGGTTAGCTCGTCTGCCTGTCAGAGGAAGAGAGCTACCTTTTTCGGTGAGATATGGGTTCGAATCCTGCTGAATAGTAATCAATTTGAAACATGTGGAAATGATCTATGGGGCAATGGAATAACCGTGCTTGTGGGTCAGTAATCAGTGCTAATACTTCACAGTATTACAAAAGCGCTCATTAACATTACTGACGTACATTACCTTTAATCCAACAACATTTTGCAACAGCTTTTTGTGTGTTATTGGGTGTGTTTTCTACCTTCCTTTTAAGTGAATTACATCTTACGTCATTCATGCAGATGGTGGCAGTAACGCAAAGACGGCTGCCTAATCCTCCCCAAAAAGGCCAAAGGTGGCGAGCAAGACGTCACGTGAACAAACACAATGGTCTAACAACAGGTCCATGCTAATTGTTCCAACTGCACAACTTTACGAGGCAACTTCCAATGGATCATCCAGACTTTGTTGTTGGAAAACACTTGCGTCGTTGAACGATCCATCGGACTACCGTAGTTGTGAACATCGTTAGTTGCTAAGTCTGGGCGATGGTGTTGGGAAACAGCAGTGTGGTAAGACCATCGTTCAAACCACCTAATAGTCCACTCGTTTATACAGAAAAACAATACCTTTCCATATGACTATCCCAGTCCCTACAGGAACTTGCATGTTTTTCCAATTCCATAACTGGATATTTCTTGTCACATATAGGACAATATTTGGCTACAAAACAAAACAAAAACCGTACAGGACCCTGAATACAATCTGATGAGAACAAGTATTTCCAAGTTAATAGTGTATCTATAGTATGGTATATACATTTCATAGTATTTTAAGTTACATATTAAGAAACTCATTTAAAAGGATACCTGTCCTGAGTAGAATGTTAGCCTTACAAGATTCACACTGGTATCAGCAATATTTACCATGATTATAAAACATTTTAACAGGATTCTTGCAGGTTGCAGTGAGTTAAATGTAAGACCTATTTAAGACCAACATGACGCATTCCTAGAAACCACCGTGTCAAAACCAGTCATAGGTCATGATGCATCTAAGCGCCACCCCCACAGACTGTCACCAAGGTGTGGTATTATGACTGTGATGCTGGAGATTTACAGTAAGCAACTAGCAGAGATGTTTCATTGCCGTTCCTCGTTGAGAACTAGTTCTCGTTTAGTTCCTCTAAAGAACTCGTTCGGATTCATTCACCAGTTCGTTCCTTTGGATGACGTCATATCACGCGTCCTGCACGACTCCAAGCCATGAAACCAAAGCCCGTTTACCCCATTGACTGTATATAAGACAATATACAGTCAACAGTTTAACTGGTCAGTCAATCTTAAAGTGAAGTGCATTGAAACAGCATTATATATATAGGATTAATATCTTCCCAGTTACGCCAGAATTCAATGATGTTTGATTAGGCTACATGGTAACACAAGAATGACGAAACGAATGAGATAGGAGGCAGAGTCTGTAGAAGTCCAATGATCAATGGGTGAATGACCAAACCCATTAAAAGAATTAAAATGAATAATGATTTATTCAACATTCAAGACAGAGTAAATATAACAACTCCATTACAAATACTATTAACAACTACTGTTAAGTTTGTTACGGTGTCGCTTCCGACTTGGGTTTTTTCCTGTCATTTCATTGCGGTTTTCTATCTAGCTCGTTATTAGGTCCACTCTCCCATGTTGCACTCACACCTCCCCCGCCTTGCCATGTTGATTCTCCTCACCTGCCTCCCTCGTTTCACGATCACGGTGATTACCCGCCTCACCCACACTTCCTTGTTTTCTGATCGTCACGAGATTATTCAATCATCTCTCTCTCTCTGCACTCTTCACTTAACGTCAATTTACACTCGTTTAGTACCCGGGGTTTTCACTATTTATACTCTCTCACTGTCAGTCCGTCTGCGAACCACTGTGTACTCCTCGGCAAGCGTTTTTGACTCCTGACTCTCCTGAACCTGTTTGGCTGTTTTCCCCACTGTCTGCTCGTCTCCTGTTCGTTCCTGTGTCTCCCCTGTCTGTCTGTGTGTGTGAGCTGTCTCCCAGTCCTCCGGCTTCGACTCCTGCCTGCCCTCGACTCTGCTCTGCTCTGCTCTCCTGTCCCTAGCTTTGACTCCTGCCTGCTCTCGACTCTGCTCTGCTCTCCTGTCCCTGGCTTCGACTCTCGCCTGTCCTCGACTCAGCTCGGCTCTCCAGTCCCCGGCACCGACTCCTGCCTGCCCACGACTCGGCTCTGCCCACCTGAGATACGGCTTCGACCTCCGCCTGTCTACAACTCGGCTCGATTCTTCAGGACCCGGGCCGCGGAGCTCAGCCAGCCTGCACGCCTGTGTGCTTCGGCGAGTGATCCCCAGACCACCTGCCAGCCCTACCTGGGCTTCTGACTTTGTCCCTTTCCCCTGAACCCTAAATAAAAGTCCATTGAGAGGTTACGCAATTGGGTCTGTTTTCTGTCTGTCTGGTTTCTGTGACAAAGTTATCTAATTCTAACGCATCACTAGATTGCATTCTTTTGTTTACTCATAGACACGGTTGCTATGCTCTCATTGGATAAAATGTATGAGAACGTTTCAGACTCAATAATGATAACATACGATTTGTTGGTGGGCTTCACTGCCACCGAATGAGCTCACAGACTGCTGTGCTGATTTTCGAAGGAACGACCGACCATGGGAAGCAGTGAACTAGTTTGCCTCGTTCCTCCAAGTCAGTTAAAGTCCACTGTACGATCAACGGATGAATGACCAATCCTAAAACAGATTAAAGTGAACAATGCTTTATTCAACATTTATGACACAGAGTAAATATGACTATTACAAACTGCATTAACAACTACTGTTAAGTTATCTTCTGTAGCACTAAATTAATGTTCATTCTTTTGTTTAGTCATGGAAACGATTGCTATGCTTTATTAGCCTGGTAAACCCGCCCCTCGTACTTCATTTCATTTTGTGCAGAGGGTCTGGAACAGAGACCGTCAGAAACGATTTGCTGGAGGTGTGGACTCTGCTGAAGTTTTTGAAAAGTGCATCTGCCTTTACCCAATCGCTAACGCCTGGTCGTCACGTATGCAATTAGCCTACCTACGCACTACAATTCAAATGTATCACACAAGGTCAACGTCACAGCTAACGAACACACCCTCTGTTCGCTCATTGGAGCGGTCGTGCTGGAAGTCCCCAAATGCTCCCCAAGAGCGTCCGGTCCAGACCCTCTGCACGAAATGAAATGAAGTACGAGGGGCGGGTTTACCAGGCTAATGCTTTATAGGATCTCAATATGCATGAGAATGTCTCAGACTCAATAAAGACAACACAACAGTGCAGCGGCGATTGGCTGGTTAGTTGGCGGGCTTCACTGCTGCCGCTTACAGACTGCACAGACTGCTGCGCTGATTCTCAAAGAAACGACCGGGAACGAGAGCGGGGAACTAGTTCACGACGTTCCTCCCCAGGAACTGTTCAAAAGAACCGATTCGTTCCTAAACAACACATCCCTAGCAACTAGCACTGCAGTATCAAAGCCACAGTTTTTACTACAGTATTACTGCTGCAGTAAATGCAATCATGGTTTAATCATTAGCACCAGTCAGCTCAAGCAATTCAAGCATTATTCAAATTAATCGCAAATCGGAACTCTGCTGTAAAGGGAGGTTTTGGCTAGTAATATGATGCTAATGTTTACAATTAAACAAGCCTCGTTGCTCCCTGCCATTATGTAAATATTTCCCTTTCATGCAAAAGTAATATGACCACATGAAAGCTAAATTAGTACCAAATATATTAGATTTTACAAAGATAAATATAATTCTGTTTAGTGTATTATTGTCTAGAATAGGGTGACCAGACGTCCCGGTTTGACCGGGACAGTCCCGATTTTTAGTCGCGTGTCCCGAGTCCCGATAAAAGCCCGTCGGGACGCAAAAATGTCCCGGTTTCCACCCAACAGTGGCCAACACCACATCAAGCTGCCCAAATTACAGCGATCGCATATACAAAACTGTTAAATTAAAGCCTAATGAAGTTTCCAGTAATTCAGAGTCAATGTGTGTGTGTGTGCGTGAGTGACAATGGTAGGTGCGCTCTGCGAATTCTTCGCAGTCAATGTTACAATGTATCTTGCAGTATACAGCGGCCGTGTTTTAACGGTTTTCTTCGATAGCAGACTAGACTACTACACGACAATGCCTAAGAGAATGTGCACGCGCATGACGTCACACATAGTGTCCCGGTTTTAGACTCTGGAAATCTGGTCACCCTAGTCTAGAATCATGTATGATATAGGGTGACCAGATTTCCAGAGTCTAAAACCGGGACACTATGTGTGACGTCATGCGCGTGCACATTCTCTTAGGCATTGTCGTGTAGTAGTCTAGTCTGCTATCGAAGAAAAACGGTAAAACACGGCCGCTGTATACTGCAAGATACATTGTAACATTGACTGCGAAGATTTCGCAGAGCGCACCTACCATTGTCACTCACACACACACACACACATTGACTCTGAATTACTGGAAACTTCATTAGGCTTTAATTTAACAGTTTTGTATATGCGATCACTGTAATTTGGGCAGCTTGATGTGGTGTTGGGTGTAAACCGGGACATTTTTGCGTCCCGACGGGCTTTTGTCGGGACTCGGGACACGCGACTGTCCCGGTCTGTCCCGGTCAAACCGGGACGTCTGGTCACCCTAGTATGATACCAACAAATTCCTATTTTAGTTTTAGTGTGTAAAGCGAGCTAGCCAGCTAACGAACTAGCGTATTTAAGTGAATGGTAGTAACTATGACAACACCACCAATGTGAACCTTGAATGTAACACATTGCTGCAATTATATTATTTGTCCACTTAAGCTAATATCGGCAATAGTATCTAGGTGGGTGTTGTGAGTAAAGTGATACCTTTCAATTTAAAACATTACGTTAGCGTAGTTAGCGTGCTAACAACCACATAGTAAGTGGTTGCTGCCTGACCTGAAATAAAGCTTGTTTTCTCAAAATCCAAACACTAACAACTTGTAACTTGGTTTCAAAAAACCATCAACAACTCTGTAAAAAACAATTTATTACTTAAACTCCACGCCTGTCCCGTTCATTTTAATGACTGAGTCTTGACTCAGCTCTGCATAAAGGCAAGCTGGTGTTTTTCCGATTTGGCATGAGACTCCACCGCCCTCACACCTAATGTCACCGAACTGTATTACCTTTTTGCATATCTTGCAGCGAGCTGCATGCCTACAGACGGGGACGGCTTGTAACCAGCTGCAAGAATTGCTATTATTGAGCCAACTCTGATTGAACTGACACTTCCCCATTTTTAAAAACTATGCGCTTGCCAACTCTGACTTTACACTGCACAAATCATAGGCAGTAGAAGACAATGGACTGTGGGATGGTGTCATTTTCAGTGGGAGCCGTTGAAGCAAGACTTTGAGATTTTTAATTGGTCACCAGGCAACTGTGCAAGCGCGGGGTGATGTACGGTCACGTCAGCCAACGAAACCAAATACTATAAATTGAGTGGTAGATGCTCAATCACAAATCATACAGTGTATGATAATTTTCTTATTAAGTATTTTTCTACCAATATAGCTGCAATCACTTACTAGAGGGGGAGGCTAATATTGTACGCGGGAACTAACTTTGATTCCAGGCAGTCAAGCCAGCATGTCAAGGGAGCTAGCTAGTTAGCATGTACATACCAAGCTATAGTGTGTAGCTTAGCTTAGCCACCTTTCTTAATCCACTTGCATCGAATAGTAAAACCCATAAAGATAACGATTCCGCTTACAAACAAATTCCAATTTTTAAGCTTACTTTTTCTTGAAATACTGATGTAAATGTTTCCCCAACATGAATAGAAAAGTAAACGGGCATGATTGTGGCTACAGCTTGTTATCCAAACAGGGGTGCGTTTCCCAAACAACCAACCAACTTAGCTTTAAACCAACATGGTACGATGCACCGTTGAGCTAACCAACAACCAAAGTGCGACTGTGTCCCAAACACGGTCGTACCTTCATAGTCTGAACCAAGTTGGTTTGAACCAATATAGTCCAAACCACAATGGTTTCCAGATGTGTTCGGACATGCTCGTGCATTGTCGGAAGCAGAGAGAAACAATCCGAAGCAGGCTACGACCTTGAATTTAACAGAGATGACTAATTATGTAGCCGATTATTTATCGTCTAATAATAGGCTATTTCACATGATGTCGGGAATAACTGTGTACTAGGAAATAAACAATAGAAACTGAATAAATCTAACGGTGGAAACTATCACCGAACCATATATACTGCTCGTTCATTTGTAATATAGCCTAGTGACAGATTTGCAAGACATTTCAGTGATTAAATAAACTTTAACATTGTTTATTGAATGACGCAGACCTCTGGATATGAACACAGATGAGTTGTGACTATGCACGTCTCATAAGCAGCCTAGTTCTAGGCAATACATTAAGCTATAGGAAATCTCCCTGACTTTGAAGTCATGTGGAAGACAAAGTATATACACTGCTTTTATTTTATTTAAATCACATAGACTACGAGCCATCACAGCTAGCCTGATTAAAATAGCTTTCAAAATGCTATTTTGCATAGACACCAGGCGATGTGCCATCTGTAAATGCATGTGCTTATATGGCAGTATGCTACACGCTATCAACATTAGGTTTATTGCTTACAATGCACGTAATGACGGAGGAGCTGGAAGTTTATTTTCACCTTGGCGACCTGCATTCTGAAGTGTATGAACACAAGCCCAAGAATATACAGGCTGGCATAAATTGGCCACACTATGTTAATACGCAACAGGGGAGACACGTTCACCCTGAAACTATGTTAAGAAAAGTAACGTGGCAGTTAAGAATGTCAACAATTTCATATAGCATTTTAATTATGCATCATCCCGGATTGGAACCGGAGTACTATCTACAAACACAGGTGTGCATGACCTGCGCTCTACCAACAGCACCACAGAAAGAGCTCCTAACTTACGGAATTTGGAGGTACTTGAAGGTACGTCACAGCATGAGTCGCTTAAGCCAAACTGCCAAACGAGTTGCAAATATCCTCCTAGATCAATTGTTATGCTACAACAACGGGATTTTTAGATTCTACACTGTATATTTCTCACCTCGTTTTGTAAAATCTGAGGGATACAACGTCAAACAACGGAGATATTTACAATGATCGAGGATTTCGAGACATTCGGTCCGCCATGTTGGATGCCGTCGAGACCTTCAAACAACGTTGGTTAGGTGGAACTAAGCACCGAGAGCTGTGGTTGCAAACCTCACTAGTTACCAACGTGGTTGCGAATGTTCGTGTTTTGGGACACGACTGTGTCGGTCGCACTATGTTGGGACTATGCTGGTTTACACTATGTTGGTTCAAACTATGTTGGTCCAAACTATGTTGGTTCACACGAACGAAGGTTTTGAGACACACTTGCGTCGCACCTACATAGTTTGAACCAAGTAAGTTGCTAACAACGTTAGCAACTATGCTTTTGGGAAACGCACCCCAGTACGGTAGATTTTCTCCTGTGTGACAGAAACTCACTAGCCGTCGCATGATTTATGGCGTCATTTTAGCATAATTTCAGATAAACGTAAAGCAATAACATGAGAAATTTCCGATCAAAGCAAATTTGTTTTGCTGTGTCCTCTCCGGCTTACAATATCAAGGTACGGATGGCTTCTCATGTAAAGTTATTTGATTTCAAAGCTACGCTAAAATGAATGGAAGTCAACGGAATGCTAAAGGCTATTAGGCCCTTTCCGGGTTGAGATTTCCCCATGGGTGCTTCATCTTCCGGATATGTTCCTACCCCAGACATCCCAACCTCCAAAAATGGAGCATAGATCTAACTCTTCCTGCAATAGTACAATGTACAGCATTGTTTTCCCTCCTCCAGATGTGGATTTTATTGCACTTCCTGTGTACCCCTCTTTTTTATTCAATGAAGAATCATAGAGATTGTACATTGTACACAGAGATTACCCACTTTTAGATTTACAACTACAAGTTCATGATTTACATATGAAGAGGACACAGGCATGTGTCATACTCATGACAGCTTCGTGGGCATGCACAAACTCATCAAACACAAATTCATCAAAGCTGAAGAAAAACCTTTTCATTCCATGACACATTTTAATGTGTCTGTGCTTCTATAAATTGATATGATTTTCATACCAGCAGCTTTGTATAAGAGCCATTCTCCTTTGAGCATTTTGAGTTTTGGGAAGGCTCCTTTAAATAGATGGGAGACCTAAAACATCTAATAATAGGTTTAAGTGGGTTCTTCTGTGTGTCAGAGGACTGTCAGGTGAAGAAATGTGAATTTTACCTCAGAGTGTCATATTGAAGAAAGTTGGGTAAAATATTGTGTATCTGTTATTTTTTTGTGAGCCATGATATCAATGTGTATTTTACTAGTGACTCAAATAACAGTCTAGCTCCCTGTTGAGCACCAGGTGTGACCTCCTGTTCTTAAGTGTCAAGGACAGACGTCTCCTGGCCTCAAAAGGATTTAAAAACAGAATTAATTGCCGCATTCCCCCATTTTGCTGTCTCAGGTTTTTCCAAGACCTGCCTGCATATGCTGCAGGTCTTGTGCAGCTGAAGGGGTGATATCACAATTATGTAACAGAAAAACTGAAAAGTTTAAAGGCTTCCAGATTTTCGTAACTTTGGGCGACTTAACAGCTAAGGGTTGGCTTCAGGTAGGCCTCCACCTGTAGTATCCAGGAAAAGACCTGCATCATAGAATAAGCATCAGTGCTATATCAGAGTAAGTTAATAATATATTTTTATGCGTTTTAAGGAAATATTACAACACACTGCCATTGTGTTACAATACATTGTCACTGTCATATTAATATATGTGTACCATGTGTTGCAGGACGTCTAATACAACTCCTAACATTTCTACAACTCATTTCAAAGCACTAGAGCTTGGGGTGGAGAGTGGGCGATAGAATGACTCAATTGTAGTAAAGGAATAATAGAATTAAATTAGCCAAGCAGAATTGAATAGGTTGAGACTTTGGACAACAGGTGACTGTGCATGAATATATGTGAAAATGTCAGACATGTTTTAAGTAATATGTATTAAAATTTGCTTTTAGAAAAGATGTTTTTTTCTTTTTCTTTTCTTTTTTTTTTGGCTATTAACGTTAGTTTTAAAAATTGACCAGGCATTCCATGTACCCACGGAAATCGTTAATACCACGTTCATATGCAGTTATACATGACATGTTCCCAGCAAAATGTTTCACTTGGAATTGACAGTTTTGCACGCGCACATTTAAAATTGAGGGGGAAAAAAGACACAGCCATCGTTTTTGTCAAACACAATCATTTATGTTGTAAAACATGTCAGTTTGTGTTTCTGAGGCAGTTTTAAGCATTTGTGTTTTAAAGATTGATTAGCAGACGTTTCATTTCAGCCCCTAGTAGACACATGATTAATTTGAGAATGACTACATTCATTACATTATCTGTGTGTTCGGGGTGTATCTTTTTAAAATCACAGAAAATGTCTGCACCCTCAACTTTTTCTCTCACTGTTCTTATGATGTTCGGTTCTGTCCAGCAGATTTCAAGACCCTCTGTTATTACAATCTCTATCCTCGTAACAATCTTCTGAAAGATGCTGGATGGCTGCATGTGGCCAGAGTCTGGTGTGTAACGCTTCCTCTTAATGAAGGACGTGTTTTCTGTATGTGTGGTTACCTTCTCTCCTGCACAGGAGGCTCTCGCACTGACTGCATGAGGACACAACTGGTGAGTTCTTTAGGCTGTGGAGGAGCCATCCAGCAATGTAAGTCAGTGCTTCTTCCTTTACACAGTCACTGGCAATTATATGTTCAGGAATAGCTCCTGAGTCCTCGGGCCTTACATCTGTGAAATGCTGTTTCAAATATTGAAAAGGATTTTGTGTTAGCCAGAGGGAAATGTTTATATGGCAACTGTTAAGTGGTAATGGGGTAGCTGTCACCGACATTGTCCGCCCTATATACTCAATATAAAGGTGTATTTGTAAAGTATACTGTAGGGCTACGCACAAGACTGGCGGTTGCTGCAGGGTGTGTCTGGCTGTTTAGTCCTGACACTGCTTTTGTGGATGCAGTGGCCAGCAATGGGATGCTGGCGTCCTCAAGGCAGTTACCCCCTTCTGCGCTGGACAGCTTGGCACCCGAGGCACTTCTCAGGGCAGAGGTGAATTCTTGTAGAGGGTTGTAGAGATGACCCCCCTTGCCTCTTATCACTGAGAATAAATTCTTTGTACAATAGGAAAAAGGGTGGAATGTTATACTGTACTAATAATGCTTAAGTTGTCTATATCTAAATCTGTCATTCATTTGAGTTATATACCTCATTGCAATCCTCATTTAGTTTTGCAGTGCAAAGAAATTGCAGCTGCATATTCTGTATGCTCTGCCATATCATCAGGACACTCCTGATTGTCATGATCAGTTCCCACTGGCACGGTGGTATAAAGTTGGGTCTATAAAGGTAAGACTAAGTAAGTGATTTTTTTCAGCTGGTGCATGAAGTAGTCCTATGCAAATGAAAGTTTGTACAACTTGGTTTGCCATAATGAACCTGAAAGACCAAGATGCTATCCACTGCAAGGAGTCCTCCAAGATGCCTGCTTGGTCTCTACTCCTGGAGTTAAGAGGACGGTGCCATGGGTTTCTTTCCTTGGTGGTTCTCTATGCAACATGTCACAGGTAACATTTTTTTTTCTGTCAGTGTCATAATGAGCCCAATTATTTTTAAATTATTTATGTCTTTATGTACCTTGAGTTTAAAACATCAAACAGTCTGCTCATGCGTTTGCAGAACTCTGCTGTGTCCTGAGCCTCTGGTGGAAGCTGACCCAAGTCTATCATAGTTTTCATGCCTGGGGAACCAAAGCACAGATAAGCTTAATTACATTCACTACATTGAGGTTGCTACAAGTTACTACTGTCATACTCTTACCAGCTGCCACAGTATGGCTGAACACTTGGGTGGCCAAACGCACTCTCATGTTTTAAAATGGTGGCAAGGTGATGTGCCTCTCCGACAGCTTTGGTGCCAACTTAACAGCGTTTAGTTTATCAAGATGGTAAAAACTCTCCAGGTGGCTCCAGGAGATGTTTTGTTCCTGTATCTAGATTCACAGAAAACGTTGTTTATTTAAACTGTTTGTGATTTGCATATACCTAAATTTGTTTTATTTATGTAAGGAATAATTTAGGTTGGGTTATGTTGGTTTAGGTCTCCACCAGGGAGAAATGTGTCTCAGCGAGGGAAGTTGCAGCACAAACGAAAAACAGTACAGACTAAGCAACATACAATATGCACATACATGACGCATCACGCATAACGTCAGATAAAAAAGGATAAAGGCTGAGGCGTTCTCACCCACTGCCCCTGCCTGTCCAAACCATACTCTCTCCCGCCTTTGCATCACATTCAGAAGCATTCACATCACATCCTTCTTCCCACACCACCACATCCCCATACCAAGCAGTCATATATCAGAAAGTTAATGTACATTCGAGGTGTTAATGTGGTCACGTTCTTCTATCTGCTAGTCATTTGCCAAATCTCTTACATTTTTACAGTCTATTTAGAGTTCACAAACTTTGCAATGATACACAAGAGCGATTGGAATGGTTGGACAACAGGGACTACTTCATAGGTATGTGTACATAGAAAATTAATTGCCACTCTAAACAACAAATCACAATGGGAAATTGAACCAAGCCATGGTATAATGTTATAGTATTTACTGTTATTATTATATTTATGTCCACTGACCTGGAGCCCATGTTTCCTAACATTGTTTTGAACCGATTTTATTGTGTGGCCGATTTCTTTTTACATAAGTGTGGCACAGACTATAGGTATCAGTTTGCCTTCTACTGAAATGCATGGATTAAAGTTTTCCGTCACTATGACGGAATTCCGTCATCTGAATAGTCGCTGTGACGGATTTCCGTCATCTGAATTTATTTTATTTTACGTTGACTGAAATCAAATGGGAGTTTGGTGCTGATCAGAGAAGAGGATGGTTTTGTGACGGATGTTTGGTGTATGGATTTAACTGTAACACTGATGTGATGTTAGTCTATGTCATGCAGGTTAAATTAACAGCAGTGTTAATCCCTGTGTTTGAGCCGTGCCCTTCCGCTTGGTCATGTTTAACCCTCTAGACGCCACTGTCGACTTAAGTCGACAAGATGCCGCACTGAATAAAACGGTCGATTTTGTCAAATAGGGTGTCCAATTTGGTTTGAACTCCCTTCCACTAGGTGGTAGACATGTCATACTACGTCCCTGACTCAGAATTACGTCATGTTTCTATACAAAATAGTCGAGCTAGAGCACAGGTGTCAAACTCAAGGCCCACGGGCCAAATGTGGCCCGCCACGTCATTTTTTGTGGCCCGCGAGAGCTTAAATTTTAAGCCTTAAAAGGTCTGATTTTCTTATAATAACTCAAAAAGGTGCATTGACCATGTTAATGTCATAACTTGTTTGTCCTTTGTAACAGTGCACCACGCTACTGTGCTAACAAACACCACACAGACACACGTTTTTAAACACAGCCCTTTTATTTATATTTTTTTTACCACCGAACGTGAGCATGCATCTGGCAGTCACGGGAGTACAGCATCTGCAACACACAAAAACGAACTTTCATCAATAACTTGCTTTACTTCAGGAGTTGCCAACTAAAGATAAAGGACTATGGACATGGCAAACATTTTACTTTTGGTAAACAATAGATAACTAGAAAACTGGTAAGCTAATTACAAACGAGTACAGCTTACCTTGTAGTTGCAGGTTGACTTCCTGATGTCGACTGAAAAACCCGACGGGATCTCTCAAGGCACAATTATAGTTTGGAGAGCTCACGTCAGAGGTATGCATGTTGCACCAGTGTGTGGGGAAGATAGACTGGGCAAAAATCTCAGAAAGTCCTTCAGAAAAAGGGTCTAGCGGCAAATTTGAGGAAAAGTCGGTAAACGTGCTATTTCCCATAATTTGAGGGTGCTGATTCCAAATATTTTGTTTACCAAGCTGAAATTTGCATTTTAAGCCTGCTAATTAGCATAATAGCATAGCAGTCATGCTAGGCGAATAAAGATTTTTGTTTGAGCGATAACTTTTGAAAGGGTTGATGGATTGTCACCACATCTTGTATGCTGCTGCCTAAGCATGTGTACATGAATTGTCTAGATTTTGGAAGCCAACAGTTTCAAGATGGCCGACTTAAAAAAAAAAAATCGAACCATCAAGTCCCAAATTAATATTAAAATTACAAGGCTTAGCACTTAAAATCCAGTTTTGTAAACACAATATTCAGAATCAGCACCCTCAAATTATGTAAAAAAGATGGTTTGTTAACCATGACCCCAGAGATTCCAGTCCATCTCATAGAACCGTACAAATATTTATAATTCCTCTAAAATGCTTAGGGGAACTCACAATCAATAATAGACTCTCTATTGAAAGCACATTACAATATAAACCCTCAGGCATTTGGAACAAATTTCAATATATAGAAATAATTCCAATTAACATTTTTCACATGTTTCCTTACTCTTCTAAGTATGAGAAAGGGTCTTATACAAAATCAATACAAGCATCTTTTTATTTTAACCATTTACTTCTTATAGAAGCAATTAGGCCTAAATAGCACTGAGACTTTATAGAATGGTTTGTTAGACAAACTCCATAAGAAATATCAGGAGAACCTGTTTAATATGACTCCAGAGATTCCATTTCACCTCCTAAAACCATACAAATCTCTATAATCCCTCTAAAAAACTTAGATGAACTCACAATTACCAATAGATTCTCCATTAAACGCTTATTATAAAATAAACTCTCAGGCACCTGCAACAAATTTCAATAGATAGAAATAACTCCAATTAGCATTTTTCACATACTCCCTTACCCTTCTAAGTATTAGAAAGGCTTTTATACAAAATCAATATAGGCATCCTTTTAATTCAACCATTTACTCCTTATAGGAATAGGTAGGCCCAAATACTACTGGGACTTAATAGGAGGGTTTCTTAAACAAACTCCATAAGAAATATCAGTTGAACCTGTCTAACATGACCCCAGAGATTCCAGTCCATCTCATAGAACAGTACAAATATCTATAATCCCTCTAAAATGCTTAGTGTAACTCACAATTAATAATAGACTCGCTATTGAAAGCGTATTACAATATAAACTCACAGGCATCTGAAACAAACTTCAATAGATAGAAATAATTCCAATTAACATTTTTCACATGTTTCCTTACCCTTCTAAGTATTAGAAAGGGTCTTATACAAAATCAATATAGGCATCTTTTATTTTAACCATTTACCATTTATAGAAGCAATTAGGCCTAAAGAGCACTGAGACTTAATAGAATGACATTAAAGGTCAAAAGAAACCGCTTGTTCTAATACAAAGGATTCAAAGCAAACCTTTTCATAACATTACAGCATCTCATAACCAAATAAATCCTGGAGACCTTTTAAACGAGAATAAACACAGAATCTATTAATCAACCTCAGAAGGATTTTAAGGCAAATAAACCCTTTGAACATTAAAACCAACAAAAAATACACACACCACCTAACCACACACGTTCATTACAACATTAAAACAGAAAACCTCAGTCTCTCTTCAGACTAACACCATAGCTCTGAAGACCCTTGGATTAGCATTTGGCCATAGGACACACGCCGGGGACTGATCATCTCAAGGCGGAGCCGCCTCAGAGGAGGGTGTCTAGTGTTGAAAGGCCTGAAACACCCGATGATCCTGAGGTAACACTACTGATGATGTGTCCTAAATATTCTCCAACAGACCAATAGGACGCAAGTCCAGGACCCTGTGGAATAGGCAAAATCAACATAGAAAACAAACCGTTTACAAACACTCATTTTTATATAATATCTACACCTGAGATAAAACAAGGACAAATAATACTACTAACAAATGGACTCTTAATAACAAGAAAAAACTGACAGCAATACTAAAACACAACCACTCCCACACAGGACTTATCCTCCAAGCCGGAGGTTCAACCCACTGCACTTCCAATATAACAACAGGCGCCGGCGCGTGCGTCTCCTCAGTCTCACCACCGTGACACTTGGACATCACCACGGTGGGAGCTGTTGTATTGGACCTCAAGGCTCCCTAACCAAACCATGTCAGTGAAAGAAAGACGTGGGGAGGGGGGGAGTTGTCATGGTCTCTTTTGTTGTTAACTTTAGACCACTTATTATCAATAAATGTCATATTATGACTTCTGGTCTACCTTGTTTTATTACCTTATTACAAGCTTGAAATTATTACAAATAGTTGCGGATTGTGACACATGATTCCAAAAAAGCCTTAACAACTCCAGAAAAACATAATGACCAATTTATTAGTTAAAATCCACATGTCCTATTCATTTCAATGAAACGAACCTAGAATCTGCTCTGCTCTGCACTGCATAAAGGGGGACCCCCCCCCCCCCCCTTGTGAAAATAGAACACGGAAGCAAAGTGTTGGCGACTCTCCCTCCCTCAACACTCTCTGCTTTCACCTTGATATTTTAGCGCGGATGCATACTTACCTATATATTTTAGCGCGGATGCCTTCGGCAGAATTCAAATGAGCCATTTTAATCTAGATTAATTTTATGATTACAGCCAGATTAATCTAGATTAAAAAAAAATCTATGCCCACCACTACTGATTAGTTTAGAAATAATACACAAAAACGAAGAAAATCATTTATCTCTATTTTAATATGCAAATCAGGAGGCTTAAAACTCAGAATCCAGCCTGGTAAACACAATATTCAGAGTCAGCACCCTAAAATTATGTTAAAAACATGGTTTACCATCTTTTCCAAAAAATGCTATGTTGTTTAACTGATTAGTTTAGAAATAATCATAAAAAATGAAGAAAATCGTTTATCTCATTTTAATATGCAAATTAGAAGGCTTAAAACTCAGAATCAGCACCCTCAAATTATGTGAAAAACATGGTTTACCAACTTTTCCTCAAATTTGCCACTAGAACTCTTCTTTTGAGAAAATTGGACTAGTCTAAGAGGGGTGTTTATATATTTTATGGTGTTTATGAAGTGTGTGGAGTACTGGTGTATTTTAAAGTATTTATTATTTAGTATTTAGTATTTAGTATTATGTCAATTTTTGTACTGGTTCTTAGCATTTTAAACATGATTGATTTTGCACGTTTTGGTTGGATCCGTGGGCTAGGAAAACCCAGGGGAAACCAAATGGCAGTCAGTTGGTTTTGAGGTGAGCTACTGTGAACACCTGACTACAACCAGGGAGAGAATTGCGCAGCAAATATTTTTGTTCTTGCTTTATATTACTGAATTTACTTTGTCCTTAAAACGTTTAATTTGCATTTTGAATAATTTAATTTCTAATTGATTATTTTGTTTTTCTCTGGACACTTTAACTGCTTGGGAGGGAAAATAAAACCCAGTTCGACCATCATGCATCGAGTTGCTGTCCTGCCTTTCAGGCTGTAAGGCTAGCCTAACTACATCCTTATTCACTTGGATAAATTGATCTTTGATTGATGAAGTAATGTGGGTTTCACAACCTGACAAATTAAAAGGACTTATGTTATAACAGCAACAAGCCTTTTTTTTTTACATCTATATGAAATATTTGTAATTTGAATAAGTAAAAAAATATTATTTAACATTAAGGATTAGTTGCATTTATTTGACATTACATTTAGCTACTTTCCACTGCATTTATACTGTCTTACAGTTTTATTTGGCCTTTTGAGGGCAGTCATTATGCTGATGTGGCCCTCGGTGAAAATGAGTTTGACACCCTGAGCTAGAGCATGTTGAATCAGTGTAAGCAAAAGCGGAGCTAGTTTGCGTGCGAGCCATATAATTAGAGCAATATTGTCAACGTCAGCGAGTGTTTGCCTTCGTTTTTCGTCTAATGGCATCAAAGAAGTTTATCCGCAATGAAGTGTTGGATCTTCTATTCGCAGACCCTTATTCTGAAGGCGAATATCTGCCTCCAGAAGATGACGGTGATGCGTTTAGTGCATAGACTGTATATGGTTTAGCGACGACGCTTCAGATGCGTCCCTGCCTTGCAGTGATGCAGCTGGACAAAGTGATTATTTAGCCCTACACCAAGCACAATCTTTGGATCATTTGGCCAAAGTAGATACTCATTTGCTCAATGTCAGCGATGGGAACAGTGTTTCATGGGGTGGGAATGTTTATCAGGGAGTAAGCAGGCGTGTTAGTAGTGTGGGGAACGAGGCTGGAAGTGAAGTCGGGGTCCAGTGTTTTACTGCGCTAGCCATGTAGCTAATTTGTTTTCCGACTGTGCCTTTCCCTAATCACGGAGACAGTAACGTGGTGGAGACTTTGGCTGAATCCCCTTCCCCTACCCCTATCCCTTGCCCCCTGAAACAGAGCAACAATGGGTAGGGGTTGGAAGTCAACCCCTATGAATTGGGACACCACTTCAACAATGACATACGTCATCAGTAGTCTCTGCCAGTTTTTACGTAAGCAGACGCGACAAGCTTTTGCCAGAAATCCGAGGTATAACCATAGACAGTAGAAGATAATGGACTGAGGGATGGAGCCGTTGAAGCACGATTTTGAGATTTTTAATTGGTCACTTTGCAACTGCGCAAGCGCGGGGTGACGTACGGTCACGTCGCCCAGCGAACCCAAATACTATAAATTGAGTGGTAGATGCTCAATCACAAATCATACAGCGTACGATAATTTTGTTAATAAGTATTCTTCTACCGTTATAGCTGCAATCACTTAGTGGAATGGGGGGGGTAATATTGTATGTGGGGACTTGATTCTTCGTCAACTAACTTTGGTTCGAGGCAGTCTTGCAAGCCAGCATGTCAAGGTAGCTAGCTAGTTAGCATGTAAACTACAAGCTATAGCGTGTAGCTTAGCTTAGCAGTCTTTCTCAATTCACTTGCATCGAATAGTAAAATCCATAAAGATAGCGATTCTGCTTACAAACAAATACCAAGTTCTACGCTTATTTTTTGGGAAATAGTGATGTAAATGTTTCCCCAACATGAATAGAAAAGTAAACGAGCATGACTGTGGCTACAGCTTGTTATCCAACCAGTACGGTAAATTTTCTCCTGTGCGACAGAAACTCACTAGCGGTCGCATGATTTATGGCGTCATTTTTAGCATAATTTCAGATAAACGTTTCTTACAAGGCAATAACATGACAGATTTCTGATCGAAGCAAATATGTTTTGCTGTGCCCTCTCCGGTTTACAACAATGCCAATATCAAGGTACGGATGGCTTCTCATGTGAAGTTGTTTGATTTCAAAGTGACGCTAAAATGAATGGAAGTCAACGGAATGCTACATGCTATTGGTCATTTTCCGGGTTGAGATTTCCCCATGGGTGCTTCAACTTCCGGATATATTCCTACCCCCTTGGGTATAACGCAGTCCCAGTTCTTGGGCCACAACCGCATTCAGAAACGGACATGACGTACGTATTAACTGCATGTGATTGGTCGACGAAACACTACTACCAGCGTTTCCGCTTTTTTAACTCACCCGCGCTTTTCTTATGTCGAGGTAGGTTGCTGTCTTTTTGCTTATTTCTGACAGGCTGTGATTTAATAACGAAAAGCCGTATTAATGGCTAACATTGGAAATATTCAACGAGGCAACGCTTCTCGCTATGCAAACGTACTCCAAATTTGTGAAAGTTATTAATAAGCAGAAAACGACCAGTTTTCCCATGCTTCTGCGATGATGAACATTGCTAGCACATGCATCCCAACCTGCACAAACTCATTTAAGGAATGTTAACAACCCCGTCGCCCCGCGAAAGAAAAAAAAAGTTTGCCAAAAGCATAGTGAGACAGACGAATCGTCTATTACGTCTGCAGAAATACTACACGGTACCGTCACTGTCACTTTACCCCCACCCCGCCTTTCCCAGTGACGGTGTTCTATGCACGAGTTGCGGGAGGTTTTATATTACCTGCGGGCGACCGGGAGTAGCTTTTCAAATGCGGGAGACTTGGGGTGTCTGTGGACCTGTAAATGAGTGTGTGTAAAAGTGAGGGACACAGACGAAACCTTTAGATCATGTATTCTACATGTATTGCATATGTCTTTCGTACTGTAATTTTATTTTATTTTTGCTTTCCAGATTTGCTTAATACTTCTACGCCTACTTTCCACAGTTCGCTGCATCACATCCACTATACGTACATACATACATACACTACATTACATTACATTTCATTACATTACATACATACACACACACACACACACAGCAACAACAGCTCTTTTAAGAGCTCGCTCTCTCTCTCTGTTTGTTTGTTTGTTTGTTGTCTATGGTACGTACACTCAAGAACTATTAATTTGACAAAACGATCAATTATATACACACAGTGCACACAGTTACAATTTCACTGTATTTGTCATTTCTCTTTCCCAGATCATGGCGCAGAGCAGTGCAGAAAGTAAGTCTAAATGTTTAACGACTTGTGGAATTTCAATACAGTTAGTTTTGGACAGGGATTGTAGTGGTATTAGTAGTTGTCTCCCAAAATATGCTTACATTCATACTTAATGGTCTTTATTGGGTAGTAACCATGTTCATGCCTTGGTTAAGTTGTCTGTTTTCTTTGCCTGTTATTCCTTTTCTGTTCTAGTACATATGTCCACGGTGGTATATTACATTACACTTAACTGACACTCTTATCCAGAACGCCTTACAGTTATTTAGGTACAGGGTTTCAGTTACAGTCCTGGAGCAGGATGGGGTTAAATGATTTGCTGAAGGGGACTTCAGCTATGGATGAGGGTGCAGGAGAGCACTAGTTATTCACTCCCCCACCTCCATTCTTCCTACTGGAATGGGATTCAAACATGCGACCCTCCGTTTCCCAAAACCCACTCTCTAACCACTAGGCCACAGCTGGTATATTATATTAATTGTTTATACAGAAGGTCATTAAAAACAAATGGCTCCTTCAAGACTAATAGCTTGGGTATTCTTGAAAAACAATAGTGTTCATTCAATGCCAAGCTAGAAATACCATATCATATCATAGTATAAAAATAACACGAAAGGAATGTCCACCAAACCTTTTTATCCATTATGTACATAATAGACTTATTGTAAGGCTAAAAGCCAAATTGAGGATGGATGGATGGATACAGATGGATACGGATAGATAGACAGATAGATAGATGGATGAATGGGCACTATTGATTCCAAACTGGGAAATTAAAGATGTACTCAATATAAAAAAAATTCAAATTATTAAAATGTACTCAAATTTTATTTTCTCCCCTTTTTGTGGCTTCCACTGTGACATGATGGTTTTCACATTTAAATGAAACCCTAGTGTGGCAAGGCAACACACTACTAGTGGAATGAAATGAGAGACATAGGGCCCTATCATGCCGCAGCACACTGTGCATTCACGATATGCACATACTGTCATTACTATTTTGAGCTAGCGCATCATTAATTTTTTTCCGGCAAAAACCACGTCGCCTAGATAGCAGATGACATTGCGCATTCATGGGCGTGTCAGCGAAAAGAAGAGGAGTGGTCCCGCGCAAAGCTTATCAGGGTACGATGGCTATCGACTAAAGGCATGGTTAATGACACATACTGTACATCATGCCAACAACAGTGTGTGAATTGCGGAGGTGAAACGTCTTCAAGCTACAAAAAGATGTCTTTTTGTGTTTTCAGTAGCCTAATCTAATGATTTACTAAGTGCAAATATTTCACAATAATGCACGTTTATTGAGCAATCTTTATTTTTCAAAAATAAACATATACACATTATTCATAATCAAAATTGTTTCACACAAGCGCGGCTGACTTTTAAAGGGAATGAGAGCATAAACTCTGATTGGTGTATTGCATGTTACACCCTGACACACCTATGATTAATTAGGTAACTTAAGACCAATCCTTTTGAACCATGTGCCTGGCGCAATGTTCGCTTTTCCCGCCGTGAAAATACGAAATTGTGTCGGGATCGCCCCCAAAGCGACAGACTTCAGACGATGCGCATATGATTGTGAAAATAGAGCTTATGGTATGAGAGACTTCTGTGGTACATGGAACTTCTTTATTTAAAGTAAAACATTAAGTACTATAATTACCTACCCGATCAAGGGTTTCTGCTATAATTAGGTGCCATCATTTGTTAGTGACTGCTTGGAACAAATATGAGGTATGACTCATATTGTGATATTGTGAATATGATGATATTGTTGGGGAACCCCCTACCACCCTCTGTATTCCAGTTTTGAGTTACATGTTTACTTTCTCTTGATTTTAGGTGAAGACATGAATGGAACTGAATCACTGCAGGAGGAGGAGGTATTTTCATACTGTATCTTACAGCTTACTGGTTTGTCAGCATACATTACTTAACCTAAGTGATTTTTCCAATTTGTGTGTCTGTGTGCTCATTAAAGTCAAGGGTAAAATTCAGGCCAAGGAGCCTCCTTCAAAAGGAACGGCGGTTCCACATGGCGAAGTGGAGGAGCGTTGAAAAAAAGGTGTGCGCCACATAATATGTTGTTTGTGTTGTTGTCTCTTGTTGTGTTGTAGTGTCAAAGCCAAAGAAGTTGTGGCATACTCCGTTAAAGCTGTCGTGCATACATTTATTCTTTATTCTGCGGGGTTCTATTACGTGATCGGTCTCAAACTAGCGATAAGATGCCAATCCTTAACCTATGTGTTGGACTGATGAAGGCAACTGCATCCCTCACAGAGTCAAGAAAAAGGGTTACAGCAATTTTATCGAAGGTTATATCCACGAAATCAAAGGTAAGGACACGAGAAGCCTTCATTCCGTTTACTAGCCTAGCTACTGTTAGCACAACATTAGCTTTGTGGTAGACCTAATACATTTGGCCTTTCAGTGCCGTTGATTTTATATTCTGATGTGTCGTATTGTCCGCATCGCTAATGAGTATTGCTTTTTTACTACTGTGCTTCAAGTCAGGAGGAGAGAGAAGCCACCCTATGCAGTCCAGGTAGCCACACACACACACACACACAAACATAGTAGGCGTTGTGATTGATTGATTGATTGATTGATTGATTGATTGATTGATTGATTGATTGATTGATTGATTTATTTATTTTTCTAGATGCCTGTATATTTCAATGTCCTGGTTGTATTGTAAGAGCCCCCCCCTATTTGTCTTACTGTTTCTCTTTCTCTCTGTCTCCCTTTTCATGTTGTTTCTGTTTGAAATGGTTGTACACAATGTATTTTCTTTGTATGCTAAATACAGTATGTATATATATAATGTTGTTAAAGTGGGAGAAACTATTAAATACAAACAAAACTACAAAAATGGGCTGTATGTCTCTTCTTGTAGATTGACCTTTCTACTAGAACTTCACTGATATCTGATGTAATCTGCAGCTGCAAGGCTGGTCTTGGACGCTGTGCACATGTTATTGGACTTCTGTATACATTAGCCCACTTTCAGAAATTAGGCCTTAAATCAGTCCCTCCAATCCGTAGCAAAACATCTTTAACACAAACATGGGACATCCCACAGCGCAATCTGGGGTTGACTCCCAAACCTATTAATTTGATAAAAATTAAAAAAATTAAGCCACACACTGATCCTACTCTTACAACACAAAAGGGAGGAATAGTCAGCAATCTGTACTGCCCAGTGCCACTCCCTCTTCCTTGCAAAGAGTTTTCAGCTAGACTGAAGGAAAATCTTAGATCATCAGGTAGCACATGCCAGCTCGCCACATTAATGAATGCACCATCTTATAGGCCAATCTACATTGAGTCACCTTATGGTGAAATTCCACAAGGTTGTATCCTCAATCACCATACCATACCAGCAGTTCAATCAGCTGATGACAATACCTACCCTCCCTTTGATTTGCCTCCACAGCCGTGTAATTATGCATATGTTCTAAGACAGGAAGAGCAGGATTTGTATGAAGGAATAGCCATTTCTTTGTCCGATGCAGAGGGCATAGAAAATGAAACAAGAGAGCAAGTGAACAGCAAGCTGTGGCATTCCATGCGTTCCCAGCGAATTACATCGACTAATTTTAAAAGAGTGTACAGCAGAAGAGATGACTTTGACAGTTTGGCATCAAACCTGCAAAAGGCTAAAACAGTTCAAACCAAGGCAATGAAAAGAGGTCTCTGCATGGAACCGGTGGCTGCAGAGAAATATTGCTCCATTACAGGCAACAGCATCCTGCCATGTGGATTTGTAATAAATCCAACTGCTCCACACTTGGGAGTAACACCTGACATGAGGGTAATTGACCATAATGAAGAGTGCCCTTATGGCCTCTTAGAAATCAAATGTCCAGACAAGGATATGTGTATGGATTGCTCATATCTCTGAAAGTGGGTCATGAGTATACATATCAAATGCTTGGGCAGATGGGTATCACAGGTGCTAAATGGTGCGATTTTTTTGTCATGTCTCACTATGACTTCCATCTGGAGAGTTTATTTCGATGCCAACATGTGGGTGGACACCAAGCAGAAATTAGACCATTTTTACTTTGAACATTTCTTACCAGGTCTTCTTAATCTCAAATGATCCCTGTTATTTTCCTGTAATATGTAATGCAATTCCCCACATAAAATGTTATATTTTGTAATGTTTATTTTATTGTAACATATTATATTTATTAAATGTATCATTTTTATTTATCTGATACCAGTTGTATGTGTACACAAGTGTCATTTGACAATAAATATATGTAACTACGTAATATGATTACCAAAAAAAAGAGAGGGAGAGATGACATTACAATTAGAAATTAGAAAAACATTATAAGAAGACATTACATTATAGAAGACATTATAATTAGAAAATTGGATCCTGCAACATGGTGAGTAGTGCACACACTTTCCAAATTTGATTTATAGACCCCAAAGTGGTGATGGCTATTGGTGGGTCAAATATGTGATATTATTTTATCCTCCTGATTTCCCTCTCAACGTGAATGCGCAAGGCACCAATTGATTCTGTCTTGGCTAACTGCTCCCGAGTAAGCGGACTATCAGTACTAATAAAGGGTGGAATATTAAGTGTGACACCTAGTGGTGACAACAGGTCGTTAATAAGAAACCCCTTGTCTGCCATGACCTCATCTCCTCTCTCCAACAAACTCAAAATTCCACACAACTTTGTCACTTCTTTATCAGATATTGATCCAGTATATAAATCACTGACAAAGGACAGTGTACCGGATGGGGTAATGCCAATTAAGGATTTTAGGGTGGTTGCACCCTTGTAAAAAGAGTACGCTTCAGAACTTAAAACTTTAGAACTGGGCTTTTGTAAAGGCAGTTCTGTGCAGTCTATGATCACTCGTGTTAATGAGAAATTATTTTTGAATGACTGGGGCATTTGCTCATCTATTGTTTGTCGTGAAGGCCAAATGTCTAGTGATCCTAACATGTGATACACAAAGTTTGTCCATGTTATACAAATTCTACTCACAGTTGCCAGGGAAATATTAAAACGAGAAGCTAGTTCCGCCACTGAAAACCCGCGTCTCAAACGACAGAAAAAGGAAAAATTGATCCGATAGGGGGAGGCTCTGTTCTTTACAACCCTTCCTAATTATGTCTTTCCCATTTTCTTTTAACTTCTGTGCCTGACCCCAGCCTACCATGTTCTCGGCAGTAGGTTGTAAAGCCCTAAAAACATCCATGAGTGTTTGGTAATCTTTGAACCCGGTAAAGAACTTAATTTGTTGGTCATCACCTTCAAACCGTTTAAGAAAGAACCTCTCATTTTTAAGTTGCCTAATCTCCTCCTCTTGTAGTGCAATGAACTTGCAGGCCTCTGCAAGCCGCTCCTCCAATGAGAGGGGCCTTTCAGCGTAGTCATGGTCAGGGTATGGTGCACTGTTGACCACAATGCTAATAATGCAAGAAAAATCAGGAAAGGTGCAGTTTTTGACTTTTAAAGTTTTAATGTCCTTAAAATGCAATTTGTCTTACAGCTCAGCATGACATAAAAACACATACAATACAAACACATACCAATACAATAAATAGCTTAACATGCAAGTAAATACAGATCAATGGTCATATGCACCAGTTATTTAAAAAAAAAAAAAAAAAAAAAACATTGTCGACAAAAGGGAATTTTATGTCACTTTGGAGTGTCCTTACAGAGAACACTTTCAATAAAAGACATGTAAAATAAGGTCATACCTAGTACCTAGTGTAGTCAGCTACTCAGCTGAGATACCTACCTGGATGTGGAGACATTATCATCCTGAGGTGTGTCCAAAGATTCTTCTATCGTCTCTGGTGTGTCCCCTTCTACTTCATCTGCACACAGGCTACACAACATAACCACAGAGAAAAAATAAAAGGATGTGAAGCTCGTAATATATAATGATATATTCAAGATGAAGGATCACTTGCTAATGTATGAAATACACACCGTGATCTGTTCAATATCCTGCGTCCAGTACTGTTAGAAGACCAGGCAAATAAGCTTGGCACAGTCCCTGCCTTCAGCTTCATTTTGCCAGTAGATGTCCTAATGAAGCAATCCTGGCTGAAATGGTCCCCACATACTCTAGTGTTTTCTGTAATCTGAAGAACGTATACAATTAATAAGACACCCTTATCTTCACAACAACTACAAAGTTGTTGACATTTGTTAGCAGTATGCTGGGCCAGTTAGAGTTAGCACAACATCAGACTTTGACACTGAAACGACCAGCTTTCAATGGCTGCAGTATTTTAATGTTCTTGTCAACCCATGCCTTGGAATAATACACTAGCTTCTGTGGTGAATATCTAAACTTAAGGTGAATATTCAAACTTAATGTGTTAGATTAATCTGTCATATTAGTCTGTAGCTTGAGCATAAAAAAGGTTGTTGTGACATGCAGCAGTGCAAGGGGACAGGAAACCAAGAGATGCACGCACCCACACACACATTGGAAACATACATGCACGTACACAGGAAATAAGAGAGACGCTGCAGGTGCATGCACGCCAGACACGCCAGACATACACAGACACACACAAAACCACAGGTGAAAAGTTCAGAGACACTGAATGGAAAACAATAGGGGACTTTTCTCGAAACGAAATGTGGGTTGTTAAAGGTCAAGTATGGGTGGTTGGAAATAAAGTGTAACACACTCGCACTTTGAGTTTCGGGGAAAGTACACAATGCTATTAATACATTGCGGGGACTGTAGGAGGGTTTAAAAGGTAGAGACTCAGAGCAGCACGGAGAGACTCATCTGGGAGGCACACCTGGCAGATTCTTCTGGGATGCTTCTTAGATCACTCTCCGGGTTGATCAACTCTATTGTCTCTTGAGACCCGACAGCTGGTATGGTGGGTTCACTCTGTTATGCAGTGGTTGTATTGTATTGACAATGGTCTACATGCTTCTATGCAAACTTAGTGAATAAAGTCTTTGTCAACAACGAAGTTCAACTGTTTTTGTACTAAAATGACTATAAATTGGCAGGCTGGATGGGTTTTCCACCACAGAATTTTGGAGGTCCCACCGAGATATCAAAAAAGGTAATTTGCTGCAGGGTGAAACTTCTTACTCCGCTGGCATGACTCCCAAGGGGCCCCTAAAACTATTGAAGAAAGCGCTTTGCTTATAATTGGATTAAAGGGAAGTCATTCTAAGTGGAGGGTGAAGTGTAATTCCGCAGTAGGCCTTTTGATTAAAAGAACTAAATTTTGGAACAAGGTTGTTGACGTAGGCTTGCCATACAACTGTTGCTTTTATTTACTCACTTATATATATATATTTAACGGATTGTTGCGCGCGGTTTCGGCTGGAGGGTATCTCGCCGGGAGTGTGGAAGCTGAGGGGTTTTCCAGCTGCACTCAAAGGGGTTGCAGGAAGCAACCGGGTGACCACGGGGAAGTGGTCACGGTCTGTGTGTGTCTCTGCGTCTTTATTCTGTGTTATTCCCCACCCGATAAAGTTACGAAGAGTAGCCGCGTGGGAGAATACCGGTTGTGAAGAACAACTGGATTTATGTGGGTTTGTCTAGCCACTGTGTGTTTGTCCATCACCCTGAGGAATCGTGAGAACCGAGTAGTAGACTGTAAAAGAGTTGTGAAAATAACCGGTTTATGTGTATCTGTTTAACAGTCTTGTAAATACTGTTTAAAAATACAAATAGGGTCAACCCCTTGTGGGTCTATGGTAAAATTACCCTCGTTACTGAAGTGTGTGCCTTAAGGCTGTGCAAGGTGAGCCTATGGCTATGCTGCCAAGATAAAAGTTTTTAATTATAAGTAGTGACAGCTAGAAGTAAATTAATTATATTAAATATAGGTAAATGATAATAGTAATAACTATGATGTGATTAAGTGATGAAGAGAATAAATAAAATAAGAGTAAAGAACTAATGAGAAGAATACAAAATAATATAGCAAGAATGAAGGAAATACAAGGTTAGGGTGATGTAGACATAAATGGGGAGTGAATTTGGATTGATGTTTAGAACAATTGTAGAGGTAATAACCTATAAGAGATTAGAACTTGCATCTGAAAACTAAAATAAATAAAACAAGTAATTAACTATAATGGCCGGGTTTCCCAATAAAGAACCTTCTTAACGAGTTAAGAAGGCACTTAAGAAGAGGTCGGCTAAGAGGAAGCGTTAAGATAAGAGTGTTTCCCAAACGCCTTCTTAACGCCCTTCTTACCAACGTCTTAAGAACCGTCTGATCTGCCTTCTTAACTCAAGCGCAATGAGCAATCGATCTCAGAATGGCCGATTGGAGCGCATAGTTACCATAGTAAATTACAAGATTTTAGAGCGCTACTCTAGACTCTATGGTAAAATGCTCCAAACTGAAGTGGTATAACACTCTGACTGAACTCATCAATAAAATACCGGCTAAAAGTATGACATTTGTCGTCACGACACAAAAACAAAGTGACACATATAATAATACCGAAACAAAGACCAGGGAATTAAAAATGGAAACACAAAATGAAATCAGTATGTCATTTCATTTAATGTGTAGGCTATATTCTTATCTTTCTGATAGAAATCTGCTACATGAGGAGAATATGTGTGAAAACCGAGAAATTGGCGTCCCCTTGTCGTGAACGATAGGGAAAAGGGGGAAAACACGATCAGGAAAACTGGACGTACTGCATTAATATCTCCTTGCTTACTGTCACATTGCTTTACCTGCCTGAGGGGGGTGCTGTTTTCACTGTTTTGTCGCTAAGAAGGGTGTTAAGAGTGGTTCAGAAACTTCTTAGCGATCCTTCTTAACGGCAGGTCTTCTTAGGCTAAGAAGCATTTTGGGAAACGCGGTTGCTTCTTACGGGAGCCTTAAGAAGGGTCTTAAGTAGTACTTAGCGCTAAGTACTTCTTAACTGCATTTGGGAAACCCGGCCAATATAGGTAGGGGTTTAGTCACATGGTGGAAGCACTTCCAAGGTTTATATGTAACTGCTTGATTGAAGAGATTAGATTAGATTAGATTAGATTCAACTTTATTGTCATTACACATGTATAAATACAGGTAACGAAATGTCGTTTAGCATCTAATCAGAAGTGCAAGAGCAGCAAGTGCGATATGGTCATGTCAGAGTGGCTTCCTAGTAACTTGATAAAACCATCAACCGAAAGACTGATTGTGGATCTGGGTGAGAGAGTTAGAGTGTAGGAGGAAATGTTGAGCCTGAACTAGGACTGCAATTATTACATATTTTATAAGCAATTAATCTGACCGTTTTCATTGATTAATGAAGCAATTGGATAAAATATACTTTTGTGATTTTAGATGAAAATAGTTTATAAATAGCAATGAGGTAATTAGTAACAATAGTTGATAGTTATTGTGTATAATGTACCAAGAAAGGCCCTTAAAAAGGACTGTTATTCCAGTTTAGCAGGGAAATTTTTATTAAACTCCAATACTTAAAACCCTTACTCTCTGTTTGAAACAACTTTGCCCATTTAGTCCAAGTGTAATTTCACATTTTAATTAATAGATAACAATAAATAAAACAATGAAAAATGAGAAACTGTATCATACAACTGAAAGTTATACAAATTAAAGTTATTGGTCTTTTGTTGGTCTTATTTTTAATAATAATGTAGAATAAACAAAAAGGCAAGGATAGAGGAAAAAGTCTAACATTCAAAGTATCAATAAGATCTAACTTAATTTAACTTTAATTTCTACAGAGAGAGTAAAACAGTGACTGTTTGTGTCGGGTCTGCCTGTCTGTCTGTCTGCCTCTGCGCACGAAAGGGAGAGTGGTGAATAATAGCAGTTTGATATGATGCTTTTGCTTACTTCTCCGTTTATCAAGATATAATTTTCTCAGAAGTAGACCCTAAACCAGATGACAACAAATTTTCCGGACTCAATTTCTTCATTACCAGCCCCACCAGCCTCTGAGCCAAGATTACCAGCCCCAGACCAAGGTAATTATTAATGGAAACTGAAATTCAAAAGAAAATATGTTCGTTAAGTTAAGGAAAATATGATTAACTGAAACTGTATTGCGTGTTAAACAATCTGAAACTAGTTAAAACGAGTTGAAATTATGCTAAATAAATTGTCCCTTGTTTTTGGCATGATTCTAAAGCCGTTTGGACTAAAAAATAAGTCAATTAATGCATCGGTTTAGCAGCTTTATGTGAGTTGGTGGTACCGTATGCCACTTCTCATCTGACATTTCACGCAGTGGACTTGTACACACCGCGCTGCCTGGCAAATTGTCAACTAAGGTTGGGAGACAGCGGTAGAATTCTTAACAAGCCCACAAAGCAATATTTCCTAGTTGCCTGATCATTAACATATTAAGATTATTAAACCGATTAAGATATTAATCTGAATTCTTCTCTCTCTCAATACACGGGAAAATCCCCCGCATGCCCCCAGAAGCACATAGACTCGCCGCACGCACATTTGAAAAGCTGTTTTACTGGCATATGCACAACTAGAATGTTAAACTGAGCCCTTCAGACACTGCTCTACACGACGTCAGACTACAATACACTGTTCTCTTCGTGTCAGTGTTGAATAACTGCTGTTATCACTCTTGCAATTAACTATGTGGATGTACGGGAGTTGTTTGAAATAGTTCATTCATTCGTATGTAAGTCTATCTACACTGACGTTTGTTTATCACTTTTTGAGCCGTTAGTAGTCGTAATTATGATACAACACGCACACATAAGTTTAGTAACTCTTTTATTAACTTATCTTTAAGAGTGATGACTGAGAGCTCTGCATTTCGTCGCCTCTTTCCTGTTGTCCTTCACTTCCTAGTTTCTGGTCAAAGGACCCACGGGCTGTCTTTGTACTGCCAGTGTAGTTTACAAGTATAAGTTTTTCCATCAATTGTAATGAATTGATTGTAATGAAACGATTGACATTTAATTTGGCGTTGTGCTAAACTAAATTTTTGCTGCATATATGTAGTATGTATTTATTTATGCGACCTTTTGATTTCAGGCAAATCTTGGAAATTGGTAGCTGGTTCATATGCTGATTTAAAATAATTTTCTTATATTGCAACAGGATTGTTCTTGTTATTTCCTATTTACAGGGCATGCTGGGACTACAGTATGCCCTTATAGTTTGTTAAGTATAAAATGTGTTTGTGAATATAGAATGTTCCAATAATGAGTTTATGGGCATATTGTCATTGCATTCACAATATAGAAAGGTGAAACCTTTGTTGTAATTGTACCCACCATTCTTCAACATCCGTTCATTTGTTTGTACTGGGCAGCTTTGAGTAAAACCAAAAGCCTGCTTCAATACAACATATTAATATTTATTGGTAATGCAAAAGAGTTATCTGGTTATTATGGTTACAGAATGGTATACTATTATATTGATTACAGGGTGTTTCATATTAGCTGGCTGACAATACAAATATTAAACTGACCTTAGGATACACTTTTTGGTACAAGGCAGCGAACTGTGGATGTCTAGATGCTTTCAAAGTAATCGTGTGTGCATACAAATGCATGCTCCTCCTGTCAGACTAAATCCTTTAATGTATCTCTTTCCAAAGAACAGTTGAAATATTGGTGTACTGAACAAACAATGCTTATTAAGTATTTTGACACGCAGATAAATTAAAATTTCTGAATTAATATTAACAAATCTGCCCGTCTGATGTAAGATAAGAAACAGAGGCTGGGTAAGCTAAATTATTGGGGCTGGAATGACAATTAAGTAGGGACTTATATAAAATTAACAAATACAGAAAATAAAACCCTTCTAAAATGTTAACAGCATAACAAGAGAAAGAAGACTACTCATGGCCACTCTCGAATAAATCGTCTTTAACTCATTGCTTGCTATTTGTTTAATCAAATGCCTTGTCTTAATAGTAAAAATTTGAAGAAGAAGGGGAAGATGAAAATATGTGGTTTGACAATAATTAAGAAATTATGCCCTGGATAAAAAAGATGAGTGTAGAGGGAAAGCCTTCACATACTGAGGTATTTCACCCTATACCATCTGACATGCATGTGTAGGTTCGAAGTTATATATGTCAGGATCTTGGCATTACTTTTTCCAAACGGGTGGGGGGTAAAAGCCTACTGGGTGAAGAGATGAGTCATAGAACATATTCCTTCACTATTGAGGTATACGCTCTATGCCATCTTATTTATTAGCTAGTTTCGATGCTAATTTATACTGGCCCTTGGACATAACTTTTCCAAAAACGGTGGGACAAAAACCTTTTTCCCGGCATTCTTTGTAGAATGTTCTCTGATGACTGCCCTGCTCACGGCCCAAAACAAGAAGCCCAACACTTCCTGTTTCAGGCAAACTGGCCAAAAACTACAGTTTTCAGCATTAACAAAATACAGCTCCTCTGGGGTGCCTTGTGTCTTCTCTCCCAAGTCTGTCAGCAGGTGGCCTTCCAGGTGATCCAGGTGAAGGACCAAGCGGTGGGCAAGACGGCCAGAAGGGACCGGATCCAGCCAGAGTCACTGCCAGAGCCACAGCAGGTGCCACGGGACTGCTGCTGCTGCTCCAAATGGAGGGGAAGGTGTACCCACTACTCTAGGCTGAGGAACCACCCCCACCCGAGGGATGGAAACCTTATGAAGCATTGAGTGACCAGCAAGTCAGACTTTTTCACAACTAGTTTGGACTGGCTGAAAAACGCTGTTGGCTCCTTGGGGGCCACCACCATGATCCTGAAAGTAGTGCTGGGATAGTCATTTTGCTTGCCCTGGACTGTTGCCTGGTCTCATGTTGTGGCAAGATTTGCATAAGAACTGTCACCAGGGTCATAGAGAAGCAGTTGGTGGTCCTAATGCTGACACCTACGCTTTGATGGACAGGCGCCTGGACCTATGGAGACGTTCAAGTGGAGGACATGCTAATGGACATTTTGTTCCAGCTATAAGGACATTTTGTGATGGCTGCAATGAAGTAACTGCTTACACGCAATGAAGTAACTGCTTACACGCAATGAAGAACTGCTTACACGCTCATTTACACTGACAAAAGCACAGCAGGGGTACATGTTAGGGGTCTTAACATCACACAAACATATGGTTTTCTCTGATGTGCGGCTTGTATTAAGCCGCAAAGGGGGGAGAGTAGGAAAATTAAGTAATTAAGTTGAAAATTAAGTTTAACAAAATAAGTTTAAAGTTTAGGCAGGAAATTTAAGTCTAAGTTTTAATTTTAAAAAGGAAAAACCCCATGTTGAACGACAAATCCAAACTGAAAATTGATACCGTGCCAGCCAGTCACATAGGACTGAAAACGTAGCTGGAATCACCAACCGTGCCAGCCAGTCAAAAGGGGGACTGAAAACGAGATGGCGACCAACACGTAGCTGGGCCACTAGTGGGCCATAGTACTGTAATAGGTGCATATGGATAGAAGGATGATGAAGGTTTTCTTATATTTTGCTTGCATAGGAACGCATAGGTAACGTTAGGATATTTTGAGGACTAGCCCTCAAATGCAAGGCCACCCGATAGAGTAGACTGAGGTTAGTAAATTGGGTAGATTTCCGCTTGCTGTTACGAATCTCTCTCTCTCTCTCTCTCACTCTCTCTCTCTCTTTCTATCTCTGTTCTGTGACGTTGATCGATCTAACCAGGCAATGATGCTGTAAGGACAGCTGAGGGTCTTACAGGTGATTCCCCCTAATAACCTGAAAAAGTACAAAAACCTCGAAAACAAAGGACGCAGTATGTGCGTGTGGAAGTGTTGCACGAAGCAAAAATGACGAGGGTGCTACTCAGTGCTGTTTATGCTGCTGAAGGCTGGTGAGTCTCTGATGAAGGATACGATCCTGCAGGGACCGGTGGGTCATGAGACGCCGGCATGAGGGTCACGTGCCTAAGGCAGGAGATCACCCCTTCAGGAAAGCCTGTCTGTTCACTGAGAGCAACTGCAATCATGCGCCCTGCAAGTGCCCACCTCCTGCGCCTAGTCGGAAGGACCTGGCGGACCCAGTGGAGGTCTGGCTAGTATATGTACTTAAGGCATTGAAGGCGCTACTCAGTATTGTCCACACCGTTAAAGGGTGGTGGGTCTCCGATGACGGACACGATCCGCAGGACCGATGGGTCATGAGGCTCCTGAGGCAAGGACGTGCCCAAAGCTAGGAGACGCCATCCCCTGCGGGGTAGAGTCTCCCCCGCCTGGTTACTGAGAGCAATTACCATCATGCGCCAATGGTGAATGAATGATGAATGGAGTGTAAGTGTGTAATAGGCTCGGACAGTCCGGCCTGACTATTATTATGTGCCCTTAAGGCATTGAAGGGGGCTGGTTTATGACGAACGGGTCACAGAACGCTTTCTCTTTCTGTTTTCTCTCTCGCTGTTCTGTCACTACTCTGTTTCTACCTTTTGCTTCTTAGGGTATTGTAGACTCACCTTGTCTTATAGGGTGTCATAGATTTATTAAGTATAATTTAGTATCAGCCGACAATGCTTTTTAGCTTAATTGCTCCAGAGGTTACCTAGAAAATTAGACGGGAGCCACTGTTTAGGCAACTTATGTGTTGGTACAACAGACAGCTGTTCTGCAATAGGCCTCGCTGGTTTATAACTGGGAGGGTGAGTGAATTGTAGGGGCCAATTGGCAGTAGGGCCCTGAGTTTGCGCTCACTGGGACATTTGTTTGATGCCTATGCTTGCTTTGTTAGTTGTTTGGGTGTGAGGCTTAATAAGCCTCAAAGGGGGGAATATGTGGTGAATATCTAAACTTAAGGTGAATATTCAAACTTAATGTGTTAGATTAATCTGTCATATTAGTCTGTAGCTTGAGCATAAAAAAGGTTGTTGTGACATGCAGCAGTGCAAGGGGACAGGAAACCAAGAGATGCACGCACCCACACACACATTGGAAACATACATGCACGTACACAGGAAATAAGAGAGACGCTGCAGGTGCATGCACGCCAGACACGCCAGACATACACAGACACACACAAAACCACAGGTGAAAAGTTCAGAGACACTGAATGGAAAACAATAGGGGACTTTTCTCGAAACGAAATGTGGGTTGTTAAAGGTCAAGTATGGGTGGTTGGAAATAAAGTGTAACACACTCGCACTTTGAGTTTCGGGGAAAGTACACAATGCTATTAATACATTGCAGGGACTGTAGGAGGGTTTAAAAGGTAGAGACTCAGAGCAGCACGGAGAGACTCATCTGGGAGACACACCTGGCAGATTCTTCTGGGATGCTTCTTAGATCACTCTCCGGGTTGATCAACTCTATTGTCTCTTGAGACCCGACAGCTGGTATGGTGGGTTCACTCTGTTATGCAGTGGTTGTATTGTATTGACAATGGTCTACATGCTTCTATGCAAACTTAGTGAATAAAGTCTTTGTCAACAACGAAGTTCAACTGTTTTTGTACTAAAATGACTATAAATTGGCAGGCTGGATGGGTTTTCCACCACACTTCACTGGGCCTGAATGTGGGAAGACTGAACGTTGGATTCACAGCGTTTGCTGTGTGTGGCTTGCATATCACAAGCTGACATGGGCGTATACTCTTTTCATAGCATGTCAACTGATGTCAATTGAGGTGAGCGTTGAAGTGTGTTACAGTGACGTGCATTTGACGGCAGGTCGTGGCACAACGGGAATGTGTAATGCCCTTGTGTTGAGTGCACTGCGTGGTGGGTTTGCATTTCTAGTTCGATTCTTGTTCGGAGGACCATGTTTTTTTTTTGGTTGTGAATTGTGTTACTGTTTATGCAGCGTGTTTGTTATTGTGTGTGGTTGAGACCGGAGTGATCGTTAATTGCATTTTCATTGTTTGGACAATATGGGCCGCTTTGAAGGCCTGAAAAAGCCGCAGCGTTTGCTTATGTTAACTTGCGAACGCCCATGTTAACTTGTGATATCACCAGTTAACATGGGCGTTTACGTTTTCACCTATGTTAACTTGTGTCAAGTTAGGTCAGTGTTGGATATGTACCAGTCAGGAAGAGGGTTGACTCGGCGATCCGTGGCGTAGCAGGATCGAGCTCAGCCTGGCAATGGTGTTGGCTCTAGTGATCTCATTTCTTTGGTTCGAGCCCTCTCTCGGACGACAGTTTTAAATGTGTGTAAATTTTGTTACTGTTCATGCAACATGTTTTTATTGTGTGTAGCTGACACTTGTGTGTGGTCGTTCATTGCACTTTCGTTGCCGACAGACTCTTTATTCGGCGAAACTTTGTACCGTTGTCTCAGGCACATGCTTCACGCTTATGGTGATCCGGGGGCGGGGACGTGTTGTAGCCTAGGCGGAAGGCACATGCTTCATGCATATGGTGATCCGGAGGCGGGGACGTGTTGTAGCCTAGGCGGGGGCTTCATGGATATTCAGTGAAATTCACCAGTCAAGCTGACCACAGCCCAAGCCGTTACACCGGCACACAGCAGTAGGACGACATGCTACGCCTATTTGAATCCAACCGCATCGATAGAACGTTGCCGTTACCCACCCAAGCGCTGTCTCGAATTAAAGATGGCGTCACAGGTGAAAAAGGTGTATATGGCTTCAGTAGTTAACATGACCTCCTCCATCACATCTTTGTGGAAACTGACTTTTCAGGGTGGTGGGGGGGGGGGTGGGGGGGGGTGTCCAACATGACAGTTTTGAGAAGGAATGTAATGAGGCCTGTGTAACTGCACAGTGTAGACCCGGTCTTGAACCAGCAACCTCACAGCAACTGCAGTAGCGGAGATAGTCACGCTACCAAGTAAAAAACGGCCTATTAGGTTTATTAATGTTCTATGCCGAGCTGTGTTGGCTTGCATTTATTACACCCTTCTAAAACTACACCTTTCTGCTTGTGCAGTTTTAGAAAGGTGCCACATCCAACTTGTAGATCCAACTTGTCTATCTTAATATCAGAACATGTTAGAAAAAAATGACTCTCTTGGCTGAAGGAGGTGTTGGTTTGATATTTATGAACCTGTTGGAAGGACAATATGGGATGTAAACACATTTTATTCTGTTTGCAGGATTAGTGCCATCCTGTAAACAGGCTAAAACTGTTATCAACATGTTACTTATCATTGCGCCAAAAAATGTCAAAAATGTAAAAAGTGACTAATTTCAGGGGTTTAAATAGACAAGTGGATCAGGTCATACAAGGCTACAAATATACATTACTTCCCACCATTGAAGACTTACTTCCAAAACAAACCCATATATTTTCTTAAAGCAATGAAAACATTTTTTGGTTTTCATATGATTATGAATGCAGTGCACCCAGCTTTTCAAAACTGTCAATATACATAGTCCATGAGTACCAGTACATGTTGAAAAAAATGAGATGGTGGTGTGCTCTAATTAACATGGCTATGTTACAAGGATAAGACTTCCGTTTAAAAAAATCCTTAACAATTTAGTCATTATTGCCATTGATAATGATGCACAAATCATTAGGCTTCTTCTTTGAAGGGTCATGTTTGTGTGACCTTGATACTGGCTTGTTTGTTTTGACAATTACTGAAATCTTGTCACAATGGGTTAATTCCAGTTTAAGGCTAACACAGTATGCTTGTGCACTTAGGAACAATTCCTGACAACAAACCTGATTCTGACATACTACTAATTCTAAAATTTTCCTCTGTTGTTGTCCTGATGGAACAACCTGCCAGTCGCTACAAGAGCAGCAACATCTAACTCTGCCTTGTGCTCATATCAGTCTGTGTGTGTAGGGGGTGCGTGTGTCTATAGTGTCTCAGCTCCAGGAAACTTACCTAGGCACATGTATCTCCTTGGGTGTATGTGTGTAGTCTATTTACTCTGTGTTCCTCTATACCTCTGTTAGGTTATTGTGTCCTCCCTTTGTAAGTCGCTTTGGATAAAAGCGTCTGCTAAGTGCATGGATTAAAGTTTTCCGTCACTATGATGGAATTCCGTCATCGGAGTAGTCGCTGTGACGGATTTCCGTCATCTGAATTTATTTTATTTTACGTTGACTGAAATCAAATGGGAGTTCGGTGCTGATCAGAGAAGGGGGATGGTTTTGTGACGGATGTTTGGTGTATGGATTTAGCTGTAACACTGATGTGATGTTAGTGTATGTCATGCAGGTTAAATTAACAGCAGTGTTAATCCCTGTGTTTGAGCCATGCCCTTCCGCTTGGTTATGTTTAACCCTCTAGGCACCACTGTCGACTTAAGTCGACAAGATGCCGCACTGAATAAAACGGTCAATTTTGTCAAATAGGGTGTCAAATTTGGTTTGATCTCCCTTCCACTAGGTGGTAGACATGTCATACTACGTCCCTGACTCAGAATTACGTCATGTTTCTATACAAAATAGTCGAGCTAGAGCATGTTGAATCAGTGTGAGCAAAAGCGGAGCTAGTTTGCGTGCGAGCCATATAATTAGAGCGATATTGTCAACGTCAGCGAGTGTTTGCCTTCGTTTTTGTCTAATGGCATCAAAGAAGTTTATCTGCAATGAAGTGTTGGGTCTTCTATTCGCAGACCCTTATTCTGAAGGCGAATATCTGCCTCCAGAAGATGACGGTGATGCGTTTAGCGACGACGCTTCAGATGCGTCCCTGCCTTGCAGTGATGCAGCTGGACAAAGTGATTATTTAGCCCTACACCAAGCACAATCTTTGGATCATTTGGCCAAAGTAGATACTCATTTGCTCAATGTCAGCAATGGGAACAGTGTTTCATGGGGTGGGAATGTTTATCAGGGAGTAAGCAGGCATGTTAGTAGTGTGGGGAACGATGCTGGAAGTGAAGTCGGGGTCCAGTGTTTTTACTGCGCTAGCCATGTAGCTAATTTGTTTTCCGACTGTGCCTTTCCCTAATCGCGGAGACAGTAACGTGGTGGAGACTTTGTCTAATGCCACTGGGTATGTTAGACGAGGTCAAAGTGTTTCTAGGAGAGCTAGGGGACAACGTAGAAGCAGGGTGAGGAGACGCAGTGAGAGTCCTACCCATGAAAATTCTCTCCACTCGGCACAAGTGCGTAGCAGATCTGCGCGTGCTGCTCGCAGCAGGAACAGAGGCGGTGTGGCACGGGGCAGAGGAGCTAATATGCTCGTTAGTTTATCTAGGCAAGATGATGGGAATGCCGGTGTATTGTCGCACCTGCTTTGAGTTGATCAATGAGGAGGGGTATCAAAATTGTCTCACGCCCTTTGATCAGCCAATTGGATATCTCCAATGCCATTTCGTCCCTAGATTTTCTGTCACTCTTTCTCTGATGATTTCTGGAATGTTCTTACAAATCTTTCAAATGTTACAAATGAGACAAATCGCTTTGCCCATCAGTTTTTAGCCTTTGTCAGCTCAAAAAAAAGCCCAACCAAAAAAACAAACAAACCTAAAAAAAAAAAAACTACTAACATTGTCTCTTGTCTCATGTTGTCATCTCACTCATGAGATTTTAAACTAAAGAAGTCTTATGATATATATATATAGAATAACATATAAATGCCCCATATATGGAATCTGAGTGCCTATGTAAAAAATGGAAAATCTCTACAGCAAAAGGTCAGCCTACTGAAGGGGGAGACACTGAATTTGGCCTGGGGTTGGCGTATCCCTTTAATGGGGCAATGTTTCTAACCAATGTATGTTCCGGATTGAGGGTGGAGCCATGGCTAAATTGGTTTTCGAAGGGGTATAGGGGGATACGTGATCAGATGTTTAATTGGAAAAAAGTTCAGTCAGATTACTTTTTTTTGCTTTAATCCCTGCTCTCGCATAGTCACAATGGAGGAAAAAAAACATGAAAAAAATGTTCTGGGCCACATTCATGGTATTAAAAAAAGACAAGAGGGAAAGAGAAAGTGGCAGATAGAATAAGGAAGAAGTGTGCGCTTGGAAACACTGCATAGGATAATTCTCTAACAGGTTGAGGGCAGCATTGGTTGACTAACGTTGCTTTTTCATAAGGTTACAATTGAGTTGCTAAACTACTTTACGTTGCGTTTTAATTTGCTAACTAACACTGGCTGAAGTGTTTTGTAGATATTGTTGCAATAGTCCTTGTTCAAACGTTTGACGTCGTTCGTGTTGTCTTTCTGCATTCCATCCACCTGCTATATAGCTTCATATTGAAGTTAGCAAGCAAAACTGCTATTGTGCTGTTGTTCAGTATGTAGCATGTCATCCTAGTTCTCGTTTGAAACTTGTTTTAATAAATGTTTATTGTTAACATTACATTCGGTGTGGTCTCCCTTACGTTATCTCCGCTCTGAGCCAATTGGTCATAACAAGCCTACATTAGATATCTAGGGTAGGCCTATATATAAACACCTGAGCGCTTTTATATCAGCTGAAACCACCAATGTCTTTCAATGCATAGAGAGTAAAAACAAATTCTATCTTACCCAACAACATTAATATTTGAATATTGTTACTTGAATGACTTATTCATGATCACAAATAGGCTTCGCTGTATTGCTTAGGCAGTCTGATCCCCGCTCCAAGATGGCGGCCGTATTTCTCGTGTCCCAGCAACCAATGCTCCGTCTATGTATAGTATGTCTATGGACGCAACACTATGCACTGAAATGCGTCCGATTTTGGACGCATGGTCCATCATGTCACACATGCGCAGTAGGTGATCCTGCTGAATCTGGCTGCCTGGAGCCGCCATTGAAACGACTTGAAAGAGAGACTTCATTAATTCTTATAAAACAAAACTTTAATGCTGCTCAGTATACAAAAGTATGTGCCAATAGCACAATAAAGTCTACGCTATTTATTACTGTGCTTTTATGGGCTATTTTACTTACGTCTGCCTTTTGTTTTGCAGCCAAACCTGTCCGCCAAATTAAAAAGAGCAGATTCAGCACGGTATAGCTATGAAAAATTGCAGAAATATTTTGAGTACCAATATTTGTTAAAAAAAAACATTCTTATTTTTTGGGAGAATATCTACTACGGTGAAAATATGTCGTAGAGTTTACCCCTAAAGATTTAACTTTGAACCTAACTTGAACTAAAGGATAACAGACTGAAAGTTACACCAACTAATGTAGGATTATTGTAATGAAGGTAGCCTGCTTAGCATTTTTGCTAGTTCACAGATGTGATTGTACAATCGATAATGCGGTATTAAAAAGGTCTGCCAATAAAAGACAATAGGCCATTCTCGCACCTTCGCAAGTGGGACATTTTTAAGCCCCACCTGTTCCCAGTGTCCCGGCAAAATAACATTCGCCACGGTTTTACACACCGAATTCATGTAATATTTTCCGTTTACTGCCCAGCATCTGATCCGATTGTTTTACTTTTGATGTAGGTCTATTGATAACTTTGCTTGCTCGTGGCTGTTTGGTCTTGTATGCACTCTCTATGTCAATGAAAAAGAGCATTACTTGTGTCTCTTTTCATTCTTTTGTATGTATGTTATACTCGCTAAATTTTGTCCTTTCATTCGTAGTTAATATCTCTTTCCAGGTGTCCCATAACTTCCAAATTAATGTGGTGTCTGGAAGCGTCTGAGACATGATTGTGACTGTGACCAAGAGAGGTCAGAAGGGCAAGATCCTCAGGCTGAAAGCATGCATTAACCACAGGTCAGCAGCCAATAGTCTGATTCTAAGCTGTTTCTAACTCATCTCACAACATCTGCACTCACAAAGCGCATTCGAAGGAAGCACTTTCTTACACAGTGCAGTCTTTGTAAAATGCAAATCAGTTGAACAGAAGTATAAGATAATAAGATAATACTTTAGCAGACTTTAACAGTTTGCACAAAACAAAAATTGTCTTGCACCACCCTTCCGATGGTCAGACTACACATAAATCAGGCAGAATGTCAGACACAAGAGTATTCAGCTTTAAAAGCATGTATTTACTTGTCAGTGAATTAATGTTTACCCACGCGCTAATCCAATACTGACACAGGAGGAAGTTGGGTGTCAGTGACATGCAACTTTGGGTTATCGTTTACAATTGTGCCAGTCTACTGAGCACAATTCTGAGATTTAGCAGAAATCCTAGAAAATTAAATGTTTTTTTATGCCACAAGGCAGGACAGAAAATAACGTGGTCTTTTTCACTCAATATTGGCCTAGATGAAGTGAATAGAGGAAAAATGGTTTAAGTGACTTTGTGTCACTTTGGAGACTCAATACTAGCCATACATGTACTTTCTTGTGAGCAGATAAGCATACATACTTTAACTTTTATACTTTGAGGAGTCATGTTAGGACTAGGAAATTCAGCTTCAGCCAATTAGCAAGGCACTTCCTCGCCTCATTAAAACAAACCAAAAAAAGTTTTAGTTTCCCTGTGTATCGTGTTGCACGTTGTGTGGCGCCTATGGTGCTCTACATTTCCTCCATACATAATGTGGCACTTAATTGGCTAAATAAAATAGTGGCGAAATGAACCCCATTAAACACCATTTTGTAAATAAAAATGCATTCAAATTTAACCAATTTACTTAGCCTAACATGGGCCGTGGTTGCGAAAGGACGCACAGAAGCTCATTAGCATATCAGGAAAAAATGGTCCTTAAACAGAAGGCACACATCAATCACAACCTGGGATACAGCGATAGGTCTATTGTAAGTCACACATTATAATGATTATCTATGCAACTTGCAGTTCTTCAGGCTTACTTGGCTGAAGTTGTGTTTTCAGTTTCATGAAGAACTGGCCATGTTCCGCACAGTGCTTCTTGAAGCATGGCAAATATGTCCTAAACATTATTAAGTTACAGCCATCTCTTCAACTTCAGACACTAATATAAAGTTGCACAACGCTGCAGTCTGATTTCTCAATGTAGTCAATTTTCAACCACCGTTCCCCATTTAGGTGTTTTTTGGCTTTTTATTTGCTTGTGTGTAGCTGTTTTAATGTACGTTGTATGGTTATTGTTATAAAAGAAAAACATTACTAAAGATAACTGTAAAGACAAATTTCTTATTTTCTTCTTGTGCTTCACCTCTCCATCTACCTGTCTGTCTGTTCCTGGTATTTTTCGCTCCCATTTCACAAACCTTTGACATCCTGAATACTTTTTGAATGTATACCAAACTTATGAGAAAAAAGGAAAAAAAGCAGTCATTAAGAAAGCATTAAATATTTTAATTTATTAAACTTTTCATAGCCATCATTTCAATACATGCCCTTTGTTTTTTTTCCCAAGTCTATGAGAAATAACATCGACTTGGCTTTTATAAATTAAGTTTTACTTAATATTATTTATTTTAACTACACAGTCTGTAGTGTCCCATATTTCACTGCAAATTGCACACTGTTATGGTTTGTATGTGACAAATAAATGAACTTGAACTTGAACCAATGTGACTTTTCTTTTGTTCTCAAAACGTCCGGTTCTTCTGACGTCACAACTGTTTCATTTCTAACCAGTGACATTCATCGTTCGGAACAAGCGGTAAGTTCAAGGTTAACTTTGATTGAAGTTGGATTGTAAAATTTTTATTTGTCATAAGCAGATATGCAGTCACAACTGTATGGCAGCGCTATGCCCTGCAATTATGCATAGACTATGTTGTGTGCGCTAAGACCTTATATTTTCAAATGATTTCTTCCTGGAGGTGTGGACTCTGCTGAAAATTTTAAAAAGTGCCTCTGCCTTTACCCAATCGCTAACGCCTGGTCGTCACGTATGCAATTAGCCTACCTACACACTACAATTCAAATGTAGTACACAAGGTCAACGTCACAGCTAACGAACACACCCTCTGTTCGCTGATTGGACCGCACTTTCTGCGACTTGCCAAATGCTCCTCAAGAGACTCCGGTCCAGACCCTCTGCACGAAATAAATAAATAATAAGTACGAGGGGCGGGTTTAGCAGGCTAACAGGGCTGCAGGATCAGTCTGACAAATCAAATCATAAGGGCAGCAAGTTGACCTGGAAGGACAATTAGGGTGACCACATTCCTACTGGCCTACTATTAAAATTGGTAACCTAAGAGTCGCATATTCCACGCAGGCTGTCATTTTAAGTGTTACATCAAGAAAACTAACAATTGGAATTTTTGTTGTGCATGTTATGAATAGCTGCTACAGACGATTTTAGCCTGCTGGTTTCGGGTAACCATTCAAACCTGGACAATTCTGCCTTTAAATACATCATCAAGTATGAGGAATGAACTTAGTACGATCAGATATCATCTCCGTGTCTTCATAAGGAGAATATGACCCTTCTTTTCACATACTTTTTGAACAGGCCATTTATAGAATTAAAGGATATGCATAACTTACTGTAAATTCACCCACTCAGTCCATATTCATGACCAGTGCGGAAACTAACAGCACAAGGTCTAACATAATTATTACATTCTGAACGGAAGTTTAAGATCACATCGTCGGTAACATACACAGTTCAGGAGGCAGGTCATCCACAGACCCCGCACTCACCCCAAGGGTGACACAGAATATTTCCCCATAGGCTACTGTAACGACCTATACACTCCCGTTGAGTTAGACTCACCGCGGTGCATCATGGGATCCACCCATTGCGCTATCCCAGTTCGCTACAATACGTAGACTCACTTGTATTATAAGAGTCATGATAACTTCAATCTGTTGTTCATTTTCCAAAATACCTGCTATTAATTGATATGAACTAACCTATATTTAGGAAATAAACTAAGAACATTATTTTTTCCTATTGTAAGTATTGATGAATATATCGCTAACGAATAAGGTGAACACTTTACCTAGTACATATCCCCATAAAACATCCTCAGCTGAATATGTACATCAGGACAATCCTTTTTTGTATCAAGAGGTTTTTGAAATGCTTTCTACATATAGATGAACCATCATCTACCACAATATCCAATAGTTTTGCATGTGTTGACAACTGACAATTTCAAGATGCACTACCTATTTCAACCTGGAGATGTAGGACATCTTAATATGTTAAACAGTATAGGTTGAACTGTTTAACTAGATGTTTTCCCAGAACAGCGCAGGCCAAAATGTATTAGCTGTCCACTTCATTCACCCAAATACAATACAGGACAATGTTCTCTGTGGGTGGAACGGAAGGAAAACTGTTTGAACAGCACATCCTATATATTTTGTAAAAGCCTACCCTTTAAATGTGATGTATCAGTCCACTGTATGACTATGGAGTAAAAATGCAACATAAACATAACCTGCATAAAGACCTAGGTTCTTTCTTACTTGTCTTTTTGTTGGTGTTCTGTTCTTCTTGATCATCTGTCTGTTGCTCTACCTGTCACTGTCTGTTTGCGGAATCAAATGGCACCTCAGGATCCAATGGCCTCTCACGACTTCCAGGCAATTCTTGAGAATGCTCAAAGACTTGCTGATGCCATCCATCCAAAACCAGTAAATGAAAATCCACTTTTTTCCCCCTGACATATAATTTGTTTTACTGTAGTAATGTTTTTAATTATCAATGCAATCTGCTCTGAAGGCTTGTACACCACACAAAATGTGATTTTTTTTTTACATAGTCCAAGAAAAGGACAGCGCCAAAACCAACAGGTGGGACTGTTAAGTGGAGGCAGAGGAACACTTCCGGCCAAATTGTGCGGAAGTATCCTGCTAAGGCGGCAGGATATATTAGAAGTAATAATATTAATTTCCACCTACAAACCCTTCATGCACTCACAAAATCCTGTAAAAAACATTGCATTATTATGAAATATCAGACAATAACTTGTCTAACTTTTCTACCATCAGAGACAACAATATCTCAAAAAAATGTTGTCCAAGGAAACCCAAAGCCTAGACCTCTGGGTGTGTTGCAAATTGTTTCATTTATTGCAGTGCTTCAATTTATTGTAACATGTGTAATATGTGTTTATCAATTTTAATAATTTTCTGGACTTGTAATTACACAGAGGAAGTAACGGCTCTACAGGAGCTGCTAATGGGCATTCCTGTTCAGGATGTTCAGGATGTTCCTCACAGCATTCCCCAGAGCTGGGCTGAGCGTCAGGCCCAGAGTGCAGAGAAGTGGGCTACAGCTAGACCTCAGCTAATTAAAGAGATATTGGAGGCTGAGTATACTGGCAGCAGTTCCTGTGACCGCTGCAGCTATAAAACAGCTGTGGTGAGGTGCAGGGACTGCTGTTCACGAATGTGTGCCACGTGTGACGTGCTGTATCACAACAGCAAATTGCACAACAGGGACTCCATGTTTGAGGGCTATTTCCACCCCTTGGCCCCACACATGGTGGTGGTGGAGCAGGAGGATAGAAGAGGGTTCCGTATCAAACATGGAGGTATGAGGATAAACTCTGTAAGACAATATTAATACATATTAATACAATAATAATGATACATGGTAGGCCGTAAATATGGCATACATTTTAAATTCTTAACTCCAGTATACATAGTTACAAATAATTACATCTCCTCAATCACTGAGGCTACCACAATTGAAAAGCAAATTAAAGTTCAGTTGTAACTGGGAGTCACATGCGCTTCCACCTCGTTGGTGCTCACGGTCCAGGGGCCTTGCCACAGTAAATTTGGTCCGGTCAGGGAAAAAGTTCCGGATGACGTGACAATGGCGTTCGAATCAGCTGTTCAGGATCGTTTCTATGGCAGTTACTATGGACAGGAGCTTGTCGTGAATTCTTAGAAATGATTCTGGAGGAGGTTTTGCTGTTCAACAGGTCTCTTTATTCGTGTTCATCGAGAGGAAGCTGACCACAACAGAGCATCTCCTAGCCATCCTAACCTTCAGTTCTATTCTGACTCCTTTTATACTAAACACATCAGTATCAGATTAACTAGTGCCCAAATTCAGACACGCTGGATTTACACTCGTTATCCTTACAAGGTGACTCCCAACATAGCATACACCTAGGTAGGTTTCCTCTGTCAGCCGTTCTGCTGAGTCTGCAGTAGGCCCACACACACACACTCTCTATTCCTGTCACACAGACTTTCCAAACTCTAAGCCCATTTACAGAAATTACAACATATTCCTCCCTTTTTCGGAAGCCTACGCTTCTCGAAACAGCATTTTTACATCATTATCACACACACCATGCGATCACCCAAATTTTTCAGATGATAATCTTATCTGACTATCTGTAGAATATCCCTTAACCAGTGAGACCTCAGACCAACAGGGGCAAGGAAAAACTCCACTTACAGTATTTGACCTGAGCTTTTCATGACTTTTGCAACAATACATGGGAGAAACCTTAGGTGGATCCACGGGTCTGGGTCTTGACTCTCCCACCTGGAGTCTAAGGGTATATTCTCCCTAGTTTGATTCTCGATGCCAAACATTTCACAAACATCATTCTGATATCATTTTGATCATTCAGAAGGCTCCATAACTTTGATTTTCAGAATATTCCGAAAAACTCTCCTTTAAGGATATCACACAATTCATGCAACTAGTTTCCTAAGTACTCACACCAAATATCATGCTACTTAATGCAAAGTCATTCTTATCAAAGTCCCAAAATAATCCTGAAAGAGAAAATATTAATAGAACTTTGCCATTTTCAATGAATTTTCCTTCCTGTGTATGTGCATGTCAGTTTTTATTCTTGTTACTGTTCTGCAATCTTTATGAAGTGTGACGCATATAAGTATGTGAATTTTTATTTCATGTTGTTATGCAATGAGTGTACCAGAATATATAGGTTACTGTTTTTCGAATCTACTCTATATTTGTCTAAGTGTGTACTGCTCCTTCCTGCCAGGGCTGGTTGACAGTTCCTTGTATTCCTCAAAAATCTTCTTTTCTCAAAGCCTCCTCCCTTTGAGGCTTATCATGATATATTCCATTATCGCGATGCCATTCGTAATCCACAATCGGTAATCCACATTGGTAATCCAAACTCGATCTTCAAAAAGCAACCTTTCAAGCTCTCCACTCAAGCTCACCACGGTCCCGTGGCTTTTGAGCTCGAACAACAAGCGGCAATTCCGCTACCTGGTGAAGAACAGCATCCGGAACCACATAGGGAGGGGCAGTTGGCATTTCCCGTTCGTCTCGATCATTGTCCTCTTCGTCTTCGTCAGCCAGCCCCGACAGGACCATCTGGGATCTAACTTGTCCTGCCGCTATTCTCACGAACAAGGTTCTCAGACAGGGAACAAGACAACAGAACATAAGGGAGACAATGAGAAGAATGGCTCCAATTAAGGCAGCTACTTTAACAAACCATGCACTGAAAGGCCCAAAAATTGTTTTAATCCAATGATCAAACCACTGATCAATTTTAGTATCTCGACCCGCATTTTCTGCAAGTTCAACGCTCAAACTTTTCAACCTATTCATAGCTAAAGAAAAAGATCCATTAGCTGCTGTATTATTTGGGATATAAGTACAGCAATGAGGGCCTACCATTGCACACACACCCCCATCCTTGGCTAATAACCAATCCAATGCCATACGGTTTTGCATAGCCACTCTGGATGTGGCATCCAACTGTTCTCCCAAAGATTCAAGTGCCTCGACAGTGTAATTAAGAAATCGTTGCTGATTGTAATAAAGATAATTTGCTACTTCCCATAATTTACCAATTCCTATCATAGGAATAATTGCTTCAAATCCTGCTGCTATTTCACTTCTTATTTTATACTCTGCAGGTATTCCTCTAGGTTGACCTATTGCATCCAAATACACTCTTGGATCCTTTTCATACTTTTTAACACCTCTTGCCACTCTATTTTTGTGAGTTGAATAATTCCCAGATGAAACATACGATGCATTTTTAGTCTCTAAGGCATATACAATTGAACTATCCTGCATTGCAGTGACACGTGTACAAAGACCATCCCAGTCTTTTGGCAGAGTATTATGCAACCCCCACTCTGGGCCACACGCCCACCAATAATCTGCCAAAGACACATTTTGATGTTCTAACATAGCTATAGGAAGAACATAAGGCCTATAACGATACTGAAATCGACGGTAATCTGATTCTGCTTTTGAAACCCTTGGAAGAACTAACTGATATGGATGATCTATAACGAAAGTAATGTTACAATGACCTTGAAATGTTCCCACTTTTTCTTTTCCTTCACGCAAATAGCAATCAAAATCAAATCCGTCACCTAATTTGTACTTTTTGATAGTAGAAGGGAAAGTTTCCGGCCATTTACTCATCTTTTCACAAGCTTTAGATTTAAAAAGATCACGACGCTTAACAGCAAATTGTCGTACTTCAGTTCGTCTAACATTATCAAAATTAGAAGTTCCTAACCCTACCAAACATTCATAACCACTAACAGATAAGGGTTGTAAACAATCACGCACATGTGGTAATTCATGTCTACACTGGGTAGGATTTGGAGAACACTTTTTACATTCTTGATCATAGTATTCTACAGCATCAAAATGTCGGTGAGGTGCAGGAATGACAATCATTGGGGGTCGTGCCTGCGCACATACGTAACAGTTCTCTGGCGGATGATATGTTTTCGCAGTAAACTCAGCCCAATCATACCAACTATTATCCCAGAACGGCGAATAAATATCATCAGGACTACGAGAAATGCTTCTCTTGGCACGCCCATATGCACCACCCGAGTGATGTACCCATGAGACTAAAGGACAATTTATCTTATCACTACCCCATGTGGGTGTACCAGACCTAATTTTAGCACGGCTTCCTAATTGATAATTAATAACTTCATCAGCAGCGACAACGTATTTACCCGTCCAGCACTTATTTTTCTTACACTTCAGTTGCACATTAATGCTTTCAGCAACCGGACCTTCGGGTGAACAGAAATGATCCACACCAGGAGCCTGCCAAAGTTGAACTTGGCGACCATTTTTTGGACCTAATTCTACAATATATACAAAATCTGGAGTTTCTTTGAAGAACACCTGAATCGAGCAATTAATGGTTTGTTCAAGACTTTCAGCCTGAATATTTTCCAATATTATAGCTAAAACACATCTGACACTTCTTTCTTCCCATGAAACAAAACCATACTGTGGAACTGGTGGAGTAACACCATTTTCAATAGCAATAGTTGGAGTAATCAATTCAGATGATGCTTCTTCATCTTTACCAACATTATCCTCTAGGGGGAGACGTTGATCAGGCTGACTCATTACTGAGAGATTCATAGCGATATGGGATGGCTGACTCTGGGTTGTTATAGAGGAGATGAGGGTCGAGTTGGACTCCTCTTGTCCAAGGGTGCTCGGTGGGACAGGAGCCCTCGGAGCTACCCCCGGATTGACTATCGGAACCGGATTCTGGACCGGCCTCCGTACCTTCGGTGGTGATTTCGTCTCGCCTTTGCGACAAGGAGGGCATGTCTGCTCCTGACGCGGGGGCGTGGTGACCGCCTGTTGGTTCACTTCCTTTATCCACGTCAACTGAGGCTGTATCCCCCAATCCTTCGGCTGTATCAGAATCGGAAGGAACAGAAACATACCTGCTACTATCATAAGGCCCGCTAAGAGGCCGAACACTCTGGTCCAACCCTCCAGCTTGACCACTTGAACCAACCCCTCCGTCAGCGGGTGACGATTGCGAATCCGTCGCATCTGGCGAATGCCTCTCGCCATTGCTGCTTAAGCGAACAGAAGGCTTTTTCACTGAGTATGGTCGGTCCTTATCCTGTGGGGAAGGTGCTCTGTAACATAAATTCAGATGGTACCAGGTTTTGGAGCCCTTAACTCGTACAGCAGTTGGAGTAGCCTGTACAACCTCGTATGGTCCCTCAGCACGAGGCTCCAAACAAGTTCTTTTAATAGCCTTAATATAAACCCAATCCCCCACTCCGACAGGCATTTCGTTAGTAGCATTCCGTCTTTCCTCATGCGTAACGGCTTGATCTCGAATTGCGGCATGAATGTTAAGCAACTGTTCCAAATAATGTTTAATTTCAAGTTTCAACTGGTCTAATGAAGGTCCTCTGCCATTCCCACGAATACGCGGTGTAGGCATCGGTCGTCCAAAAAGCATTTCCGCTGGAGTTAGATGTGTTACACGATGTTCCTGAGTTCTCATATGCATAAGAGCAATGGGGAGTGCGTCCAACCAATTGAGACTAGTACTTGCACAAATCTTAGCAATTTTATTTTTCAAAGTACCATTTGCTCTTTCAACAATACCTTGACTCTGAGGGTGATATACACACCCAAACTTTTGCTTAATTCCCAATGCTTGACCTATTTTAGCCCATGTTTTAGCTGTAAACGCTTTTCCATTATCCGATGAAATAATTTCAGGTATTCCAAAACGAGGAATTAACTCTCGTGTGAAAAACTTAATCACTGTTGCTTCATTCTGTTCCGGGCTTTCACAAGCCTCAACCCATCGCGAAAACCTACAAACCACTACCAGTACATAACGATATCTCTTTACTGTTTTAATCATATCAATATAATCAATGACCACATGCTTAAAGGGTCCTTCGGGAACTGGAAACCCAGCCAACGGATTAGTTGGAATGCCCTTCCTGATATTATGCATATGACAGATCGAACATCGTTGCAATACGTGATCAACCATATCATTCATGCACGGAGACCAAAATCCCATGGCACGAATTTTTCTTAACACCTCCCTTTTAGACTCATGGCCTACATCATGCACATCAGAGATCAGCATTCCAAGCAATGTTAGTGGAGCAACCATAAATCCTTCGTGGTTACGCCATACTCCATCCGGTCCCCTGGTTGAGCCCTTGTCTTCCCATGAAGACTTCTCAACCAATGAGGCGATTTGCTGAAGACGAATAACATCATCCAATGACGGTTTAGGCTGTAAGACATGCAAAGGTGCTTGAACCCCAAGGCGAGGAGAAACCTCTGACGTCGACTCACATACATACGCCCAACATTCCGGACAGCTGCCACGTTGACACAATGCGCAACAAAGTGGCTCGCTGGCATGGAAATGTCCTGGTGTGTTTGACAACTTACACCATCTGCACGAGTTAGTATATGCATAAGGACATGAGTACGGACAAGAAACCTTTCTTGATGATTTTCCACTCTCAGTTGCACCATCAAGAATTGTTGAATGTAATACATGCATCATTCCCCGTTTACATGGTGAATCAAATTCTCTAGCCTTTAATGCTGCATCCTTTGCTATTTCATCTGCTAGGGCATTGCCCCGTGTAATTAAATCATCCCCCTTTTTATGCGCCCGACACTTGCAAATAGCCAGACGAACAGGTGACATCATAGCAGCTAATAACAGTTGTATTTGATCCAAATGTTGAATTGGAGAGCCATCTGATTTCTTAAACCCCCTCTGTTTCCATTGGGCTCCATGAACATGACAGACATTATGTGCATATGCACTATCAGTAAAGATAGTTGCGTGCTGACTATCGGCTAATAAACAAGCCTCAGTAAGAGCCTTTAATTCAGCCAATTGAGCTGAACAAGGTTGCTTACAAGGAATGCACATAACGACTTCAAACGTCTCTTCTTCTTTTAACTGGACAACACTAAATCCAGCACACGTCTTATTGTCATAATTATGACTGGAACCATCCACGAAAAACACCAAACCAGATTCAAGAGGTTCACTTTCTAAATCCGCACGTAATTTAGAAAAGACTAAATTATCTGCTACACATTCATGGGGCGTTCCTTCATAATCCAAAGGAATCCTATCCGCTGGATTAGTTGCCATATCACATGTTTTAATAGTAACATCTGGACAAAAAGACAAATCATTGTACTTTAACTGTCTCTGAGGTGTCAAACAAAACCTTCCTTGCTCGACCAATTGTGAAATGGAGTGAGCTGTGTAAATCGTAATTGGCCATCCCATTGTTATACCCGTTGCTTTAACATATGCCATATAAACAGCTTCAACACCCTGATAACAAGGTGGATAACCCTGAGCCACATCATCCAATTTAGAACAATAATATGCTAACGCTTGTTTGGCCTTTCCTTTACACTGGGCTTGAGTTAACATGCCGGTCATGTAAGCATCTCGTCCTTCCTCTTTTTTAACAGCGACATAAAGATGAAAAGGAAGTTCATAATTGGGAAGCGCTAAAGCGGGTGCTCGTTGAAGTTCCATTTTTATCAAAGTAAATGCCTGCTCACCATCAATAGTCCATGTTAAAGATTTATGCAATCCTCCTGCCGTTGCGGCAGCAATCATTGCGCGAAGTGGAGCTATTTTGTACTCATGACACTCAATCCATTCACTACTAAACCCAACTAAGCCAATAAACGTCATCATTTGTTTAATTGTTTGTGGTTTTGGTACCTGTGTTATTGCTTTTATCTGATCCTGGGCTATACCACGCTGTCCTTGCGATATAGCTCGTCCCAAGTATGTCACTTCGGTTTCAACGAACTGCAACTTTTTTCGCGACACCTTATGACCGCCTTCTGCCAACGTCTGTAATAACATCAATGTATCTTTTTCACATGTTTTTGCATCTGGTGAACATAGAATTAAATCATCAACGTATTGTAACAAGGTACTAGTACAGGAGAGATGTTTCAAATCTTCCTTTAATACCTGATTGAACACCGTAGGCGATATTTTTAATCCCATCGGGAGACGCGTGTATTGGTAATAGGTATCCAAGTATTTAAATCCACACAATCCCTTGCTGTTTTCAGCTAACGGAACTGTGTAAAAGGCTGATACAAGGTCGCAAACAGAAAAGTATTTTGCGGATGGCGGCACATTTGTCAAAAGTGATGTTGGTGATGCGATATAATTAGGCATATCTTCCAATACTTGATTAAGCGAACGAATATCAATCAAAAGTCTCCAATTAACTTTATCCGCCTTCTGAATTGCAAAAATTGGTGAATTAGCAAGAGGCCTATTTACAGGTTCAATTACTTTAGCCTTCAAAAGGTTATTTATTATACCACGTAATCCAACTGCTGCTTCTGGCGAAACAGGGTACTGGCGATGGAAAGGCAAGATTGCACCTGGTTTTACACGTAACTCAACGGGACTGGCAGATTTAACGAGCCCTACATCACTGTCATCTGTCGGCCAGACGCAGTCCGGAACTTGTCTTAAAAGTTTGTCCTTATAATCAGTCCTTCCCTCAGCTTGTAACATCATTTTCCACGGTGAATACGGTTGGTCATATTGAAGTCGTCTCATCTCTAATACAGACAACGGCTGATGCCACTGTGTTTTCCAACACCTGTATCCCACTCCTGGAAATTTTGAATATAAACAGTAAGGGTTTTTGAAAGGACATTCCTGTATATTCATTTCCATATCGAAATCACTTCGTTCATTATCGTTAACATTTTTGTCAGCTAATTCCACTATCTGAGGCGTACCTCTGAGTTCCAATTCCTCAGAAATTCTTAAAAGTACACCATCTTCTGAAATCAGTTTACAACCTTTACTAATAAAAGGCCAAGTCGTTAAAAATGCTCTCATCATCATGTCACCTACATGCCTTACTCGATAACCTTTACCAGTAGCAAGAACAATGTGAGGTACAGTATGCGGTACGTCAAAATGTTGGACTAACGTTTCATCAGCGAGCAGGACAAACATCCCTACTCCTTCGGGTCCAACAACAATATCTTTAATTGACAAAGAGTAATTCTGCTGAACGGGCACTTCTTGCTGCCACTTACTTTCAACAGAGTCATCCATTAAGGGGTCAACTTTCAAAGTACAATGTACAGGGTAATAAGAAAAACGTAACTCGGAATTGTGTTCGTTAATAACACATTCCCATTTTTCCCATAACTGGTCCAATGTACAAACGTCAAAATTAGAAATCCAATAAAGACGCATCACTGATAAGGAACGAGACACTTCTCCATCAGCCTGTGCTAAGAGAGACATCCGTACTACAGGGCCACCCACAGACACCCCCTCAGACGTACACTCTATTTTTAGGCCTAATTTGCACAATGCGTCCCGGCCCAGAAGATTTACAGGAGTCGAGGGAGACAACAATATTGGCATGACTGTGGTATGTGTTCCTACTTGAATTGTAACTGGTTCTGAAAATGGAAGTAATTGGACTCGTCCAGAGAAACCTACAGTTCTAGCAACCTTCCCTGTCTTATCCTTTTTAATATGTGGAACAAGAGAACTATTAACGCAAGTGTAAGTGGCTCCAGTATCAACTAATACTGATAATGTATGTCCTTGTATTATGGCTGAAATATGTGGTTCCTCATCTGGTCCTTGCGTTACCTGACAGACTGTATCTGATTCAGAAACTAGTCAGTACTGCCCTCTGGGATCAAAGTTTACAGGCCCCACCATTGGCGACTGATCCTGACCCACAGTATTCCCACCTGCGCCCACCCCCGCTACAGGCTGTTGGCGACTTGGGCACAAAAAGGAGAGATGTCCATAACCTCCACAAGTCCAGCACTGAGCATTTTGAGGGTTCATTTGTGCAAAGCCTCTACCTCGGCCTCTTCCACGGATCCATCCTCTGGCCCTTCGCAAGAAAGGCGTGGCTACCAGGTCGCGTGGTTGCCAAGCAGCTGGTGACTCCTGCTGCAGTTGGGGCTGTGAAACAGGTGGTACACATGGTAATGAGTTCGGAGAGACAGTGGGAGATACAATAACTGGAGTAGCGTCCTTAGCGAGCACAGTTGCTTGTGCCTTTTTAGAATGTCTTATATCTTCAAGTTGTTTCATAAGGAGCTTTCGTTGTGCCTCTGCGTCCTGTTGATCACGCCTACCCTCAGCCTTTCTGTACTGTGTAACAAAATGAGTGACAGCTTGTCGAAACTCATCCTTTGACATTGTGAGCAGTCTCCAGTCGCTCTCAAGCTGGGACTTTACAGGAGCTGGCAATGCGTCTAAAACAGCATGACGGAAAAGCCCCCTGTTCAGTTCATTATCATTGGGGTCAGACTCCAAGCGACAACGCCAAAGCGCATTCGCAGATTCAATAAAGGCTGTAGGGTTTTCTTCAGACTTTAGCTTGTCCAACGTTAGTGCCGCAGCTGGACAGCAATTTGGATAAGCAGCTCGCAAGGCAGTCCAGACTCTGGTGCGATAGTTTGTAAACGAAAGATCATCAGTTGTGGGATCGCCCACTATCGAAGCCAAGTTAACTTTGCGCAATGCATCAGTCAAGGCATCTTTGCCGATAATAATTCCAAGCAAATACTTAATGTCCCCAAGGGCAAGCGTCTGGCCCTCAGTCTGATCTTCAAATTTCATAATCCATGCACCCGCACCCTCCTGCAACGACGGCAGACGCGAGATAAGACCCTGTACGTCAGAATGTCCCCATGGCTGGTAATGCGAACCCGATCCCTTAACAATAATGGGCATTTGTGTACCGAATGGATGAATGTTCTTAACTAAACCCTTCTTAAGTGATGTCAGTGTTTGCTTATATGTGTTTGCATCCCTTAACTTACCAAGGGTGTTTTTCATTTTGTCATATAATAACGGCGCCATTAGTGTTGCTTTATCATCTTCCTCGTCCTCCTCCTCCTCATCTGTGCTAGCGGTAACGTAACTATGCAAATTCTCAACATTGGCCTCATTCTGATCCTGCAACAAGACAGTGAGTGATGCACCCTGCGGCGTCTGCCCCTTCAAATAGCCACGCTGTACAGAAAGCGTACACAGTTCATCATCAGTGACGGCTTTGCCACAACACTTTTTATACACTTCTATAGCTGTATGAATCAATCGAGTCAAATTCTCAATTTGAAGCTGACGACTCAAGACATCCCTCGAATACTCGAAGGAAGATGGTCCGAGTTCTACTCTGGAGCGTTCTTGTTTAATAGTATCAATAAGGTTTAAAATAGTCGGCGGTGACAGACCTCCTTTTTTGGGTATAGAAACATATTTCTCCAATTTAGCATAAACAGTACGCCGTTTTTTCCAAAATTGGCCAATGACTTCACGATTACGCGAGTCAGCATCACTTTTAACCTTTTTTGCTGATGTCTGTACATCCTGCGCAAGCTCCTTTAATTCTTGTTCTATTTCAAAATCAGCTTCCCTAGTTTCTTCTAAAACATCATCACCAATCATGCATCGACGTCGTTCAACTTTACTCCAATCTTCTTCATCTAATCCATAATGAACTCTTTTAGAAATTACAGTAGGAGAGACTAATTTCTCTCCATTCTGTTTTAACTCCTGTAAACGTGTACTTTCTGTCGACGCTGCAGTGTGACCAGGTGGGACTAAATGACAGTCATTCAAATGCAAATGATCTTGTTGTCTTAACAGCTGTTCCGTTAACTCATCTATCGGAAGCGAATGAGCTCTGTCAGGCGACATCGAGGGTGAAGCGCATCGTCGTGAGGTTTGACCAACGTGAGACGGAGATACTGAACCTTTATCTATTTTAGGCGAAATATTTTTAATCTGATCAGCCAATGTAACAACACTTGCTGCTACATCTTGTACACAATGCAAGAGTTCTTCGCGAGGTGGAACCATTTCTTCAGGTACATCTATCTGTCCTTTAAACTTTAATTGAGGGTATACCCCAGCATCCTTGTTTAATACAGGCAGCAACGTTTTTGCATCGTTATACGGAGGTGGTTTAGTTCCCACGTCCTCTTTTGGTGCGTCCTTTTTAAATATAGCTACTCCGCACTCCTTCACATTAGGCTGCGCGCTCATAGCTAAGTCAATAAACAGTTTTAATATGTCTAATTCGTTTTGTCTTTTCATTTGCCGAACCTTCGATTTATCAGTGCATTTATAGTCATTGATTTTACCTTCTAATTGTACTAAAATCCTAAGATCCAACGTTCCCATTTTGGGCCATGGATCACAGTCCTTTTTCGTACGCTTTTCCCATTTAGCACTAATTTTTCGAATTTGCTTTTCAGCAATCCTATTTTTACATATTACTTGCTCAAGCGGCATCAATTCCCTTGTATACTTCTCCTCCATCTTTCTACAGCACAGTAATTTAACAACCGCTATCGTGCACTCCACAAAAACAACTTTCAGCTAGATGTCACCTTGTTCGCTATGCTTGTGCAAGATCACAAAAAGGTTAGTTTGGAGATGTTTAATTACCACTCGTCCCTGTCGTCCTTTCCAAAGGCAAACGAATAGCTGCGGTATTCTTCAAATCCGTCCGTTTTACAAATCTGAAATAAACAATTATAACTATTACAACATATTTTATATTGTAAACTTTTCTCCACTTTACTTCCTCTTATTCTTATTCTTATTATTTTATTTTTATATCTTTCTTTCTCTTATATATATATTATATATATATAGGTCAATATTTACTTCACCGTTCTCCCCACTTTCCAGCTATGCAGCAAGGAAATAGCTGGACTACTTAAAAAGTTAGTGTCTTAAAAAAATAAAATTACAACACCCTGAATGATTTTGTCGCTATTCATGCACAAGGCAGCGAGAAGAGAGGCAACAGCTGTTCGCGCTAAACAGCCACACCTCAACTTCCAGCACCACAGACCTGAGGCGACACATAAATCATTCCATCCACGTTAAAGATACCCAGCAGACCACCCAAAAGGGCGCATGCAGGCACAGGCGCCTCTGACCAGGAGACAAGACACGTCGAGCAGCGACCTCCGACCCCAGAGAGGCGTCAACCTACAGCATCCTTTTCAGGCAAGATGCGTATTTAGAACTCTGGAGGCAGGGAAATACAAATGTTAATACAAACATACCGTAAGGTACTATGCTTCACAAAAGCACAGTATCCTTACTCAGAAAGATTTAACGCTCATATGAAACAGAAAGCATTCATCCTATGAGCAAAACTTTCGCATCACGAGAAAACAGTCTCGTCATTCAGACACATTTATTACGAAGACGTTAGGGTTACTTCTCTTTTTCCGGCCCGACCTGGCTGCAACCTCAGCAGACCTTATCCAGGATTAGGGGCTTATTAAGCGAGCCAATCTTGAAACAGGGACCAAAACCGTGGGGATCATACCGAGGCGCGCCAAACTTTGACAGATTAATTGCAAAACCCTACATCACGACAACCCAGCCGTGGCTAGCGCTTATCTCTTATCTCATTATTCATCTTTACACTGGTGGCCCACGTCTCCTCTGTCGGTCCTATGTTAAACTAAGCTATGAGATACGTGGCCTCTGACAAGCACAGTATCCTTTCACATGCAAATAAAGGATACTGCAAAACAGGACTTTGCTCGAAGACAATGACACAGACAATTTTAACGAAAACACAGTTAAAACCTGTGAATAAAGTTAGATGACACAACATAAAACAATATTGAGTCATGCAACAAGAAAAGGACGCGTAATCAGCCCGTGGACCAGCCACAGACAGACAACAAAATCCTCTTCCATTCGACCTGATATTTAATCGATGAAGACAAAAAATGAACACACAAAAAACCCTCCAGAACATTTCCTATTTCCCACACAAATTCGTGGGGCGGTGGACCCAAAAAATCCTAATAACAAAATACATTAATTTAGTAACTCACCCAAGCCAATCAGTACGGAAGCAAAGGCTTCCCGTCCCAAGAGGGAGACGGATCCAATTGAAACGCAAACCGTTCGTGACGCCAAATATGTCGTGAATTCTTAGAAATGATTCTGGAGGAGGTTTTGCTGTTCAACAGGTCTCTTTATTCGTGTTCATCGAGAGGAAGCTGACCACAACAGAGCATCTCCTAGCCATCCTAACCTTCAGTTCTATTCTGACTCCTTTTATACTAAACACATCAGTATCAGATTAACTAGTGCCCAAATTCAGACACGCTGGATTTACACTCGTTATCCTTACAAGGTGACTCCCAACATAGCATACACCTAGGTAGGTTTCCTCTGTCAGCCGTTCTGCTGAGTCTGCAGTAGGCCCACACACACACACTCTCTATTCCTGTCACACAGACTTTCCAAACTCTAAGCCCATTTACAGAAATTACAACAAGCTCTCGCGCTTTAAAGTTAGACTTATTGACAGAACACTCGTCATTTCACCTCAGACCAGCCAGAGCGCGAGTTGGATTTTCTTGAGAGTTTCATCACCAGCGATCACCACCACGACCCTTTTTGCAGTTTAACTTCGATTTGTGGACACAGTATATTTTATCTCTTAGCTCTTTCAATTAACGTTTTTATTTTTAGTACGTTTGTTGTCTAGGAGCTAGTCAAATTTGTTATTAATTGCATAGCTAACGCTAGTTGTCAGAAGTTGGCACTGCTAGTGACAGAACTTGTGGGCTAGATCTAGTTAAATAATTATTTTTAAATAACTTCTTGTGACAGCTTTACCTGTGTTTGGACACAGTAGCAACTGTCAAAATGGTGTCACTGCATGATATTTTCTTTTATCTTTCTAGCAAGGAGAAGCACAAGCCCGGGGTAACGGAGTCCTCCAAAAGAGCCATCAGGAAGGCGGCTAACGGTACGTGTCCACTGGTTGCGTCGGACGTGACACGTCAAACGCCTTCAATGCATTGTCAATGAAGTCCGTCAAACCGTTACTGTCGCGTTCGCAAAGGATCTCGGGAAGGCAGCGCGTCTGTTTGCCCAGCTCCGTCGTGTCTGGAAGTTGAGCTCTGCTTTACTTTATGCAAATGAATCCGTCGAACGCGACGTGATTGACCAATGGAGGAAGACCAGAAGGGAAGGTGTCTCGTGACGTCTTTACCTCCTGTCATAAACTTTTCTTGTTCCCGGGCAAATTCAAGAAATTCAACAATGGAGGAGAGGCTTATTACCGCCGTGTCTCCCCCCATATATACAGTATATCCCTCCCTGTCTTCATACACACACACCTCCATCCGGGACGAGTCGTGGAGATAGGTGGCAGACATCGTCAGTGCAGATGGTGGGTTAATTATGGACTGTTATGTGCAAAATGAACTGGACTGTTATGTGCAGAGCTTGTGCAAAGGCAGCCATTTACCGTTATGGTTGGCTAGCCACACACACACACACCAATTACGTGTTGTCGAAGTCATAGTTCTTAACAGACCTTCATAAAAGCTTTACCTCTTTACTTTTGAAGGCATAGTGTAGAGAATAGGCAGCAAGATAATGATATGTGCATAGGGAGTCTTCTCGGCTATATGCAATTTATATACACTGCCCGGCTTGGACACAGCGGTCACGCCCACATCACGTCCAAACATAAGGAGGCGTCGCGACTTTGAAAAATAACGTGTCGCATCAGACGCAACCAGTGGACACGTACCGTAAAAGTTTCTCCGTTCGAGGTAAACAACTTGGCCAACTATAATATTTCAGACGTATTTCGTACAATGTTGACTTCAGTAAACCACCTGACCATATTTGTGGTAGCGCTAATAAAAAAATACGATTGCTAACGGTGGTTTCACACTGTAGCGTCAAAGACGCGCTGCAAAACGCCCTGCCTGTGTTGAATGGGACGCTTCCGGTGGGCGTATTCAATTATCAATGTAAACAGAGAGCCAACGGAGGTTTCTCCCGCTGCGCCCCCATGCCCGTATTTGATTGGTTGACCGCCTTGGCGTCGCGTCAAGAAGTTCAGCTCAGCTCAACTTCTTGACGCGACGCCACTGATGAACGTGACGCTCACGTGATCCCAAGATGCTTTGAGAGGCGTTGCACGCCTCTCGTTGAAAATGAATGGTAGAACGTTGTGAAGCGTGGCGTTGACGCTACAGTGTGAAAGGGGGGTAACAGTAGCGTCGTTTCAAACCATAGCCTCGCTAGCGACACAGTGAAGCGGAGGGTGTTTGTTTTCCTTAATTTTGGTATTTTTTAAATCAAATGTATGAAATGCTTCTGTTATGAGAGGAGTATGCCTTTATAATGGTATATATAGTGTCATGATATTGTAGAAATATTTTCACCTCAGAATTTACCTGAGAGACAAATGGTGACTTTCTGGTGGCCAATTGAAAATAAAGCTAGAATAAAACAATTAGATAACACCAAATCTCTAATAGATATGAAAATGCAGGGAGTAGAAAATACAGAAATGTATGTTGGCATAGGAAAAGTAATGTAAATACTCAAGTAAATTAGGTACATCTGAACATGAATAACACAAAAAAGTGCTTTATTTTATATAAATGTAAAAGTAAAACAATAACTTTGTGTGTGTCAAACAATATCTTGGTGTGCACCACAGCTCTGGAGATCTTTTACCAGTCTGTTGCTAGCACTCTCTTCTTTACTCTTGTGTGTTGTGTGTAGACTGAATAAGATCAGGAAGGCTGGTTCGGTACTAGCACACAGGCTGGACTCTTTAAAGACTGTGGTAGAGAGGAGAATGCTGAACAAACTGTTAATTAATTTTCTATCTTTTTAGGTGACATCATGTTCTACACGGGGGCTGATGGTCTGTTGTTGAGGAGGGTTGTGTTCTCTGATGAGGAGAAGACAGCTGTCCTCAATGAGGCTCATGCTGGTCATTTCGGTAGGGACCGCATGATGCACAAGATCAGGCAGAGATTTTACTGGCACAGTATCACAGCCGATGTGGACAACTGGGTATGTGAATTAAAATTACTAACTAATAAAGATACTCCCATAGTCCTGTGTGTAATGGTAGTCATCCCAAATCTTTATTTTACAGTGTTATTTACAGTGCTATTCTATAGTGCGTTTAATGTGTCTATTCCACTCATCTGTCATTTTGTCACGAAGGTCAGCACCTGTGAACCATGCCAGAGGTTCGAGAAGGTGAAGACAGAGCCACCAGAGCTGAAGCCAATTAAGCCTGTGGCACCATGGCATATGATCGGTAAGACTGCACTTCGCATGGATTTATAACAGACATAACTTCTTCGTTGCAGCATTGATATGACTTCACCCCTTTTTCTTTTTGTGCAAAATCTCTTTGAAGGTGTTGACATCATTGGCCCTTTAAAGAAGTCCCGAAAAGGCTGCAACCGTTACCTTCTGACTGCCACTGACTTTTTCACCAAATGGGTAGAGGCTAGACCCATTAAAAGGAAACAAGCGGTGCTCACCTCTGAGGCATGTGACACATGACAGCAAACAATACATATTATTGTAAATAATGATTTAATCCTAACTCTAACAATAAGTGTTTTATGTTTTAGGCAATGATGGATATTTTTTACAATCATGGCTCTCCTGAAGTCATCTTAACTGACAGAGGCCGTGAATTCTGGAACAGGGTAAAGTACTATACTGAAATCAACACACTTCACAAGATGTAACAGGTTCTTACTTGCTAATGAGTGACACTTTTTAACCTATGTCTACATGCTTTCTCTTCCTTAGGTGAATATGAAGCTGTTTGAGAGATGTGGGATAAAGCACCGTATGACATCAGCATACCACCCACAGACAAATGGTGCGTATAAGTAGTAGTTGTGTCTTCATTTTGACCACAAAATTGTTACTAATAACTTAATTCCTTTTCTGTTTGCAGGCCTAGACGAACGGACCAACCAGACCCTCAAGATAGCGCTTGGGAAGACTTTGGAAGGCTATCAGGAAAGGTGGGAAGATAACCTGAAGGAAGTATTGTTCGCTCATAATTCTTCTTTTCAGGCTTCTTCCAGGTTCTCGCCTTTTCGCCTGATGTATGGTCGGGAGCCACGGCTGTTTTCTGAGGTATGCTTAATGTTGTGATGTTTTCTGTTTGTAAGTTTTTTTTTGTTTTTCTTTGACTCTGAAGTACCTACTTGTGTTAATATGAGTTTGTGAAACACAGATTGCCAGTGATGTTCCTGTTGGAGAGGTTGCAGCTGTTGAGGAAGAAGACATTGAGGCCTTTGTCTCTGGACGTGCCGAGGCGGCTCTTACAAAAAAATCATCCTTCTGGCGAACAGTTGTGGTGAACCCTTGGCAATATTGCCGCAGGTTTGCGGCAAGGTCATATTTTCATATGCAAATTAGTTTTGTGGCAAACTTATGGTGGGCTTCCGGCAAACTTTCTGGTGAACTTTTGGTTGACTTCTGGCAGACTTATGGCAATAATGCCTTTAAAATGCTTACTTGTGGTGGACTTCTGGCAAACATATGGCTTTAGAACCCTTACTGTTTGCGGCAAGTTTGCCGCACTTACATTTTTTAGGGTTTTTTTCCCCTTGTACTCTAACCTACTGACCTTTGTTAACCTCAGTCTTGTACATGAAGGTTGTGCTCGGTTAAGATACAACACATTCACAATGCAACATAGCATAGCAATACACAAGATGCAATGTAATACAAAATCCATGCAAACAATTTCAGTTCATTTCCGTTCAATTTCAGTTTATTTAACTTGTAAATTAGGATTCAGTTTGAAGCTTGTAATGGGATGGGATGTGTGAGCATCAGCATCTGAGGAAACAAAAAAACACTTTGTTAGCTGCTTATCTTAAAGTTTCTGTGACAATACACAAAGTGATCTGACTAGAAGATTTAATCACCAAATTACTTCATCTTCCAAAAAGTTTTATCACAATTTATCATAGGTAGGATTTACTGTAAAGTAGGATCTAAAAACTGCATCAAATAAGTAATACTATAATGTAATGTAGTGTTCAATGTGTAGGCAGCCGCATTTTAGTACCACAAACTTAAATGACATGTTAGGTAAGTACTGTGCATATAGATAGATACTAAATTACACTCAGGGTATGAAGGTTTGGGCCAAGTACCCAAAATATAGCATACCGGTACCATCTGGGTGGGCAATATCTAGTTGTGGTTTTATTATAAGCTTGTCTATGCCCACCCAAGTTATGTTTGACATTATAGACCTCTGACATTGGCAGCTTTTAGTGGTTATCACCTAATTAATTATCCCACCCCATAAAATAAATACACCCAGTGCACATCCTGGTTGAACCCATGGTTAAGACACTTGTCAGTGTTGTACCCTACCCAGCAGTGGTGTAGTGGAGATTTTTTGAAGTGGGGTTTTTTGTGACGTCATTGATTTTATTAATTATTTATTTATCATGTCAGAAGACACCAGAGCAGCCTTCATGATATAAGGGGCTGCCTTCAAGTTGCCTAGAATACATGTCCCCTGTTTAGTTATAGTGACATCTATTAAGAAGAAAACACTACTTTCATCTAATCAGGATGTGGATTACTAACCAGAAGGCCTTTTAGAAGAGATTACAAATTGGGGCAATCTCAGATAAACTCCAAAATTCAATATGGCAGCGAATTTTCAAAATGCCCAAATTGTCATGCATTTTTTGCAATAGCCTACTGTAAGGACATAGTCATTAAATATTACAGGTTTTCGGCACAATTCTGTTCTATTCCTTCAAACACATGTTAACAATGGTTGACTAAAAAAAAAAAAAAAAAAAAAAACATAAAAATGGGTGTGTCGTGTCACTAAACCTGACGCACCACCCAAAAAAATCGGGGAAGCAGCCTTCTCATACTACGCCCCCAAGACATGGAACGCCCTACCACTGCACATCAGAGAAACAGAATCCGTCGACGCCTTCAAGCGCAACTAAAGACCTACCTGTTGTACCTTGCCTATACCTAACTGCTCAGATCAAAGCCCCTCTAGACAGTCAGAGACTCCCCCTTCTACCTGCCCCGGCAGATAGGCTCCACCGCGGGGGCCGTGGTTCTGCCTGAGGTTTCTTCCTAATATAAATCAGGGAGTTTTACTCACCGATATTTGAGGTTTCTTCCTACAATTGACATACATTAAACAAACAGGGAGTTTTTCCTCACCCCTGTCGCTCCCCGGGGGACACCAACAACCCGACTGCACCAAATTGGACTTTCTAACTACAGTGCCACTTGACTGTGAGGAATGTTACCTGTGTTCGTTCGCACCATTGGACTACACACAAGAACCCTTACCAACGGGACACTGCATCCTTGTATTCATTGTATTCAGTTTGTATGGGACATAATGTTAGCAAGGTGATGAAAATGGACTCTCATCAAGTTGTAATGTCTGATTTCATAATGAGTTCAATTTTGTTTCTCTTGCCAAACTGTGAAGCACTTTGAGCTGCATCTTGTATGAACTGTGCTATACAAGTAAAGATTATTATTATTATTATTATTATTATTATTATCATCCTAAATCTGGCGACCCATTGTTATCAGGTGTTTGAAGGAATAGAACAGAATATTGTTGCTGAAAACAGTAATCTGTAGTGATTATGGCCTTAACTGTTATTGCGAACAAATGCATGACAACCTGCCATTTTGGAAAAACGGCCACCTTATTGAATTTTGGGGTTTATTTGAGATAATGACAATGGTGTGGTGTTATTATGGCATATCAGTAAACAGCCACAACCACTCAATGAGTTTCTCGTCTTTGTAGACAAAAGTTTCATGTGTTTTAGGATGACCCAGTGCACTGGATTTCACCACAAACAATCTGTAAGTGTGAAATACCAAACTTGCCCTTAAGGATTTTAAAAGCCAGGAATCTTTTTGTTAGATTGTGCTACACAGATCCAGAAAGCGTAATAAACACATACCTTTACAGCCTGTTGAGGGCAATAGCCCTTTTGGCAGTGTGAATCTTCGAGTTGACAGCTTTATTGAATTCCGCGTCTTTCATCTTGAGGTTGTTGATGGCAAACACTTGGTTAGGAGGGATGAAAAAAAAAGTTTTAAGTTAAAATTTCCAGTTAAAAGTTTTAAAGGAATTTAAGTTATAATGATGTGAACAAATGTAACTAATGTTACTCAGCCATGCAAGAAAAATGTATGTATGAACTCACATCTCAGAGCCGCCATGATGGGATTCTTAACAATTGAAGTTGCAGTGTGGCTTTCCAGTTGCGATGGCTCGAAAAATCCATCTACCAGTTTCTTAATCAAGAAACTGGATCCCTTCCCCTTGCACTTGTCCACCACACAGACCATCCAGGCCTTGGAAATGGCCAAATTTGACAGTGAAATTACTTCATAATCAGGGGGGCACTCCTGCCCCTCCTCAAGAAGAACCTGAGATATGAGTAAACACACAAAAAGGTACTGTTATTAAGATATCTGCCAAAATACAAACATTAGAAACATTTATATTTAGAAGAAAATAACTATTTATACTTACATGTGGGGCTACTTCAACCTGTATTCCCCTTTTAGGGAGGTAATGGTCTGTGTCTGTAAAACGACAGAAGTGACAGATTGTCAGCTAATTCTGAAGAGGATATACTTAGCACCAGTAGCATTATTTCTTCACACTGCTTTGGTATGTGTAGTTGATTTTTGCATGCATTACACTTCAAAATGACACAAATCCCATATAGTGCCTTTAAGTCACTTATTTGGGTGGGTGGGAGCTGAATGTGACTTTGCCATAGCCACAGGCCATAGGCACACGTAAACAATTTAGAAAACTTAAACAAAAACGTACTCATACCATTTGGACTTTGGTGCCTCCTCCTAAGGTTAGCAACCTCCTCCTCAAGTCGACAACACGTTTCCCTTAGCTCCTCCAACTCCTTTTCTTTACTTTGGCAGTGTTGGCATGTTGTTATGTTGCTAATGTTACATGTTGATGCCCAGGTATGTTGTGGGGGAGGGGGAAAGGGGGGAGGAGGAGAAGAATGGGGAGGTGAGAGGAATTGGGCACAGAAGTCCACATGTTTGGAATGTGCCATGTCATCAAATTTCCTTTTCCCTTTTTGCATTCTTGAGCCCACAGAAAGAGTGATATCTATTAAGAAGAAAACACAACTTTCAGTGATCTGATCAGGACATGTGTTGCAATACCTGGTCGCTTTGACAGACAAGGGATCATATCACATGTATCATACATGGCCACTCTGAAGTCACACTTTAAATTTTTGATACAAAACTTTGTATGCCAATGCAACTGAAATACAACACAAGACTAAATGAACAGGTGAAACATTTGCCAACAGTCCTGAAACTTGGGCCTAAATATATTTTTAATTACCATCAGGGAGCTGAATAAAGTCCTGCTGTTTTTTTGGTGGCCTGGACAGTCTTTTATCACTGCTTGCTGTTTTGTGTCTTTGTACAGTCCTCAGGTGGTCCAGGCGCGTCGCTAAACTAAAGAGCATTGCCTCAGAACACCCTACACAGATTTTGAAAAGACATTTTAAAACTTGATCCCAAATCTCACCACCCACCCTTTCTCTCTCTCACACACACACACAGACACACAGAGAAACACACACAGGCCTACACTCTGTCAGGGAGAGAGACAGAAATTAGGGAAGGGTACCATTTCAGACAAGTTAATTGATTGTAATCTTCGGACAAGTGAATGGATTATCTCACCTGATTGGAAAAGGACGACCGCATAAAACGCTGATTTTCCATACCGCGCCAGAATTCGGCTACCATATATTGGTTTGGCCACATCCAAAATGTCATTTTTCTGGATAACTCCAAATGATCTGTCCTCCTCCCACTCCACAACATATGATTCACCAGTCTGATCTGGTGTAATATGAAGATTGTCAGCTACAGCCAGAACAGTATGTTCGGGAAGCAATGAGTCCATAACTGGAATGAAATGAAGAACTGTCACTTCTGAAATCAATGTCATCAGGTAAGTAACCTATGCCATAAGGTAACTTGGAGTTAGAGCATATCTGTAACCATCTCTTTATTTGGCATAACTCTTCAACCACTACCCGGATAACTCAAATTGGGAGAGTGTCATTTTAACGGCAGTGCTGCCAAGCCAAACTCAGTCATTCTGGGTTTAACTATAGCCTATGGTAACCAGGCATATGGCATGAACGATAAACGCCAAAAAAACACGACTGCCGTCAGTGGGAGATACACTCATAAAATGGTTACAGATAACCCCAAAGTAGCCAGGTGCACATTATGTACGAGTAGTTATATTTATTTGTGGTATAGGCTAACATTACACTTACCTAGCATAGCATACTTACAGTAGGTTAGCTTGTTACCGTTAACTGGCATTCGTGCAGTAAACATTAACAGTTTTGATTTGTTTTCATTTGTGTTCCGTATACGTGTACTTCAGTAAATGACTATGATTAAGTAAGTAAACATGCTTGAAGATTTACGAAATACTTACCAGTTATTTAATGGCGACGTTACAAAGTAGTCCTGCAGCACTTCTTTGAAGTAGCCGTTTCCAATCGAGGCCAGTTACTATGTAGCGTAGTCATTCACGAGGAGTCTTGCGCGAGCGTCAGTTCATTCTTGTAGACTGTTTATGCCTCAGACAGCGATACTGCCTAGATGCGTTTATATGTTCAGAAAACAATTTTGAGGAGTTTTTGAGACCGCCACCTTTTCATTTATTGTATGTATCGGGACTATAGCGTTGTAATAACCGGTAGCTCATATCAACGCGACAGTTGTCTATTTTGAGCACAGAACGCATCTACCAAAAACGGTAATGGCTATAGTCTATTTTTTGTACTCAGGCCAACACTCTGTCTCGTTAGCCAGACGTTATAGACACACGGAAAATATGTGTTATCATGTAGGCTAATGTCATTATCCTCCTCCCACCCAGGTTGGACACAAGATTCTGCGTTGTCTGCTAACCTACTTATTTCAACACGACAATGGCTGACCCAGGTAGGCTATAATCATCGGACAACTGGATCTATAGCCAAGACGTTTAAACAACAGTAAACTACAGTCTACGTCATTCTCTTTGACAAAGCGCATGTAGAGAGTATCATACGTTCATACCATTACTGTTAAGGTGATGATACACGGGGCAACTTTTTGGGCAATGTTGCCGAGCAATGTTGCCGGGCAATAGTGCCGTGACACTTTTACATTGAGATTGGGCAACATTGTTTGTTTCTGAACGTCTTTGATCGTCTTTGGCAACTTTTTGAGATAGGCCAATCAGAACGCGAGTTCCAACTGACATGACCTCCTGCGAGCTTCAGATCAGAAATTTTGAGAAAACAATGGCGGCCGTTCAGTGTCAGTGGACCGAAGAGATGGAGAGACTTTTAATAACTTTTTACATGGGTAAGTTGCAATTCAGTATTGTAAAAGTGTGATTTTACGTCACTAAATCTAAAAAAAAACATAATACAGCTAGATTGATGGGTTTGGGTTAAAGTTAAGATATCGATTTTCCTCAGCTAAACGTAAACTGCCGTTAGCTAAACCACTTCTCCATAAAGATTGAATGGAGTTGATAGCTGCTAGCTAACTAGCAACGATTTGAAGTGAAGTCCGTGAAAGTAGTTCAGGGTAGCTCAAGTAGATTTTTTTTCTTATTTCAATTATCTAATTTTAGTCAGTGACAAACAAATCTTATGAATGAATAGTTGTCAACATGACTTAAACCTACTGATCAACTTCAATTACACACAGAACACCAGTGCCTGTGGAACGTAAAGGCAAAATCATACAAGAACAGAGACCAGAGGAAAAAAGCCCTTGAAGAGCTATGCCAGCAGCTCACTAATGAGCATCAAATTGTAAATGGTAAGCGTTATTATGAAAGGTTTTTAATTTAAGTGCCAACTAACTGTTTAGAGATGTAGTTGCTGAAGGTAATGGGATTGTTAGTAGTTGTTTTCAATTTGTTGTGATATTCAATAATTACATTTAGTTGTAATATTCCTAATATTATATTTTGTTTTAATATTAGCCTAATATTCAGTATGATGTTTGATTATGACATGTCTCTTGTTGGTCTATGTCTGTGTGATGGTTTGTTAACTGTTATGTTCCTATTTACTGTACTTCTCAGAGCAAGATGTAAAGAAGAAATTCAAAAATCTTCGAACAGTCTTTGCAAGGGAGCACAGCGCAGTTGTTGATAGCAGCAGGTCTGGGTCTGGTGCTACAGAGGTGTACTTGCCAAAATGGAAGTACTACACCAGCTTGCTGTTTCTTCGTGATTCCTGCAGTGTAGATGAAAGCGCAGACAACTTGGATGTTCAGGAGCCAGAGTCTACTCCAGCATCCTCCCAGATTGAAGGAAATGGCACATCTCAGGGGGGAGGCCTCTCACCTCAAATTTCAGAAAGCCAAAAGATAACCAAAAAATCCAGCCAAAGATCCTCTGAAAAAAAGGCTGCTGAGGCCATGGACTATGCTCTGGATGTGTTAAAAAGAAAGGCGGCCTCTAAACATGCAGGTTTTTTACATTACTTGGAAAACATTCTTGATGACATACCTGAGTGCAAAGTCAAAAAATTAAAGAGACAAATAATTGAGATGGCACATGCGATACAAGAGGAGGAGTAATTATTTATTATTGCTATACATATTTGCTTATTTTATTTATTTAGAATTATTTATTGTAAATCTTATGAAAGTTGTTAAACATGTATCATTAATATGTGTATCTTCTTTTAATAAACATGAAATAATAATCTGAATAATATTTAATAAATTATTGACAGATTATTAAAAAACTTTTTAATTTAATACTTTACTGAATAGAATTGTCCTGCCAGCTTACTGCACCATTTGCATTGAAGTAGCTGCAGAACTCCTCTCTCACTTCTTTGGCTAGTACAGATGGGTGTCTGTCAGAGGAAGCAGCTATTGGTTGCAAAAACTGAGGTTCTTCTCTCCAAGTACCACAAATAACCTGACTTGTTTCTGTGTCTTCATGATCAACCATTGGATTCTTTCATGGGGCCAACAATTTCTTGCAGTGCTTACATGCTGTTGTTAAAACCGTGCGCTTTCCTTATTTGTAGTCCACAATTTTTGGCTCAAGATTGAATTACCAAAGTTTCCGGTGAAACGACTCTGCGCCACCTCTGAACTGCCATTAGCACATGATTTTCTGAACACTCTGAAGCGGTTGGCCAGAACCCCAAACACATTTTCCACACAACGGCGGGCCCTTGACAGCCTGTAGTTAAAAATCTGTTTAGGTTTATCCAGGAGTGTTCTTGGATATGGCCTCATGAGCCATGGTTTCAACCCAAAGGCCTCGTCTGCCACAATCGCAAAAGGGACAGGTAGTTGACGGCCGGGCAACTCCTTTGGTGGAGGAATGTTCAGTTTATTTTGTTCTAAAGCCTGACTGAGCCCACATTTGGCCCAAACCCCCCATCACTCACTCTTCCATTTGTTCCCACATCAATATAAGTAAATTTTAGGTCTGCATCAGCTAATGCAAGGAGGACAATTGAATTAAAACCTTTATAGTTGAAGTAGTGGGACCCTGAATTTGGAGGAGGCTGAATACTAATATGTTTACCATCAAGAGCACCTATGCAGTGGGGAAAGTTCCATTTTTCCTCAAACCTGGTGGCGATGTTATTCCACTCCTCTATGGTTGATGGTACTTTGAGGTAGTTTGGTTGGAGGACATTGTAGAGCTTCAACATGTCTCAATCACTGCGTGCACATGGAGGAGTTGAATCCGATTGGAAATGGTTTGGGATCGTATCGACTTCATGTGCCCAGGCTAAGGATCGTATAGGGATTGGTTTCGCGAATCCGATTGCAACCCCTGGCTTGAGCCGGTTACAATCCGCTTGGTGCCGCCTTGTGCACGGTTATTGGTTTGGATTCGTGTACTGCGCATTAGGGCTGGCAAGGAATATTCGAAATTCGAATATATATTCGAATAGTTTTAGTTAGAAAAGCAATTCGAAGGTGAAAGTTAATATTGGAATGTGAAAAAACGTGCACTTGCGCTTTAGAATGTCGGAGGCAAAAGAAATACTTGGTGTAGTTGGAATATTTGTGTTTTATTTGGAGCGAATATTCGAAAATCATTTTTGAGCAATGTTGACAGCCCTACTGCGCATGTAAAACCACTCGATCCCAGAAGCTTCTGTCCCTGATTTTCATCCATACTGAACGTCGAGGCTTTCTATCGCCTGCTCTCAACAAGTCTCGTTGTCCTCAATTGCTTGTAATATCAAACGCCGACGGCACAGTTCATGTCGTATCAAGGAAACCAAAAACGCTGTTTGTTCTTTCATACGGACTTCCAAAGAAAGGAGAATGCACAGCTTGCATGCAACTGCTGCTCTGTCAACCTCCTCAAGCGCTATCTTTGTTTTGTATGCCGCCAGATAGTTTGTTTATTTTCTTTTAGCAGCCGTTAACCTGAAGTAGTTCTAACACCACTTGTTGAAAGGAATATAGCTCCATCTAGCGTAGCGGAAACGGCCAGATCTCTGACCATTATCCGCTAACACGAACTCTCATGTGCACAGACATTTGGGACAGACCACCCGTTGGGTAGCAACACCCAACCCAATCCCAATCCAATCCGATCCTACCATGTGCCCATAGTGAATGACAATTTTAGAGATGCTGTGTCTGCTGACTCGGAATGAGTACTCTAGAGCTTTGAAGGTGTGTCCTGTGGCCAGGTAGTAGGCTTGTCCCGATCCAATATCGGTATCGGATCGGCCGCCGATATTGGCAAAAAAATGCGTATCGGTATCAGCGCGGCGGCACAGAAAAAAAATCCGATCCGTTAAAAAAAAAACTCCGGTCCGCTCAAATAATCCATTCCAGTTTTTTGCTGTGGTTTCGCTAAAATCCGGTCCGCATTTTCCAGCACACCAGCATTAGCGTCTCCCAGTTTGTAGATAGAGATGGAGCAAAACGTGTGGAGGAGATTGGGGAGTAGAGGGCATTTTTGTTTTTAAATAGTTAACGATATTATTTGCACTGGTTTTTAAAGCCTTGGTTTACACCTGCTCAAGAGCAGAGTACTGATGCTGAGTTAATAGACTATTTTACACAGAGGTTATTTGTGTGTTTTGCTTTTTTTTGAGTTAATAGACTATTTTACACTCAGGTTATTTGTGTGTTTTTCTTTTTTTTCCATACAGTTTACAGTCTGATTTGCACTTTTACTGACCACTGATGCCATCCCTGTTTGTTATTTTTAATGTTGTCTATTTTCTGTTTATCCCTGAATAAACAGGTCAGTTTCTTGTTACCAACCATTGTGTATTCAAACTCACTTAAGTCAGCTGGCTAGTTGTTATCAAGAGTACTAAAACCCTTTTCAATATGAGTCTAATAACTAAGTAAGAAGGCTAAATAACTTTAATACATGCTCGGTTGGATAGGCCGGTATCGGTATCGGCCACCAGTATCGGTATCGGCTCGGAAGTGCAAATACAATATCGGTATCGGATCGGAAGTGCAAAAAGCTGGATCGGGACATCCCTACCAGGTAGCGCAATGTAATTGCTAGTCTCTCCCCCACAGGTATGGCCTCCCTCATCACTGTGTCTTGCCGTTGTAACGATGGTTCTAACAAGGCCACCAGAGGAGTCTTGGTCCATTCTCAGCCAGTTTTTGTAGCTTAGGGCATCTTCATCTGCCAGCTCCCTCAGTAACTGGCTGTAACACCCCCTTTTTTTCCTCAGCAGCCATCTTCTGCTCCATGTCCGCTTTTCTTTTTTGCTGAGATATTGGGTTTATATAGTTAGGCCTATGTATTTGTCACTATAATCTATATGGAAGTGATAAGGTAAGCTATACTGCTTACACTGTAGTCAGCATTTTAATGACATTTAGAAATCATAGTTTACAAAATAATAGTTTTTGTAACTTATAAAACTTAAAACAATGCTAAACTATCTTGTGACTAGGTTCTCTATTTAGTTTTTTTTAAGGAGTGATACTTACTTCTGTGAAATGAATGCTGAAGCTAAGACAACAGCAACAGCAGCAAATGTTTCTACGTCCATCTTAGCAGTGTTTGTCTCCTTGGCAATAGATTTTCTGTTATCTAATTGGCTGTTGCCCATTGTTTGTTGCCTTGATAAGTTGCCCTGTGTCTCACCTGGTTGCCCGTTGCCAGCAACATTGCTTGGCAACATTGCCCAAAAAGTTGCCCTGTGTATCATCACCTTTAGGCTACATGTTATTATTGAGAATCACCAGGCTTGGGTGAGAAAAGTGAGCGTAGGCTACCACCAGGTTACGAAGTAAAGGCACACACTTTCATTGTATTTTACAGTTCAAAAGCCAAGGGTCAGAGTTAATAAACGTGGACAAGTAAGACCATGTTTTTACTCCAAAAGTTACCTGAAACCCAAATTGCAGCCCCAGCCTTGTCCACGGGATATCGCCCAGAGCAATGAACCTCCCTCAGGTAATCATTATTCTGGTCACCCAATGTCTGTTGCTACTAGTATGCTGTTGATACTCATGTTTACAATGAAATACAACACAAGTAGCACACAACTCAATGACCTGCTAACTCTCATTGGCTGTCACTGTTTAAAATCACATCCTGGGTTAAAAAGCCCCTACCACTTTAAGAAGTACTTTGCTCACATGAAACCTCCTCTTGTCAAACATCACTATTGCTCAAGTTGTTACACTAAAATAACTCCAGATACTATGCAATGTCCAAATACTCTGTGCATGTGTAACATTACCTCACGATCCAGATCATATTTCCTAGAAATTCCAACTAAAGAACCTCATGAGTCGCAATGGCTTTGCACAATTAGTAAAACACAGATTCACTAGAAAGAAAAAAAATGCAGAAAACATTGAAGATATGTATGATGGATCCTTGTACAAACATTTAGCTCAACCAGGTGGTGTTTTGAGAAGCCCTTACAATTTGTCACTGATGTGGAATACTGATGGAGTGTCTGTTTTTAAAAGTTCCAATTTTTCTGTTTGGCCACTATACTTACAAATTAATGAGCTGCCCTATCATCTTCGCAAAAAGAAGGAAAATATGCTTATTTATGGGTTATGGTTTGGGAACTCAAAACCTTTTTTTCCTGCCTTCAGTGAACCACTTCATAAAAGTTTGATTAATCTGGAAAACAATGGCATTGTTGTTAACATTGATGGCCAACAAAATAAATGTAGGATATTTCTCATATGCGGTACAGCAGACCTGCCTGCTAAAAGTCTAGCTCTCAATCTCAATCAGTTCAATGGATCTTTCAGTTGCCATACATGTCTACAGCATGGCGAGACATTCAGGACAGAAAATGGCGGAAATATACACATTTTCCCATATAGTTCAACTATACCCCGCACTCACTCTCAAAGTGTTCATGATGCTGTGGAAGCTGTAAGAACCAAGCAAGTTGTGAATGGTGTTAAAGGTCCATCTTTTCTAATGGCTTTAACTACATACGACTATGTTAAAGGAACAGCAGTAGATTACATGCACGCAGTTTTACTTGGTTTAACAAGGCTATTCTTAAAACTCTGGTTTTTCCCATCACATTGTAAAGAAAAGTATTCTCTCTCACATGCTGTTGGTGTTGTGGACAAAAGATTTAAAAGCATTAAACCTCCCGCTTTCATTACAAGGGTGCCCAGAGCCATTAGTTCTCACGGCAAGTACTGGAAGGCATCTGAGCTTAGGTCTTGGTTATTCTTTTACTCCATTCCTATTTTATCTGATATGATGGCTTTCGAATACCTTCATCACTATGCTGCTTTTGTGGAAGGGATATATTTACTATGTGGTGACAGTGTATCAGAATCGGACATACAGAGAAGCCAAGAAATGCTCACATATGTTGTTGCCTCATTTGCTGTGTTATATCACAAAAGATACTGCACCATGAATTTACATTTGCTTTTGCTTTTACCACAGTGTGTTAAAGAATTAGGCCCTCTTTGGGTTTATTCTTGTTTTTCTTTCGAAGATGCCAATGGGAAACTCTGCAAGCTGTTCCATGGTACACAGCACATTGATTTACAACTTATGAGTGCTGTACATGCAATACATTCCCTACCTTCAGTTATTGATCTTATACCTCAAACATATCAAGATTTTGTGTCAAGGCTTAGATGTAATACATACCAGAAAAAGGTCAACAAACAGGGTACCCATTGTCTAGGAAGAGGTTATGCCATAGCCCTTCCTGATTACCTGAAATTAAATCTAGCTCAAATCTTACAGTGTGCATCTCTTCCTCTTGCATTTAATCGTATACTTTGCAATGGTGTACTTTATCATTCCAAGAGGTATGCAAGAGTTTCTAAACAGAACACATACACTGTTAGTTATATATGTGATGCTACCAAGTCAGTACAATTTGGATTTATAGAGTGTTTTTTATCTCTAAATCAAGGTCTTACAGAGAGTGTATTTGCTCTTATGATTCCTTTGAAGCGGATAGGGCCTACTGAGTCAGAAAGGTTAAGTCAGTTTATAAAGCTCTCCATACCATATGTCCACTTACTATATCCATCACATCCTCTTGTCATTGTTAATGTCAATATGCTTCTCAATGTAACTGTGTGCGTTGAAACTAATGGCGGCGTCTTTGTTTGTGAACCACCGAACACCATAGAATCTGATTAATATATTAATGTAACTGTGTCAGTAGTGTTTTTGTGGTGTTTTGTACTGATGCTCAGATTTGTGTTCATAATTAAAATGAAATTATTGCTAATATTAATGCATATAACATTGACCATTAAAAAACGTCTTACAACAGTTCGCTGTTTCTGACATTTTATGACGCTTTCATTTAAATACTATGGCTATATGGCCTTATGCCTTGTCAACATTATTAGGAATACTTTCTCCTGAACAATGTAATTGCATGTTGAGAACACAGATGGTGCTGCAAATTAAAACAGCATTTGATTGGAGGTAACTACATTTGATTGCACATTGAATGTTTCAATTTAAATGTAATGAAAAACATTGTTCTTGTTTGCCATTGTTGGTGAATTTATAATGGCAGAGAGGCAAATTTTCACCAAAACTTTGCCATTACTGGCACATTGTCTCTAAACGTTTAAACGTCTAAACGTTTTGCCAATACTTGCAAAAAAAATAAAATAAAAAAATTGGCGAATCAATGACAAATTCATTTGCCACTATTGGCAAATTTACCATTGTTGCCACTAGTGGCAATTTTTTCACTAAATGTTTGCCAATACTGGTAAATTGTCACCAAAAGCTTGCCAATACTGGCAAGGTGTTTTGGCAAATTAATGGCAAATACATTCGCCACTACTGGCAAATTTACCATTGTTGCCAGAGCATTGCCACAGGTTTGCCGCTAGTGGCAAATTCTGGCAAACTTGTGGCAACATATTCTGGCACACTCAACTGTTCACCACAAATTAACCACAAGTTTACAGCAAACTTGCGGCAAATGTTTCAGTTTTGTAAGGGGGATGCGGTTGTGTTTGACCAGGTAATGAACTTTAACACTGAGAATGGTTCAATCAACAACAAAAAATACAAAAAAATGTTCTTGATGTAATAATCTTGTCACATGATTGTGCTCAGGTGCGTGACAATGTAGAGAAGGCCCAGGAGAGGCAGAAGGCAGCCTATCGGAGGAAGAAGAAGAAGGGAACGAAGCGCTTCATAGTCACTCCTGGCATGGTGGTCTTAAAAAAGAATGAGCGGAAGCGTGGCAGACCTGGCATGACTATGCTTCCTGAATGGCCAACCAAGTATAGGTATGTTCTTTTTCTGTTGATTACATTGAAGCACGTTTTGACATATCTCACTTGATTAAAGCATTTAGTGATCAATATGGCTTACAATTGAAAGGGTCATCAGTGTGGAGGACAATCTTGTCCAGCTACAGTCCATGGATGGCAGACTACTCTCTACAAAGACACCCTACGCTTCAGTGAAGCCTCTGCAGCAAAGTTTGTGCTTGTCAATATTTATTTCACACTTCTAATGATAACAGCCTTACATATTACACACTACAACTTAACATATTGTCTCATCTCAGGGTACCAGACTGGCTTTTCCACTGACAGAGCTGTTGGAATGGCATCTGCTGACAGCTCAGAGTTTGTGGAGGACACACTTCAGGTAGGTTAAATGTCTACAGTGAAAGACTGTTAATTTGTGACTTAATTTTGTGTCTGCAGCCTTTGTGAGACAAACTCTTGTTTTCATGATGATGCTACTCTATTACAGTTCTAAAATCAGTTTTCTGGTGACAGTGCCTTTATAAATATGTGTGCAGTCGATCGCTACGATTACATTTGGAAAACCGGCTATCGCTGCAAATTCCGCTTTAATGTTTGATTGATTGATTTCAAGTAAATATGGCTTATGGTTACTCCACACAACATCAACAACTCTAGTCTCATTATACTACTGTTAAGAATTGAGCGACAAACATCTCATGGGAGATATATTAGCATGAATGACATCCACAGTCCTGAAAATATGCAATGTTTAATAAGCAGTCATCCCTGAATATGATTTTACCGCGGCTTCCGATGTCCTTGATTCCAGTATAGCTATTATAGTTTTATGTATCTGTTAAAGTTAACCCAACAGTGTCACATTATGCGTGTAAACAATAACCCATGATTGAAGTGCGTTTAAAATCATGCATCCTGACATTTAAAGCCACCTTTACCTAGCCGCAAATTGCAATATTATGTCATGACTCGTGAGTGAGTACACCTGAAGTTATTGCGCTGCATTGCCTCTATGTGCCGCCAACTGACCAAATGCACTAGAAACGTGCGTACGCCAGCCATGAAGTTTGCGTGGAGGCCTGCACTTTTTCACGTCAAGTCAGTCTCTGTACATCCGAACTCTGGCGTGGGAAGTGGCGTACGGAGCTTTTTTGTGCGTACGCAAGCTTTGTACATGAGGCCCCAGGACACAATGATCAATACTGAGACCTTCGGTCCAACTTTGGACTAAGGAGAAAGACCGGAGCACTCAGTTCGCAATGCTTTTAATGGTGCAGAAACAAAAAGTGACTAACGTTTCGACGGCACTGCGTGTTCTTCAGAGTCAAACAGTCAAATGTCAATGGTGTACAGATTTTAAAGAGTCATGCTTGACGGCATTGGTTCCTGGCCCAAATGGGCGTATTACATCAATTAACATTTGGGCCAATTCATTTAACATTTGGGCCGTCGAAACGTTAGTCACTTTTTGTTTCTGCACCATTAAAAGCATTGCAAACTGATTGCTCCGGTCTTGCTCCTTAGTCCAAAGTTGGACTGAAGGTCTCAATATTAAAGTTCAGTTGTATCTCAGTATGTACTATGTATGTAGCTGACACAACAATTAAACCAACTTTACTTGACCTGACTACTAGTAATGTCCACTGATGTTTTCCATAACTTCATAATGTCATCTTTTCGTTTCTTTCCTTGCATTGTAGCTCATCTCTTGCCAGTCCGGATGATGCAGCAATGCAACTGCCCTCCAAGCGCAATCACGCGTAGCCCTGGCAAGGAGGTCATCCTGATCGGAATCAATGGTCAGAATTTTATTGAACACCATAGACACTTTCTGGTACAATACGAAGTGCTTATAATCATGCAAATTACACTTCTTTTTTTATTTCAGGACAATACCAGCTGTTTTTGCCTGTGCAGAGCTGCAGTAACTGCAGCATGTCCTCTACTGTTGGCCTTAGGGAGCTATTGCATGCTGGGTACTGGCCAGCCACCACCATGTACCACACGGTATATGATGTCAATGTCCTAAGGTCATACAGAGACATTAAACAGCTCGCTCCGGGGCTGTCCAGACAGGCATTTCTGGGAATGCTGGATGAAAGAACAAAATCATTTGGACGAGTAAGTGTCAGATGTCCTTATAGCTGTGTGCTCTGTGTGTTTTTGTTTTCAGTGGCCACAAGAAACATTTCCGGTGACAATGACAGACATAAACTTTGTACTTACTTGAACTGTTTGGTCCAGCCTAATCCTTACTCTTTAGGAATTACATTATCACCAACCTTTGGGGAAAAAAGTAATGATGTTGAACTACAATAGCATTAAGGAAACCAGATATTTGCCATTGATGTATTAATGCATGTCTTATTAGTAGCAATTTTTGAAAATATTTTCCATTACATTTAGCTGATGCTCTTACCTAGAGTGACTTACAGTTAATTACGTACTGGGTACCCTGGAGCAATGTGAGGTTAGATGCCTTGCTCAAGGAATTATAAAGGCTGGTCCTGAGGATCTAAGGCTTTACCTGGCTTTCATAGTACAGCCAATAGCTATTTCTTTGATACTTCAATATCAAATAGCTACAGTAATATGTGTGTTTTACTTTGTTAGTCAGGGCAAATATGTGGAGACACGTTCCAGCGGTCATTCTTGGAGTGGTGCTTTGTGGAAGCAGACATAAATAAATTTATAATTCCCAATCAATTCCAATGCACGGCATGCACCCCAGAAATGCATGCCGTGTCAGTGGATGGGAATAGGAAACTATACAGATTTCGGAACAACGCTGGGTAATAAGTCATGCTATCAGACATGAAATACAACAATTTCTTGAAGGTGAAACTGTTTGACTGTAATTCTATAACAATGCTTTTTCTTTCCTTAACCTAGAGCCACAACAAGTCTTTTTGATGGCAAATTTGTGGCCAGAGATGAAGACGTGGCTGAATTTGTCACAAACATTCAGAAGGCAACAACACATGTAAACTACTTCATTATTATCTTCTCATTATTTTACACAGTTGCCCTTTATCATGATTTTTCTTTGACATTGCATGCCAATTCCATAGAAAGACACTTGGCTTTAGGGGATACAACCCAGTATTATGTGTTTATTCCTGCCATTCTAATTTGCACAACCATTTAATTAGTAGGGGAATTCATTTATTGAATTCAATGGTATTAATGGAGAACCAAGTAGTTTGGAATATGTAGAGCTAAATTGTAGCTCTTAGATCCAGATTCCCTATCACTGATAGAAACTGGACGATCTATAAGTCCAATAAAATTATGTAAAAATTATGTAAATGATTACATTTGAGGATTTAATTAATTTAAATAATGCTTGCGTGTAAGCTTTCTGTTCCATAATGCTGGAATTATCTTCATACAATTTTCTTTTTCCTAGACACCTGGTAAAGGGATTTGTGGGTCCTCACACTGGAGTGCAGCGAGGGAGAGGTCCCACAAATCTGCCTCCAAACTTGATGAGGAGGGTTTGGAGGTGGCTGTCTGCAGACATGGAGTGCTGTTGAGGGCCCTGAATATGTATAGAGGGGAAATATTTGCATATCCAATGTTCTTGCAAAAAGAACTGGCCGCCTCGGATGTCAGTTTCTTTTGCTCAGATGTGATATGTAAATATTTCCCCTACCTCCAGCGTGTGGCCAGGGAGTGCCCAGGGTTACAGGGGCTACTAAACATGCATCCACTGCTGTCAGTGATGCATGCAAAAGCCCATTCTTGGACATGTGAGGTAATGATTGAATAAAACTGTGCCACATGTTGCACTTTCTTGTTCTCTCTGGCAGTATGTTGATACATTTCTGATTCTGATTTGAAGTAACATGAGACATGAGATGGCTTGTAAATGTTCCTTGTTTTTTTTGTTTTTTGGCACTGCAGTTGAAATGGGGTGGCCGTAACCAGTTGGGAGCAGGCAACACCCTAGGAGAGGAGGTGGAACAGGTAAGTCTTATGTAATACATGTGTACATTTACGTTTTTGCATATAGAGTTGTTTGTCTGACTTTAAAACTAAGACCTTTTAAAGGGCACGGAACAACTTGTGCACATGTAGTAACATTCCTGTAGTAACATTTTGTTATTATGTGCAGGTGAATAGCTTCCTGTCAAAGGCTGGCATCACCACCAAATACATGTCCAAAGGTGGTAAGTATAGACAGTAGGCCTGATTAAAGTTACACTATTCTGTGCACACTTTTGGTTTTGCATTATGTAATTGCATCACTTATGTGCTACATCCCAACAGCGAGAGCTGACATGATAACTATCCTGGCTATGGCATGGAACAAGAAAAAAATAGCCAGGATGGATACAATGCTTTCACAAAAATATGCAAAGGTACATATATTTATTATTTTGTTTTAAGCATAAAAAACACCTGTTGTTTGACACAATGCCATGCAATGATTTTACTAAGACTGTCAAGAGGGCAGCCGAGGAAGAGAGGAGGCTGAAGGAGGACATGACCACTTTCAGCATGGATGACAACATGCTGCAACAGTGGGTTGCAGAGGTGCAGCACATGCCTGATGGTAATATGCTCTACTTGTGTTATGCTTGCTTACCACCATACATTTGTTCTTTGTCTATAATTTTTTTTTCCTTTTCAGTCTCAGAAAGTGAGGACAAAAAAAAAAAATTGAGGGTCTGTACCTCAGCATTAAGCAGAGGAAGCACTACCTCTACCGCCTCCAAGGTCTGATTGGACTACCACTGCTACCACATTTTTATTGCTATAGCACACACTAATGAAGTGGCTTCAGTTTTTGTAGAAATATGAGTTGTATTTGTTTATAGCCTATGCGAAAGAAAATATTGATACCTTACTTTTAGACAGCAACAAAGGCCGCCAAAGAATGAGGCGAAAAATAAGAGAGGACACGGCAGCTTTCTCCTCAGCTGTGGAGGACATGAGGGCAGAGGGGTATGGAGGCCTTCCTACAGTTGAGGAGCAGCTGTCGAAGGACCACATTGCATGGCCATGGAAAACCCATGGGACAAGTAAGAACATGAGCCATGTGGGCTTTATATTTTTTTTTTATAATCAGTAAGATGTGATAATCTTGTTGAGATGTTTCATTTTACAGGGTTTCTTTATTTATGTCAGGATCTGATCTCATGGACAAAAAAAAAATGTTTGACCAGGTCATGCTGGTCAAACGTTTGCACGAGGAGGAAAAGCTGCTGGTCAAAGAAATGGGCCGGCACCTATGCTCCCTCAATGGCCTCGCGCAAACCATTGCTGGAATGTTGGACAGTAAGTTCTTTAATGTATAGATTAGTCCTTACTTCTCAGCTATCAAGGTCTGTAATGACAAATACAATAACATTTTTGATAGAAAAAATGCTATCTCCATGGTGTTTGAGACATAAGTGAATTCTCCACAGCCCCCTGGTAGATTTATTTTGGCGCTACTGGACTATAACAAAGTTTGTCATGTGTACTTCTGTCTTGTGTTCCTTTGTATGAAAGGCTATACAAGATAAGATTGTTGCTATTATTATTATTGTTATTATCATTCTGTTAATGCTAGAGCCTCTATTTTTTATTTTATTTTTTGCTTTTGTAGATTCTGAGGAAGAAACAGGAAAAAATGGCTTTCTTAAGAGGAAGCAGAGGGAAGTAGAGGGCCATTTAATAAACTCAAAAAAACTTTTTACAATGGCCATCAAAGGGCAGCTGCCCTTTGATGGCCCTACAGATATCCAAGAGAATGAAGATGAGGAAGAGGATGAAGGTGATGAGGAGGATTCTTCTGATGGTGATCTGTAAGAAATTGATTGTTGTTCTCTGCCTCATTTTTTTTCTTTGTCAAATTTATCAATCACCTGCTGAGAAATGCATTAATTGCTGGTAATTGTAGTCCGATTCTTTTCAAATTGTATTTGTTTTTTATGTTTTATGTTTTACTCAGAGTTGTATAATTATTTCATAATTTCATCATATTTCATCATTTGTTTCTGATTCTGATCTGATTCTTTGTTCATAATTCTTATAAAAATAAATAGATAATTGTTTATAACCTTAATTTGACTTTATTGTGACTGCTGAGGAACTGTACCCTGGTGAAGGTCAGCAAGGTCAAGGCGTCAACCCGGTACCAGGACAGCTCATTCCCAAACACCGCACTCTCCCTCATGGAATTTCTTATTGTATGCATCATACAACAAGTACCATAGTGACATCATACAATTTCCATCTCCCACTCCTACTGTTTGTCCTGATCTGTATCATCAAACATAGGCCTACTCTTAATCCTGACAACCATCGTCTTGAAATGTCGGTAAGAATTCATAGAAATAGAATATCCACTCTGTCTTAACAATATATATATTAGATGCATAATCTAGTTCAAACCAAATGAATGGTGCTGCATTCAATAAAATTTGATTTTCAGAACTTACCACTTTCTACTTCTGTGTGTCGACAAACTATGTTTGTGTGATGAAATCCTGTCTTGAATCCATAGAGCCGACCCACTTGCTTTTGTGCAACTGTGATGCTGCGACTCGGCGTCACCGCACCACATTACTTTTAGCCTGCTAATGGCGTCTGTTTTTAAAATGTTTTGAACGAACTTTGCCTACAGCGACAGAGAATGCTACCATGTATATGGACAATGCTTTTAACTGCGCGTGTGGATGTACTGACGGACTGCTTTTAACATCTGCTGTTTTTAAACGCCATGAGTTTTAATCGCGAGGGGGTGAGTGCACGCACCAACTCTGTGTTTTAGAACGCTATCAAGTAAAAATCTATGGTGAAAAAGAAACAACCAGACAGTGTGTTCCACATGTACTAACTTTATTGTTAAAGCATTTTAGTTGTCCAAAAACAAAGGTAGTAAGTATAAAACGTTTACCTTGTCTCCTGGTCGCGGGCTGCAGTGGCAAATGGGCGCGCACCTCCACTGTCAGCCTAATATACTAGTGGTGCCGAGCGTTCGCGCACTGCGCTCGTGCGTCAGCTGTTGTGTGGTAGCGCTCAGATTTATTAAATATGCGCCATGGCAATGTCTAGTTTTAATATTATTGTTTGGTTTGCATGTCTGTTATTTCCTGTGTTAGGAGCATTTGTTTTGGTTTCAGTTTATGCTTTATTTTCTGCAGTGTATGCAATTTTATGTGTTTTAACCCTGTCAGAGGTGTAGTCTTGGTATTGTCCAATTTAGACAGGGCAGAAGGAGATGTTTAAATGGCTGTGCTTTCAGTCAGTGGGAGGCAAGCATTGGATGCACACTGTTGTGAGTGGAAGCCTCAAGTCTCAGTTAAGTGAGAGTGAAGTGAGCAAGTTTTGTTTGTACATTTTGTTTGCTTAAAGTATTTGGTTTGGTTACATTTTTGACCCTTGTGTCATTGTTTGTTTATTTTTGAATTTTGACTTTCGTTTTTTTCTCACTGTAAATATCTGCACGGACATTGTGGTGGCTGGCTAGTGATAATAAATATAACATCCGTTTTCTTGCACTATACTCCTCCGTGGACTCCTCATTTTTGCGAGGCTTGCCTGTCACGGTTACACAGGTTTTTCTGGACCATAACCGCATTCAGAAACAGATGTGACATATTACCTGCATGTGATTGATCCATTGAGCATGTTTGAGAACAACGTCAGCAACAATGGCGGAATACCAAACTAGCATGTAGGGATGGTAGGTGAACGTCCCAAAATGGTGAAATTATAGCCCAAATATGGTAAGCCGACTCACCACAAAATTTTGCCCAGTCTTACTTGCCAAAATATAACCAGGCTGGCCTGGGGGATGTGCAGGTTCTGATGGAGGACATGAGGAGAGAAAGAAAGACTGTAGTCCATCAAGGTGTAAATGCAGACAAAAGCATTTCTTCTTATCTAGTCTCACCTGTCTCACAGAAACAAATAAGTTTATAGCTCAATTGTTAATCTGGTTATCTTAAGCCATCCCAAAAGAAACTATTTAAAATGCATGAAAATGGCGCCCAGGGAGCATCGGTGTACCTCAGTGGCAGTAGTAATATCTACAGTTTAATGGGCAGTCGCACACCCGCATACTGCAGCATGCTCTCTCTCTCTCTCATTCTTCTTACGGTATCCCATTTGCAATTTACACGTTCATTATATATGAGCAATATCAACAATTATAATCACTTATACATGCAAGCTGTGATACATATGAGTGTAGCTTAGCTCCTACAATAAGCGTAGTCTAGCTTACAGCAATTTGATAGCCTGCAGCGTTGCAACAACACAAAGTGGCCATAACTAACATCTTGCAACACTGTGTCTTAACGGTGGTAAAAGTCGTAAGTTATAAAGCAAATCAATCTGTGATCGTATATACATACATATATATTACTTTACCTTTTTGGAGTTTTTCGCGACTGCTTCTGATTTAAACCACGGAAGCTGCTTTTCCGCAATAGTGCCCAATACCAAAATAAGAGTCCTTGTTATTATTAATGTAAATCAATGAAAGACATACTGCTCCTAAATAGATTAATTAGACCAATACTATACTAGACTGACACTAAATTATGACAAATACATTCAGGGTCATATACATCGTATGCAGTGTTTGCAGCAGTAAGCATGTAACAGACCAGTGACCAATGACCAGTGCATAATTGGCTAAGTATTTGTCTTATGTAATATGCAAACAGTCTTTAAATCTAAAAATGTCTGACCAATTAATTTAGGCATTTAAATTAATATGTCAGCAAGTAATGTAACATTGATTACATTTACCTCTATCCAGGTCTCAAAACACCTCAGGTAATTCCTTAAATGTGAAAATGTCCTGTTAAAAGTAATTAAAAGAGCTTGCCATGAAGTAAACTAAAGTGATGCGAAGAAAGGCAAGAAATCAGCAATGTTTTGAGTTGATTTAACAGGCTTACACTGATGTGTGTTGTCCTGAAATATGTCCAGTTTTACTCGGCCTGCTGTGGCAAGAGCCAAAAATGACAAAACAAAATGAGTCTGCCTACTGTGTAAGCTGTACTTTGACTTCACTCACATATATTGTGTGATACATAAATTTCACATGTGAAATATAAACTGTCTATGATGTATGGTAGTTAGAAATATTAATCCTAGGTAGGGTTACAATTATAAACAAATATCAACCTAAGGATAGGCTACAAGGATGGGATACTTGGTAGAGTATGGCATGCAGTGAAATTGGTGATTGTCATAGAAGCTTATCTACTTTGCTTTCTATCTATTGAAGTCCATGTTGAATGTTTTTACCAAAATTTCAAACATGTCTAGGTTTCTGGTCCTGACTATTCTTTTAGGGTCTTATGCTCTTGCAGTGGTATGGCGTAAGACCATGTATGCCTAGTCAGGGGAAAATGAACATTTTTAGAGTGTGAAATAAAAGAGCATATGTTATTTACCCTGATGCAAGGAAGCATCTGAGAATTTTGTATTGCACCAGGGCCCCCGGTTAGCTCAGGAGCCCCCAACAATCTTGTAAATGTTGCACATTTTGAATGGCTGTAATTCCTGAACCGTTGGTCAGATCGGTCAGAAATTTGGTATGGTAACCAATAAAGATATGTGTTATAAATAATATTTTTGTCATTGGTCTACCTTGGGTGCAAACATGTGTAAATAATGTTTATTTTATAATAATAACATTATTGCAAGATTTGGAAATCATGTTGTAAGCAGGTGATACATATTAGTAATTTACACATGTTTGCAATGATACATATAAAACTATTATATACTTTTAAAAATAAAGGTATTTTTGTGGTTTGACTACATTTCCCGCGACGTGCAACGTTAATTTCAACGGTGCTTACAACGATGGTGCTGAAATTTGTAGTTCACTAAAGCCGTTTTGGCATTTAAAAAAAAAAAAAAAAAAAACTGTAGCGTTAGGGTTGCAAACAGTGCCATGGGCGAGTTTTGTTGAGTGAAAATGACAGAAAAGTAGGTGTGACACGTTCTTCACGACATTGGTGCGTTATACAATATAGGCCTAACAGAGTTTGACTAAATGTATGCTATAAAAAACGGGCTTTGCTAACCACTGTTGCTATGCAACTCTCGGTCGGCTTAGCTCAGACCAACTATCGCACTTTGCTTATAGTTAGACTACATTGAGATTTGCCCCATATTTATTAACGTCACCACCTTCCTTGGCAACGAACCATAGTCGCACTTTGCTTATAGTTAAACATGCCTATGTAACATAATTATACAAAATAAACACTCCTGCAAAGTAATTTTGTGTAATGTACATAAAAGTACTGCACATCCGGATCTGAGATGGTGGGAACTAAACAGCGCCCAAAACAAAACGTGACACAATGTTAGTTTGTGGTCAGGACAGAAAGTGCAACGGTAAACATTTAAAAAGAGATTCTGGGCGAAAGGAGGGAGAAAATAACAATCGTGAAAAAAAAAATGGACCAAATTGGACAGCCTTGCTTTTAGTAAGTAGCATGCATGCAAGACCTGTAGAATATTCATTGTGAGAACACATATTATAATGACGTGTTTTATAACACAAGCACATGTGGGACGAAAACACACTTACCTGGAACAATTCTTCAGCGATTAGAAAATAAAAGGCTAATTTAGATGAACGACAACTGTTTATCATCAAGCATTATGAATAAAGACAGAGATTCCTTTAAGAATTTTTAATTCTCTATTTTTAATTCCATTAATTCCATTTTTTTTTATTCAGACAGAATAAAACACACACACAATCAACAGCATTGTGTATATTTCATTTTTATTTTATTGTACGGCTTCTGCCTGTATCCAGGATTTCCTCCATTTTTTACCGCTGAAATAGAAAAAAGAGAATTTGTTGTTGTAATCCCCCTTATATTAGGCTATTTCACTTCATATCACACACGAGTTCAATTTTTAACTGTTACACAATACAATTGTTAATGTCTGAAAAAGCTGCATACCATGAATGGCAAGGGTGCCAGTTAACATAGTATTCCTTCCTCCCCTTAAAAAAAAAAACAGAAGGTGAATTTATTTGTTAGCTGTGTGTAGTGCAATTTGTACAAACAAAAAAGTTACAGATGAAACGCCACAACCAAAGCAAGCAATTAGCAAAATTATTCAACTTCTTAATTTGTTCAAAACAGTAACCCCATTTTTGTAAATATGTAATAACTACATAAGCTACTGCGTCAAAAATCCCAATTAAAGAGCCCACAACTACTAATATTTGGCACCCATTTAAGGTAGTAGTGCTGTCCTCCAAATCCTCCTTTAAGGCAGTAGTGCTGTCCTCCAAATGCTCACGGTTAAGTTCAGCCACAAACATAAAGATGGAAAATTGTAATATTGACTCATCATTTCAGTTTTCAGTTTTGAAACACCCCAGATGTAGGCAATTGAAAATTAAAACAAACATAAATCTATTGACTCAGTAGTCTGAAGGATAGTATAAGCGTTACATTACAGTACATTAAATTGCATTTAGCTGACGCTGTTATTTGAGTGACTAACAATGAATTAGGCACACTGTCAGTCCCTCTGGAGTAAGGAAGCAATGAAAGTTTAGGAAAATGGATACAAAGTGCCTTACCCTTTTTGTCCTTTCCGTGACTATGTCACACTTATAAAGCCCATTGTTGTGGTCGCAATCTGAAGTAAAGTTTTCATAAACACATAATATAATTATACACAGTTACATGCATGATGTAGTACAACCCCAACTCCACAGGCGTTGGGACGATGTGTAAAATGTTTATAAAAACAGAATGCAATGACTACATCACATGAGCAAATATTAATTCACAATAGATAAGATGGCACATGGTGAAACTGACAATTTGTTACAATTTAGTTTAAAATATGACCTAATGTAAAACTGAATGGCATGTCTACCATGGGCATTGAGGATAAGATGAGTTCATGATCGTCTTTCCCATAGTCAGAGTGTTACACAATTCCACAATTTTATGCACCTTTTCACAGATGGCCATCTTTACTTCACTGTGGCTCTCTAAAACATTCTTTTTGTAGCCAATCATGTTACGGAGTTCATGTGTATTTACCTAGTTAGTTGCTAAATGTTGTCCCAGCTGATTCTTTACATGAAAACACGATTACTTTATTTTTTGAGACATAGAAGAGCAGTGAAAAGTTCTACCAGAAAGACGATACTGTCTGTTATCTCTTAAAGGAGAAATTCGGTGTAAAATTAACTGTGGACGTGTTAAGTCATGACAACGATTTGGTGTGTTTGCTGAGAAGCAAATCTACGCTAGCCTGTTGCATTCCAAACGTTAATATTTGTAGTGTTCTCATGGCATTCTGTTTTTATTTCCATTTTACACATTGTCCCAACTTTTTTGAAACTGTGGTTAAAGTACAATAATAGAATTTGATATGAAAATACATGTTTATAGTAGCACCCACCATTTTTCCTTTTCTTGGGCTGGGGCTCCTCGGGCGGCTGGGGCTCCTCGGGCGGCTGGGGCTGCTGGGGCTCCTCGGGCGGCTGGGGCTCCTCGGGCGGCTGGGGCTCCTGGGGCTCCTGGGGCTCCTCGGGCGGCTGGGGCTGCCGGGGCTCCTCGGGCGGCTGGGGCTGAGGTGCTGGCCCACAGGCTTGGTCTGACAAAGGGACAGACACACAAGTGATCCAACAACATTTGTGTTAAAATGTAACTCTAAAAGGAATTCTTTAAGACCAATACAATTGACCCTTTGTTAGGTCCCTCTCAAAAATGGCAACTAACCAATGTTAACTTAACAACTGTTACTATAAGCCTGGCAAACTTTCAAGTACAGAAATGCTGTACCTAAGTTAAGTTTGCTATTAGGGTAGCAGATGTCCAAAGAGTGTAAATGTGTGAGTGAGGACTGTTCCATTACTGAAGCCTGGCACTGAGTGTTGCTGAAGCAATACAGACAACCTTACTAGCAACTTAACATCAGCAAAATGTAAAAAAAAAACTTTTTTTCCTCCTGAAACACCATTTCCTGTGGGCACAGCACCTCTGCCATGAACCCATTGGCATGGGGTAACCAAATGAAAGTAAACAAATGTATCAAAAATCAGCACGGTGTTTTTTTTCTTCCCCGAAAAACTAAACCATCTCCATGTAGGCCTAGTCCATGGTAAAAGGAAAGCTGGAACATTTGTCTATGCATGCCAGAGACATTTGGAGGATATCTACAAGCCTACAATTCTAAATGCAACAGCTTACTTGATTTATATTTAATAAATGTGTATAGTTTGAGGCATAGAAAAAGAGGAATAGTAGCTTTGATAATTCAGTATTTCTATGACTATGAGCTTTAGCAATGCTCACGCACGTGTTTCAGATAACCACATTGCTAATTTGCTAATCTAATGTCAATGCACAATTGTACCACTACATTGAGGTAATTCATTGAAATATCGAAGCATAAATAAAACAAAAAAGATAAATGCAGGAAAAAACATGTAAACATGTGCAGCTATACTTACATATATTATGGTTGTAGCGTATACAGCCTATTTCTCGCACAGTTACACCAATGACCAATATAGTTCAGCAATAACAGACAAAACGGCAGATGGCGCTACTTCAAAGTATTACCAAAAATCAACGTATAAGCCTGAATACAATAAATAGTTGTTGTTCAATAGCCTTACCGCTTACATATCGCTTGAAATTCGAGACAGGGTCCTGACACTATGATGTAATATAGTAGTAGTACAACATGACAACGATTTGGTGTGTTTGCTGATACCACGCATTGTGTGGCATACTTGTGCAAAATACATAAAAATACTCCCGCATGAAATCCCGGATCTGAGATGACGCGAGCTAAACAGCGCCACCCTAACCCAAACGTAACACAATGTTCATTTGTGGTTAGTGCAGAAAGTGCAACAGTAAGTAAACATTAAAAAAAATTCTGTGTGATAATGAGGAAAATAACAATAATGTGAAAAAAGCACATAGCATAGGCCAAAAATAATCCATCACGAGCCAAATTGGACAGCCTCGCTTTAGAAAGAAACGCATATATGCGAGACCTGTAGAATATTGTTCATTGTGGGGACACATCATAATGACGTGTAAAGTTAATTTAGATGAACAGTTGTTTATTAGCAAGCATTATCAATAAAGATTCTTTGAAGATTTGTTTAATTCGCATGCAACTTAAATAATATATTATTTAAATAATTACATAATGAAAGGCACGAATGCAGAAATTGGACAAAATCAGACAGAATAAAGTACAATGACAAGCAACAGTTCTAAAGTTTTGGGTAAATTATGAAAAACCAATTAGAGCTGAATAGATGGTTAAATATCATGAAAAATCAACTCTGTGGTTATGAACCTTCCACTTTTAAGCAAGAGGGAGACAACAACAAAGGCACTGCTTCAGTGGATGAAAGAGTAATGAAAGTAGTTTCAATGCATGGTTCATACATTTAAATGTAAAATTATCATATTTGGATAATTAGCGGTAGTCTATTATTGTTACACTTATATAAAAGTTTTCGTTATATGAAGTTAACAGTGAATCCTAAACCCAAAGCAACGTATTAAACATTTAAAAATCATGACTACTTATGGTCCGTGTACTTTTTCGTTCATTCATTATTCTATTTTGGACTGAAAGATGAAATTAACAAAAACTGTGCAGCCTGGTGTTTTATTTGGAACAATATAACCAGAAAGGGTTCTATTTTGTTTTCAAAATGTATAACCATTGTCAAATATTGGTATTAGAAAAGTGGACACATTTCTGATCGTTTTTAATTTGTAGTATTTGTTTATTCTTTATTTGAATTTCATTTAGACTACTAATCGTGTTTCACCCGGAAGTAAATGACACCGTTTGCCTTGCGCTCACATCAGAGATTGCAATGCTCACACATCGTTATGGATATAAGCTTGCAATACATGCTCTTCAAGGGGCCTAAACGCGTCAGTCTTAGAGTTGTGCGCTTCACAAAACCGTCGTACACTTATAACAGAGCAGCCACCGTGTGCTCCGATGTCTTTCAGGTGCTGTGAAATATCTGCATGTGTAGCATGCTTTCGCAGCATTTCGCAAATCAAGTCATAGTATCCCTCCAAAGACACCATGTCATACGGATGAGTGCCTAACCCGCCCAAAAGCTTAGGCTACGGGTAGGCGACTACTTCCAGGACACCCCAAACCTAACACTTACGAAGCTAGGTGCAATTCAGAACGGCATTTTGCTTTTCCCCTTTTTCTACGGTTCAAAAATTCATTTTCAATAACAAAACAAATGTAAAACCATGGCCATTAAACAAAAGACATACAAAAGTGTAAGAATTCATATAGGAGTCCTTTTTCATTTCCCATGTGACTTCCAAAATAGAATAATGAATGAATACGCGTCCTTTTTCATTTCCCATGTGACTTCCAAAATTGAATAATGAATGAACGAAAAAGTACACGGACCACTTATGTTCACCATTTCATAATGTGATACATACTTGTCCACAATGAGGGACACCTAATTGGACTCACAATGATGCATATTGTTTTTTTTCTACCTCGGTTTACTATTGTTACATAATATTATGCAGACTTATTAGGTGAATGTTGACAATAATTCATATTTTTTCACCTAAAACTGAAAAAAGACATAGTACATATACGACTGTCGCAAATGGTTTCACAGTCCATATCTTCTCCCACCGGTTGGTTAGAGTTGGATTTGATGGTGTTGAGTTAGCATGCCATTTATGCAAACAGCACAGTGTTTTGGGGGGTGGTTAGAATCAGAAAAAAACTTTATTGTCTGTCATGACAGAAAATCCTCTAAGGTGTGACTCTCAGACAAGGACAAAACCAGGACAATGAAAACATAAAATATTTCCTAAGACAAGAAAAAAGTGACCTGTGCAATAAATCAGTTAGGAAAAAGGGGGACTAGCCAGATGAGGCATTGCTGTTTAGGGTTCTGAGGGCAGTTAGAATGAATGAGTTACAGTAAATGTTGTTTCTGAAGGAGTGGACTTTGTAACAGCAACCTAATGGTAATAGCTGGAAAACGTCGTACAGGGAGTGGGTGGGGTCAGCTATGATGTGCTTGGCTTTCCTTTGCACTGCTTGGGTGTGTAATATAGAGAGCTGGGTTTGATGATTGTCAATTATTTTACTTGCTTGATTAATGATCCTAGATAGCTTAACTTTGCTCTTGACAGAGGTGGAATTGAACCAGGATGACATATTAAAAGTAAGAATGGATTCAATAAGTGATTTGTAAACATCTGTTAAAATGTCCTTTCTGACGTTAAAGTCTCTGAGTTTGCTCAGCAGGAACAAGCATTGTTGTGAGATCTTGTACACTGAGCTGGTGTGCTGAGAGGACAGACACCCGTCAATCTCCATGCCCAAGTACTTGAAGGCTTCTACCTGCTCCACTGTCTGCCCATTCAGTACCAGGGGTTCAGAGTAGGGTGAGGGGGATTAGATGTCCCCCATAGCACAGCTCCTTGGTCTTGGAAACATTCAGTTCCAATCTGCTCCAATCTGCTGTTTCCTATCCAGCTTGTTAAAATGTCCGCCTGATCCTTATATAGTGCAAGGAAGTTTGCATCACTGCAACCAGGGCCGCATCATCTGCATACCTAAAAAGTGAGAAGCCTTTGTTATTGCATGTAATGTTCGCGTAAATTAAAAATAGAATAGGGGATAAAATCCATTACTACATTCCTTGTATATGGTTGTGCAGAGTCCAGGTGCTGGCTTACAGTGTCCAGCAGGGTTAGACAGGCATCCTCCACTCCTCACTTTGCTTTATAGGCAAACTGTATGCCCATGCACACTTGAATCCATAATCTGCTGCTAGGACCATTGGCCTGTTACCTGCTAGTCAATAATACATTAAATCAAATCTAATCTTAAGCATTCCAAAAATATCTAATTTAGGCAGAGCAGTCTCCATATTACACCCTCAAATTTAATGACTAAGATTTGCTTGTCGATATATGCCAATAATACATTAAATCACATCTACTAATCATAAGCTTTCCTAAAATATATGACTTCGGCTACGTACACTGATCTATCGTCATCGTATGCTCTAAAAACTACTGACTATGATTTGCTTGTTAATACACGATGAATGTCTAACGGATGAATAGACACATTTACTCATCATAACTTGGTTTGTTTTGTATTTTGATTTGTTTGCACATCAGGGCCACCATATTAAAACACATGTACTCATCATAAGCTTTCCAAAAAATATGATTTAGAATACTTGATTTAGAATACTAGAATACTACTGATCCATGTCCATGTTACACCCTAGCAACTACTGACTAAGATTTGCTTGTCGATATGCACTTTAATGTTTAATGTCCAATGTCCTGTCCTGACACACACTTTAATATTTGAATGTATAATGTCTTTCTTTAATGTTGTCCTGTCTTGTCTACACATGGGACAGTAAGAAACGTAATTGGAATTCACGTCTAGCACATGTGAAGAACTTAGGCTGACTTGACTTGCAACATATGTCTAACACAGCTACCCATGCGCTCATCGAAAACTCATCCTTTTTCATGTTAAGTACTGTGCACAACTAAATGACTCATTTTTCAAACAAAACTTACTTTTTATAGAATTTCCATACATCAATGCACTGGGACCTCACATGATAGACTACAGTCTTGTTTTCTCTCCTAATCTCCTCTGCAACTTCCTCCATCAGAACCTGCACATCCCCCAGGCCAGCCTGGTTATATTTTGGCATAGCTGAATAAAGCACAATTAAGAATGGACAAAAATCATCAGTAACACTATTGATACCATCAGTAAAAGTAGGACAGCAAGTGTAAGACAGTGTAAAAGCACAGGATAGCAGGCGAACAGCACAGGGCAGTGCCACTGGACAGTAGGTGGGAGGCACAGGAAAGCAGCACCCCAAAGTAGCGAGGTGTGCAGTACACCTAAGTGGCGCATGTCACCAACAATGTTTTTTTCTTTTTTTTTTGCCTCTCCATACCATAACTACCCAAGAAAGACTCTAGCTACCAACAAGCAAAATGTTCTTTTAAAACCTCACCTGCTCCCATGTATAGGGGCCATACATGTTGGACTAGAGTAATTCTTGCTTTCCACTGGTCTGCATCCACGGCTCAAAGGTGTGTCAGCTCACACCTTCTCTTAAGCCAGGCCCAGTCTCTTTAAACTGTTTTGGCTTTGATGGACAAAGCACAATCAATATATGACAACATTTGCATCAAATGACTAATGTGTATGAAACTAGTGTTTGAAGTGAAAGAGTAAGTGATTAGGCTCTTATTCATTCGTATTCAGTATATGACCAGAGACATCGTATTGCATGTTAGCCACACCAAAGTGATGGTGTGGTGAGTCTGCTTAGTGTATTTGGGTTATAATTACTCCAACACTGAAAATATTTAATTTAGCCTAGGCAAACACAATGCTACTAAAACATGGGGCTACTGACCTAATTTACTGCTAATTAATTACTGCATGGCTTTTATTAACATAATGTTTTAAAGGGCATAGTAGTGATTGTAAAGTATAGCAACACAATAACGCACATTTATGATTTTGCCTCAGCATATTGTGGAAAAAGACATGTCATCAGCACCTATACGTCACATGCCATTTTGCCATTAAATTGCAATTGGTCAGAACACTCCATTAACATGAAACTAATATCAGTTCAAAATCAGAATCAAAATATGGAGTCCTCCCACCGTTGTTCGGGTAAAAAATGCCAAAGATATCGGTCAAACAAGCTTGACAGCCTTTTGTCTTGTGTCACTCTGGCTGTAGCCATGACAACCCAGGCTGATAGGATTTAGAACGCTAGCTGCTACAATGTTGGACATAGACTAACGACATAACTACAATAATAGACATAACACGAGTAAAAATTTGCCCACAACAAAGCTGCTACACAGGTAAGATACACAACAGCAAACTACAGCACTGCACACATATGCCTACAGTGCATACAGACGACACGTAGAAGAGACTGAACATTTCACCTCTCATTCCGGTTATCCCACATCATAAAACAGTGGCTAAAAAATCTTACAAGTCACTTAGTGCAAATGTATTTATATAGCCTCCTCCTTTCACCTGATCATATTACCCACTTAAACAATAAGGTGGTCTAAACAAAAACATAATACTCTAGCACATCTTCTATGGGCTCTGCACTAGTCCTACTAAATAAAGTCAATAAACAAACTATCTGGCGGCATACAAAGATGGCGTTCGAGGAGTTTCACGCATTTGTGTACACGTTGTGCATTCTGCTGTGTTTGGAAGTCCGTATGAAGGAACAAAAAGCGTTTTTGGTTTCGTTGATACATGCGCAGCACGCAAATCCGATCCGGTCCCGTGCACAAGGCGGCACCAAGCGGCTTAACATCGGCTTAAGACAGGGGTTGCAATCGGATTCGCGAAACCAATCCCTATACGATCTTTATCCTGTGCACATGAAGTCGATGCGATCCCAAACCCTTCCCAATCGGATTCAACTCGTCCACGTGCACGCAGTGAAAGATGGAGGAAATGTAGAGTACAACACCATCTCGCGCATGCGTATTGGACGTCTCCAATAGGTGCCACAAAACATGCAACACTGAAATCATACATGGGGAAAGGAAAAGTATTTTTTTATTTGTTTTAGTGCCTTGTTAATTGGCTGAAACACGCCATTCTAGTCTACCTGACCCCTTGGTTTAAGTATGTATACTAAATTGAAGCAGCTGCAATTGGTTGAATGCAAGCTCAATAGTTTTAACCTTCTTAGAATATATCTGACCCCAAGAAAATAAATGTATGGCTATTGAGTCTCAAAAGTGACATGAAATGAAAGAGTCTAGTTTACCAGGCTACACCATTTCACCGCTACTTATCTCATCTAGACTAATACTAAACATTAAAGACATTTTCTGTGCTGGCTTGTGGAATAAAAAACATTGAAAGTTTTTAGAGTTTCTGCTAAGTCTCAGAATCGTACTCAGTAGACTGGCACAATTATACACAATAACCCGAAGTTGTGCGTCACTGACACCCAACCTCCTGCTATGTCAGTATTGGATTGGTGCAATCTGTGTAAACATAAATTCATTGATAAATAGATTTATACTTTTACAGCTGAATTGTCTTGTGCCTGATCATTTGCCTTATTTATATGTAGTTTACATCTTTCAGTGAAACTACACATCATATCACACCATATAATCATCTTATTACAACCATTTTTCTGGGCAAGCAGACATTAAAGTATTGTCTTATCAATACTTTTGTTCAGTTTATTTACATTTTTACAAAGACAGGGCTGTGTAAGACAGTGCTTCCTTCGAATGCAGTTTGTGAGTGCAGATGTTGTGAGATGAGTTAGAAACAGCTTAGAATCAGACTATTGGCTACTGACCTGTGGTTAATGCATGCTTTCAGCCTGAGGATCCTGAAGGTGCGAGAATGGCCTATTTTCTTTTATTGGCAGACCTTTTTAATACCGCATTATCGATTGTACAATCACATCTGTGAACTAGCAAAAATGCTAAGCAGGCTACCTTCATTACAATAATCTTACATTAGTTGGTGTAACTTTCAGTCTGTTATCCTTTAGTTAGAGTTAGGTTCAAAATTAAATCTTTAAGGGTAAACTCTATGACCTATTTTCACCCTCGTGTTTTACACAACCAAGTTAGACAGTGAAATACTGCTTTCTGAGTAGTAAACCAACGGTGTTTTGATAAACACTAGCTTACCATTGAGCTCTTCGAAACGAGGAGCAAATGTTTGAAGTATGAAAACCAAAGCTTGGTGTGGTCTTAAAGCTGTGCATTTAAACAAATTAGCAAAGAAATATTAATATTATTAATGTTATTAATTTACCAGTTGATGCAGAAGATTCGGGTAGGGTAGAGCCATAGACAGTAGAAGAGAATGGACTGAGGGATGGCGTCGTTTTCAATGGGAGCCGTTGAAGCACGATTTTGGGATTTTTAATTGGTCACAATGCAACTGCGCAAGTGCGGGGTGACGTATGGTCACGTCGCCCAGCGAACCCAAATACTATAAATTGAGTGGTAGATGCTCAATCACAAATCATACAGCGTACGATAATTTTCTTAATAAGTATTCTTCTACCGTTATAGCTGCAATCACTTAGTGGAATGGGGGGCTAATATTGTATGTGGGGACTTGATTCTTCGTCAACTAACTTTGGTTCCAGGCAGTCTTGCAAGCCAGCATGTCAAGGGAGCTAGCTAGTTAGCATGTAAACTACAAGCTATAGCGTGTAGCTTAGCTTAGCAGTCTTTCTCAATTCACTTGCATCGAATAGTAAAATCCATAAAGATAGCGATTCTGCTTACAAACAAATACCAAGTTCTACGCTTATTTTTCGGGAAATAGTGATGTAAATGTTTCCCCAACATGAATAGAAAAGTAAACGAGCATGACTGTGGCTACAGCTTGTTATCCAACCACTACGGTAAATTTTCTCCTGTGCAACAGAAACTCACTAGCCGTCGCATGATTTATGGCGTCATTTTTAGCATAATTTCAGATAAACGTTTCTTACAAGACAATAACATGACAGATTTCTGATCGAAGCAAATATGTTTTGCTGTGCCCTCTCCGGTTTACAACAATGCCAATATCAAGGTACGGATGGCTTCTCATGTAAAGTTGTTTGATTTCAAAGTGACGCTAAAATGAATGGAAGTCAACGGAATGCTACATGCTATTGGTCATTTTCCGGGTTGAGATTTCCCCATGGGTGCTTCAACTTCCGGATATATTCCTACCCCCTTGGGTAGAGCCCACTGCAGAGCCATATTAACATGCAGGCAGCAGCAGCGCAAATTGTCGCAAATAAATGACATCATTACTGATAATTATCTGGACTTTCGCCACACAGGTATTATTAGCTAGACGTGCTGGTGGGTATATTATATTTCAAAAGGCCATAGTAGATATTCTCCCAAAAATAAGAATGTTTTTTAACAAATATTGGTACTCAAAATATGTCTGCAATTTTTCATAGCTATACCGTGCTGAATCTGCTCTTTTTAATTTGGCGGACAGGTTTGGCTGCAAAACAAAAGGCAGACGTAAGTAAAATAGCCCATAAAAGCACAGTAATAAATAGCGTAGACTTTATTGTGCTATTGGCACATACTTTTGTATATTGAGCAGCATTAAAGTTTTGTTTTATAAGAATTAATGAAGTCTCTCTTTCAAGTCGTTTCAATGGCGGCTCCAGGCAGCCAGATTCAGCAGGATCACCTACTGCGCATGTGTGACATGATGGACCATGCGTCCAAAATCGGACGCATTTCAGTGCATAGTGTTGCGTCCATAGACATACTATACATAGACGGAGCATTGGTTGCTGGGACACGAGAAATACGGCCGCCATCTTGGAGCGGGGATCAGACTGCCTAAACAATACAGCGAAGCCTATTTGTGATCATGAATAAGTCATTCAAGTAACAATATTCAAATATTAATGTTGTTGGGTAAGATAGAATTTGTTTTTACTCTCTATGCATTGAAAGGCATTGGTGGTTTCAGCTGATATAAAAGCGCTCAGGTGTTTATATATAGGCCTACCCAGGGTTCGAATTATAAATTTGACCCTATGGGGGTCTCTATCTTTAAAAAAAAAAAAAAAGCAAAACGCAATGTCCTTTTAAAATTTTTTCGCTGTGAAGCCAAACGACACAAGGCCAGCCAGTGCTGTTTTTTTTTCGGTGGCATGGCGGAAAGTTTAGGCAACCTACGTATTATTTTTGTATTTCTAAAAACGCATTACAAAATGAAGGAATATTGATATAAGATAGGAGGTAGATGAGAAGTCTTCTTCGGACTGAACTTCACGTTCGCAATCCCCAAATTTCAGATTTGTGCGCATAGTGGTGTGATGGTGAATCAATATCACGTCGTAATTCAATACAAAGATGGCTGCATGGTGATCGTAAATGAAGCGAATTTTATTTATGTTTATATGGTGATATATTTAAGCTTATCATGGTAATATGACATATTCGAGAAGCCTCCACAGTAAATGAAATTTACTTCTTTCATTGGAGCCTGAGGGTATGGGAGCTCAGCTCCCATTGGCTCCCACGTAATTCGAACTATGGGCCTACCCTAGATATCTAATGTAGGCTTGTTATGACCAATTGGCTCAGAGCGGAGATAACGTAAGGGAGACCACACCGAATGTAATGTTAACAATAAACATTTATTAAAACAAGTTTCAAACGAGAACTAGGATGACATGCTACATACTGAACAACAGCACAATAGCAGTTTTGCTTGCTAACTTCAATATGAAGCTATATAGCAGGTGGATGGAATGCAGAAAGACAACACGAACGACGTCAAACGTTTGAACAAGGACTATTGCAACAATATCTACAAAACACTTCAGCCAGTGTTAGTTAGCAAATTAAAACGCAACGTAAAGTAGTTTAGCAACTCAATTGTAACCTTATGGAAAAGCAACGTTAGTCAACCAATGCTGCCCTCAACCTGTCAGAGAATTATCCTATGCAGTGTTTCCAAGCGCACACTTCTTCCTTATTCTATCTGCCACTTTCTCTTTCCCTCTTGTCTTTTTTTAATACCATGAATGTGGCCCAGAACATTTTTTTCATGTTTTTTTTCCTCCATTGTGACTATGCGAGAGCAGGGATTAAAGCAAAAAAAAGTAATCTGACTGAACTTTTTTCCAATTAAACATCTCATCACGTATCCCCCTATACCCCTTCGAAAACCAATTTAGCCATGGCTCCACCCTCAATCCGGAACATACATTGGTTAGAAACATTGCCCCATTAAAGGGATACGCCAACCCCAGGCCAAATTCAGTGTCTCCCCCTTCAGTAGGCTGACCTTTTGCTGTAGAGATTTTCCATTTTTTACATAGGCACTCAGATTCCATATATGGGGCATTTATATGTTATTCTATATATATATATCATAAGACTTCTTTAGTTTAAAATCTCATGAGTGAGATGACAACATGAGACAAGAGACAATGTTAGTAGTTTTTTTTTTTTTAGGTTTGTTTGTTTTTTTGGTTGGGCTTTTTTTTGAGCTGACAAAGGCTAAAAACTGATGGGCAAAGCGATTTGTCTCATTTGTAACATTTGAAAGATTTGTAAGAACATTCCAGAAATCATCAGAGAAAGAGTGACAGAAAATCTAGGGACGAAATGGCATTGGAGATATCCAATTGGCTGATCAAAGGGCGTGAGACAATTTTGATACCCCTCCTCATTGATCAACTCAAAGCAGGTGCGACAATACACCGGCATTCCCATCATCTTGCCTAGATAAACTAACGAGCATATTAGCTCCTCTGCCCCGTGCCACACCGCCTCTGTTCCTGCTGCGAGCAGCACGCGCAGATCTGCTACGCACTTGTGCCGACTGGAGAGAATTTTCATGGGTAGGACTCTCACTGCGTCTCCTCACCCTGCTTCTAGGTTGTCCCCTAGCTCTCCTAGAAACACTTTGACCTCGTCTAACATACCCAGTGGCATTAGACAAAGTCTCCACCACGTTACTGTCTCCGCGATTAGGGAAAGGCACAGTCGGAAAACAAATTAGCTACATGGCTAGCGCAGTAAAAACACTGGACCCCGACTTCACTTCCAGCATCGTTCCCCACACTACTAACATGCCTGCTTACTCCCTGATAAACATTCCCACCCCATGAAACACTGTTCCCATTGCTGACATTGAGCAAATGAGTATCTACTTTGACCAAATGATCCAAAGATTGTGCTTGGTGTAGGGCTAAATAATCACTTTGTCCAGCTGCATCACTGCAAGGCAGGGACGCACCTGAAGCGTCGTCGCTAAACGCATCACCGTCATCTTCTGGAGGCAGATATTCGCCTTCAGAATAAGGGTCTGCGAATAGAAGACCCAACACTTCATTGCAGATAAACTTCTTTGATGCCATTAGACAAAAAACGAAGGCAAACACTCGCTGACGTTGACAATATCGCTCTAATTATATGGCTCGCACGCAAACTAGCTCCGCTTTTGCTCACACTGATTCAACATGCTCTAGCTCGACTATTTTGTATAGAAACATGACGTAATTCTGAGTCAGGGACGTAGTATGACATGTCTACCACCTAGTGGAAGGGAGATCAAACCAAATTTGACACCCTATTTGACAAAATTGACCGTTTTATTCAGTGCGGCATCTTGTCGACTTAAGTCGACAGTGGTGCCTAGAGGGTTAAACATAACCAAGCGGAAGGGCATGGCTCAAACACAGGGATTAACACTGCTGTTAATTTAACCTGCATGACATACACTAACATCACATCAGTGTTACAGCTAAATCCATACACCAAACATCCGTCACAAAACCATCCCCCTTCTCTGATCAGCACCGAACTCCCATTTGATTTCAGTCAACGTAAAATAAAATAAATTCAGATGACGGAAATCCGTCACAGCGACTACTCCGATGACGGAATTCCATCATAGTGACGGAAAACTTTAATCCATGCACTTAGCAGACGCTTTTATCCAAAGCGACTTACAAAGGGAGGACACAATAACCTAACAGAGGTATAGAGGAACACAGAGTAAATAGACTACACACATACACCCAAGGAGATACATGTGCCTAGGTAAGTTTCCTGGAGCTGAGACACTATAGACACACGCACCCCCTACACACACAGACTGATATGAGCACAAGGCAGAGTTAGATGTTGCTGCTCTTGTAGCGACTGGCAGGTTGTTCCATCAGGACAACAACAGAGGAAAATTTTAGAATTAGTAGTATGTCAGAATCAGGTTTGTTGTCAGGAATTGTTCCTAAGTGCACAAGCATACTGTGTTAGCCCTAAACTGGAATTAACCCATTGTGACAAGATTTCAGTAATTGTCAAAACAAACAAGCCAGTGTCAAGGTCACACAAACATGACCCTTCAAAGAAGAAGCCTAATGATTTGTGCATCATTATCAATGGCAATAATGACTAAATTGTTAAGGATTTTTTTAAACGGAAGTCTTATCCTTGTAACATAGCCATGTTAATTAGAGCACACCACCATCTCATTTTTTTCAACATGTACTGGTACTCATGGACTATGTATATTGACAGTTTTGAAAAGCTGGGTGCACTGCATTCATAATCATATGAAAACCAAAAAATGTTTTCATTGCTTTAAGAAAATATATGGGTTTGTTTTGGAAGTAAGTCTTCAATGGTGGGAAGTAATGTATATTTGTAGCCTTGTATGACCTGATCCACTTGTCTATTTAAACCCCTGAAATTAGTCACTTTTTACATTTTTGACATTTTTTGGCGCAATGATAAGTAACATGTTGATAACAGTTTTAGCCTGTTTACAGGATGGCACTAATCCTGCAAACAGAATAAAATGTGTTTACATCCCATATTGTCCTTCCAACAGGTTCATAAATATCAAACCAACACCTCCTTCAGCCAAGAGAGTCATTTTTTTCTAACATGTTCTGATATTAAGATAGACAAGTTGGATCTACAAGTTGGATGTGGCACCTTTCTAAAACTGCACAAGCAGAAAGGTGTAGTTTTAGAAGGGTGTAATAAATGCAAGCCAACACAGCTCGGCATAGAACATTAATAAACCTAATAGGCCGTTTTTTACTTGGTAGCGTGACTATCTCCGCTACTGCAGTTGCTGTGAGGTTGCTGGTTCAAGACCGGGTCTACACTGTGCAGTTACACAGGCCTCATTACATTCCTTCTCAAAACTGTCATGTTGGACACCCCCCCCACCCCCCCCCCCACCACCCTGAAAAGTCAGTTTCCACAAAGATGTGATGGAGGAGGTCATGTTAACTACTGAAGCCATATACACCTTTTTCACCTGTGACGCCATCTTTAATTCGAGACAGCGCTTGGGTGGGTAACGGCAACGTTCTATCGATGCGGTTGGATTCAAATAGGCGTAGCATGTCGTCCTACTGCTGTGTGCCGGTGTAACGGCTTGGGCTGTGGTCAGCTTGACTGGTGAATTTCACTGAATATCCATGAAGCCCCCGCCTAGGCTACAACACGTCCCCGCCTCCGGATCACCATATGCATGAAGCATGTGCCTTCCGCCTAGGCTACAACACGTCCCCGCCCCCGGATCACCATAAGCGTGAAGCATGTGCCTGAGACAACGGTACAAAGTTTCGCCGAATAAAGAGTCTGTCGGCAACGAAAGTGCAATGAACGACCACACACAAGTGTCAGCTACACACAATAAAAACATGTTGCATGAACAGTAACAAAATTTACACACATTTAAAACTGTCGTCCGAGAGAGGGCTCGAACCAAAGAAATGAGATCACTAGAGCCAACACCATTGCCAGGCTGAGCTCGATCCTGCTACGCCACGGATCGCCGAGTCAACCCTCTTCCTGACTGGTACATATCCAACACTGACCTAACTTGACACAAGTTAACATAGGTGAAAACGTAAACGCCCATGTTAACTGGTGATATCACAAGTTAACATGGGCGTTCGCAAGTTAACATAAGCAAACGCTGCGGCTTTTTCAGGCCTTCAAAGCGGCCCATATTGTCCAAACAATGAAAATGCAATTAACGATCACTCCGGTCTCAACCACACACAATAACAAACACGCTGCATAAACAGTAACACAATTCACAACCAAAAAAAAAACATGGTCCTCCGAACAAGAATCGAACTAGAAATGCAAACCCACCACGCAGTGCACTCAACACAAGGGCATTACACATTCCCGTTGTGCCACGACCTGCCGTCAAATGCACGTCACTGTAACACACTTCAACGCTCACCTCAATTGACATCAGTTGACATGCTATGAAAAGAGTATACGCCCATGTCAGCTTGTGATATGCAAGCCACACACAGCAAACGCTGTGAATCCAACGTTCAGTCTTCCCACATTCAGGCCCAGTGAAGTGTGGTGGAAAACCCATCCAGCCTGCCAATTTATAGTCATTTTAGTACAAAAACAGTTGAACTTCGTTGTTGACAAAGACTTTATTCACTAAGTTTGCATAGAAGCATGTAGACCATTGTCAATACAATACAACCACTGCATAACAGAGTGAACCCACCATACCAGCTGTCGGGTCTCAAGAGACAATAGAGTTGATCAACCCGGAGAGTGATCTAAGAAGCATCCCAGAAGAATCTGCCAGGTGTGTCTCCCAGATGAGTCTCTCCGTGCTGCTCTGAGTCTCTACCTTTTAAACCCTCCTACAGTCCCTGCAATGTATTAATAGCATTGTGTACTTTCCCCGAAACTCAAAGTGCGAGTGTGTTACACTTTATTTCCAACCACCCATACTTGACCTTTAACAACCCACATTTCGTTTCGAGAAAAGTCCCCTATTGTTTTCCATTCAGTGTCTCTGAACTTTTCACCTGTGGTTTTGTGTGTGTCTGTGTATGTCTGGCGTGTCTGGCGTGCATGCACCTGCAGCGTCTCTCTTATTTCCTGTGTACGTGCATGTATGTTTCCAATGTGTGTGTGGGTGCGTGCATCTCTTGGTTTCCTGTCCCCTTGCACTGCTGCATGTCACAACAACCTTTTTTATGCTCAAGCTACAGACTAATATGACAGATTAATCTAACACATTAAGTTTGAATATTCACCTTAAGTTTAGATATTCACCACATATTCCCCCCTTTGAGGCTTATTAAGCCTCACACCCAAACAACTAACAAAGCAAGCATAGGCATCAAACAAATGTCCCAGTGAGCGCAAACTCAGGGCCCTACTGCCAATTGGCCCCTACAATTCACTCACCCTCCCAGTTATAAACCAGCGAGGCCTATTGCAGAACAGCTGTCTGTTGTACCAACACATAAGTTGCCTAAACAGTGGCTCCCGTCTAATTTTCTAGGTAACCTCTGGAGCAATTAAGCTAAAAAGCATTGTCGGCTGATACTAAATTATACTTAATAAATCTATGACACCCTATAAGACAAGGTGAGTCTACAATACCCTAAGAAGCAAAAGGTAGAAACAGAGTAGTGACAGAACAGCGAGAGAGAAAACAGAAAGAGAAAGCGTTCTGTGACCCGTTCGTCATAAACCAGCCCCCTTCAATGCCTTAAGGGCACATAATAATAGTCAGGCCGGACTGTCCGAGCCTATTACACACTTACACTCCATTCATCATTCATTCACCATTGGCGCATGATGGTAATTGCTCTCAGTAACCAGGCGGGGGAGACTCTACCCCGCAGGGGATGGCGTCTCCTAGCTTTGGGCACGTCCTTGCCTCAGGAGCCTCATGACCCATCGGTCCTGCGGATCGTGTCCGTCATCGGAGACCCACCACCCTTTAACGGTGTGGACAATACTGAGTAGCGCCTTCAATGCCTTAAGTACATATACTAGCCAGACCTCCACTGGGTCCGCCAGGTCCTTCCGACTAGGCGCAGGAGGTGGGCACTTGCAGGGCGCATGATTGCAGTTGCTCTCAGTGAACAGACAGGCTTTCCTGAAGGGGTGATCTCCTGCCTTAGGCACGTGACCCTCATGCCGGCGTCTCATGACCCACCGGTCCCTGCAGGATCGTATCCTTCATCAGAGACTCACCAGCCTTCAGCAGCATAAACAGCACTGAGTAGCACCCTCGTCATTTTTGCTTCGTGCAACACTTCCACACGCACATACTGCGTCCTTTGTTTTCGAGGTTTTTGTACTTTTTCAGGTTATTAGGGGGAATCACCTGTAAGACCCTCAGCTGTCCTTACAGCATCATTGCCTGGTTAGATCGATCAACGTCACAGAACAGAGATAGAAAGAGAGAGAGAGAGTGAGAGAGAGAGAGAGAGAGATTCGTAACAGCAAGCGGAAATCTACCCAATTTACTAACCTCAGTCTACTCTATCGGGTGGCCTTGCATTTGAGGGCTAGTCCTCAAAATATCCTAACGTTACCTATGCGTTCCTATGCAAGCAAAATATAAGAAAACCTTCATCATCCTTCTATCCATATGCACCTATTACAGTACTATGGCCCACTAGTGGCCCAGCTACGTGTTGGTCGCCATCTCGTTTTCAGTCCCCCTTTTGACTGGCTGGCACGGTTGGTGATTCCAGCTACGTTTTCAGTCCTATGTGACTGGCTGGCACGGTATCAATTTTCAGTTTGGATTTGTCGTTCAACATGGGGTTTTTCCTTTTTAAAATTAAAACTTAGACTTAAATTTCCTGCCTAAACTTTAAACTTATTTTGTTAAACTTAATTTTCAACTTAATTACTTAATTTTCCTACTCTCCCCCCTTTGCGGCTTAATACAAGCCGCACATCAGAGAAAACCATATGTTTGTGTGATGTTAAGACCCCTAACATGTACCCCTGCTGTGCTTTTGTCAGTGTAAATGAGCGTGTAAGCAGTTCTTCATTGCGTGTAAGCAGTTACTTCATTGCGTGTAAGCAGTTACTTCATTGCAGCCATCACAAAATGTCCTTATAGCTGGAACAAAATGTCCATTAGCATGTCCTCCACTTGAACGTCTCCATAGGTCCAGGCGCCTGTCCATCAAAGCGTAGGTGTCAGCATTAGGACCACCAACTGCTTCTCTATGACCCTGGTGACAGTTCTTATGCAAATCTTGCCACAACATGAGACCAGGCAACAGTCCAGGGCAAGCAAAATGACTATCCCAGCACTACTTTCAGGATCATGGTGGTGGCCCCCAAGGAGCCAACAGCGTTTTTCAGCCAGTCCAAACTAGTTGTGAAAAAGTCTGACTTGCTGGTCACTCAATGCTTCATAAGGTTTCCATCCCTCGGGTGGGGGTGGTTCCTCAACCTAGAGTAGTGGGTACACCTTCCCCTCCATTTGGAGCAGCAGCAGCAGTCCCGTGGCACCTGCTGTGGCTCTGGCAGTGACTCTGGCTGGATCCGGTCCCTTCTGGCCGTCTTGCCCACCGCTTGGTCCTTCACCTGGATCACCTGGAAGGCCACCTGCTGACAGACTTGGGAGAGAAGACACAAGGCACCCCAGAGGAGCTGTATTTTGTTAATGCTGAAAACTGTAGTTTTTGGCCAGTTTGCCTGAAACAGGAAGTGTTGGGCTTCTTGTTTTGGGCCGTGAGCAGGGCAGTCATCAGAGAACATTCTACAAAGAATGCCGGGAAAAAGGTTTTTGTCCCACCGTTTTTGGAAAAGTTATGTCCAAGGGCCAGTATAAATTAGCATCGAAACTAGCTAATAAATAAGATGGCATAGAGCGTATACCTCAATAGTGAAGGAATATGTTCTATGACTCATCTCTTCACCCAGTAGGCTTTTACCCCCCACCCGTTTGGAAAAAGTAATGCCAAGATCCTGACATATATAACTTCGAACCTACACATGCATGTCAGATGGTATAGGGTGAAATACCTCAGTATGTGAAGGCTTTCCCTCTACACTCATCTTTTTTATCCAGGGCATAATTTCTTAATTATTGTCAAACCACATATTTTCATCTTCCCCTTCTTCTTCAAATTTTTACTATTAAGACAAGGCATTTGATTAAACAAATAGCAAGCAATGAGTTAAAGACGATTTATTCGAGAGTGGCCATGAGTAGTCTTCTTTCTCTTGTTATGCTGTTAACATTTTAGAAGGGTTTTATTTTCTGTATTTGTTAATTTTATATAAGTCCCTACTTAATTGTCATTCCAGCCCCAATAATTTAGCTTACCCAGCCTCTGTTTCTTATCTTACATCAGACGGGCAGATTTGTTAATATTAATTCAGAAATTTTAATTTATCTGCGTGTCAAAATACTTAATAAGCATTGTTTGTTCAGTACACCAATATTTCAACTGTTCTTTGGAAAGAGATACATTAAAGGATTTAGTCTGACAGGAGGAGCATGCATTTGTATGCACACACGATTACTTTGAAAGCATCTAGACATCCACAGTTCGCTGCCTTGTACCAAAAAGTGTATCCTAAGGTCAGTTTAATATTTGTATTGTCAGCCAGCTAATATGAAACACCCTGTAATCAATATAATAGTATACCATTCTGTAACCATAATAACCAGATAACTCTTTTGCATTACCAATAAATATTAATATGTTGTATTGAAGCAGGCTTTTGGTTTTACTCAAAGCTGCCCAGTACAAACAAATGAACGGATGTTGAAGAATGGTGGGTACAATTACAACAAAGGTTTCACCTTTCTATATTGTGAATGCAATGACAATATGCCCATAAACTCATTATTGGAACATTCTATATTCACAAACACATTTTATACTTAACAAACTATAAGGGCATACTGTAGTCCCAGCATGCCCTGTAAATAGGAAATAACAAGAACAATCCTGTTGCAATATAAGAAAATTATTTTAAATCAGCATATGAACCAGCTACCAATTTCCAAGATTTGCCTGAAATCAAAAGGTCGCATAAATAAATACATACTACATATATGCAGCAAAAATTTAGTTTAGCACAACGCCAAATTAAATGTCAATCGTTTCATTACAATCAATTCATTACAATTGATGGAAAAACTTATACTTGTAAACTACACTGGCAGTACAAAGACAGCCCGTGGGTCCTTTGACCAGAAACTAGGAAGTGAAGGACAACAGGAAAGAGGCGACGAAATGCAGAGCTCTCAGTCATCACTCTTAAAGATAAGTTAATAAAAGAGTTACTAAACTTATGTGTGCGTGTTGTATCATAATTACGACTACTAACGGCTCAAAAAGTGATAAACAAACGTCAGTGTAGATAGACTTACATACGAATGAATGAACTATTTCAAACAACTCCCGTACATCCACATAGTTAATTGCAAGAGTGATAACAGCAGTTATTCAACACTGACACGAAGAGAACAGTGTATTGTAGTCTGACGTCGTGTAGAGCAGTGTCTGAAGGGCTCAGTTTAACATTCTAGTTGTGCATATGCCAGTAAAACAGCTTTTCAAATGTGCGTGCGGCGAGTCTATGTGCTTCTGGGGGCATGCGGGGGATTTTCCCGTGTATTGAGAGAGAGAAGAATTCAGATTAATATCTTAATCGGTTTAATAATCTTAATATGTTAATGATCAGGCAACTAGGAAATATTGCTTTGTGGGCTTGTTAAGAATTCTACCGCTGTCTCCCAACCTTAGTTGACAATTTGCCAGGCAGCGCGGTGTGTACAAGTCCACTGCGTGAAATGTCAGATGAGAAGTGGCATACGGTACCACCAACTCACATAAAGCTGCTAAACCGATGCATTAATTGACTTATTTTTTAGTCCAAACGGCTTTAGAATCATGCCAAAAACAAGGGACAATTTATTTAGCATAATTTCAACTCGTTTTAACTAGTTTCAGATTGTTTAACACGCAATACAGTTTCAGTTAATCATATTTTCCTTAACTTAACGAACATATTTTCTTTTGAATTTCAGTTTCCATTAATAATTACCTTGGTCTGGGGCTGGTAATCTTGGCTCAGAGGCTGGTGGGGCTGGTAATGAAGAAATTGAGTCCGGAAAATTTGTTGTCATCTGGTTTAGGGTCTACTTCTGAGAAAATTATATCTTGATAAACGGAGAAGTAAGCAAAAGCATCATATCAAACTGCTATTATTCACCACTCTCCCTTTCGTGCGCAGAGGCAGACAGACAGACAGGCAGACCCGACACAAACAGTCACTGTTTTACTCTCTCTGTAGAAATTAAAGTTAAATTAAGTTAGATCTTATTGATACTTTGAATGTTAGACTTTTTCCTCTATCCTTGCCTTTTTGTTTATTCTACATTATTATTAAAAATAAGACCAACAAAAGACCAATAACTTTAATTTGTATAACTTTCAGTTGTATGATACAGTTTCTCATTTTTCATTGTTTTATTTATTGTTATCTATTAATTAAAATGTGAAATTACACTTGGACTAAATGGGCAAAGTTGTTTCAAACAGAGAGTAAGGGTTTTAAGTATTGGAGTTTAATAAAAATTTCCCTGCTAAACTGGAATAACAGTCCTTTTTAAGGGCCTTTCTTGGTACATTATACACAATAACTATCAACTATTGTTACTAATTACCTCATTGCTATTTATAAACTATTTTCATCTAAAATCACAAAAGTATATTTTATCCAATTGCTTCATTAATCAATGAAAACGGTCAGATTAATTGCTTATAAAATATGTAATAATTGCAGTCCTAGTTCAGGCTCAACATTTCCTCCTACACTCTAACTCTCTCACCCAGATCCACAATCAGTCTTTCGGTTGATGGTTTTATCAAGTTACTAGGAAGCCACTCTGACATGACCATATCGCACTTGCTGCTCTTGCACTTCTGATTAGATGCTAAACGACATTTCGTTACCTGTATTTATACATGTGTAATGACAATAAAGTTGAATCTAATCTAATCTAATCTAATCTCTTCAATCAAGCAGTTACATATAAACCTTGGAAGTGCTTCCACCATGTGACTAAACCCCTACCTATATTGGCCGGGTTTCCCAAATGCAGTTAAGAAGTACTTAGCGCTAAGTACTACTTAAGACCCTTCTTAAGGCTCCCGTAAGAAGCAACCGCGTTTCCCAAAATGCTTCTTAGCCTAAGAAGACCTGCCGTTAAGAAGGATCGCTAAGAAGTTTCTGAACCACTCTTAACACCCTTCTTAGCGACAAAACAGTGAAAACAGCACCCCCCTCAGGCAGGTAAAGCAATGTGACAGTAAGCAAGGAGATATTAATGCAGTACGTCCAGTTTTCCTGATCGTGTTTTCCCCCTTTTCCCTATCGTTCACGACAAGGGGACGCCAATTTCTCGGTTTTCACACATATTCTCCTCATGTAGCAGATTTCTATCAGAAAGATAAGAATATAGCCTACACATTAAATGAAATGACATACTGATTTCATTTTGTGTTTCCATTTTTAATTCCCTGGTCTTTGTTTCGGTATTATTATATGTGTCACTTTGTTTTTGTGTCGTGACGACAAATGTCATACTTTTAGCCGGTATTTTATTGATGAGTTCAGTCAGAGTGTTATACCACTTAAGTTTGGAGCATTTTACCATAGAGTCTAGAGTAGCGCTCTAAAATCTTGTAATTTACTATGGTAACTATGCGCTCCAATCGGCCATTCTGAGATCGATTGCTCATTGCGCTTGAGTTAAGAAGGCAGATCAGACGGTTCTTAAGACGTTGGTAAGAAGGGCGTTAAGAAGGCGTTTGGGAAACACTCTTATCTTAACGCTTCCTCTTAGCCGACCTCTTCTTAAGTGCCTTCTTAACTCGTTAAGAAGGTTCTTTATTGGGAAACCCGGCCATTATAGTTAATTACTTGTTTTATTTATTTTAGTTTTCAGATGCAAGTTCTAATCTCTTATAGGTTATTACCTCTACAATTGTTCTAAACATCAATCCAAATTCACTCCCCATTTATGTCTACATCACCCTAACCTTGTATTTCCTTCATTCTTGCTATATTATTTTGTATTCTTCTCATTAGTTCTTTACTCTTATTTTATTTATTCTCTTCATCACTTAATCACATCATAGTTATTACTATTATCATTTACCTATATTTAATATAATTAATTTACTTCTAGCTGTCACTACTTATAATTAAAAACTTTTATCTTGGCAGCATAGCCATAGGCTCACCTTGCACAGCCTTAAGGCACACACTTCAGTAACGAGGGTAATTTTACCATAGACCCACAAGGGGTTGACCCTATTTGTATTTTTAAACAGTATTTACAAGACTGTTAAACAGATACACATAAACCGGTTATTTTCACAACTCTTTTACAGTCTACTACTCGGTTCTCACGATTCCTCAGGGTGATGGACAAACACACAGTGGCTAGACAAACCCACATAAATCCAGTTGTTCTTCACAACCGGTATTCTCCCACGCGGCTACTCTTCGTAACTTTATCGGGTGGGGAATAACACAGAATAAAGACGCAGAGACACACACAGACCGTGACCACTTCCCCGTGGTCACCCGGTTGCTTCCTGCAACCCCTTTGAGTGCAGCTGGAAAACCCCTCAGCTTCCACACTCCCGGCGAGATACCCTCCAGCCGAAACCGCGCGCAACAATCCGTTAAATATATATATATAAGTGAGTAAATAAAAGCAACAGTTGTATGGCAAGCCTACGTCAACAACCTTGTTCCAAAATTTAGTTCTTTTAATCAAAAGGCCTACTGCGGAATTACACTTCACCCTCCACTTAGAATGACTTCCCTTTAATCCAATTATAAGCAAAGCGCTTTCTTCAATAGTTTTAGGGGCCCCTTGGGAGTCATGCCAGCGGAGTAAGAAGTTTCACCCTGCAGCAAATTACCTTTTTTGATATCTCGGTGGGACCTCCAAAATTCTGTGGTGGAAAACCCATCCAGCCTGCCAATTTATAGTCATTTTAGTACAAAAACAGTTGAACTTCGTTGTTGACAAAGACTTTATTCACTAAGTTTGCATAGAAGCATGTAGACCATTGTCAATACAATACAACCACTGCATAACAGAGTGAACCCACCATACCAGCTGTCGGGTCTCAAGAGACAATAGAGTTGATCAACCCGGAGAGTGATCTAAGAAGCATCCCAGAAGAATCTGCCAGGTGTGCCTCCCAGATGAGTCTCTCCGTGCTGCTCTGAGTCTCTACCTTTTAAACCCTCCTACAGTCCCCGCAATGTATTAATAGCATTGTGTACTTTCCCCGAAACTCAAAGTGCGAGTGTGTTACACTTTATTTCCAACCACCCATACTTGACCTTTAACAACCCACATTTCGTTTCGAGAAAAGTCCCCTATTGTTTTCCATTCAGTGTCTCTGAACTTTTCACCTGTGGTTTTGTGTGTGTCTGTGTATGTCTGGCGTGTCTGGCGTGCATGCACCTGCAGCGTCTCTCTTATTTCCTGTGTACGTGCATGTATGTTTCCAATGTGTGTGTGGGTGCGTGCATCTCTTGGTTTCCTGTCCCCTTGCACTGCTGCATGTCACAACAACTTTTTTATGCTCAAGCTACAGACTAATATGACAGATTAATCTAACACATTAAGTTTGAATATTCACCTTAAGTTTAGATATTCACCACAGAAGCTAGTGTATTATTCCAAGGCATGGGTTGACAAGAACATTAAAATACTGCAGCCATTGAAAGCTGGTCGTTTCAGTGTCAAAGTCTGATGTTGTGCTAACTCTAACTGGCCCAGCATACTGCTAACAAATGTCAACAACTTTGTAGTTGTTGTGAAGATAAGGGTGTCTTGTATACGTTCTTCAGATTACAGAAAACACTAGAGTATGTGGGGACCATTTCAGCCAGGATTGCTTCATTAGGACATCTACTGGCAAAATGAAGCTGAAGGCAGGGACTGTGCCAAGCTTATTTGCCTGGTCTTCTAACAGTACTGGACGCAGGATATTGAACAGATCACGGTGTGTATTTCATACATTAGCAAGTGATCCTTCATCTTGAATATATCATTATATATTACGAGCTTCACATCCTTTTATTTTTTCTCTGTGGTTATGTTGTGTAGCCTGTGTGCAGATGAAGTAGAAGAGGACACACCAGAGACGATAGAAGAATCTTTGGACACACCTCAGGATGATAATGTCTCCACATCCAGGTAGGTATCTCAGCTGAGTAGCTGACTACACTAGGTACTAGGTATGACCTTATTTTACATGTCTTTTATTGAAAGTGTTCTCTGTAAGGACACTCCAAAGTGACATAAAATTCCCTTTTGTCCTTCGACAATGTTTTTTTTTTTTTTTTTTTTTTAAATAACTGGTGCATATGACCATTGATCTGTATTTACTTGCATGTTAAGCTATTTATTGTATTGGTATGTGTTTGTATTGTATGTGTTTTTATGTCATGCTGAGCTGTAAGACAAATTGCATTTTAAGGACATTAAAACTTTAAAAGTCAAAAACTGCACCTTTCCTGATTTTTCTTGCATTATTAGCATTGTGGTCAACAGTGCACCATACCCTGACCATGACTACGCTGAAAGGCCCCTCTCATTGGAGGAGCGGCTTGCAGAGGCCTGCAAGTTCATTGCACTACAAGAGGAGGAGATTAGGCAACTTAAAAATGAGAGGTTCTTTCTTAAACGGTTTGAAGGTGATGACCAACAAATTAAGTTCTTTACCGGGTTCAAAGATTACCAAACACTCATGGATGTTTTTAGGGCTTTACAACCTACTGCCGAGAACATGGTAGGCTGGGGTCAGGCACAGAAGTTAAAAGAAAATGGGAAAGACATAATTAGGAAGGGTTGTAAAGAACAGAGCCTCCCCCTATCGGATCAATTTTTCCTTTTTCTGTCGTTTGAGACGCGGGTTTTCAGTGGCGGAACTAGCTTCTCGTTTTAATATTTCCCTGGCAACTGTGAGTAGAATTTGTATAACATGGACAAACTTTGTGTATCACATGTTAGGATCACTAGACATTTGGCCTTCACGACAAACAATAGATGAGCAAATGCCCCAGTCATTCAAAAATAATTTCTCATTAACACGAGTGATCATAGACTGCACAGAACTGCCTTTACAAAAGCCCAGTTCTAAAGTTTTAAGTTCTGAAGCGTACTCTTTTTACAAGGGTGCAACCACCCTAAAATCCTTAATTGGCATTACCCCATCCGGTACACTGTCCTTTGTCAGTGATTTATATACTGGATCAATATCTGATAAAGAAGTGACAAAGTTGTGTGGAATTTTGAGTTTGTTGGAGAGAGGAGATGAGGTCATGGCAGACAAGGGGTTTCTTATTAACGACCTGTTGTCACCACTAGGTGTCACACTTAATATTCCACCCTTTATTAGTACTGATAGTCCGCTTACTCGGGAGCAGTTAGCCAAGACAGAATCAATTGGTGCCTTGCGCATTCACGTTGAGAGGGAAATCAGGAGGATAAAATAATATCACATATTTGACCCACCAATAGCCATCACCACTTTGGGGTCTATAAATCAAATTTGGAAAGTGTGTGCACTACTCACCATGTTGCAGGATCCAATTTTCTAATTATAATGTCTTCTATAATGTAATGTCTTCTTATAATGTTTTTCTAATTTCTAATTGTAATGTCATCTCTCCCTCTCTTTTTTTTGGTAATCATATTACGTAGTTACATATATTTATTGTCAAATGACACTTGTGTACACATACAACTGGTATCAGATAAATAAAAATGATACATTTAATAAATATAATATGTTACAATAAAATAAACATTACAAAATATAACATTTTATGTGGGGAATTGCATTACATATTACAGGAAAATAACAGGGATCATTTGAGATTAAGAAGACCTGGTAAGAAATGTTCAAAGTAAAAATGGTCTAATTTCTGCTTGGTGTCCACCCACATGTTGGCATCGAAATAAACTCTCCAGATGGAAGTCATAGTGAGACATGACAAAAAAATCGCACCATTTAGCACCTGTGATACCCATCTGCCCAAGCATTTGATATGTATACTCATGACCCACTTTCAGAGACAAACACCCCTCTTCATCTTGTATGAGATATGAGCAATCCATACACATATCCTTGTCTGGACATTTGATTTCTAAGAGGCCATAAGGGCACTCTTCATTATGGTCAATTACCCTCATGTCAGGTGTTACTCCCAAGTGTGGAGCAGTTGGATTTATTACAAATCCACATGGCAGGATGCTGTTGCCTGTAATGGAGCAATATTTCTCTGCAGCCACCGGTTCCATGCAGAGACCTCTTTTCATTGCCTTGGTTTGAACTGTTTTAGCCTTTTGCAGGTTTGATGCCAAACTGTCAAAGTCATCTCTTCTGCTGTACACTCTTTTAAAATTAGTCGATGTAATTCGCTGGGAACGCATGGAATGCCACAGCTTGCTGTTCACTTGCTCTCTTGTTTCATTTTCTATGCCCTCTGCATCGGACAAAGAAATGGCTATTCCTTCATACAAATCCTGCTCTTCCTGTCTTAGAACATATGCATAATTACACGGCTGTGGAGGCAAATCAAAGGGAGGGTAGGTATCGTCATCAGCTGATTGAACTGCTGGTATGGTATGGTGATTGAGGACACAACCTTGTGGAATTTCACCATAAGGTGACTCAATGTAGATTGGCCTATAAGATGGTGCATTCATTAATGTGGCGAGCTGGCATGTGCTACCTGATGATCTAAGATTTTCCTTCAGTCTAGCTGAAAACTCTTTGCAAGGAAGAGGGAGTGGCACTGGGCAGTACAGATTGCTGACTATTCCTCCCTTTTGTGTTGTAAGAGTAGGATCAGTGTGTGGCTTAATTTTTTTTATTTTTATCAAATTAATAGGTTTGGGAGTCAACCCCAGAGAGCGCTGTGGGATGTCCCATGTTTGTGTTAAAGATGTTTTGCTACGGATTGGAGGGACTGATTTAAGGCCTAATTTCTGAAAGTGGGCTAATGTATACAGACGTCCAATAACATGTGCACAGCGTCCAAGACCAGCCTTGCAGCTGCAGATTACATCAGATATCAGTGAAGTTCTAGTAGAAAGGTCAATCTACAAGAAGAGACATACAGCCCATTTTTGTAGTTTTGTTTGTATTTAATAGTTTCTCCCACTTTAACAACATTATATATATACATACTGTATTTAGCATACAAAGAAAATACATTGTGTACAACCATTTCAAACAGAAACAACATGAAAAGGGAGACAGAGAGAAAGAGAAACAGTAAGACAAATAGGGGGGGGGCTCTTACAATACAACCAGGACATTGAAATATACAGGCATCTAGAAAAATAAATAAATAAATAAATAAATAAATAAATAAATCAATCACAACGCCTACTATGTTTGTGTGTGTGTGTGTGTGTGGCTACCTGGACTGCGTAGGGTGGCTTATTCTTTCTCAGGATTCTCTCTCCTCCTGACTTGAAGCACAGTAGTAAAAAAGCAATACTCATTAGCGATGCGGACAATACGACACATCAGAATATAAAATCAACGGCACTGAAAGGCCAAATGTATTAGGTCTACCACAAAGCTAATGTTGTGCTAACAGTAGCTAGGCTAGTAAACGGAATGAAGGCTTCTCGTGTCCTTACCTTTGATTTCGTGGATATAACCTTCGATAAAATTGCTGTAACCCTTTTTCTTGACTCTGTGAGGGATGCAGTTGCCTTCATCAGTCCAACACATAGGTTAAGGATTGGCATCTTATCGCTAGTTTGAGACCGATCACGTAATAGAACCCCGCAGAATAAAGAATAAATGTATGCACGACAGCTTTAACGGAGTATGCCACAACTTCTTTGGCTTTGACACTACAACACAACAAGAGACAACAACACAAACAACATATTATGTGGCGCACACCTTTTTTTCAACGCTCCTCCACTTCGCCATGTGGAACCGCCGTTCCTTTTGAAGGAGGCTCCTTGGCCTGAATTTTACCCTTGACTTTAATGAGCACACAGACACACAAATTGGAAAAATCACTTAGGTTAAGTAATGTATGCTGACAAACCAGTAAGCTGTAAGATACAGTATGAAAATACCTCCTCCTCCTGCAGTGATTCAGTTCCATTCATGTCTTCACCTAAAATCAAGAGAAAGTAAACATGTAACTCAAAACTGGAATACAGAGGGTGGTAGGGGGTTCCCCAACAATATAAAGTCATACCTCATATTTGTTCCAAGCAGTCACTAACAAATGATGGCACCTAATTATAGCAGAAACCCTTGATCGGGTAGGTAATTATAGTACTTAATGTTTTACTTTAAATAAAGAAGTTCCATGTACCACAGAAGTCTCTCATACCATAAGCTCTATTTTCACAATCATATGCGCATCGTCTGAAGTCTGTCGCTTTGGGGGCGATCCCGACACAATTTCGTATTTTCACGGCGGGAAAAGCGAACATTGCGCCAGGCACATGGTTCAAAAGGATTGGTCTTAAGTTACCTAATTAATCATAGGTGTGTCAGGGTGTAACATGCAATACACCAATCAGAGTTTATGCTCTCATTCCCTTTAAAAGTCAGCCGCGCTTGTGTGAAACAATTTTGATTATGAACAATGTGTATATGTTTATTTTTGAAAAATAAAGATTGCTCAATAAACGTGCATTATTGTGAAATATTTGCACTTAGTAAATCATTAGATTAGGCTACTGAAAACACAAAAAGACATCTTTTTGTAGCTTGAAGACGTTTCACCTCCGCAATTCACACACTGTTGTTGGCATGATGTACAGTATGTGTCATTAACCATGCCTTTAGTCGATAGCCATCGTACCCTGATAAGCTTTGCGCGGGACCACTCCTCTTCTTTTCGCTGACACGCCCATGAATGCGCAATGTCATCTGCTATCTAGGCGACGTGGTTTTTGCCGGAAAAAAATGAATGATGCGCTGGCTCAAAATAGTAATGACAGTATGTGCATATCGTGAATGCACAGTGTGCTGCGGCATGAATGGGCCCTATGTCTCTCATTTCATTCCACTAGTAGTGTGTTGCCTTGCCACACTAGGGTTTCATTTAAATGTGAAAACCATCATGTCACAGTGGAAGCCACAAAAAGGGGAGAAAATAAAATTTGAGTACATTTTAATAATTTGAATTTTTTTTATATTGAGTACATCTTTAATTTCCCAGTTTGGAATCAATAGTGCCCATTCATCCATCTATCTATCTGTCTATCTATCCCTATCCATCTGTATCCATCCATCCATCCTCAATTTGGCTTTTAGCCTTACAATAAGTCTATTATGTACATAATGGATAAAAAGGTTTGGTGGACATTCCTTTCGTGTTATTTTTATACTATGATATGATATGGTATTTCTAGCTTGGCATTGAATGAACACTATTGTTTTTCAAGAATACCCAAGCTATTAGTCTTGAAGGAGCCATTTGTTTTTAATGACCTTCTGTATAAACAATTAATATAATATACCAGCTGTGGCCTAGTGGTTAGAGAGTGGGTTTTGGGAAACGGAGGGTCGCATGTTTGAATCCCATTCCAGTAGGAAGAATGGAGGTGGGGGAGTGAATAACTAGTGCTCTCCTGCACCCTCATCCATAGCTGAAGTCCCCTTCAGCAAATCATTTAACCCCATCCTGCTCCAGGACTGTAACTGAAACCCTGTACCTAAATAACTGTAAGGCGTTCTGGATAAGAGTGTCAGTTAAGTGTAATGTAATATACCACCGTGGACATATGTACTAGAACAGAAAAGGAATAACAGGCAAAGAAAACAGACAACTTAACCAAGGCATGAACATGGTTACTACCCAATAAAGACCATTAAGTATGAATGTAAGCATATTTTAGGAGACAACTACTAATACCACTACAATCCCTGTCCAAAACTAACTGTATTGAAATTCCACAAGTCGTTAAACATTTAGACTTACTTTCTGCACTGCTCTGCGCCATGATCTGGGAAAGAGAAATGACAAATACAGTGAAATTGTAACTGTGTGCACTGTGTGTATATAATTGATCGTTTTGTCAAATTAATAGTTCTTGAGTGTACGTACCATAGACAACAAACAAACAAACAAACAGAGAGAGAGAGCGAGCTCTTAAAAGAGCTGTTGTTGCTGTGTGTGTGTGTGTGTGTGTGTGTATGTATGTAATGTAATGTAATGTAATGAAATGTAATGTAATGTAGTGTATGTATGTATGTACGTATAGTGGATGTGATGCAGCGAACTGTGGAAAGTAGGCGTAGAAGTATTAAGCAAATCTGGAAAGCAAAAATAAAATAGAATTACAGTACGAAAGACATGTGCAATACATGTACAATACAGGATCTAAAGGTTTCGTCTGTGTCCTTCACTTTTACACACACTCATTTACAGGTCCACAGACACCCCAAGTCTCCCGCATTTGAAAAGCTACTCCCGGTCGCCCGCAGGTAATATAAAACCTCCCGCAACTCGTGCATAGAACACCGTCACTGGGAAAGGCGGGGTGGGGGTTAAGTGACAGTGACGGTCCCGTGTAGTATTTCTGCAGACGTAATAGACGATTCGTCTGTCTCACTATGCTTTTGGCAAACTTTTTTTTTCTTTCGCGGGGCGACGGGGTTGTTAACATTCCTTAAATGAGTTTGTGCAGGTTGGGATGCATGTGCTAGCAATGTTCATCATCGCAGAAGCATGGGAAAACTGGTCGTTTTCTGCTTATTAATAACTTTCACAAATTTGGAGTACGTTTGCATAGCGAGAAGCGTTGCCTCGTTGAATATTTCCAATGTTAGCCATTAATACGGCTTTTCGTTATTAAATCACAGCCTGTCAGAAATAAGCAAAAAGACAGCAACCTACCTCGACATAAGAAAAGCGCGGGTGAGTTAAAAAAGCGGAAACGCTGGTAGTAGTGTTTCGTCGACCAATCACATGCAGTTAATACGTACGTCATGTCCGTTTCTGAATGCGGTTGTGGCCCAAGAACTGGGACTGCGTTATACCTCGGATTTCTGGCAAAAGCTTGTCGCGTCTGCTTACGTAAAAACTGGCAGACGTGACGTATGTCATTGTTGAAGTGGTGTCCCAATTCATAGGGGTTGACTTCCAACCCCTACCCATTGTTGCTCTGTTTCAGGGGGCAAGGGATAGGGGTAGGGGAAGGGGATTCAGCCAAAGTCTCCACCACGTTACTGTCTCCGCGATTAGGGAAAGGCACAGTCGGAAAACAAATTAGCTACATGGCTAGCGCAGTAAAACACTGGACCCCGACTTCACTTCCAGCCTCGTTCCCCACACTACTAACACGCCTGCTTACTCCCTGATAAACATTCCCACCCCATGAAACACTGTTCCCATCGCTGACATTGAGCAAATGAGTATCTACTTTGGCCAAATGATCCAAAGATTGTGCTTGGTGTAGGGCTAAATAATCACTTTGTCCAGCTGCATCACTGCAAGGCAGGGACGCATCTGAAGCGTCGTCGCTAAACCATATACAGTCTATGCACTAAACGCATCACCGTCATCTTCTGGAGGCAGATATTCGCCTTCAGAATAAGGGTCTGCGAATAGAAGATCCAACACTTCATTGCGGATAAACTTCTTTGATGCCATTAGACGAAAAACGAAGGCAAACACTCGCTGACGTTGACAATATTGCACTAGCTCCGCTTTTGCTTACACTGATTCAACATGCTCTAGCTCAGGGTGTCAAACTCATTTTCACCGAGGGCCACATCAGCATAATGACTGCCCTCAAAAGGCCAAATAAAACTGTAAGACAGTATAAATGCAGTGGAAAGTAGCTAAATGTAATGTCAAATAAATGCAACTAATCCTTAATGTTAAATAATATTTTTTTACTTATTCAAATTACAAATATTTCATATATATTTGCATAGATGTAAAAAAAAAAGGCTTGTTGCTGTTATAACATAAGTCCTTTTAATTTGTCAGGTTGTGAAACCCACATTACTTCATCAATCAAAGATCAAATTATCCAAGTGAATAAGGATGTAGTTAGGCTAGCCTTACAGCCTGAAAGGCAGGACAGCAACTCGATGCATGATGGTCGAACTGGGTTTTATTTTCCCTCCCAAGCAGTTAAAGTGTCCAGAGAAAAACAAAATAATCAATTAGAAATTAAATTATTCAAAATGCAAACTAAACGTTTTAAGGACAAAGTAAATTCAGTAATATAAAGCAAGAACAAAAATATTTGCTGCGCAATTCTCTCCCTGGTTGTAGTCAGGTGTTCACAGTAGCTCACCTCAAAACCAACTGACTGCCATTTGGTTTCCCCTGGGTTTTCCTAGCCCACGGATCCAACCAAAACGTGCAAAATCAATCATGTTTAAAATGCTAAGAACCAGTACAAAAATTGACATAATACTAAATACTAAATACTAAATACTTTAAAATACACCAGTACTCCACACACTTCATAAACACCATAAAATATATAAACACCCCTCTTAGACTAGTCCAATTTTCTCAAAAGAAGAGTTCTAGTGGCAAATTTGAGGAAAAGTTGGTAAACCATGTTTTTCACATAATTTGAGGGTGCTGATTCTGAGTTTTAAGCCTTCTAATTTGCATATTAAAATGAGATAAACGATTTTCTTCATTTTTTATGATTATTTCTAAACTAATCAGTTAAACAACATAGCATTTTTTGGAAAAGATGGTAAACCATGTTTTTAACATAATTTTAGGGTGCTGACTCTGAATATTGTGTTTACCAGGCTGGATTCTGAGTTTTAAGCCTCCTGATTTGCATATTAAAATAGAGATAAATGATTTTCTTCGTTTTTGTGTATTATTTCTAAACTAATCAGTAGTGGTGGGCATAGATTTTTTTTAATCTAGATTAATCTGGCTGTAATCATAAAAATAATCCTGAGAATTCTGCCGAAGGCATCTGCGCTAAAATATATAGGTAAGTATGCATCCGCGCTAAAATATCAAGGTGAAAGCAGAGAGTGTTGAGGGAGGGAGAGTCGCCAACACTTTGCTTCCGTGTTCTATTTTCACAAGGTGGGGGGGGGGTCCCCCTTTATCAGAGGTGTCAAAAGTATTCACATTCATTACTCAGGTAAAAGTATAGATACTAGGTTTTCAAAAGACTTTTGTAAAAGTTGAAGTATCAACTCCAGCTTTTTACTCAAGTAAAAGTATAAAAGTACTGGTTTCAAAACTACTTAAAGTATTAAAGTAAAAGTACTTTTGAGGAAAAAAGTGAGATAAAAGCTCAGGCAACTCCCAACTCCAAAAACATCCTTATAATGCTATTATGACTCATATTAAGTAAATGTTGAAAACATTGGTATGCACTACTCTACCAGATATGATGGATGCCTATAGCCGAAATAAGAGTGCAAAAAGTCAAACACTTTAGAGGCACATAATCAATGGCCTTTATTGGCATACAGAGTTAAAACAGAGGTACAACAGTTACCAATACTGCAACTCAAATGGAAAATAAAACAAAAGTTACATTCTGAACTGGTATGTATGGTTTTATGTTTTGTTTTTGTTTGTTTTGCATGTTCTGTATGTTGTAGACAGGGAGAGACGTGTGTTTTGTTTTTTTTTGTTTTTTTTTTTTTCTTCTCTTTTTAAATTTTTTTTTTATAATTTTTTTTTCCATTTCTCCCTTCATTTTCTTTTCCTAAGAAGAGATTCTCAATTCTCAGCAATGTCCTTTTTGAAGCTGCAGTTGCACTGTGGGAACGAGATCATTAGCTCTGATTTAAGTGTCAGTATTGTCTGTCATCGCTTTTAGATCCCGCTGAATTCCAATGAGGATTGGACTATTGGATAAAATGAAGTGCAGAACATAAAACTGAGTAGGTCAAGCATAAAAGAATCAGTACAGAGTTACCAATAGGCCTTATTCAGCCGTAAAAGCATCTGGTTCTCGAAGTTCTTGGAGCCAATGCATGCCCTTCTTGGCCGGAAGATCAGCCCTGCAACACTGAAGAGCCTTTCACAGGCTGCTGAAGCAGGGAGTGCTGTATTAAGCTTCAGTGATAGCTTGCACACAGCTGGGAAGGGCTTCAGTACCTCTACTGTGTCTCCTGGGCACCCTAGGTATGCATCCAACTGCTGGGTTGTTTCAGGAGGCCCAGTCTTCTTCAAGGAGGAAAAGAAGTCCTCTTCTTCAGATGACTGGGAGCCCTCACTGATGGAATTCTCAGCCTGACAGTCCAAGTGGCTTCTGATATAATCAAGGCCTGTGTAGTAACAAAAGTCAGGACATTTAGATTATGTGACAGCATTGCAAATGTGAATGGGATAATTGAGTGTGGGGTGTGTGTGAGAATGTTATTTGAAACTCATTGTCTGCATAGAAATTAGCTATTGTGTTAAGGGAAAGTAGAGAGGTGAGACACTCACCAAGTTTGATGATATGTTCGTCACTTGTCCAGCAGGTCTTAAATTTTGGAACTAGTATGGCTGCGGCTATCAGCTCTGGATCTGCAAGCATGTCTCTGAAGCGTTTCTCAAGTCCTGAAAGAAGTGCCGCAATCAAAGGCTCGCTGTACTTGGAAGTGACACTCAGTTGCTGGAGCTTGGTCGTTAGGAGAGTTATGGTGGGGACCAGCCATCCCATCTGAACACTGGTTTCTCCCTGCAGAACATCAAGCGCTTTTGCAACTGGGCTCATCGTCTTCGCATATTCTGCAAGAAATGCAAGGTCCACAGGAGTAAACCTGTACAAAGAGAAGGGAACATTTAACCTACACCTGCAACTGGAAGGACTGATTTAAGGGGGAAAAATGTTAGGCCTTTGCAATGTAGTGGTGTTGCAAATCACATTTATAATAAGTGTGGGGACTGCATATTACCATAATAAACAGGCTCTATACTGTAGCATTCAATGTAAAACTAACTTAACTTGATCTGTTATCAGATCATTTAAACTGAAATAAAACAAACAAACACTTACTTGGGTGTGTCGAGTTCACTGCATACAGCTGCAAGGGCCCCTTCACCTTGTTCTCTTGTTATTCTCACAATTCTTTCTACAGCTGAGAAGAGAGAGTTCCATCTTGTAGGAACAGGTCGAATGAGTTGGAGCTTGCAGTTGTCTTCTATTACTTCAGCTGCAGTGGTTGACCTTGAACTTTTGTTCCAAAGGCTAGAGCATTTGGCAAACGCGGAACGGGACACACGCCTGTACAGTGGGTTGACGTCAGCTTTTGATGCATCAACTGTTGACACCAAATTCAGGAGATGACAGGCACAACGATGGTGCTTGGGTAGCTGGTACTCTAAATAATCGTCTTCATCCAAGAGGGCTCCTGCATCAACAAATTCAACATCCTCACTCCCATCCTCTTCATCGACATCTTGTCCATCATCGTCCACCTCTCCTACAGGTTCCAGATTGTTATTTTCGTCGCTCTGCCCATAAATTCTGAATGCCTTCAAAAAATTTGATCCATTGTCCGTTGTTGTGCGAACGATCTTCTCTCTGATGCCGAAGTCTGTGTGAATCTCATTTAATGTACTAGCTAGGGCAAAAAATGTATGCGACCCTTTCAGACGCTTACATGCCAGAGCAGCACAGGATCGATCCATGGTTTGAGGATTAAACCAATGTGCTGTCACACCAATGAATCCGCGACGGTGCGCTGTCCAGCAGTCGGTTGTTGTTGCTATAAACTCAACTTCGTTGAGGGCAGCTTTCAGTTTTATTTTCATGTCAGTGGAGGCCTTCATAACTTTGTTCACAACAGTATTTCGGGTCATCACATTTGTGTGGAGATGCTGCACAAGCTCAATGAAGCGGGGTTGCTTGACAATGTGTGGCGGGTGCAAGCCCTCAACAATGAATTTAAGGATCGCCTTGTCTACACTTGCCTGGCTCACCCTTCGAGCCTCCCACAGCTTGGCTTGTTTGGGGAGTGGGGCTGGAGAAACTTCAGTGGACGATTTCCTTTTCATTGCTGCTGAAGTGAGTTCTGTGTACCTCTGTAGATGAGTGGGGTGCTTCTTCTGTGGAGAAAATGAATGCACAGGTAAAGATTACAATCCATATAATTTTATCACATGCCAAGACAATATAGCACTTCTGTATTAAACATCACAGTTTGAAGTTCATGAATGAAGTGTGTTACAGGTAGCCTATAGGGAGCGGTTTCACTGGTGCATTCATATTCTAAATTGATGGAAAATACCACATTTTGGGTCCCTAGAAAGCCACAAGGCTTGGAAAACATCTGTTGTGGAAAACTTTTGTTGTGTACAATGTCTTGTGAGGCTGTGGACCAAATATAATGACTGTAAAAAAATTTTTTTTAATTAAAACACTATGTTTTTGGTCTTTTGACCTACATGCTTTTGATTAAAAAATGATCAAAAATAGTATAAAAAAATAATGATAATACATAAAAGCATTGTCTTTTTGTTATTATTTTTATATAATGCCATCGTTTTAATCATAGATGTTGGGATAAAAAAAGCTCAAAGTTGCATTTAGAAATTATTCAGTGATTTTTATCTAATGTTTTAAACTTCAATGAGGATTTTAAGCTACTTCCAGTTTCCATGTTTAATATCTATGGAAAGGTCATTCCCTTCTCTGCCTGACGATGGCGGTCTCATCGCGCTAAGTGTCTTTTCCCTCCAAAAATTAATTGACCCGAAAAAAGGCATTGGTCGTAGAGACAAGGTTAGATTGAGACCAGTTGTTCGTGGTTTCGCTGTTAATCGAATCTCCCGTCTTTAGTTTGAGCTGGATTATGCATGTAATAAATGAACTTTCGGCAAACAATGTGGATATTCTATTTCTGTGGATTCTTGCCGACATTTTAAGACCAAGTTTGTCAGGTTCGAGCGTATGGTTTCTAATACAGCCTTCGACGAACTACAAGTAACACAACACATCAGCACAAAAAAACTACACAACAGAAGTTAATATTAATGTTAATAATACTTTTTTAAAAGATAAATGAATAATATTTCACTATTGCTTGCTAATTGCTAATACAAGATAACATTTGACAAAAGCCAATTTTTAAATCTTACACAAAGCCCACCAAACGAACTTTGAATCATAGACCGCTAAAGTTAGCTGCTAATCCTTGCAACCATTGCACATCTTGGCATATACCTAGTCATAGCAAACTTTGCAAGTTTATCATTAGTACTGCAACATTTAAAAAAAAAGAGTGATAAGAAACTTCTTACCTGAATATGCTTCTTCAAGTTAGAAGGTGAGTTTTTGAATGCCATGAGCTCATGGTATTTTGGCTGGCAGAGCTTGCAGCGCATCCTAAAAGAGTTATTTTTGCTTCCCACAATTTCAAAAAACTCTTCCAGGTATGGCCAGGGATGTACCAGTGGCTGGTCTTCCTGGCTACCGGCCTCCTCGCTGGTACTTGGTTGGGACATTTGGTCCACGGCCACGGATATCTTGGTTTATACAACTGACCTAACTGTTCATACAACTGACCTAACCTGCTATATGTCTATGCCTGCTATGACTTGTTATCGCTGACGTTTTGTGATTTGTCATGTTCGATGGACCGCCTACAAACCAATAGGAAGCTAGAGTGGTATATGATTGTATTCATCATCCAACCACAGTCAAATTTACTCTACCATGATGGCGCGAATTATCCGGATAGGCACGCATTTTTGAACGATGACAAACCGAAAGGAAATCAATTCAAAATGAAATATGAGTAACGGGGCTATTTTAAAATGTAAGGAGTAGAAAGTAAAGATAATTGTGTGAAAATGTAAGGAGTAGAAGTAAAAAGTAGGCTGAAAAATAATTACTCCAGAAAGTACAGATACTCAAAATTTCTACTTAAGTAAGGTAACGAAGTATTTGTACTTCGTTACTTGACACCTCTGCCCTTTATGCAGAGCAGAGCAGATTCTAGGTTCGTTTCATTGAAATGAATAGGACATGTGGATTTTAACTAATAAATTGGTCATTATGTTTTTCTGGAGTTGTTAAGGCTTTTTTGGAATCATGTGTCACAATCCGCAACTATTTGTAATAATTTCAAGCTTGTAATAAGGTAATAAAACAAGGTAGACCAGAAGTCATAATATGACATTTATTGATAATAAGTGGTCTAAAGTTAACAACAAAAGAGACCATGACAACTCCCCCCCTCCCCACGTCTTTCTTTCACTGACATGGTTTGGTTAGGGAGCCTTGAGGTCCAATACAACAGCTCCCACCGTGGTGATGTCCAAGTGTCACGTTGGTGAGACTGAGGAGACGCACGCGCCGGCGCCTGTTAGGTTATATTGGAAGTGCAGTGGGTTGAACCTCCGGCTTGGAGGATAAGTCCTGTGTGGGAGTGGTTGTGTTTTAGTATTGCTGTCAGTTTTTTCTTGTTATTAAGAGTCCATTTGTTAGTAGTATTATTTGTCCTTGTTTTATCTCAGGTGTAGATCAGTGTTTTCCCCAGAAATAAAAAGAAGGGTTTAAATTTTGATGTAAATACGATGACGCGGTGGCACGGTAGCTAGGAGGATTGGTGGGCATGCACCCTGGGAAAAAAAATAAATTCTAGAGCTAAAATGGTGCATTCTAGAAGGATCTTAAGCTAAATTTTGGTCCCAGAAGGCTGGTGGAAACATAACACTTTTAATAAAATGTTGCATTTTTTGGCACAAATAGAACAAAAAACTCGTTGCACTTGGTGAGTTGAAAGAGCCAAAACTCCCAGGTGGGAAGGCTAATTTATTGTCACACAAGAAATACTGCAAGCACTATATAATGTCACATGAATTTGACTAGGCTGTCACTAAAATGTCTAAACTAAATGTTGAGCCTGCTGTTTTTCTGGGCCGCCCACTTGTCTGCAGCATCCAACCACATCTCTCGGACAGGTGGACCCTCGATGCTAATGAGCACCACGCTAAATATCTCCCTGTATGGCCACATGAAAGCTGAATTGGTACCACAGATCTTAGATTCTGCAGATAAATATATTTCAGTGTAGTGTAGTATTATCTAGAATGATGTCTGATGACAACAAAATCTTATTTCAGTTCTCATGTAGGAAGCTAACGAACTAGCTCATTGAAATGATTGGTAATGTGGTAATGCTAACAGTCATCGACTCACCTTGAATTTAACACGCTGCAATAACCTTACAACTTTATATTACTTTCTCCACTTCAGCTAATATCAGTATTAGTAGGCTATTTAGGTGGGTGTTGGTGAGTAAAGTGGCAGCTTTCAGTTTAAAACATTATGTTAGCGTAGTTCGCTAGCGTTAGCGCGCTAACAACACCATAAAGGCTGCAGCCTGGTCTGAAATGAAGCTAATTTTCTGGAAATCCAAACAGTAACAACGTACACTATTAGGCTTGAAATAATCACAAATAATTGCGGATTGTGACACCTTGTTAAAAAGAACCATCAACAAATCCAGAAAGACGTAAGGACTAATTTATTAGTTAAATTCCACGAGTGTCCTATTCAATGAAACAGTCTTGACTCTGCTCTACATAAAGGACGATTTGCCTTTCACGCTCTCTCTCACTCTCTTTCAGCAGCTAGATGATCCGATCGCATTCTGTACACTGTGGAGAAAGTTTTCTTGCTACATGAGCATGTCCCAAGGAGAGCGTTCTCCTTCCTTCTTGTGTAGCATTTACAGTCAAAGTCAGACAGTTTTAGTAGCCCCGAGGTTTGCGTTAAAGATCTTAGATTCTACAATACTCTCTGATACAGCTGACTGGCGGAAAAAAACAAACAAAGGAGCACTGTAATCGGCAGGTGATTGGTCAGTTTCGCCAGTATAGTAGTTTACACACCCACCACGGAAGTTTCCTAAAAACGCAGCCTACATTTGACTACATAGAGTGCCCCAGTGACTTCCGTTTTACTTCCGCTACATGGGACCTAGGAAGTGAGAAAAAATGAATGGGGTTCAATGAGAGCAAAAAAACTATTTTCTGGTCCCGTATGAATTGTACCATGAATTGGACATATGATATTTGTCAGTTTTAAATATAATTTTTCATACGAAGAAAACCACGATTCACAGCGAAGAAGTTTGATGGTGGCAGGTTTTGTGAGAGGCCGCTTTGTGAACTACAGTTCTTCGCTGCTGTCGACGCGAATGAAATACGTCATCACTGAAATTGTGCGGACTCGGACTGGAAGACATGGCGATTTCCCTGGTGCACTTCACCGCCTTTTTCCAAGGCCAGGAGAAAAGCATTGATCGCGGGGAAAACCATTACAAGTCGGGCCATGTGGAGAGGTTCTCCTATGCCAACAGGGAGATCGTTGGAGTTGTCCACGCCAGCCGCAGGGATAGGAGTTACAAGGCTTCGGTGAGTAGAACTCCATTAGCTAGCTAGCTTGTTAACATTAGCTAGCAATAGTGGCGAAATGACGCTAGCAACTGGCTACATGAAGCTCCCACAAACAAACAACGTTAAACCTTCAATATTGCTCCTTGTTGAAATATGCGATGGTAGCCAATGATGGCTAGACTCAGATATTTATTGTCAGTGTTGAACAGACGACATCTGTTTGGAGCAGAACTCTCAAACATATACCATAAATTACACAAAATCATACAGGACACTCAGACGTGCAAGTGCAGTGATCGGTGCAAGTTCAGGTTTCTGATAGCCAGAGGGTATGTGCTGTCTCTGAAACGGGATGTGGAGATCTTAAAGGAAAAGTTCACTATTTTACACATAAAGCCTTGTTTTCAGATCGTTTCAAATGAAATACAACGGTTAAAGGGTGTGTTGCAGGTTAGATTTGGCAGTGAACTAATACATAACATTGTTCAGCAATACAAGTAGCAACGTTAATGAATCATTTTACATATTTTAAGCAAAAATATCGGTTTAAAAACGACTAGTTTGCTTGAACGTTCTTTTGGTGGCATGCGTCACGTTGGGGAGACAGCTCCGTTTATGACTATCTGTCCCATTGCTGGCGCATGAAGCAACAGGCACAACTATTTCATTCACAGTAACTGTCCAGTCACTTGTAAATGCATAAAACATTACTGTCTGTCTAGTTCGTTTCTTAAACTTAAATAATACAGTGGGCTGTTGTAAAAGCGTTGCATTAGCTAATACGTCTACCCACCTCTTGTTCTTACAGATCACCCTGCGAGATGATGGGACCATTCTGGGTTCATCATGCGAGTGCCCGGTGGGGGATTTTAAATGCAGCCATGCTGCAACGCTTTGCATTTTTGCAATGCGAGAATTGAGCGCCACCGACGTGGAGTGTCAGTGGAAGAAGGCTGTGCTGAAACCTCAGACGCTACCGATGTCGGAGCTCTATCCTCAGGAGGACGAGATGTACAACCCTCTTGCCAGAGACATCAGTGAGGAGGACGTGGACTGGTTCCGGTCTGCACTTTGTGGAGTGCAGTGCGGGATGACATGGCTGCTGTCTCCCGAACCACAGCACCAGCCCCAGCAGCAGGCTCTTCCCACTGTACCTCAACTGGTGAGGGAGTTCAAGGGTCAGGGAATGGAGAGAGTCGTGGCAGCACTGCAGCTCACTGAGGAGCAACGTTTGGCCATCCAAACAGCCACCGTGGGGCAGCGGAGCAACCCAGAATGGCATCGGCACAGGCAGGGGCGGTTGACGGCAAGTAACTTTGGTGCTGTCCTGTCTTGCCGGTCTGCTTCTCCTACACCATCCCTACTGAGGAGGCTGCTTGAGGGACAAAACTTGGACGGTGTGCTTTCGGTCAACTGGGGAGTGACCAATGAGCAAGAGGGAGTAAAAGCCTTTAAACAGGCTTATCAGGTGGAGGTGCTTGACTGTGGGCTCTGTGTGAGTCAATCAGGCATCTTAGGAGCATCACCTGATGGTTTCGTCGGAACTTCAGCCCTGCTTGAAGTGAAGTGCCCATACAGCCACCGAAACTCCACCATAGCAGAGGCTGTGATGGTGTCATCATTTTGTTTGTGTGTGGAGGGAGAGGGTTATGCCCTCAAGAAGAACCATCCCTACTGGCACCAGGTCCAAGGTCAGCTCCACCTCAATGAACGGGACCTGTGCTTCTTTGTGGTATGGACCACAAAGGAAGCGGGGATCATCCCCATCCCCAAGGATCCTGCGTGGGGACAACATCTGGCTGCTCTGGAGGAGTTCTACCGCCAGCACATCCTCCCTGTGTTGGTCAGTAGAGAGGACTGAACCTGTAAATATTGTAAATAGTTTTTCTTTTTATTTTGTTCTAGTTCCATTCTTTTGGGAAACATTGGGTCAGCGTTCACGTCGCGTTTCTCGTCAGTACCTGTACTCAGGGAAGCCAATGATCCAGATAAAAAAAACTACAGGTCTCGAAAACTGATTTTTAGTGGTTAATAACATTTATATTACCTTACACTAAGGGTGTTTTGACAGATAAAGCATTTGGTGAGTTAAATGTAGCATAGGTTCCAAAATAGTAAGGTGTGGTTAATTTGGAATTCAGTGATTCAGACTACACCCAGACATTTTTTATCATACAAAAATTAAAACATTTATTTGCAGGGCAATAATAAAGAGGGAAGGTGATGTAGCCAGCCTTACATTTTCCTCTGAATTAATTAATGCTTTAAGGGGCAATAACACTTTAAATTGTGTTCTGAATTAAATTGTGTTGTGTTTAAATGTACTGCTTTGATCCCCTTCTCTCTTTTCACAGGGACATCTAAAGCCCTTAACCCGCTCAGATGGACCAGGCGCCGTCCATATGGGCAGATGGGGGCAGCAAACTATCTGCAAAAGGCAGCTTGGTGTTTAGTTAGCATGTTTTATAGCTCAAAAATACACACACAGTAGTTTCTGCCCTACTGAAATTGAGGCTCCCCGCTCGCTACTGAAATGGACACAGACACAAGGGAAGGTGTTAATAGTAATTGGATTTATTGGTGGTAATTGCATTTGATCAACTATTCTCCATCTTTACAGGGGGGGTGGTGTATGAGAGCTGCTGCAACCGGAAAGAGAGCTGCTGGTTTCTTTGATCAGAGGATGTTGCAGATTCACCAAAGCACAGCATAGCTGGACCAGCACAGTGGCGCAACCTCGTAGGTGGGTGGGGATCTTGTTAAGGATCTTGAAATCCTTTATCCGTGCATTGGCCCTCTCCACGTGGATTCGGTTCCGTGCCACTTCCCGGGTTGCTCTCACCTCACTCTCAGAGAATTTTCCCTTGTTGAGAAATGGCGGGATGTTTACAGAGACACCCTCTGGCAAGAGGTCGGATATCAAAAAGCCTTTGTCCGCCATGATCATGTCACCTGCCTCCAGGTGCCCCAGTAGGCCACACTGGGCTGTAATGGCCTTATCTGAGGTAGAACCCAGGAACAGCGGACTACAGTATGTGATAACGCCATTAGGGGCAACTCCAATTAAAGCTTTGCAGGAGTGCATCCCTCTGTACGTGGAGTACATTAACTTGGCCTTGTCCATCTCCTTGGGAGCGTCAACCTTGAAATCTGTGCAGTCAATGACCATTCTGCAGTTGCTGGCTGAGGGAATGAATGATGCCGGCATACTTTGCCTGTTTTTCTCCAGACTGGGCACAGTTGCCATCATTTTGGAGAAGAGGACCTTGTGGAGCAGATGGATCATTGTCTTCACCACATTGGCTACTGTGGTACTGCCGCAGCAGAACAGCTGTGCCAGGTGCAGGTTGGTGTAGTTCTGGCGTAACTTAATCAGTGCCATGAACACCTGGCACTCTATGGTTATGCTTTCCCCCGTCCATCCTGCTGCATAAACAATGGAACCCTCGAAGCGCTTCACCAGCCCCACCACCCTTTGAAACATGGCCTTATCAGGTAGGCCAGTCTCCATTCGGATGACCTCGTCTGAAAGGCCTGCTGGAGGGTAGAGGGGTGGTCTGGAGAGGGTAGATGCAAACGGCCTGGAGTCTTGTGCTACAGCCTCATCCTCCATCGCTCCGTCTGTGAGTCCCAGGTCAGGATCCAGGTCCATCTCGACTCCTTCTACCGGCCAAGAGTCTTGGGGCACCATGTCCTCTGGCTCCTGAATCCTTTCCCCAGTGATTCCCTGGTCAGGATCTATTACCACCTTGCAGTAGGTGTGATCACCTGGGGACGAGGACGAGGACGAAGTTGGATGGCTGTGGGTCGTAGTCTTTGACCACTGGAACATACTTGGGCCATCATCCCTTCCATTGGGAAAATGACAACTACACACCCTGTCATTTGGGATTGGCTCCCTATCCGCCCGTCTGCAAAACAAAATGGAAAAAAAAAAAAACATTAACGGTCATTACTATTGGGTCATTACTATTATTTCAGTGTTAAGTTTTATATGTGAAGTATTTCTTTATTTTTATATCAATGTTGAGTTTTAATTGAAGTGTATATATATTTTTATTATTTAATTATTATTATTTTTTTCTGTGTTTTTGAAAAGTGCTATATAAATAAAGATGCCATAAACAGCAAATATCACAGTTCAATCAGATCTACAGTATATTCATGTTTCTTAAGTATTCCATAGACAACTATTCATTAACGCTGTCATCATGGCTAGAAAGTGATGTCAGTCATATTGTTGACCCTTATGTGTGTGTGTAGTTTTTCTCTCCCATTTAGACTCGTGCCAGGACAGTGAATGCATCGTCTTTATCCGTGACTTGCCAGGACAGTGAATGCATCGTCCTCACCGTGACTTGCATGCTGCTGTCTTCCAGTGATGTGCCACAAGAAGTATGTTATTCATTACTTTTAGTTGCCATTAACAGCAAAGATCACAGTTCAATCAGATACGATTTGCACCCAGTGTTTTTGCAGAAGATGACTGTAATGTATCCTATTCATCCTATTAAATGATGATTTGAAAAATTAATGGAATGTGAATGACTTGTCATTTTGCACATTGGTACTACATAAGTTTGCACAGTCTGTTAAAATCTGTTTCTTTTTCTATACATTTTATTATTATTTGTATAACTTATTATTATTATTATTATTATTATTCAAAGAAAGCTGGAGGTCATTACAACAAACTTAATTTATTTGAAATGGTATATAAATCCAAGGAGCTGATTTGCAAGCAGGACACTGGAAGAGGGTACGGTGCTGAGGTGGTGCTGAGGACAGATGAAAATAAAAAACAAACCTTGGTTAAAATTTGTCAACCCTCACTTAAAACACTCAATAAGCTACACTGTTGCATTATTGGTGTGATTGATGGTTAAATAATAACATGCAATAAAATACCATAATCGAAAGTCACACATCATAATGGACAAGGCACAGCACAACTCATGTTGTGTAAAATATTACTGACAAGGTATGGTGAGTTGTGAACTAAAAAAAAAATGACTGAATTAATGCACTTGACCTGAAAATTCCTGTGTACATCAGTGCAGGGTGGGAGGTTTAGATGTTCCTGTGAAGGGGATCAAAGCAGAACATTAGTTAAAGGAAAGAGTACATCCCTTTTCTTGATTAATTCTTTGAATCACATTTTGTTAAATGGTAAATCAGTAAAACAGAAGCCCAGTGTGTCATTGGCCTTACTTACCCCAAAATGCAAGTCCAGAAGAATTTCATGCAAGGCTGGCTGACGGTCCCTTTTTACTTCGAACTCTCCCTGATGTATCTGATTTTGATTTTGATTTTGATTTTTTTTATGTACATTATATAAAATTACAGGAGTGGATTAAGGGAGGGGGGGGGGGGGGGGTGTTAGAGCAACATCTTCTTCAGAGTCCATGGAAACGCCAGTCTATGCCATGCACTCTTGATTAAATTAACAACACTAAGACATCCAAGCTGCGCCGGCTTCTTTCCTTTATTACATGTTATCATTACTTGCACACAAACTTTTATCACTATTCATCACTACTCTGAAGTCACTCTCTACACAGTCAGTTGAAACAGGGGAACTTTTGGAATTGTGTGTATTTTCCGATCACTCATTGTGGGATATCTGATTGCCCCCAGGAGCATAGGCTGCTATCTGCTAAATTCGCTCAAAACATATATCTTACCTGATCAGTTTCAGCCAGCGAGTCTTGGTCCTTGCGTCTGTTGGGAAACGAAAGAAGGAACAGCCATTCCTGTTGGAATGCGCACATTGAGGCACAAAACACACTGGCATCTCTGTTATAAATGTATAGTTAGCCTACTGCTAACATAGATCGGAGGCTAGTGATGGGGCGTGACGTCAACAACGCGACGTAGTCTTTCTCAATTTTGTTTTCGCTACAGCTTTTATCTGAACAACAGCACAACAAACGGTAAAACGTTTTACATGAAAAAACACCATTTTAATCCACAAACAACATATTTCATTTCAGGGGCATACAACGACTGGGACCAGAAAATAGCTATTTTAGTCTCATTGAAACCCATTCATTTTTTGCGAGCTCAGAGGTCCCATGAAATCGAGCGGAAGTGGCGTCACTGGGACACTCTATTGGGGCTTCTTGTTCGGGGAAAATCCCGGGGGGAATGTTTTTGTGCATGATTTTTAAGCGTATCGGCATTTTATGAAAGCGTCTCGGCAAAACTGGATGCGTATCGGCGAAAAAAGAAGCGTATCGGTGCCGATATGCTTAGACGCTTTGGGGAAAACACTGTAGATATTATATAAAAATGAGTGTTTGTAAACGGTTTGTTTTCTATGTTGATTTTGCCTATTCCACAGGGTCCTGGACTTGCGTCCTATTGGTCTGTTGGAGAATATTTAGGACACATCATCAGTAGTGTTACCTCAGGATCATCGGGTGTTTCAGGCCTTTCAACACTAGACACCCTCCTCTGAGGCGGCTCCGCCTTGAGATGATCAGTCCCCGGCGTGTGTCCTATGGCCAAATGCTAATCCAAGGGTCTTCAGAGCTATGGTGTTAGTCTGAAGAGAGACTGAGGTTTTCTGTTTTAATGTTGTAATGAACGTGTGTGGTTAGGTGGTGTGTGTATTTTTTGTTGGTTTTAATGTTCAAAGGGTTTATTTGCCTTAAAATCCTTCTGAGGTTGATTAATAGATTCTGTGTTTATTCTCGTTTAAAAGGTCTCCAGGATTTATTTGGTTATGAGATGCTGTAATGTTATGAAAAGGTTTGCTTTGAATCCTTTGTATTGGAACAAGCGGTTTCTTGACCTTTTGACCTTTAATGTCATTCTATTAAGTCTCAGTGCTCTTTAGGCCTAATTGCTTCTATAAATGGTAAATGGTTAAAATAAAAGATGCCTATATTGATTTTGTATAAGACCCTTTCTAATACTTAGAAGGGTAAGGAAACATGTGAAAAATGTTAATTGGAATTATTTCTATCTATTGAAGTTTGTTTCAGATGCCTGTGAGTTTATATTGTAATACGCTTTCAATAGCGAGTCTATTATTGATTGTGAGTTACACTAAGCATTTTAGAGGGATTATAGATATTTGTACGGTTCTATGAGATGGACTGGAATCTCTGGGGTCATGTTAGACAGGTTCAACTGATATTTCTTATGGAGTTTGTTTAAGAAACCCTCCTATTAAGTCCCAGTAGTATTTGGGCCTACCTATTCCTATAAGGAGTAAATGGTTGAATTAAAAGGATGCCTATATTGATTTTGTATAAAAGCCTTTCTAATACTTAGAAGGGTAAGGGAGTATGTGAAAAATGCTAATTGGAGTTATTTCTATCTATTGAAATTTGTTGCAGGTGCCTGAGAGTTTATTTTATAATAAGCGTTTAATGGAGAATCTATTGGTAATTGTGAGTTCATCTAAGTTTTTTAGAGGGATTATAGAGATTTGTATGGTTTTAGGAGGTGAAATGGAATGTCTGGAGTCATATTAAACAGGTTCTCCTGATATTTCTTATGGAGTTTGTCTAACAAACCATTCTATAAAGTCTCAGTGCTATTTAGGCCTAATTGCTTCTATAAGAAGTAAATGGTTAAAATAAAAAGATGCTTGTATTGATTTTGTATAAGACCCTTTCTCATACTTAGAAGGGTAAGGAAACATGTGAAAAATGTTAATTGGAATTATTTCTATATATTGAAATTTGTTCCAAATGCCTGAGGGTTTTTTTTTATTGTAATGTGCTTTCAATAGAGAGTCTATTATTGATTGTGAGTTCCCCTAAGCATTTTAGAGGAATTATAAATATTTGTACGGTTCTATGAGATGGACTGGAATCTCTGGGGTCATGGTTAACAAACCATCTTTTTTACATAATTTGAGGGTGCTGATTCTGAATATTGTGTTTACAAAACTGGATTTTAAGTGCTAAGCCTTGTAATTTTAATATTAATTTGGGACTTGATGGTTCGATTTTTTTTTTTAAGTCGGCCATCTTGAAACTGTTGGCTTCCAAAATCTAGACAATTCATGTACACATGCTTAGGCAGCAGCATACAAGATGTGGTGACAATCCATCAACCCTTTCAAAAGTTATCGCTCAAACAAAAATATTCGCCTAGCTAGCATGACTGCTATGCTATTATGCTAATTAGCAGGCTTAAAATGCAAATTTCAGCTTGGTAAACAAAATATTTGGAATCAGCACCCTCAAATTATGGGAAATAGCACGTTTACCGACTTTTCCTCAAATTTGCCGCTAGACCCTTTTTCTGAAGGACTTTCTGAGATTTTTGCCCAGTCTATCTTCCCCACACACTGGTGCAACATGCATACCTCTGACGTGAGCTCTCCAAACTATAATTGTGCCTTGAGAGATCCCGTCGGGTTTTTCAGTCGACATCAGGAAGTCAACCTGCAACTACAAGGTAAGCTGTACTCGTTTGTAATTAGCTTACCAGTTTTCTAGTTATCTATTGTTTACCAAAAGTAAAATGTTTGCCATGTCCATAGTCCTTTATCTTTAGTTGGCAACTCCTGAAGTAAAGCAAGTTATTGATGAAAGTTCGTTTTTGTGTGTTGCAGATGCTGTACTCCCGTGACTGCCAGATGCATGCTCACGTTCGGTGGTAAAAAAAATATAAATAAAAGGGCTGTGTTTAAAAACGTGTGTCTGTGTGGTGTTTGTTAGCACAGTAGCGTGGTGCACTGTTACAAAGGACAAACAAGTTATGACATTAACATGGTCAATGCACCTTTTTGAGTTATTATAAGAAAATCAGACCTTTTAAGGCTTAAAATTTAAGCTCTCGCGGGCCACAAAAAATGACGTGGCGGGCCACATTTGGCCCGTGGGCCTTGAGTTTGACACCTGTGCTCTAGCTCGACTATTTTGTATAGAAACATGACGTAATTCTGAGTCAGGGACGTAGTATGACATGTCTACCACCTAGTGGAAGGGAGTTCAAACCAAATTTGACACCCTATTTGACAAAATCGACCGTTTTATTCAGTGCGGCATCTTGTCGACTTAAGTCGACAGTGGCGTCTAGAGGGTTAAACATGACCAAGCGGAAGGGCACGGCTCAAACACAGGGATTAACACTGCTGTTAATTTAACCTGCATGACATAGACTAACATCACATCAGTGTTACAGTTAAATCCATACACCAAACATCCGTCACAAAACCATCCTCTTCTCTGATCAGCACCGAACTCCCATTTGATTTCAGTCAACGTAAAATAAAATAAATTCAGATGACGGAAATCCGTCACAGCGACTATTCAGATGACGGAATTCCGTCATAGTGACGGAAAACTTTAATCCATGCATTTCAGTAGAAGGCAAACTGATACCTATAGTCTGTGCCACACTTATGTAAAAAGAAATCGGCCACACAATAAAACCGGTTCAAAACAATGTTAGGAAACATGGGCTCCAGGTCAGTGGACATAAATATAATAATAACAGTAAATACTATAACAATATACCATGGCTTGGTTCAATTTCCCATTGTGATTTGTTGTTTTGAGTGGCAATTAATTTTCTATGTACACATACCTATGAAGTAGTCCCTGTTATCCAACCATATTGCTCTTGTGTATCATTGCAAAGTTTGTGAACTCTAAATAGACTGTAAAAATGTAAGAGATTTGGCAAATGACTAGCAGATAGAAGAACGTGACCACATTAACACCTTGAATGTACATTAACTTTCTGATATATGACTGCTTGGTATGGGGATGTGGTGGTGTGGGAAGAAGGATGTGATGTGAATGCTTCTGAATGTGATGCAAAGGCGGGAGAGAGTATGGTTTGGACAGGCAGGGGCAGTGGGTGAGAACGCCTCAGCCTTTATCCTTTTTTATCTGACGTTATGCGTGATGCGTCATGTATGTGCATATTGTATGTTGCTTAGTCTGTACTGTTTTTCGTTTGTGCTGCAACTTCCCTCGCTGAGACACATTTCTCCCTGGTGGAGACCTAAACCAACATAACCCAACCTAAATTATTCCTTACATAAATAAAACAAATTTAGGTATATGCAAATCACAAACAGTTTAAATAAACAACGTTTTCTGTGAATCTAGATACAGGAACAAAACATCTCCTGGAGCCACCTGGAGAGTTTTTACCATCTTGATAAACTAAACGCTGTTAAGTTGGCACCAAAGCTGTCGGAGAGGCACATCACCTTGCCACCATTTTAAAACATGAGAGTGCGTTTGGCCACCCAAGTGTTCAGCCATACTGTGGCAGCTGGTAACAGTATGACAGTAGTAACTTGTAGCAACCTCAATGTAGTGAATGTAATTAAGCTTATCTGTGCTTTGGTTCCCCAGGCATGAAAACTATGATAGACTTGGGTCAGCTTCCACCAGAGGCTCAGGACACAGCAGAGTTCTGCAAACGCATGAGCAGACTGTTTGATGTTTTAAACTCAAGGTACATAAAGACATAAATAATTTAAAAATAATTGGGCTCATTATGACACTGACAGAAAAAAAAAATGTTACCTGTGACATGTTGCATAGAGAACCACCAAGGAAAGAAACCCATGGCGCCGTCCTCTTAACTCCAGGAGTAGAGACCAAGCAGGCATCTTGGAGGACTCCTTGCAGTGGATAGCATCTTGGTCTTTCAGGTTCATTATGGCAAACCAAGTTGTACAAACTTTCATTTGCATAGGACTACTTCATGCACCAGCTGAAAAAAATCACTTACTTAGTCTTACCTTTATAGACCCAACTTTATACCACCGTGCCAGTGGGAACTGATCATGACAATCAGGAGTGTCCTGATGATATGGCAGAGCATACAGAATATGCAGCCGCAATTTCTTTGCACTGCAAAACTAAATGAGGATTGCAATGAGGTATATAACTCAAATGAATGACAGATTTAGATATATAGATAAGAGGCAAGGGGGTCATCTCTACAACCCGACCAGTCAAGAATTCACCTCTGCCCTGAGAAGTGCCTCGGGTGCCAAGCTGTCCAGCACAGAAGGGGGTAACTGCCTTGAGGACGCCAGCATCCCATTGCTGGCCACTGCATCCACAAAAGCAGTGTCAGGACTAAACAGCCAGACACACCCTCCAGCAACCGCCAGTCTTGTGCGTAGCCCTACAGTATACTTTACAAATACACCTTTATATTGAGTATATAGGGTGGACAATGTCGGTGACAGCTACCCCATTACCACTTAACAGTTGCCATATAAACATTTCCCTCTGGCTAACACAAAATCCTTTTCAATATTTGAAACAGCATTTCACAGATGTAAGGCCCAAGGACTCAGGAGCCATTCCTGAACATATAATTGCCAGTGACTGTGTAAAGGAAGAAGCACTGACTTACATTGCTGGATGGCTCCTCCACAGCCTAAAGAACTCACCAGTTGTGTCCTCATGCAGTCAGTGCGAGAGCCTCCTGTGCAGGAGAGAAGGTGACCACACATACAGAAAACACGTCCTTCATTAGGAGGAAGCGTTACACACCAGACTCTGGCCACATGCAGCCATCCAGCATCTTCCAAAAGATTGTTACGAGGATAGAGATTGTAATAACAGAGGGTCTTGAAATCTGCTGGACAGAACCGAACATCATAAGAACAGTGAGAGAAAAAGTTGAGGGTGCAGACATTTTCTGTGATTTTAAAAAGATACACCCCGAATACACAGATAATGTAATGAATGTAGTCATTGTCAAATTAATCATGTGTCTACTAGGGGCTGAAATGAAACGTCTGCTAATCAATCTTTAAAACACAAATGCTTAAAACTGCCTCAGAAACACAAACTGACATGTTTTACAACATAAATGATTGTGTTTGACAAAAACGATGGCTGTGTCTTTTTTCCCCCTCAATTTTAAATGTGCGCGTGCAAAACTGTCAATTCCAAGTGAAACATTTTGCTGGGAACATGTCATGTATAACTGCATATGAACGTGGTATTAACGATTTCCGTGGGTACATGGAATGCCTGGTCAATTTTTAAAACTAACGTTAATAGCCAAAAAAAAAGAAAAGAAAAAGAAAAAAACATCTTTTCTAAAAGCAAATTTTAATACATATTACTTAAAACATGTCTGACATTTTCACATATATTCATGCACAGTCACCTGTTGTCCAAAGTCTCAACCTATTCAATTCTGCTTGGCTAATTTAATTCTATTATTCCTTTACTACAATTGAGTCATTCTATCGCCCACTCTCCACCCCAAGCTCTAGTGCTTTGAACCGAGTTGTAGAAATGTTAGGAGTTGTATTAGACGTCCTGCAACACATGGTACACATATATTAATATGACAGTGACAGTGACAATGTATTGTAACACAATGGCAGTGTGTTGTAATATTTCCTTAAAACGCATAAAAATATATTATTAACTTACTCTGATATAGCACTGATGCTTATTCTATGATGCAGGTCTTTTCCTGGATACTACAGGTGGAGGCCTACCTGAAGCCAACCCTTAGCTGTTAAGTCGCCCAAAGTTACGAAAATCTGGAAGCCTTTAAACTTTTCAGTTTTTCTGTTACATAATTGTGATATCACCCCTTCAGCTGCACAAGACCTGCAGCATATGCAGGCAGGTCTTGGAAAAACCTGAGACAGCAAAATGGGGGAATGCGGCAATTAATTCTGTTTTTAAATCCTTTTGAGGCCAGGAGACGTCTGTCCTTGACACTTAGGAACAGGAGGTCACACCTGGTGCTCAACAGGGAGCTAGACTGTTATTTGAGTCACTAGTAAAATACACATTGATAGACCTACAATCATGGCTCACAAAAAATAACAGATACACAATATTTTACCCAACTTCCTTCAATATGATACTCTGAGGTAAAATTCACATTTCTTCACCTGACAGTCCTCTGACACACAGAAGAACCCACTTAAACCTATTATTAGATGTTTTAGGTCTCCCGTCTATTTAAAGGAGCCTTCCCAAAACTCAAAATGCTCAAAGGAGAATGGCTCTTATACAAAGCTGCTGGTATGAAAATCATATCAATTTATAGAAGCACAGACACATTAAAATGTGTCATGGAATGAAAAGGTTTTTCTTCAGCTTTGATGAATTTGTGTTTGATGAGTTTGTGCATGCCCACGAAGCTGTCATGAGTATGACACATGCCTGTGTCCTCTTCATATGTAAATCATGAACTTGTAGTTGTAAATCTAAAAGTGGGTAATCTCTGTGTACAATGTACAATCTCTATGATTCTTCATTGAATAAAAAAGAGGGGTACACAGGAAGTGCAATAAAATCCACATCTGGAGGAGGGAAAACAATGCTGTACATTGTACTATTGCAGGAAGAGTTAGATCTATGCTCCATTTTTGGAGGTTGGGATGTCTGGGGTAGGAACATATCCGGAAGTTGAAGCACCCATGGGGAAATCTCAACCCGGAAAGGGCCTAATAGCCTTTAGCATTCCGTTGACTTCCATTCATTTTAGCGTAGCTTTGAAATCAAATAACTTTACATGAGAAGCCATCCGTACCTTGATATTGTAAGCCGGAGAGGACACAGCAAAACAAATTTGCTTTGATCGGAAATTTCTCATGTTATTGCTTTACGTTTATCTGAAATTATGCTAAAAATGACGCCATAAATCATGCGACGGCTAGTGAGTTTCTGTCACACAGGAGAAAATCTACCGTACTGGGGTGCGTTTCCCAAAAGCATAGTTGCTAACGTTGTTAGCAACTTACTTGGTTCAAACTATGTAGGTGCGACGCAAGTGTGTCTCAAAACCTTCGTTCGTGTGAACCAACATAGTTTGGACCAACATAGTTTGAACCAACATAGTGTAAACCAGCATAGTCCCAACATAGTGCGACCGACACAGGCGTGTCCCAAAACACGAACATTCGCAACCACGTTGGTAACTAGTGAGGTTTGCAACCACAGCTCTCGGTGCTTAGTTCCACCTAACCAACGTTGTTTGAAGGTCTCGACGGCATCCAACATGGCGGACCGAATGTCTCGAAATCCTCGATCATTGTAAATATCTCCGTTGTTTGACGTTGTATCCCTCAGATTTTACAAAACGAGGTGAGAAATATACAGTGTAGAATCTAAAAATCCCGTTGTTGTAGCATAACAATTGATCTAGGAGGATATTTGCAACTCGTTTGGCAGTTTGGCTTAAGCGACTCATGCTGTGACGTACCTTCAAGTACCTCCAAATTCCGTAAGTTAGGAGCTCTTTCTGTGGTGCTGTTGGTAGAGCGCAGGTCATGCACACCTGTGTTTGTAGATAGTACTCCGGTTCCAATCCGGGATGATGCATAATTAAAATGCTATATGAAATTGTTGACATTCTTAACTGCCACGTTACTTTTCTTAACATAGTTTCAGGGTGAACGTGTCTCCCCTGTTGCGTATTAACATAGTGTGGCCAATTTATGCCAGCCTGCATATTCTTGGGCTTGTGTTCATACACTTCAGAATGCAGGTCGCCAAGGTGAAAATAAACTTCCAGCTCCTCCGTCATTACGTGCATTGTAAGCAATAAACCTAATGTTGATAGCGTGTAGCATACTGCCATAGAAGCACATGCATTTACAGATGGCACATCGCCTGGTGTCTATGCAAAATAGCATTTTGAAAGCTATTTTAATCAGGCTAGCTGTGATGGCTCGTAGTGTATGTGATTTAAATAAAATAAAAGCAGTGTATATACTTTGTCTTCCACATGACTTCAAAGTCAGGGAGATTTCCTATAGCTTAATGTATTGCCTAGAACTAGGCTGCTTATGAGACGTGCATAGTCACAACTCATCTGTGTTCATATCCAGAGGTCTGCGTCATTCAATAAACAATGTTAAAGTTTATTTAATCACTGAAATGTCTTGCAAATCTGTCACTAGGCTATATTACAAATGAACGAGCAGTATATATGGTTCGGTGATAGTTTCCACCGTTAGATTTATTCAGTTTCTATTGTTTATTTCCTAGTACACAGTTATTCCCGACATCATGTGAAATAGCCTATTATTAGACGATAAATAATCGGCTACATAATTAGTCATCTCTGTTAAATTCAAGGTCGTAGCCTGCTTCCGACAATGCACGAGCATGTCCGAACACATCTGGAAACCATTGTGGTTTGGACTATATTGGTTCAAACCAACTTGGTTCAGACTATGAAGGTACGACCGTGTTTGGGACACAGTCGCACTTTGGTTGTTGGTTAGCTCAACGGTGCATCGTACCATGTTGGTTTAAAGCTAAGTTGGTTGGTTGTTTGGGAAACGCACCCCTGTTTGGATAACAAGCTGTAGCCACAATCATGCCCGTTTACTTTTCTATTCATGTTGGGGAAACATTTACATCAGTATTTCAAGAAAAAGTAAGCTTAAAAATTGGAATTTGTTTAAAGAGTTGGCTCGGTTTTAGACTCTGGAAATCTGGTCACCCTATATCATACATGATTCTAGACTAGGGTGACCAGATTTCCAGAGTCTAAAACCGGGACACTATGTGTGACGTCATGCGCGTGCACATTCTCTTAGGCATTGTCGTGTAGTAGTCTAGTCTGCTATCGAAGAAAACCGTTAAAACACGGCCGCTGTATACTGCAAGATACATTGTAACATTGACTGCGAAGAATTCGCAGAGCGCACCTACCATTGTCACTCACGCACACACACACACATTGACTCTGAATTACTGGAAACTTCATTAGGCTTTAATTTAACAGTTTTGTATATGCGATCGCTGTAATTTGGGCAGCTTGATGTGGTGTTGGCCACTGTTGGGTGGAAACCGGGACATTTTTGCGTCCCGACGGGCTTTTATCGGGACTCGGGACACGCGACTAAAAATCGGGACTGTCCCGGTCAAACCGGGACGTCTGGTCACCCTATTCTAGACAATAATACACTAAACAGAATTATATTTATCTTTGTAGAATCTAATATATTTGGTACTAATTTAGCTTTCATGTGGTCATATTACTTTTGCATGAAAGGGAAATATTTACATAATGGCAGGGAGCAACGAGGCTTGTTTAATTGTAAACATTAGCATCATATTACTAGCCAAAACCTCCCTTTACAGCAGAGTTCCGATTTGCGATTAATTTGAATAATGCTTGAATTGCTTGAGCTGACTGGTGCTAATGATTAAACCATGATTGCATTTACTGCAGCAGTAATACTGTAGTAAAAACTGTGGCTTTGATACTGCAGTGCTAGTTGCTAGGGATGTGTTGTTTAGGAACGAATCGGTTCTTTTGAACAGTTCCTGGGGAGGAACGTCGTGAACTAGTTCCCCGCTCTCGTTCCCGGTCGTTTCTTTGAGAATCAGCGCAGCAGTCTGTGCAGTCTGTAAGCGGCAGCAGTGAAGCCCGCCAACTAACCAGCCAATCGCCGCTGCACTGTTGTGTTGTCTTTATTGAGTCTGAGACATTCTCATGCATATTGAGATCCTATAAAGCATTAGCCTGGTAAACCCGCCCCTCGTACTTCATTTCATTTCGTGCAGAGGGTCTGGACCGGACGCTGTTGGGGAGCATTTGGGGACTTCCAGCACGACCGCTCCAATGAGCGAACAGAGGGTGTGTTCATTAGCTGTGACGTTGACCTTGTGTGATACATTTGAATTGTAGTGCGTAGGTAGGCTAATTGCATACGTGACGACCAGGCGTTAGCGATTGGGTAAAGGCAGATGCACTTTTCAAAAACTTCAGCAGAGTCCACACCTCCAGCAAATCGTTTCTGACGGTCTCTGTTCCAGACCCTCTGCACAAAATGAAATGAAGTACGAGGGGCGGGTTTACCAGGCTAATAAAGCATAGCAATCGTTTCCATGACTAAACAAAAGAATGAACATTAATTTAGTGCTACAGAAGATAACTTAACAGTAGTTGTTAATGCAGTTTGTAATAGTCATATTTACTCTGTGTCATAAATGTTGAATAAAGCATTGTTCACTTTAATCTGTTTTAGGATTGGTCATTCATCCGTTGATCGTACAGTGGACTTTAACTGACTTGGAGGAACGAGGCAAACTAGTTCACTGCTTCCCATGGTCGGTCGTTCCTTCGAAAATCAGCACAGCAGTCTGTGAGCTCATTCGGTGGCAGTGAAGCCCACCAACAAATCGTATGTTATCATTATTGAGTCTGAAACGTTCTCATACATTTTATCCAATGAGAGCATAGCAACCGTGTCTATGAGTAAACAAAAGAATGCAATCTAGTGATGCGTTAGAATTAGATAACTTTGTCACAGAAACCAGACAGACAGAAAACAGACCCAATTGCGTAACCTCTCAATGGACTTTTATTTAGGGTTCAGGGGAAAGGGACAAAGTCAGAAGCCCAGGTAGGGCTGGCAGGTGGTCTGGGGATCACTCGCCGAAGCACACAGGCGTGCAGGCTGGCTGAGCTCCGCGGCCCGGGTCCTGAAGAATCGAGCCGAGTTGTAGACAGGCGGAGGTCGAAGCCGTATCTCAGGTGGGCAGAGCCGAGTCGTGGGCAGGCAGGAGTCGGTGCCGGGGACTGGAGAGCCGAGCTGAGTCGAGGACAGGCGAGAGTCGAAGCCAGGGACAGGAGAGCAGAGCAGAGTCGAGAGCAGGCAGGAGTCAAAGCCAGGGACAGGAGAGCAGAGCAGAGCAGAGTCGAGGGCAGGCAGGAGTCGAAGCCGGAGGACTGGGAGACAGCTCACACACACAGACAGACAGGGGAGACACAGGAACGAACAGGAGACGAGCAGACAGTGGGGAAAACAGCCAAACAGGTTCAGGAGAGTCAGGAGTCAAAAACGCTTGCCGAGGAGTACACAGTGGTTCGCAGACGGACTGACAGTGAGAGAGTATAAATAGTGAAAACCCCGGGTACTAAACGAGTGTAAATTGACGTTAAGTGAAGAGTGTAGAGAGAGAGAGAGATGATTGAATAATCTCGTGACGATCAGAAAACAAGGAAGTGTGGGTGAGGCGGGTAATCACCGTGATCGTGAAACGAGGGAGGCAGGTGAGGAGAATCAACATGGCAAGGCGGGGGAGGTGTGAGTGCAACATGGGAGAGTGGACCTAATAACGAGCTAGATAGAAAACCGCAATGAAATGACAGGAAAAAACCCAAGTACCGTAACCGTAACAAACTTAACAGTAGTTGTTAATAGTATTTGTAATGGAGTTGTTATATTTACTCTGTCTTGAATGTTGAATAAATCATTATTCATTTTAATTCTTTTAATGGGTTTGGTCATTCACCCATTGATCATTGGACTTCTACAGACTCTGCCTCCTATCTCATTCGTTTCGTCATTCTTGTGTTACCATGTAGCCTAATCAAACATCATTGAATTCTGGCGTAACTGGGAAGATATTAATCCTATATATATAATGCTGTTTCAATGCACTTCACTTTAAGATTGACTGACCAGTTAAACTGTTGACTGTATATTGTCTTATATACAGTCAATGGGGTAAACGGGCTTTGGTTTCATGGCTTGGAGTCGTGCAGGACGCGTGATATGACGTCATCCAAAGGAACGAACTGGTGAATGAATCCGAACGAGTTCTTTAGAGGAACTAAACGAGAACTAGTTCTCAACGAGGAACGGCAATGAAACATCTCTGCTAGTTGCTTACTGTAAATCTTCAGCATCACAGTCATAATACCACACCTTGGTGACAGTCTGTGGGGGTGGCGCTTAGATGCATCATGACCTATGACTGGTTTTGACACGGTGGTTTCTAGGAATGCGTCATGTTGGTCTTACATTTAACTCACTGCAACCTGCAAGAATCCTGTTAAAATGTTTTATAATCATGGTAAATATTGCTGATACCAGTGTGAATCTTGTAAGGCTAACATTCTACTCAGGACAGGTATCCTTTTAAATGAGTTTCTTAATATGTAACTTAAAATACTATGAAATGTATATACCATACTATAGATACACTATTAACTTGGAAATACTTGTTCTCATCAGATTGTATTCAGGGTCCTGTACGGTTTTTGTTTTGTTTTGTAGCCAAATATTGTCCTATATGTGACAAGAAATATCCAGTTATGGAATTGGAAAAACATGCAAGTTCCTGTAGGGACTGGGATAGTCATATGGAAAGGTATTGTTTTTCTGTATAAACGAGTGGACTATTAGGTGGTTTGAACGATGGTCTTACCACACTGCTGTTTCCCAACACCATCGCCCAGACTTAGCAACTAACGATGTTCACAACTACGGTAGTCCGATGGATCGTTCAACGACGCAAGTGTTTTCCAACAACAAAGTCTGGATGATCCATTGGAAGTTGCCTCGTAAAGTTGTGCAGTTGGAACAATTAGCATGGACCTGTTGTTAGACCATTGTGTTTGTTCACGTGACGTCTTGCTCGCCACCTTTGGCCTTTTTGGGGAGGATTAGGCAGCCGTCTTTGCGTTACTGCCACCATCTGCATGAATGACGTAAGATGTAATTCACTTAAAAGGAAGGTAGAAAACACACCCAATAACACACAAAAAGCTGTTGCAAAATGTTGTTGGATTAAAGGTAATGTACGTCAGTAATGTTAATGAGCGCTTTTGTAATACTGTGAAGTATGAGCACTGATTACTGACCCACAAGCACGGTTATTCCATTGCCCCATAGATCATTTCCACATGTTTCAAATTGATTACTATTCAGCAGGATTCGAACCCATATCTCACCGAAAAAGGTAGCTCTCTTCCTCTGACAGGCAGACGAGCTAACCACTCATCCACCGCAATGCTAACCTAAATAGGGGGAGTGGTTATATTTATAGCCGTAGTTCTATGTAGTATAAGTAAAATACACACATATGACACAAACTGACACTCGGTTGTTGCTTTTAATGAATAAGGCACATAGTTGTGTTAACAGAGACATCCCAGAGTTTCTACAGCTGCCATACCGGCTTAAATGAAATGAGACTACGTTTATGTCCTTATGTAGATCAATCATTTCTGTCGTTATCCGCACCGAATACATCCGAATACTCTCCGAGCACTTCCGAAACATCGTACTTTGGTGGTTGGAGATTTTCGGGAAAACAGTTGGACGTGGGGTGCTGGGTAGTTTGAACCTACGTTGTACAACAGTGGTTTAATGCTAACCTCCGTCGTTGTTTGGGAAATGCACCCCAGGTTTGAAGGTTGTCTTTTATTTTGTGGTGGTGTCCTGCCCTTTGTCTTGTCTTGATCTCTCCATCATATGACTGTACTCCTTTTGCACACCTATGGTAACATTTAGCCTACTTTCCACAATCACCACTCACAACAATATTTTAAGCTGAGTAACGGTGGCGCTTTCAGTCACGGATCATACGACTGTACTCCATCCAAATTCATTCGAGGTTATCCAAAAACAAATAGTCTGATAAAAAGATGCTCCATAGAGTGGCACAATTATACATGTTACTGTTTTTGTAATTACCATTTCTTTGTACTGTAATGATCAACATTTTCTGTGTGTGTGTGTTCAACATTTTCTGTGTTCTTAAAGGTGTACTTCCATGAGAAACCGTTTAGTACTTGCTCTTTTGAAATATGATAGGTCACCCCGAGTTGCATATGCATGCGTGTTGTTAAGCCCAGAAGTGGTAGGCCAAGTAAAATTCCAGAGAGGCAAAGACGAAGGATGGTCAGAATGGTTAAAAACAACCCACAGACCACCTCCAAAGACTTGCAAGGATATCTTGCTGCAGACAGTGTCGCTGTGAATCGGTCAACAATACAGCGCAATTTGCACAAGGAAAGGCTGTGCGGAAGAGTGATGCATTTGGTGAGCCAATGTCATTTTGGAATAAGATACTCTGGACTGATGAAACAAAAATTGAATTGTTTGGTCACAACAAGAGGCGATATGCATGGCGGCAAAAGAACACAGAATTCGAAGAAAAACAAGTACAATGTTTTGGAATGCCCCAGATTTGAATATCATCGAGAATCTGTGGGATGACTTGAAGCAGGCTGTCCATGCTCGGAATCCTTCAAACATCACTGAATTGCAGAGGTTTTGCCAGGAGGAATGGGCCAAAATACCATCATCCACCATCCAGACACTAATTGGTGGCTACAGAAAGCGTCTACAGGCTGTTATTTTTGAAAAAGGAGGCTCTACTAAATACTAATATGATTTTTCTATTAAGGTGTCTGTGGACATTATCTAATCAAGAGTCTTACAGAGGTGTGGCAGACCGTTTTGGCATGAGCAAGTCCGCACTCATGAACCATTTACACCACTTTTGCACACTTGTCAACACACACCTTGGGTATTATATTTGCTGGCCTGTGGGGGAAGCACTGCATTCATCTGAGTTAAGATTTGCTAGAGCAGGCTTCCCACATACAGTGTGTGCAGTGGATGGCTGCCACATACCCATCTGGAAGCCTCATGTGGCAAATCCCGTAGGATACCTCAACAGGAAAAAATTCTATTCTGTTATTCTCACTGGGTTCTGCACTAGTTACCGACGGTTCTGCCACATCACTGTGGGCCACCCTGGCAGCTGGCATGATGCTAGGGCTTTTCGCCTGATGCCAGTAGCCCAGACTCTTGATTTAGATCCCCTATCCATCGTCCCAGCAGGCATACACATCATAGGCGACTCTGCCTATCCGCTGTTGCCCCAACTAATGAAGCCCTATAGGTACAACGGGCACCTAACAGCAAGGCAGAAACACTTCAACTGTAAATTAAATAGTGCCCGGGTAATTATTGAGCACACGTTTGGCACACTCAAGGCCAAATTCAGGCGGCTGCAGTATATGCAGATGAGCAGCATTGAGCGCATCAGCTCAGCGGTATCTGCATGTTGCATCCTGCACAATATATGCATAGACCCACAGGACCACACAGATAATCCTCCCGAACCAGAAATGATTCAGGAGCCCCATCCACCACCATGTATTCATGCATAATATTAGAAAATGAATGTCCACGCCACATACAGTGCAATGAAAATATTTGTTTTGTGAGGTTTTGTAATGTGTGCAGCATGTTGTGTTGTGTTTGTGTGATGCAAGTTGTGTGAGGACCTTTTTTTTCAAAGCTCCTCCACCTCCTCTCTTTCAGCCTCCTCCACCTCTCCAAATCTCGGCGGACCAGCAACTCGAGAGCAGTTGTTCTCCTCTCTGCGTGAGAAGTATAGGTTTCTAAGAAGGACTCTTGAGTCGCTGGCCTTTGTCTTGCAGAGGAGGCTGAAAAAGCGGAATGCGGAGGAGGTGGTGCCAGTGGTGCCGGTGGGTGGCTGGGTGGTGCAGGTGGGTGGCTGGGTGGTACAGGTGGTGTTGGATATTACAGTCCCCTGCGGGACACTGCCTACTGCACACCTTACAAATATTTCATCCATATCCTGTGGACATAGAAAACACATTGTTAGGATGTGTTACTTTCATTGTAGATAGACAGTACATGTACACGAACACACTTTATCCACAAGGGGGCGCCGGCTGACGTTTGGGTCTCTGGGCCTATTTAAGGCGACGAGGAAGATTCCAAGGGAGAACGAATTGTTTGAGCGTGCATGATTGAAGACGCGGCCTTCGAAAGCCCAAAGTTTGGATTGCCATTGGTTTTTGTGCTGATATCGCCGTTTTGTGCCTTTTCTTGTGGATTAATCGTTTCCGACCTCCTTTTGATTTATATTGGTGCACTGATATAGTTTTGTTTGGTATTATTTGGGGTTTTCCCCATTCTGTGAACTGTTGGAGGGGAGCTGGGTAGACAGAGCTCCGAGAGCGAGTTCGTCGCCTACGAGAGGCACTGCGCGTGCTGGTCCTGAGGCCTGGAGGTAAGTTGGCGTCCCTTTGAACATCCATCCATCATAGCTTCTTACACGCTGACTGCCACGTTACTGCACACATTTGAGTGAGGGACTTTTAGGTTACGTGCGACATCGTAACAGTGTGGGGGCTCTTGTCCGGGAGTTGAATATTGTGTTGTAATTAGAAATTGATTGTTTAGTTGGCAGTTTTGGTGTAAATTGATATCTTGTGTCCTGTATCGCGTTTGCAATTGGACAACTTGTGTTTGTATGGTATAGCGTAAGCTGCAGTTTAGGTTTGACCGTAGGCTTTGTTTGCTGGCGTTTGTGTGTACGGTACATTGGCTTTTTGTGAATAGCAACGCAGTAGCGTTTGGTGAATGTTTTTTTTTAACCTGCCATTTTGTGATTTGTAAGTAGGCCAGCGTTTTTCCCTTTTGGGAGGCCGCATTTAATTAAGTACACCTGTAGGTTAGTGCGGTGCGTGACGCTGTAGGTTGCTGCATTTTGTTAACATCGCTACTTCTTTGCTCTTCTTGTTTTCTTCGGTCATTGACTGCTGTTTTGTAAATAAGCTAGTTTTCTAAATATATTGTGAAAATGTCTGAGTTTGAAGTTGAGGAATTTATAAAACAGGAGGTTACCCGTGCGCGTTTAGTTCGGCTTACTAAGCCAAATTTGTTTACCTTGGTTGAATTTTGTGAAGCAGAGGTCTCATCAGATGCCAAGAAAAGTGACATTATTAATGTGTTGCTATTGTGTTTAGGTGTTGCCGATTTGGAGGCTGAAGCCGCAAAAAGAAAACAGCTAAACGAAGAGGAGGAGAGTAGAAAGGAAAGGGATTTGGAGAGGAGAGCCAGGGAAATTGAAATGCTTCAGAGGGACAGAGAGGAGGCTAAGCAGCTAGTACAAATTGAGCTTGAAAAAGCTAGAGTGAGACAACAAGAAAATCAGCGTCAGCGCTCTCATGAGGCTAGATTTGATTTAAGTAAATGTTTTGCTTTGATGCCTCGGTTTTGCCCTGAACAGGTAGATGTTTTCTTTGATACATTTGAGCGCATTGCGCGTGAACGACAGTGGCCTAGGGAAGAATGGGTGACGTTGGTGCGCAGGGAGTTAACAGGAAAGGCCCAGGAGGCATATGCTGCGCTTAGCGCTGATACGGATACAGATTATAACACGGTGAAGAAGGCTGTATTGCGAGCTTTTGAGCTCGTTCCGGAAGCCTATCGTCAGCATTTTCGGGCTGAGAAATTAAAAGCTGGTCAGACTTATGGGGATCTTGCTAGGCATCAGGAGTTGTTGTTTGATAAGTGGCTCAGAGCAAGCGAAGTGTATACTTTCCAGGAGCTTAGGCAGTTAATGCTTTTAGAGCAATTCAAGTCTAGTGTACCACGTCAGCTTGAGGTTCATCTTAATGAGCAAATGGTAACATCTGCCTCTAAGGCTGCTGAGCTAGCCGATAACTATGTGTTAATTCACAGAGGGACAGGGCAGGACAGAGTTGGTGTTGCAGCAGGTTCATTACGTCAGGTTAGTGAAGAGAGGAAAGTAGACAGTCGTTCCAGAAGTGATCAGACGGGGTTTGCTAGAAGTCAGCCTAGCACTGGGCCTGTTAGGAAGTTTTTGCCTCAGATGAAGTCAGGTGTCATTATTGCAAAAAGCTGGGACACATTAAGTCACGCTGTCCAGTTCTACAGAGGAAAGGGCGTTTTGAGAATGGTAATAGTAGGCCGGTCACTCTTGTTCTGCCTGGTCCAATGCAGGGGTGTCAGGCAGAGAAGGGTAGTGCCGTGTCAGCTGTAACTGATCCACTCTTTAAGGAGTTTGTCTCTGAGGGCTCTGTGTCAGTTGCTGACGGGGAGCCTGAAGTGGTGGTAACCATCTTAAGAGACACCGGGGCGGCACCGTCATTGCTGCTTGCTGGGGTTTTAGATCTGCCTGAGAGTTCTTCACTGAGAACATCTGTGCTGGTTGAGGGTGTTGGTGGAGAGTATGGCTCTGTTCCGCTCCACAGTGTGTTTCTAAAATCTAACTTGGTTACTGGTTTTGTCACTGTAGGTGTGATGCCCTCACTGCCGATTAAGGGTGTTGGTTTGCTATTGGGTAATGACCTAGCTGGTGGTCAGGTTTGTATATCTCCTGTGGTTTGTGCTGCACCGTGTTTGAGTCCTGAGATTCAGGCCTTAGAGACTCAGTTTCCTGCAGTGTTTCCTGCCTGTGTTGTTACGCGGTCAATGTCTAAGCATGTGTCTTCAGGTGAAACCTTTAAGGAGCATTTTAGTCTGTCTGAGACTTTGCCGGTCGGTGCTGAATTTAGTCCTGCTGCTCTAATTGAGGCACAGAAAAAGGATGGTGAGCTTTCTCTCCTTAGAGAGGCTGCAGCCGATGTTGAGGAAAGTAGGGTGATGGCTGAAGGGTTTTACTTGCAGAATGATGTGCTGATGCGCAAGTGGAGGCCACCAGAGCGACCAGCCACTGAGGACTGGGCAGTGGTTGAGCAGGTGGTGCTCCCTCCTTGTTTTAGACCAGAAGTGTTGCGTTTGGCACATGAAGCTGCTATGGCTGGACATCTTGGAGTGCGTAAAACTCAAGCCAAACTAATGAGGCATTTTTATTGGCCACGCTTGCACCAAGATGTGGTAAATTTTGTTCGTTCATGTCATGCTTGTCAGGTGTCTGGAAAACCTAACCAGAAGATTCCAGTTGCACCTCTTAGTCCTCCACCGATTGTTGCTGAACCTTTTTCTCGTGTTGTCATTGACTGTGTTGGTCCGTTACCTAAAACCAAAAAGGGTAATGAGTATATGCTTACTGTTATGGATGTCACCACACGTTTTCCTGAGGCGGTGCCTCTTCGTAGTATAAAGATTCGTCCTGTTGTAGATGCCTTGCTCCAGTTTTTCTCTCGCTTTGGCTTGCCTAAAGAAGTTCAGTCAGATCGGGGCACCAATTTTACCTCTGGTGTTTTTCAACAGGCAATGGTTGAGTTAGGAATAGCGCAAGTGGTATCTTCTGCTTACCATCCCCAATCCCAGGGAACAATTGAGCGGTATCATCAGACGTTAAAGTCTATGATACGGGCTTATTGTGTGCAGTTTCCAGGTGACTGGGATTGTGCCATTCCTTTTCTTCTCTTTGCTATTAGAGATTCTGTCAATGACTCTACGGGGTTTACTCCATTTGAATTGGTCTATGGGCATGAGGTGCGCGGTCCCCTGAAGATTGTAAAGGAGCAGTTCATGACACAGGAAGAGGAGGGCAGCCTGTTGCAGTATGTGTCCTGTTTCAAGGAGCGCTTGGTCGCTGCTTGTGAGGTAGCACGGGGGAATCTGGTGGCAGCTCAGGGTCGCATGAAAAAACAGCATGATAAGAAGGCAGTGTGTCGGTCCTTTGCAGTTGGTGAGAAGGTTTTGATATTAAAGCCAATGAGAGGTGGTGGCCTGGGGGCATCATTTACTGGCCCATATAGCGTTTTAAAAAAGGTTGGTGATCGCAATTATGTGATTAGCACTCCTGACTGTAGGAGGAAGACGAGGCTCTGTCATGTGAATCTCATGAAGCCATATCATGGCCGTTCAGCTCCAATTCTGGTTGTGTGTGGGTCCCCTGACCTTAAGGGGGAGGGGGAGGATGACTTGGCAGGGGTAGAGCCTGTAACTGCACATTTGGGAAATGTTGCAGCGTTGAGTAAGCTTAAGGAAAACCTTGCTCATTTGTCTTCTGAGCAAAGAGTTGATGTGTGTAGCCTTTTTAGTGAGTTTTGTGAAGTCTTTAGGGATCGCCCAGGTCTTACCACAATGGTTGTTCATGATGTCCAGGTTGGGGAAGCAGTTCCTATAAAACAGCATCCATATCGTCTTTCTCCTTTTAAAATGTCTTTGGTCAAGAAAGAGCTGGCTTACATGGAGGAGATTGGGGCGGTGGAACCGGGGCAAAGTGATTGGAGTTCGCCTGTGGTATTAGTTCCAAAACCTGATCAGTCATGGCGGTTGTGCATAGACTATCGTAAGGTCAATCAAGTGACTCGTACTGATGCTTTTCCCATCCCTCGGCTCGAGGATTGTATCGACCGAATAGGTCAGGCTCAGTTTGTGTCTAAAATTGATTTACTTAAAGGCTACTGGCAAGTCCCCTTATCGGCCCAAGCAAAACAGATATCTGCCTTTGCCACACCAGATGGGCTGTATGTGTGTAACGTCCTCCCATTTGGGATGAAAAATGCACCTGCTACCTTTCAAAGGTTAATGGGTAGGGTGACAGCTGGCCTCAAGAATGTTGTTGTTTATATAGATGATGTGGTTACATATAGCGAGTCATGGGTTGAACACCTGGAGCATTTGCGTCAGTTATTACATCGCTTACACCAAGCGGGGTTGGTAGTCAACCTGGTAAAGTGTGAGATTGGGAAGGCTCAGGTGACTTACTTAGGGCATCTAGTGGGACGAGGGAAGGTTTTGCCACGAAAAGCAAAGATTCAGGCAATTTTAGATCTGCCAGTCCCTAAGACTCGCCGTGAGGTAATGCAAGTATTGGGAATGTGTGGTTTCTACAGGCGGTTTGTTCCCAATTTTGCCACTGTAGCTGAACCTCTGACCAACCTCCTGAGAAAGGGGGTGAAGTTTTGTTGGACCGGTGAGTGTGATAGGGCGTTTACTCAAATCAAGGCAATTCTTTCATGTGAACCAGTCTTGGCAGCCCCAGATTTCAGTGTACCTTTCAAGTTGGCAGTTGATGCTTGTGATGTGGGCATAGGTGCAGTGTTGGTGCAGGCAGATTCAGCTGGTCTGGATAAGCCTGTAGCGTACTACTCTAAGAAGCTGAACCGCCATCAAAGAGCATACTCAACTATTGAAAAGGAGGCACTGGCTCTGGTGTTGGCTGTACAGCATTTTGAAGTCTATCTGTCTGGGTCACGGGGAGATGTGGTGGTCTATACAGACCACAACCCTCTTACTTTCCTTGCAAAATTCAGGACTGCCAATCAGAGAGTGTTTAGGTGGGGCCTGGTGCTCCAACCATATAGTTTGGTAGTCAGGCATGTGGCTGGCAGGAATAATGTGGTGGCTGATGTTTTGTCTAGACTACACACAAAGGATGAGACTTGATGTGTGAAGGGTTGTAGGTAAATGGGTGCTCTAGTGGTGCATTGTGCTTGACCAGGAAATTTTAGTGTGAACATTGTTAAAAAAAAAAAAAAAAAAAAGATTTTAAAAATATGGAAAAAGTGTAACAAAGAGATCTAGTATTTTTCTTTTTTTTTTTTTTTTTTTTTTTTGTTGTAAGGGGGGAGGGATGTTAGGATGTGTTACTTTCATTGTAGATAGACAGTACATGTACACGAACACACTTTATCCACAAGGGGGCGCCGGCTGACGTTTGGGTCTCTGGGCCTATTTAAGGCGACGAGGAAGATTCCAAGGGAGAACGAATTGTTTGAGCGTGCATGATTGAAGACGCGGCCTTCGAAAGCCCAAAGTTTGGATTGCCATTGGTTTTTGTGCTGATATCGCCGTTTTGTGCCTTTTCTTGTGGATTAATCGTTTCCGACCTCCTTTTGATTTATATTGGTGCACTGATATAGTTTTGTTTGGTATTATTTGGGGTTTTCCCCATTCTGTGAACTGTTGGAGGGGAGCTGGGTAGACAGAGCTCCGAGAGCGAGTTCGTCGCCTACGAGAGGCACTGCGCGTGCTGGTCCTGAGGCCTGGAGGTAAGTTGGCGTCCCTTTGAACATCCATCCATCATAGCTTCTTACACGCTGACTGCCACGTTACTGCACACATTTGAGTGAGGGACTTTTAGGTTACGTGCGACATCGTAACAACATGCAGTTCTACCAAAGCACTCATTGTCCATATGTTACTTCTGGTTTTGTAAGCATTTCAGTTTATGTGAAAACATGTAGAAATGTAGGCAATGCAATTGTTATCAGGAAAGACAAAGGCTTTGTGCTTACATTGAAATACTCCCAGTTCACTCTTGCCTCTCTCCTGTCACTCTTGTCCGGTCCTTTGCTCTCTTGTACGTTGTTACCATGTTTGCATCTTTTTTTTAAATGTTTTCAATGGAGAGTGAGTATTCTTTTTCCAACATGCCATCATGAATTTTCCGGTAGTATTGCAGACCTGCCAACCTTAAAGGATTTTTATGAGTACAAATACCCCCCAACACCCCCCCCCCCCCCCCGAACCAACACATGTGCAACCAAACAACCAATGTGCGCTTCAGTATTGCCTACCCGCCATTGAAATACCTAGCCTTATAGATTGCAGAAGCAAGGATAACACAAAATGTAGGTAGAGAAGGGGTAGATTATAACAGGCTAGTATATGAGTAGGTACTATTCTTGCATGTTGTTAAATTAAATCTAAATTACATTATACATCATAATATAGACACACAACATCCACACTTAATTCTAAAAACAAATGGATAGGCCTGAAGCAACCACTGACACCGCAGAAGATTTAAGCTGGGCAGAGAAGATTATAATACATGCCATGATTCGTGTAATTTTTAGGCATTAAAAATGTCAGCTGCAATCACATTGGACAAGCCAATAGGTCTATTGTAGGCTGTAGGCATCATTTGCTGTGCTGGAATCGCCTGTCACAGCTGGTGTGTGGCTGTGTTCGTTACCTGTTGCCCCTTAAGTTAAGAATGCTGTGTATTCATCTGCCCATCTTTTACAGTAAATGCACATTTTCATTTCTCTGTATTTATTCTTTATATTAGATCTAGAATATGCTCTACACTTATTTCGTTCCACTTTAAGCAACACATGAAAAAAAATCTAATTTTCGTTCACTTGCATCCACTTGTCAAGGGCAGGTAACAATGCTATGCCAGTTTGTATGCACAATAGGCTTTATGTTCACGCTGCTTTGAAGTTCACATCAAACATTTAATGAGCAAAACAGTTTCAAATAAATTTGTTTATATAACGAATTTATATTAAGAATATATGAGTTACCAACCAGACAACTGCAACGCCTTGATATTGTGGGCTAACTTTAGGTGCTAATATTTAAATTCCGATTAGCATGCAGGTACACATAGATATGTATATACACATGGCAGCTACATTGGACATAGCAGGTCAACATAGCTAACTGCCTAACCTTATTTAATTGAAAATAATATTGTATTAATATGTAGTATGTAAATTGAGTTGAAGGTACATTAATTTTACAACTTATTCACATTGGTGGCGTTTTGAGGGTAAGCATGCTACAACCTAATTGCATAGAAAATGTTCTGATTCTATTGGTTACCTGAAAGCTTAGCATAAGCAAAGTTTATTTCTCTGACAAAAGACAGCTCTTATATAAACCGTATCTTGTGAATTGTATTCTTGTTGGTTTACACATTGAAAGTTCCAGAGCTTTTTTTCCCTTTCCAGTGAGAATATTTCTGTAGTTGTATTCCTAGACCCACGTCTGACATCAATACCGCCCCTTGTTTAAGACTACCCCTCTAGGTGGGTTCGTTTGGTTAATTTGACCTTCTCCATGTTATTTGAACTAGTGAAAAGGCACGAAGTTGCAACCTGCTTGCAACTGTCTTCTTTGCAGCATCACTGAACTGAACTGAGGCGCTAAGATAGGAGAGACGGGGCAGGCGGAAATGAAGATCTGTAATTGGTCAAAAACACCTATAGAAAACACCCAGCTTACGCAGATATCTGTGGCTCAGCGGCGGAATCAACTTCAGTGACAACTTGACCAAAGAAACTGCTGAAATACGAGACCAAATGATATGCGTACTTTAGGACATAAAATCGTACAAGCGTACAATAAGGTAAAAATGCGTATCCACTACGCAAAATCCCTACATGTTGGCAGGTCTGGTATTGTGTCGTTTGTACAGTATAAATTGTGGTATTGTCTTTGCAGAGACAACATTAGTCGGGTGGTGCGGTGTTTTGCATCTGTGAATGCAATTACGGAGACATTAGTCATGTTTGTGCTTGCATTACAATGGACCTTCTCCATTTTCAGCTTGTATAGCATACCTGGGGGGAAATACTGAATTGCCAGCGAGCTTGGACCCGGTGTGTGGACAGAAGAAGCCTGGGACCTGCTGGGACCTGCAGAATGGGCTGGTGGCGGTGATGGTGGTGGCCTGTGCATTGGGTCCACGGGCAGATATTTGGGCTGTGAAGCTGTTCCATTGTAGCACATGTAGGGATATACAGACAGACATTGGGACTCCAGCACTGACCATCCTCCAAACATTCATATAATGACATCCATTCTGATACTTTGGACAAGATTTTGTATTTACCAATGTTTTGTTAACTGGTACTGTGGTCATTGTTACAAACACATGTGACCACACTTGACATGACTGAAACATTTCAGTGGCCTGTGTGGGCAAAATCATTGATTGTTGCATGGTGAAATCTGCAATTACACAATTCTACAATGTGTCATTAACCCAAAGGATGAATTGGAACAACATTCTTAACAGATTGGTAAATGAGGCCAAATGTGGTTAACTGAATGTTTCTTGGATGTGTAACTTCATTGCTGTGTGATGTTTCATACATTTTAGTGCAACATTTCTGATCTGAATCATTGTGCAAAGACAAACTCTTACCTTGTGTGTTTTGGTAGCTACGCACATCCCTAAGTACCTGGGGCCTCATGTACAAAGCTTGCGTACGCACAAAAAAGTTCTGTACGCCACTTCTCATGCCAGAGTTCGGATGTACAAAGACTGACTTGACGTGAAAAAGTGCGGGCCTCCACGCAAACTTCATGGCTGGCGTACGCACGTTTCTAGTGCATTTGGTCAGTTGGCGGCACATAGAGGCAATGCAGCGCAATAACTTCAGGTGTACTTACCCACGAGTCATGAGGTAATATTGCAATTTGCGGCTAGTTAAAGGTATCTTTAAACGTCAGGATGCATGGTTTGAAACGCACTTCAATCGTGGGTTATTGTTTACACGCATAATGTGACACTGTTGGGTTAACTTGAACAGATTCATAAAATTACAATAGCTATATTGGAATCAAGGAAATTGGAAGCCCCGGTAAAATTATATTCAGGGATGACTGCTTATTCGGGACTATGGATGTCATTCGTGCTAATAGATATCCCATGATATGTTTGTCGCTCAATTCTTGACAGTGATATAAGGAGACTAGACTTGTTGGTGTTGCGTGGAGTAACCATAAGCCATATTTACTTGAAATCAATCAATCAACCAGTTGGTGGATTTCAAATTGCGTACATATTATTAACACCTTGGATGTATGAGAACAGCCAATCATCAACATGTATCCACAAAATGAGAATATTAAAGCATGCACAAAAGGTGGCAAAAGGTATAGCTTAGTGGAAAAGTGGTGTGCCCCCGATAATGTTCCATTTAGTTACGGGTTCAAATCCTTTACGCACCTGTGGCAACATTTAGCCTACGTTCCACAATCACCACTCACTACAACATTTTAAGCCAAGTAAGGATGGAATGCTGTTGCTTTCAGTCACAGATCACTGACCTGTGATACCAATAGAATGCATTCCTTCTACATGTAGGCCTAGTCGTTTAATATTCACCCAAACTACAGAGAACAGCAATATCCACATCCACATTAATGTGCTTGTGAGGCCACGCACGTTTTAGATTTATATAATATTACTCCTGTCGGTCTCGAACCTGTGCATGTCTCAGTCATGTACGACCACTCAACCAGTTGTACCACTGATCGTCACATCAATGTACCTATTTGACTCATAAGAGTTTCCAACCCAATGTACAAGATGTAGACACCGGCAAACCTTCCAATTTAAGGCCAACTTCTAATGCAAATATCTCATAATCCTGCAGTCCAAACTCAGCTAAACTCAATCGGTTTGTGCAGGTGATCATAATACTGCTATTCAAACTATTAAATGTGTCATGCCATACGGTTTCAACAAGAAAAATTACATATCATGAATTGTCCATTTAACAGTTTCAACAGCTGTATTATAGTAACCTCTACAAACCAATTGCATGTGACTGTGTTTGTACTGCAGGATTACGAGATATTGTCACTTTACAGTCAAAGATCTACTGCAACTTTTGCCGTGGGTGGGGTCAACCTTTGTAGTAAGGCTCTTACTTCTCCTCGAAAGCTATAGTGAGAACTACACAACTTCGGGGTTTTGGCTTTACTTCGTAAGTATCTCTGCTACAAAGGTTTCGAGAAACGCGTAGGAGGTTCTCTACTACCGAAGTTCTCACTACCATAGTTGGTACTTCTGAAGTAAAGTACTATCATAGTAGGCTTCGAGAAACGCAAGACAACCTTTGGTGCGGTACTTCGGAAGTAACAACAATGGTAGTGGCTAAGAAGTTAGCAACTTGGCGTTCGAGAAACGCACCCCTGGTTTGTGTGAAATCTCTGAAAAACAATGAAACGAATTGGCACATCAAGGACAGTTTACTGTGGTATGCGTAATTGTTTGTCATTCATAAAACCAAGTTTCCATGTAAACATTTCTTGTTCTGTCTGCCAGTAAGTGGCGGACAGAACAACGCCTCGTGTCTACAGGTCGACACAGTCAAGGCGTCTCTGTCCCAGCTAACACAAGACGTATCCGCAACGTCGCTTTAAAGTTGACAATTGGTCATGGCGACATTACCTAATGGCCACTTATACGCGAGGTCGCAGCAACGTTGCTGGTAGGATGTTGCCATAACGTAAACAAAACCCATCGCTGCAACGTTGCGATGTGGTCACCGTTTGACGTTGCCATTTGGTTGCCTCGGTGACCTTTCTGTCACGTCGCGACATGGTAATCTGAAAACGTTGCCATTTGATATCATAAAACTCGATGCCGCAACGTCCTTTTTCGGTCACCTCATAACGATGCCATTGGTACCAGGAGTACGATGCCGCGAGATTCAACAAGTTGAATGACAACTTTGGTCTGTGTACAGGAAAAGTGTGTAAATCGTAACAGTCTGCGCTTTGTCAGAAGTCATTTTGTAACGTTGGCAGATAGGCATCACACTCAACTAACTGAACGTGCTGTTTATTCAGTAAAGGGTTGTTGAACACAGTCGAGACAATGATAAAATGCTGCAACGGGAAAGAACAATACCAATACAGGTTGTTAAAATATGAATGCAACCAATACAGGTTGTTAAAATATGAATGCATGATTTACTCTTGCATTGACAGAAACGGACTTTAACACCTGGAATGATGGGGTTTCCCACAGTGGCAACTCATGACACTAGGGCAAATTCTCTGAACAAAATACACTACCAATTGCAATCAGGACATTTCATTGTTAGAAATGCCGCGACCTCCTGCTGATCAGGCCCTTGGTTGGAGCCAATCATTCTGCTGACCCGACAACCTCTGCGCGAGATTCAAATGTGTGACCTGTAATTGTCCTATTGTCCTGCCCGATTAGCAAAGCAGTACACGGGAGGAGAAATCTTTTCCAGGCCCAGGCATCACCCGCAGATCCACTTCTGTTTTCTTCACGGACCATATTATCTGCACTGTATAATGTCTCAAAACAGACTTTGCGATTTTTTTCCCAAACCCAGACGCATGAGGACTAGGGAGTTCCTTTTAACTTTTAAACTTTTAAAGACAGCGGGACAGAGGAGCCAGAGGAGAGCCGTCAAGAAAGCCCATCACATCTGGCAAAAGAGGAGTCCACCAAACCGACTTTTTCCGCAGAAAAGAGAAAGAGAGAGCAGAAGAAAGCCCATCGGGATTCCGGCGCGGCGACTCGGACAGCTGCGGCGCGTCAAGAAGTTGGGCTCTGCTCAACTTTATGCAAATTATTCCGGCGGACGCGCCCGCGTTATCCAATGAAAGTAGATCACGGGAGGTACTGTTGTGACGAAATCAGTTCTTGTGAAGATGCACTTCTCCCGAGAAAAAAAAAAAAATCTGGAGCAGAAAGATGGAAGAACGCTTGATTACCGTTATAAGTGGGTTTCCAATATTATACGACATGTCCCTGTCTTCGTACAGGGACACAAGTATGAAAAATGAAGCCTGGAGAAAGGTGGCTGAAATTGTCGGTGTCCCTGGTGGGTTTATCTGTGTGAACTGTACAAATATCACATGAACACCTTGGAAATGATGCAGGCACTTGTAATGGCTAGTTAAATTGGTCGTTAGCCCCTTGATATCTTCATGAATGAAGTGTAGATATGCAATGTACAATAAAGCAGCAACAATGGATGGAAGTTCAAACTAGTAAGATCAAGTTCCTTCATGGGCATAGAATACAGTAGTGAATTAAATCACTTTATTAACCCTATGGGCCCGACGCCCGCAAAGTGCGGGCAAATGCACACCTATTCTTCTATGTTGAATTAGCCTACTTTGGAACTGTACATCGGAGTGATATGGCCCTACAAACAGCAAACAAAACAGCAGAACCAGGGCTTTACAACGTGACCCCTCACTTACTTTTGTGCTCAAGTATCGGCGAGATATTAATTTATTAAAACTAGCCAAAATCTGTCATATTAGCGCTTTACACAGGCATTACCCTCGTTGAAATTACTCGCGAACCCGTGATAGATAAGGCACGCACATCGAAGAAAGCTCTCCAACGACACCAAGCACATATTATCACGTTAAAACAAAGGATCAAATATTCGCCAAGTAATGATTTGACAAACATCTATGCATTGTAATTTCAGCATAAAAAGCACCAAATCACAGTAAACACCAACAGATTAAACATTGCACAATTATGGTCATGTTTCAACAAGATGTCTTCATATATTTCATTTTTAAACCAGAGCAAAAATGCAGAGACCGGTGGAAGTCACTGAGGGACGGCTACGTTAAGGGGAAAAAAAAGGAGAAGGAGAGAAGCAGGAGTGGGGCTGGGGCCTCATCACGGCCACGCTGGAAGTTCATGGCAGTGATGGGGTTCCTGGCCCCATTTATAGAGGTCAGGGAGACAACCTCCAACCTCCCCCGGAGGCCTGTCCCTGCCCAAATACCTCCCAATCCATCCCCTGTACATCCACCTTCACCTGCTGCAGCTGGTCCTTCTACACCTCATGCTGAGGCTGAGGGCAGTGAGGAGGAGGACCAACCCTCTGTCCACCCTCCTCCCTCTACTGAAGCACCCCCCCTCCAGCAGTGCCATTCCCCACCCAGCACCACTGAAAGCAGTCCCAGCACCTCTGCACCACAGCCTGTAGGACCCCCCCCTCCCCAATCCCCCCTCCCCTGATAATGGGCCATGTAGGCCTCGGGGAAGGAAAAGGAGGGGGGAGTCCTTGAGTGTGTTTGAGCGGGGCCTTCTGGAGGCACTCAGGGCTCCCCCAACCCCGGCACCAGCACCAGCACCTCCTCTTCAGCAAGGCCTATCAGCAGCTGATGAGGATGAGGTGTTTTTCCTCAGTTTGCTGCCAACCATGAGGCACCTCCCTCCTCCCAAGAAGGCGGAGGTGAAGTTCCTCATTCATAAACTTTTATTTGAGGCAGAGAGGGACTCAAGGGAATATTTTTTTTTGTTTGTTTGGCCTTAAGTTTTGTGTTCATAATGAGTTGTTATAATTTCTGCTATGTTCAAAATAAATAGTTTGTGTTTTTACACCTGTGTGAATTTCCTAGACTAGATAAACTATACAATCACCATAATTGTTCATAAGAAGCCTCTACAACCTCTATGCGTGTTCATCAGCACTGCAGAAGTTAAAAAGCATACCACTACTAAATAGACACAGTCAAGTCAAATTCAAAGTCAGATTCATTGTTAAACCATTTGTAGATGTCATACAAAGGATTTGTAATCCCAGTGCTTCCTAGGGCCACAGTGTTCAGCCATAATGTAGACTGAAGCAAAGGGCACTAAAAAAAATGTTTTCAGTACAGGGGACATAGTTAAAATGTGCATGTTTTTATTAATGAAACATGGACCTTCATGTGTAATGCTTGTGCAACTTGGAAATTCAGCTTTTATCGAGCAAGGAGAGTGGCTCTTAAAAGAGTCGTTGTGTGGTGTAGCTGCAGGATTAGGGCCGGACCTGCCAGGGAACAGCACCCTCCTCACTAAAGTAGGAGGCGAAGCGGGCTCGGACTCTCAGTGCTTCCCGTGTGGCGTTGTTGGCTGCCATCCTGGAACAGTGCTGCAGACAGTCACCAGTGTCCCCCGTCTGGTGGTGCAGCTCAGGTGTGTCCTCTGCCCCCTCCTCAGTGTCGCGACGCGCAGGTAGTTGTGGAGAATGCAGGTGGCTCTGACGCATGTCTCAGCAGTGGTGGGGCTGACACCCATCACACGTCTGTACATTCTCCACTGTGATGACAGGATGCCAAAGGCACATTCTACCACTAACCGGGCGCGACTGAGGCGGTAGTTATACACCCTCTGTTCACCGGGGACGTGTGGGCCAGGGAAAGGACGCATGAGGTTCCGGCGGAGGGGAAATGCCTCGTCCCCCACAAAGACGAATGGCATTCGTCCACGATGCTTAGACCCTGGTATGATGGCATCCTCAGGAAGGCCAAGGGTGCCATCGCGATGACCCTCACCGAAGGCAGAGGCGTAGAGGGACCCACCATCACTCGTCCTGCCCGTAGCCACCAACGTCCACTACCCTGAAGAGGTACTCCGCATCTACCACAGCCAACAGGACAATGGAGTACGTGCTCTTATAGTTAAAGTAGAGAGAGCCGGAGGTATCAGGGACCTGGATGACAACGTGCTTCCCATCCACGGAGCCAACACAGTTAGGGAAGTTCCACCTCTGACCGAACCCGTCTGCGATGACACGCCAGTCTTCGGTGGATGGGGCAGGCATGTAGTCGGGCACATAGACATATAAACATAGACGCCGCCTTCCGCGTAGAACCATACGTTATCCTCGCCGCCATATTGGATGTGGCAAAGTGGAGATTCTTCAACCGTCTCTAGACAGTAGCCTAGAATAGGGATGTCCCGATCCAGCTTTTTGCACTTCCGATCCGATACCGATATTGTATTTGCACTTCCGAGCCGATACCGATACTGGTGGCCGATACCGAGACCGGCCTATCCAACCGAGCATGTATTAAAGTTATTTAGCCTTCTTACTTAGTTATTAGACTCATATTAAAAAGGGTTTTAGTACTCTTGATAACAACTAGCCAGCTGACTTAAGTGAGTTTGAATACACAATGGTTGGTAACAAGAAACTGACCTGTTTATTCAGGGATAAACAGAAAATAGACAACATTAAAAATAACAAACAGGGATGGCATCAGTGGTCAGTAAAAGTGCAAATCAGACTGTAAACTGTATGGAAAAAAAAGAAAAACACACAAATAACCTGAGTGTAAAATAGTCTACTAACTCAAAAAAAGCAAAACACACAAATAACCTCTGTGTAAAATAGTCTATTAACTCAGCATTAGTACTCTGCTCTTGAGCAGGTGTAAACCAAGGCTTTAAAAACCAGTGCAAATAATAACTATTAACTATTTAAAAACAAAAATGCCCTCTACTCCCCAATCTCCTCCACACGTTTTGCTCCATCTCTATCTACAAACTGGGAGACACTAATGCTGGTGTGCTGGAAAATGCGAAACCACAGCAAAAAACTGGAATGGATTATCGGACCGGACTTTTTTTTTTAACGGATCAGATTTTTTCCGTGCCGCCACACCGATGCCGATACGCATTTTTTTGCCAATATCGGCGGCCGATCCGATGCCGATATTGGATCGGGACAAGCCTAGCCTACAATAAAGATGCCTCATTCTTGTGCTGCGTTTAACTGTACTAACAGGTTTACCGTCCAAACGAGATCACATGGTATTACCTTTTACAGATGAGACTGGAAAAATACTTTTCATTGTATTTGGCCATTATAACGTAATTTTACAAACAGAAGTAGGCCTAACTGACTTTGTGCCTAATATGAAGTCTCGCGCATAATAGCTGCTCGGTGAAACCAGCCTCCAAACAACGAAGAAGTCTTTCCTATTTAACTAAATCCGTAACTACGCTGATTGTTGTTAGTTGCTTAACTAACTTTGCACATACTACATAGGTTTCACAAAAATAAAGAGATGAAAAGACAGTGGGAGACAGCGGTGCGACGGGAGGGGTTTTCTGCTACTCCGTCATCTGCAGTGAACACTTCAGAACGGAGCATTTTGACAGGACAGGCCAGAGCGTCAGGATAAGAGAGGGAGCTATTCTTTCTGTCTTCAGTTTCCCAGCTCTTCTCCACAGAGAATGCGTATAGGTATAAGCAGTGATGATTAGATGGGCCTACTTCGGTGCCACACTATGATGAACATGTTTTTTCCCTTTCTGAATGTGAAGGAATCAGTGTATTTTGTTTTGGTATGACCAAAGATCTTAGGTTCTCCTTCCTCAACACTATCTGGTATGACGTTAGAATTTGGCCGAAGTCAGTTTGGCGGTAATTCAGCTCAGGGGCGTCGCCAGACATATTTTACTGGGGCACATGCCCCAGTATTGGTCTGTAGTGCCCCAGTATAAATTTCACCAGTAAAAAAAAACTTTGACTCACTTTAGACTTTTAGGTCTACATGACATAATCTACAGAATTCGCACACAGCTACTCAATATGGCAACTCATTGCTACTTTATTCACTCCATACACAATGCACACGTGGCTACTTTATACGGTAATTTATTTACGCGACTTTGGCTGTGACTTAACGTCTAAATGTCTGAGCGCTATTTCTTTCCACCTGTCTTACAGGTCAGTACCTGGTAAATTGACCAATGTTCTTTGTTTTCACCCCTGTGTCGCCATTTCCATGTGGATTTAAATGTTACCACTTTACTTTTTACGTTTAATGTATGATAAATAAGTGTTAAGAATGTTTTTGCTTTGAGCGCTCGCATTAATTGTCTGTGCCCCAGTACAGTAATAGGACTAGTGACACCCCTGATTCAGCTCACTTTATTCAACGGGATTAGGCCTAGGTCTGTGTGATGACTCAATAAATAAAACAGTATTTTTTTTATTTTTCATTCACTATTTCCAGTCAAATTTAGATCGGTATTGCTCGACCCCACCTCCGCTACACGGAATATTGACGAGTAGGGTATTTCGCACATTTATAACCATCACGTTATAAACGTTAAACGTTATTGAGGCTATGTTGTTTTGATGCCTGCTTGTTTCCCAAATATATACATGTGTGTCTAAATGGGTGAATAAAAGGCATCGAGTTAAATACCTTTGTAGAAAGGCGCTTTATGAAGTTCGGCCCATTTACTTCCACTGGTTTACGGGGTAAATTTGCCACATCCAATATGGCGGACACGCTGACGTATCCCAGCAACGGGCCACCAGCTCAATGCGGCGTCTATGTTTATATGTCTATGGTCGGGCAGCAGGACATCCCAGATGGTAGCTGCCACCTCTCTCACGACTCTTCCCACAGTGCAGTGGCCTACTCTATAGCTAAAAGCTATAGTGGCAAACGAATCCCTGTTGCGAGGTATCTGTTAAGAACAAAACCTTTATATGAATTTATATTACACTTAAAAAAATTTACACATTAACATACATTTCACTTACATTGAAACACATACAACATACTATCATAACCTTGGTTCTATACTGAACTGAAAAACAGAATGTGTATTGTGTATTGAGTTGACTATCTTTAACGCTTTGAGTATGATGCACAATCACAATGTGATCATAGCACAATTCTATGAATGTAGCATAGAATCTTACCGTAAGCAAATGGCAAGGCGCTGAGCGGGCCCAATTGCCTTCCGAAACTGGGTGTTCGTTTTGGCAATTCTGGGCCCCACTCGCGCCAACAGCTCATCAAAGAGCTCCCTGGATAATCGAAAATACCGCTGGAAGAGGTCGGGGTGCAGTCGAAGCTCCGTCACCAGCCGGTGGTACTCCCCATGCTTCTGCCGGGCAGCAACGACAGGATGCACCCAGTAGCGACGAGCTCTCCTCTTCCTCCTCCGCAGCAGGTAGGCAGCTATTACCTTCTTCGCTGTAGGATCCATGGCGCAATTAAATAACCTCCATCTCCTGAATATTTATACACATTCATTTCCCTCCAAATTACTCAAAATTTGGGAGGGAGAGACTTCGGTTGGTTAAAACAGATTTTTGGACAACTTTTTTACCTTCCCCGACATAACTAAACACGCCCATGTCTGTACACTTCCGAGAACGCCCACCTGTAGTAGCGATCCGGCAACACAAGGGGAGGCGGTGCGGCAAGCTATCTCAACGCGCCGCGATAGTGGACAGGCACCGTCATTCATCCTGGTTTATATAACTTCTGTAGGCAGTCATTTCCCATGAGCCCAATTTGTATGTTGTATATTATGTGCATTATATGTCACTGTACTTGTGTTAAAATAAAATAAAGCATCTTGTTGTGGAAATGCCTCTCTGCGTAAATTTGTAACCAGGCCTGGTCACAAAGGGCAAATGAGGACTAGTCCGCCCAAATTGTATGCAAACTGTAAGGCTGCTACAAAGTCGCCAGTGGGTATTTTGGTTGCTACAAAGTCACTAAGACCTTGCGGTTAAGAACTGGCAACGTCGAAAAATCACACACTGGTCACTTTTCGGCAACCTGTAAAAGGGGGTTGCTAGAAAGTTGCCAGTGGGTATTTTGGTTGCTACAAAGTCGCTAAGACCTTGCGGTTACAAACTGGCAATATCGAAAAGTCACGTCCTGGCGACTTTTCGGCAACTTGTAAAAAGGCGTTGCTACAAGGTCGCCACTTTTACGGACCGGGACCGTCGGAAACTGACGTCGGAGTAACGTATTACCACCCTTCACGTGCCACGTTGCGGCATCGGCGACGTTAGGGCAACGTAAGTGTGGTTTGCGAATTCACGTGATTGCAATGTCGCAGTAACTTAACTGTGTTAGCTGGGGTATTCTATGTCTATGAGTAAATACAAAACCAACAGCACGGTTTATAAGCCTACGTTTGGTCAGTCATATGGATACACCCTCATAAACTATTTGGGGTATAATGTGCCATAAAATAAATGAAAATGAAAATAGTCATGAAAATGTAAAACTCATTTTGCCATTTCATTTTCAATTTATCAGAGCAATTATCCTGCCAAAATTAAAATTGAAATGAAATACATTTGAAATACAAAAAATTTGTGCCAAAAATGAAAATAAATCTAAAATATCTGTCATTTCATTTTCATTGCCATCGTGGTATATTTTCTTAAAATGTAAGATCCTTTTCCTCACTATGGGGCCGATTCTCCCCTGCGCGCAAGGGCACGTCAGTGAAAAAAAGCATGCCTACTGTTAAGTTCTACTGTTTACTTAAGTCTGTCATCAATCCACGGGGGGGCGCTGTTGCACACTTTTTTTCACTCAGAATCGGCCCCATTGTACACATCTTTCTAACTAGTCATAATTACATTTTGGATAGTTGGAATTGCCATTCAAGATATTTATAACGTAATTGTGACTAATCAAAACGACAGATAGAGGTATCTCTAATTCAGTTTTGACTAGGCAAAACTGAATTGCGGATATCTGCAACACATCCAGTTTTTCTGTTAAATGTCAAAATGGCTTGCCATACAGAGACGACTGTGACGATTGAACTGTGTTTCAAGCAATTAAAAGTTAGCCTGGTAAACCAGTCCCTCGTACTTCATTTCATTTTGTAGAAAAAAAAAATGAAGTACAAGGGGCGGGTTTACCAGGCTAACTAAAAGCCTTACGCACACCAAAAAGAAAATTATACACTGCACCGACAATAAACGATCGCATATGTTCTGTGCTTGTGTGAAAAGAATTTCTCTATGCATTTACTCTTGTTGTTTGTAGCATGCTACTCCAAAGTTGTACCTCTTGCTATCCTGAAAACACCTCCAATGTAGGCAACTGGCAAAATAAATGTACCATTTTGCCAATGTGCATGCTACAATTTGTTCATACAATCTTTTTTTTTTTTAAGTACATAAGGTTATCAGTTAGCTACATTGACCTGTTATGTCCAAAATGTCTATTAGCAAGCTAACTGTAATTTAAACCAGCAATTTAAGTTAGGTATTGCAGTCGTATTTGACCGGTAAGTTAACACACAGACTCTGAACATTAATACGTTATGTAAACGGTTTTATTTGAAACTGTTTGGCTCATTTAATTGCTTGATGCCCTGTGAGCTTCAAAGCAGGGTGAAAACAAAGCCTACTTGGTGTGTATATCAACTGGAATAGGATTGTTAGCTGCCCTTGACAAGGGGATGCAAGTAAACGCAAGTATCGGAAATGAGTTTTTTTTTCATGTGTTCCCTAAAGAACAGATTTAGTGTGAAGCATGTTTTAAGCCGGATGTAGTGAATTAAGACACACAGATAAACACTTCTGGTTGTTGGCTCTTGGGACTGCTGCTCCAGTGCCAATGCTGCAGCCTCCAAACCATAGGCTACCATAGGGCGTGCAGCAAAACACTGTTAGCTTGTCGTCACCAGAGCACCACCCACAAACATAGCAGCTAATTTGCATGTTGGTGGGCTTGAAAATAAAAATGCAAATTGAGAAGTGAAAAGTAAATTGCCAGCAGGTGTAGTTTTTTAATTTATTTCTTTATTTCTATTTTATTTTTGGCACAAATGACTCGTGCTTATTAGGAAAATGAAAAGCCAAATGTAAATATTTCATTTCAGTTTTAATTTTGGCAGGATAATTGCGCTGATAATTTCAAAATGGCAAAGAGTTTTACATTTTCATTTGCCTGTTTTTATTATTTTTTATTTTATGGCACATTATACCCCCCATGATAAACAAAAAGTATACATTAGTTATAAAAATACATCGACAATTCAGCTAGAGCTTGTCCTAGACAGCGCCATATGAAATGGCCTTTTACTGTCTGACAAGCTTTGAAACCAACCTAGCTACTTTGCCACGTGCTGGGTAAGAATAGCAAATGCTGACATTCAAAGACAATACAAATAAGTATGTAATGACTTACATTTCCCCGTTCAACACCCTCCACCACAAAACTGTGTATTTGTCTCTAAAAAAGAAAATATGCAGATACCTTCATTAACTTCACCAGAAAGCATGTTGTGCTAACATGGACTAGTAGCAGGAACCTAGAAACCTCGCTGATACCTCCCTGTTGCCTTAAAATTGATGCAGTAGTGCAAATAAATACTTTAAATTACAAAATGTTCTCTTGCCATTACCTTCCAAATGCTTCAGTTTGGCACGCCTCTTCATTGCGCCTGAGGTCCAACACTTCAGCTGAGACTTGACTTCCAACGAACTTCTTTAAGGTGGTGGGGGAGGGGGGAGGTCTGGCTCGGTTTCTATGGTGATGCCATACAATGTATCGTTTTGAGCAGTAGAGCAGAGAAATTGCTCTTTAATATGCTGCCCTAAATCCCCATGGAAATTGGCAGTAACTAGTGTGGTTTAAAACAATGCAAATGTATCGTCTTATATATATATTTCAAATCCAACAATTAAACATCAATACAAAACGTATTTGTGACAGTCAGAATTCACTTGGGATAAGTGTATTGTATGTTTTTAAAATACCAAATGCTGTTACATTACAAAGTTCAGTTGTTATCCATAGTTATTACCACTATGTCATTGAGCAGCAGACCTTTCCATTTAGGTCGTTGGAGATTTTAAAGAGATGTTACTAAAAACCTATTGTTTTATTTCCCAAACAAAACTACTCCATGGGCCTCATAACGTTCTAGCTTCTGGGAATTAGCCAAAACGTCTCATGAATTTATTCAAATGGTTCCAAGGAGAGCTGTAAGGTGGAGAGGGTGGGGGGGGGGGGGGGGGGCTTGAGATGGTCTCGGGATCGTGGGAACCGTTAGTACTCTGGCTCCGTCTCCATGGAGATATCATACAATGTATCGTTTTGAGTAGTAGAGCAAAAGAACTGCTTTTTAATATGCTGCCTTAAATCCCTATAGAAAACTGTTGGTAACTAGTGTGGTTTAAAGCAATTAATGCATGAAAGACGTTTGTTTCTTTCAAAACAAACCATTAAACATCCTTACAGATAAATAATTGACGTTGCAAAATGTTGTCTTGCCATTACCTTCAAAATGCTTCAATTTAGCACACCTCTTCATTGCGACTGACGTCCAAAGCTTTAGCTGAGTGACTGACTCCAACTTCCAACGAACTTCTTGAAGGGGGGGGGGGGGGGGGGTCTGGCTCGGTTTCTATGGTGATGCCATAAAATGTATCGTTTTGAGTACTAGAGCAGAAATTGCTCCTTAATATGCTGCCCTAAATCTATGGGAAATTGTCAGTAGTGCAAATACTTCAGTTTGGCAAAGTGCAATACTAATGCAAATATCTTACTTTTTTCCCCAAACCCAACCATTGAACATCAATACAAAACGTAGTGTGACAGAATGCACTTGTGATAAGTATATTGTATGATTTTAAACCCTTTCATGCATGGTGTACACTACAGTGGACGCATAATCGAACCCCATTTGAAAACACAAGGTTTGCAATATATATTCCAAACCACCAGGGCTTTGGGATAAGTCCACTATATTATCATAATCATGCATATTGTCTTCATCAATAATCATAACCTCAGATATTGCATCAAAAATCCAAGATGGCGGACTACAGTGGATGTGACACTGTGACCTCTGGGATATCTGTTAGATCTTTTTATTCCACAAAAAATATGCAAGTTCAAAAATTTTTTTTTTTTGATTAAGTATGTAGTAAGGAATACTTTCATCAACTTTTAATCAATATTGGTTCTGTAGTTTTTTCTGTGTCCAAATGTAATTGTCCACTGTAATGTGCATCATGCACCAATGGTTATATTTTGATTATACTGACACTATGAGTGAATTCACTAAATGTACCCTAATTGTTGCTGTTATGAGGTATTTATTATCTAAATATTACTTAAAACAATTTTGTGAATTATAAATACTTAATATAATATTATGTACTGCAAGTTGTATTGCAAGTTACAGTAAGACACTACAGGTGGAAATGAATGGTAAAATGTAAAGATTACCTATATTAACTATATTAACCTATTATTAACTATACCACTATATTGTTATGGCAAATAAAAGCCCATGCATGAGTTTAAGAAATTATTTATGCTTTTCTGGTCTAAAAAACAGGATCAGAGCAGACAGGAGAGAAAACAGGTATACAGGGTCATCACAGACACACCCGAAACAAGTGGATCGGATTGCAGTGACAATGACAGTGATTATCAGCCAGAGAGACCATCAAGAAACAAAAAGAGCAGGGACTATCAACTGTTACTTTGATCCCCTGTTGATTTGACCTGGTTTAATCCCAGTTTCCATGAGCTGCCACGTGGAGGCACAGCAGGAGTCTTGATGATTTAAAAGCACCGTTATTACTATGTACGTACCTATGTGTTATTCAAGACATTGCCAACATCTGTTAACCTTGTGTGTATGTGTAAGTCCACTTAATAGTCACTTAATGACCTTGCCCTGCAACACACAGCCTAATTTAGAACATACATTTTGTATTTCAGTATAGGCAAGGTATGCAATTTACATTTTATACAACGACACTACAATGGTTTGTGTGTTTCAGCAAGTTGGTTAGGCAGACACTTTTGTTACAGGCTAGGAAAGGATGGAAAGTGTGGAGAAGGAGTAAGGCTACGTTTACACGATGACGGTCTGAACAGAAGACGCGAAAGTGGTGTCGCGTCTTCACTTTTTATTCCACGTTTAGACGAGCGTTTTCGGGAGGAAATCTGCGTGCATATGGTGACGCAAACTTGTGTGAACTTCGATTGGGTATGCATGCCAGGCGGCTAGGTGGTGCTGTGATACATTATCACACAACACCGCCATGTCCGCGCGCATGTGTAGAATGTTCCTTCTTCTCATTTGTGCCGCGCAAAGCAAGACATGGCTACCGGTAACAAGAAGAATTTCGTGTGGTCAGACGAAGAAGTTGAACTGTTGCTTCAGACCACGTAAAACTACAAAACAACTAAGGCGCAACAAGGTGTGGACTGGGAGTCCTGCCAGACAAAGTACACGGATATATGGACCGCATTCATAGAGCAGTATCCTACTCCCCCAGACAGACAACCGAGAGGAAAAGCCTATCCACATGCAACTGACGAGATCGTTAAAACACAGATTTCATCTAAGCTTAAAGGTGTACTTCCACGAGAAACCGTTTAGTACTTGCTCTTTTGAAATATGATAGGTCACCCCGAGTTGCATATGCATGCTGCATATCAAAATGTTTTTCTACCCCCATTTTCTATATCAGTCAAAAGAAGACAATATGCGGAAAAACGACCCAATGCAAAAAGGGCCTGCGGCGTGACGTAGACGTGAAAATGCATATAAGAGAAACTGACCGAATGGGCTTTAAATGATGTTAGCCTGTGACTGACTCGCATAAGATTAGCAGGCTAGTTGAATGACTGAACTGCATTTAGCCGGGCACTTGCACTGTTTTGTCATGCAAATATTACCATTCTGAAACGTTCATTGACAAACGGTCAGGAAGCGACTGTGCTTGTGCCATCTCTCCTTCCTCTTCGGATTCAGGATCAAACACATAAGGCTGTATCTCCGAAGACATTCTGTGTGCAGTTTTAGCGCTGTCAGGTTGACTTTTCCTCTTTACCTTACTCTGCTATCAAGTTGACTGTGGGGCAAAGGAAGCTGCAGGGAGCGTGTCACGCCTCTGGTGAAATCGTGTCATTCTCCCAGCCCCACCCCCTCCACCAAAATAAAACAGCCTGAAACAGAAGCACTAGAACATTTTTTTAATTAAAACCAGTGCACAGCGCAATTATTAATACTAGACAACACCGCAAAATTAATGAAAACACGATGGAAGTACACCTTTAAAGCCATTAGGAGTAAGTACAGGGAGGCCGTGGATACGCAACGCAGGAGTGGCCATGGGCGAGTTATCGCACTTTTTTTTTTAATTTATGTAACGACATTTGGTGTGGGTCGCCAGCCACCACCTCTTTAGAGTTTGGTGTTGAGACTGCCGAGGTCAACGGCGACACCGTGGACTGTTGCAGTGAGTCGAGTGGCATATCTGATTAAACTGAAGAAAGTGACAGCTCCCAGACCCAAAGTAGCCAGACTCCACTCCAGAGACGAAGAAGCCTACTTCAGGTATGTTTTTGTTCGGTTTGTTAGACCTAAGAACTGTGGCGTACACGTAATTAAGCCAAGAACATTGTCAAAGACACTAATTATCCCTCCCATGAACTAGTCACCTTACTACCATCTGGTAGAAGGTTCCGCAGCATCACTGCCCGCACCTCCAGAATGGGGAAGAGCTTCTTCCCGCAGGTAGTCACTAGTCAGACTGCTGAACAACCTGTAGTGCAGTTGGACTGTAATTTCTCAGTAACTCAGGATGCAAACCAGCGCGTCACAGCACACTGCACCTTCATGCCCCCTGCACTTTCTTGCTGCTATTACTTACATTTATGTAGAATATTTATGTAGAATTCTAGGTTACTTGATATCAAACATCACAGAGCATGTATTTTTTTAATAAGCAAGGCTTTAGAGAATGGTGTTACGTACTGTTGTTATATCTATGACTACTGTAACTTGTTGATGCTTTTGCAAAATATTGACATTACCATAACTACCTTACATCTGAAGGCAATTGGACCTGCTTTTGTACTTCCATAAGTGGAAATGTTAAAAGTAGAACTTGTTTTAGTGGAGTATTTAACCATGTGTATTTCTATGTTGACTGTCAATACCAAAGCTGTCATCAGCTAATGAATGTTACTTTCTCTCTGCCCTTTTCAAGACAAGGCTTGATGGCCATAGAAGTGGAAGGCTCCAGAAAAAACTTTGTGTGGATCCAGTGCAGACCGACCTCAACATAAAGAGGAAGATTGTCGATATCCTGGAGAAAGCTGAGAGAAGCAATAGCGTGAGGCTTGACACTATTGCAGAGGCTCAAGTCAGAATGAGCAACAGTGTTGATGTCCTTGTGAAATACCTGTGTCAACCTCAAGTAAACCATACCCCACCAATTCAGTACAACACAACCCCAGCACACTCCCACCCATGGCCCCAGCACATTCATACACACCCCCACCCATGGCCCCAGCACATTCATACACACCCTCACCCATGGCTCCAGTACATTCATACACACCATCACCAATGGCCCCAGCACATTCATGCACACCATCACCAATGGCCCCAGCACATTCATGCACACCACCTACCATACCACTTTCGCACACAGTTAAGCAGATGGGCCCTGCAACTCAACCCTACAGACAATTACAGGAGGGACACTCCGATGAGGAAGACCTTGATCTTTTGTCTTTGTAACTTAAACAAAAACAACAAATTTTGTTTACATTTTGTTGCACCATTTTTGTTCAGCACCTGCGTACTACTACTGTTCTGTTCAAGCACTTTGAGTTAAATTATTCTCAACCACAAAGCAGATGCAAGCAAAGTGATATAGGTGTTTCATGTTTACAGCATCATTTTGATGCATAACTTTTGTTAACCATATTTACCAGGGTCTGTTCTGTGTTTGCCCTGGAGTAAAAGACTCCATGCTCCATGATGTTATTATGGCACTTTATTATTTGTTGCCTTGTTTATTTTTACTTTTTGTGACTGTTGCAATAAAAGTCAAAGTAAATAAGTTTGCAGCCTGAACAAGCTGATGTTGCAACACACCTGAGCTTCAACACTGATCATGAGGATCAGTGTTCAATAAGGAGTACAAATGAACCAACAAGGAAACAAGGAGCTTGTTAGTTAAACTGGAAAAGACCTCATGTAAATAATGCTGTGTGTGAACATACAGTAGGTATAGTGATCTATACAGTGAAAAGTATTACAATGTGTCCTCAAAGACCCAGTATTCACCTTGCTGTAGAGAACGTACAGCCAGTAGTCAGCTACCTTGGACAATGTCCACCTGTGCAGTCTTGTCCAAAGGCCATTAGGGGTCAAGGTATTTGGTGAGGATTCTCCTCACTCTCTTTCCACTTCCTTCATTGCAGTCAGTTAGGTAGTTGTTTGTTTGTGTGGGAGGCTGCACATCCCTGTCATACTGTACGGCCTCCTGCTCAACATGGGGATCCACATGTCGTTCCAGGCCTCGCAGTAATTGTGGAGCACGAAACAAGCGTATATGACACTTGGCAGGTCGGTCAGATTTATGTCCATGGGCCGTCTCAGGGCTGAAAACCTGGCCTTGAGCCGACCAAATGCACATTCTATCACCATACGGGCCCTACACAAACAAAGTCCAAAGTACTGCTCTGATGGGGTAGAGCCTCCACTTGAGTACTCCTTCATCAGGTAAGGGAGAAGGGGGTAGGCAGGGTCTCCTAAGAGAAAGACAGGTATGGGTTCCTCTTCATCCACTAGCTGCTTTTCAAGAGAAGGTATCTTTCCGGTCTTCAAGTAGGTGTTCACTTTGGAGTTGGCAAAGACATGCGCATCATTGACTACATCCATGAATCTGTAAGGCAAGCCAATCACATATATTTGAGCAGGTTCGAGACTGGGTCTGGACTGCGCAGGCAGACCTCGGTTACACATACTGCATTTCCTGCATTGTTAAGTGTAGTGAAAATAGTTTTGATACTGCAGTACAACGTAAAATTGTTCAAAAGGGAACAATATAGTGAAATCTACATGACCTATAGAAAAAGCAGAAAACCTTTAGCCTACCTATATTTGTGGTCGCAGACAGCTTGAACGTTAAGGGAATACTTGTCCTTCCTGTTAATGTAGTCCATGGCATTGACGGCTGGCTGTCTAATTTCTATGTGAGTGCCATCTACTGCTCCCAAACATTGGGGCATTCCATGATCCTCCAGGAATCCGGAGACGAGCTGCTCAGCCTCGGGCACAGTAAATGGCAACTGGATGTACTTTGGACAGGTAAACAGTTATGGCCTTACATGTTTGTCTGACGATGATTGACACAGTTGGTCGCGATAAGCCAAAGGCGTTCGCAGTTTTCCTTAGCCGCCCCTCGTTGCTTAAATAATACAACGTGCAAGCAACCTTTTTCAAGACTCCGACAGGTGCCCTCATGTTCGTTGTTACACCCTCGATGTAAGGTCGAAGTTCCTCACTTAAGGCAACAAGGGCATCTTTCGACATACGGAAGTTTTCACGCCAAGCATTTTCATCCGTTACTCCTTCCACAAAGTTGTCCCACCATTGACTGGTTCTCCCAGGCCTAGTCCAAAGCAGTCTGGCTCGCCTGGGACGAACTGGTGTGTCCAGAATTTCACAGAGGTGGTTGCATATCCTTCCCTGTTGACTAATAGTAAGTATGCACAAACTATGCATTTGTTGAAATGCCTCTTGTACATTGATTACAGCTGCCAGAGCAGCTTGAAGGTTCGGCGTATGGGTATCACACAGATCCGCCATGTTTGTTTCCTTGTACTGCCGCATGTATGTGACGTAAACGCGTACGCGACGTGAGCAGATCTGATCAGTTTTGCGTCTTGGGCAGTGTAGACGGAAACGCTACAGCAGAGCGTTTTTGACTTTTCCACTCTGGAGGGTGGTTTCAAATTTTTGCGTTTTTAGGCCCCCAAAACGCCGTCACCGTGTAAACAAAAGGCACTTCCGATAAAATATTTTGTCGTTTTTACCCGTAAGCGTTCTCGTGTAAACAAACAAAAAATGCAATATCAAGTACCATTTTACACTCGCATCCAAATTTATGGAAAACGGTGCCATAATGATCTTAAATACCTTGAACCTGCAGCTAAATGGCAAGGTTACTTGATTAGAGATGCTCAAGCCATACTACATTCTGCACCAAGTTGTCTAGCAGCCAAGTACTATATGTAGAATACCACAGGTTGTAATCTCAGTTATAGTCACTTTCCCCAAACTGGTCAACATTGCCACAAATGGCTGGATGCAAAAAAGTGTCTAAAAGGCTGTTTAATGGAAATGAATAAATCTTTCTTCATGGAAGTTCACCAACAGAAATCCTGACAGTACTTACTACTCAGTACAGTACTAATTCACAGTCTGAAAAGAAGAAAATTGCAAATTCTGATGTATCTGATATGACGTTACAGAAACTGCTGAGAAAGTAGCAATTTGTAGTTTGTTGATTTTATGGTCAGAAGGTGAAAGCCCACAAGCCTAAGTAAACAAAAAAATGTGTGAAACTCAAAATTGGCTCAGCATGACCTCTGCAACTATATTGGGCCGTATCTCAGAACCACCACATGCCACTTAATACCTGTTTTGGTGTGATGGGTCACATATTCACTTGGTGTTTTATCATGATGACATTTTGTCTTTTTTTTCATCAAGAGCATGATCCAGCAGCACAACCAAGTACTGACATGATTTCTATTGGTGAAATTCCATGAAGAAAGATTCATTCATTTCCATAAAACAGCCGAAACACCCTGTATATAAAAAAGTCTTCCTTCAATATCTCCCAAACCATTTGATTCTCCTAACTGAAACTTTGCAGGCATAATTGATACTTCTTTGCCTAACAGATAATAAAATTTCATCAAAATTGATTGATACTCATTGTCTGAAAAATTAGGTCAAAGGTCAAGCGCACATCAAATGACCTTGAAAATGCAATGACCTTGAAAGGTCATCGTGTTAAATATCATTTGAAAGGGGAATGTCTCCCCTTTGTAATGATACCAAATTTATGGAAATCGAGTGATGGGTTTGCAAAATGTAGCCACTTTTCTGTTTCATGGTCACTAATTGATGCAAAAACGGTGAAATTTTCAAAACTCTCTAGATTCTTGAAAAATGGTCCAAATGAGCTGAAATTTGGTATGTTGTCATTTCTCAGGGATACCCATGAGCATGCCAAATGTCATCAAAATGGGAGGGGGGGGCGGAAAAAAATGGAGTGGTTTGGCATGGAATGACCCACAAGGTAATTAGCTACATCAAAGGGCAAAGGGACAGCATCACACAAGGGTGTCTCCATAACCTTGATAACTGTACATAATCACTAACAGTGCCTTCATCTCATCCTGTGATACGTTTTCCACCACTCATGTGTGTGTGTGTGTGTGTGTTTGAAATATTACAGGGTGGTAATGTTACAGGTTATCAGTCAAAGTCAAAGTCAGTTTTATTGTCAAAAAACCATATGTACAGGTTGCACACACAGAATTTGAAATTGCAATGCTCCCTAGGCCCACAGTGAACATTAAACATCTTATAACCAAGACAGGTAGACATGACAACAAAAAACATAATAATATAAACATAACAAAAAGTACAGTAGGCTTGTATATAATACAAATAAGTAAAAACGCAGTGTGCAGTGTAATAAAGCTCAAATGGTGCCATTTAAAGGAGAACTTCGGTGTAAAATTAAAATTGGCATGTTAAAACATCATACCGAGTTGGTATGTGTACGGAGGAGCAAAATTGATTTAGCCTGTTGCATTCAGAGTTTAACTATTTTATAGTTTGACCCAGAAGGCTAACAATGGAAGTGGTAGGTGCCCTTAGACGAAGCATGACGACTACGCTATTTTTAAACCATTAAAACAGCTTGAAGAAACTCCACATTCCATTGGTAGTACATTACGGATAGGTATATGGCAGCCATCCACTGCACACACTGTATGTGGGAAGCCTGCTCTAGCAAAGCCCAGCTCAGATGTATGCAGTGCTCCCTGTCACGGACTAAGCCATGACGCTCACGCAGACACTCATGCACGCAAGCGCACAGCGCATAGGCAGCCATTTGCCGGCAAATGTTTAAACATCTAGGCTGACCTTTTGCTGTGAGTTTGAACTTCATTCCTATTACCGTTTGCACTGTTCATAATTCTGGTTACAAAGCATGTCATACACCACCTTTGCAATAACTTTTCATTCATACAACATTGTTAGAAGGATGCAGGGAAAGGCCTACCGGCATTCTGATTTAGCAATTGTTTGTTTAACTCACGTTTACCATCCACACTTCATATTCGCAATCCTAATCATCTCTCATCTGTTTTAAGCATATCCGGTTACAAAGAATCACAATTATACACACTGGCTGTTTAAAACAACGAACTTTATTGATTTAGCATTTACAAAGCAATACTGTTTTCTATTACTCACCGTCATGCATACTGACCGAACTTCCTGGTTGTCTCGGAGAAACCGAGGGAGTGTTCCACAGGGTGTATATGGCTGAGTTCGCGGGTGTTTCATGGACTGCGCTATTGTGATGGGGGTGTTTTAATGGTGAAGGGGAAATATGTCTTTTATTGTGCACTTAAGGCTTTTTGGTTAACGAAAATAATTTTGATTTATTGTGTATTTTGTTTTTGTTTCTTTCAGTTATTTGTTGGTAATTACAACGTTGTTATTTAGTTAATTAATTTATGTTTGCATTTGGGCTATCCTGTGGGAGGGGCTGCAGCTAGCACAGCTCTGTATTAGGCCCAGAGCCTCAGTTGGTGAGAGAGTGTTAGAGTGGAAGGTACTTGTTATTTGGCTGTTAATAGAGTTTTGTGCAGGGGTTTTCTGATTTAGCCTGGCAAACTAACGCTTATTTATTTTCGTATTTTCTCAAGTTTTTGGTTTGCATTTTGCATTTGAGTTTTTGGTTTTGTCCACTGTAAATATTTGCACGGTTTTTAAGAAAAATTTTGAAAAGAAAAAAAAAAAAAAAAATTCCTTGTGAGGAATACAGTTTGGCCTCTCTCTGTCTGCTCCGCCGCCGACTATCCTGCCACACTTCCCCCACAGGCCAGCAGATGTGATAACCAAGGTATGTATTGACTAGTGTGCAAAAATCATGTATATGGTTCATGAGTGTGGACTTGATCATACCAAAATGGTCTACCACACCCTTATAAGACTCTTGATTAGATAAGGTCCACAGACAGGCTAGCACACTGTGTGTAATTGGGATTCTGATATACCGGCCCAATGGCAACGATAATATCCTCGATAGGGATAGGAAACAATAGACATGGTTATTAATCGAATGTCAATTTTGTGACCAATTACATGCCTTCCACACCAGCTACACACCTTCACTTGCGCTTCTGAAAGTCTGAAATGTGCCTTAAATGCCGTTGGGTTGCAGTGTTGTATGAAGTACTGGAAAATCACACTCAAGTTAAAGTATAGGCACCCCTTCAAAAAATGACTTTGGTAAAAGCCAAAGTCACTGACTGAAAGATTACTTGAGTTTAAGTCTTAGATTATCAGAAATTTCTTGCACTTAAGTATGGCAAGTAATGTACTCAAAAAGTAAAATTAAATGTACTCAAGTAATGTAATTAAAAGTACAAGTAAAAGTTAATAACGGGCGAAGGCAGTCTAAATTTGTAATTTTTTAAATATTTTGGTTCACTGTGAAGGTCATTTGGCTCCTATGGTTAATCTTAAATGACAAGCAATTACACTGCTGAAAATGTACACACATGACCAATTGCTGTCATTATACACAAAGTGGAGAGAAAACTGAATGTTATCTGGCATCTGAAGATGGAGACCAAAGTTTGAAACCTTTTTTCGTAAACCTTTGTTTTTTTTTAAATAAGATTAAGTCAGTGCAGAAAATGAGGCGTACATCACACCATCAAGAAAAAAACAGAAAGAAAAAACTCAAACCATACAATCCTGGAGCCGTCGAATCATTCACAGCAGCGTAAGAGAACATTGTGTTTAAATACGGCCAGGGGTGCTCATCATCAGTTTCCCCTTCATTTGTAGCCAACGTAGTTGCTGTCTCCGTCTCCTCTTCCATCAGAACTAAGTGCATAGCTTACTGCTTGAAGCCAACAGGTGTAGCCTATTGGTTGTCATGCACAAGTGGCAATTGCGAACAAGCCCAGGCACTTCCTGACTTTATTGCAGTGTTTTTTTTTTTTTTTTTGGTAATGAGTAACCAAACGGCACATTGAAAATGTATCGGAGTAAAAGTAAGCAATTAGGTTTGGAAATATAGTGAAATAAAAGTGAAAGTTCTCAAAATTTTAAAAACTCAAGTAGAGTACAAATTCTTCCAAAATGTACTAAAGTACAATAGTGAAGTATTATTACTTTGTTACTATACAACACTGTTGGATTGTATAGAGGCACAACCGTGTCCACATGCCCCTGGATTTTTGGAACATTCCTATTAAAGCAAAGCAAATGACTCAGTGTTTTATTATGAATGTTGTATTTTTATTAATTCAAGGTCAGCAATTCATCATATACTAGGTTATGCTAGCAAAGTTGTTATCATAATGACTGCTGTATTTGTATTGCATTGTTTGTAGTAACACAACATTCTATTCTGTACCAGAGAGACAAAGTTCAGTTTGATGTAATAGTTAGATTCCAAGGAAAATTAGACACATGAGCATTTACAGTAAAGCAATGTTTAGTATTCACCTACTCTTGATAAACCAGCTGGACCATTGTCCACTGCACCGCTGTGCACCCGTTTTGGGAGCAAAGTGATTACAAATGAGGTATTTTTTTCTTGGTGACTTCACATTTGGATCAATGCAGTAAAAGTTAAACTGCAGCAGTTTCACTGCATGTCCTACTCTACCCAGTATCTCTATGCATGTGACAAATAGGTGTCCTTTTAAAATTCTATAGTCTACATATGAACTGCACATGCATGCATGTGTAAAAGTGATTGCACATCACTAATTCTGTTAGCCTACCAGAAAGGTTCACTATTGGATACATTAACCCATAAAAGGCCTCATAATATATCACCTCAATATATAACCTCACTGAATCGTGGCATATTTTGGTGAGGACTGTAGCTTACAAAAACATTTGGTGTAAAGATTTCAAATAGACCTGACAGCCCACAGAAGTAACATAATGACAGAATGATGTATTTATCATGGAGGAATTTTCACTTTGAAACAATGTTATAGTAGCCTGGTTATGTACATATAGAAATGAGTACTCTTAAAACAAATAGGCAAGTCATCAGGTACATACTGTACATCCTTAGTAAAACAGAGGTAGACAACGGGACTACAACCCTGACTGTTGGCATACTAGCCTGCTGCGTTTCCACTACTCTGCTCAATCGACTACACAGCAATGGTCGACTACTATTTGGAACATCTCAGACTGAATAATTTTATCAGAAAATTAATGTGTGAGAAAAGGCCAACAACGTTCTCATAACACCAGGTAAGACAACTGATCACCTTCGTTGTTGATTTCCAACTGATCTCCATTTCCTCCATTTCGTCGTTGACAAAGAATGCAAATGCAGCAAGTTTAGCCATGTTTGGTCCATACAGTCTATGGTTTCGTCACATTGCCTGGTTTGTATCCCCGCCCCTCCAGCAGCAAGCAGATCTCGCTGCTGCAGCAAGTCAGCAGCAGCCCATCTTGAATGCGCTGAATGGAACCAGACTTAAATGCCCACACCCATTGACACACCCAGTTGGCAACAACCAATGGAATTTAAGCAGTTCAATCCAAGTAGTAAGTATTGTCATTAGTGTTACAAATAGTACATTGATTTGTAGAGATATTGTATCACTACTACCTCTCCAACTATTCTTCCTGCTGGATCGTGTTTGTCAATCGACTTGTGTGGAATGTACTCATGATGGCCACGAGAAACACCTGCAAACCACTGCATGTAAGAACTGTTTTCTTAATAAACGTGTACACTTACAAAGTTCTCAGTGCCTCGTTTGAATGCTAGGGCCTTTGTTATACTACCGATGGAGTGTGGAGTTTCATCGAGCTGTTTTAATGGTTTCAAAATAGTATGATCTTCAAGCTTCGAATAAGGGCACCTAGCACTTCCATTGTTAGCCTTCTAGGCCAAACAGTAAAAAATAGTGAAGTTCTAAATGCAACAGGCAAGCTCAATTTTGCTCCTCAGCAAACATACCAAATCTGTACGATGTTTTAACATGCCAATTTTCATTTTACACCAAATTTCTCCTTTAAGGAATAGTCCAAATTGTACCACTTTACTTGAGCTCAAAGACAATGTTTATGACACATTCATAATGGTGTCATGACAAGCTAAGTTGCATTCATGATGGTGTAAAGAGAGGCAATGACATGACCATTTAACCAAGTTCAGACAAAGCCAAGAATTTTCATTCCAAGTTTTAACTGTTGGTCCTGCCAGGGAAGGAGATGGCTGAAAGTGAAAGGTAATGTTTTGTGTAACGACAAACAGCTGATAGCTGTGCCGTAAGCACGTTAGCAAGGCTAGCCATGGGTCCCCAAGTAGACAGCAGCCAGGTTCACTGGGTAGCGTGTCTTCACCCCAATCACAAAATAGCGAAAGTCACACGCAGACCATGCTTAGTTAATGCCAAGTTGTCACGACAAATATTCTTTCCAGTTATGTGGTCTTAGTTAATGTCAAGTTGTTATAACAAAGACATCCCAAACAATGTCAAGTTGACAGTGAAACAGGACATAATTAACTGAATGACAATTAATGACAGCAGTCATAGACATTCATTAACCTTTATGACAGGTGTCATGTCATGGTTATGACAATGTCAGTCTTATGCACACCCCTTCAAATAAATTGTTACTGAAAATCTTTTCACAAAAAAGGAGAAACAAATGCACATGTGGGATAAGACCAACCAAACATGTCCCATGTGTTATCAGGGGCAGTACCTATGAAGAGGAAACAAAACAAGCTAAAAACCCAGCACTGCTTCAGCAGGGGAAGAACAGATTGTTATTAAAAAGCAATCATATTCATGCCAAGACTATCCCATAAGGGTTGAAGTGTGGCACTGCAATGCATTAGTCCCATTTAGACGGCGAAGACAATTTCTTCGCTATCTCTGGCCTGTGTTTTGACTGGTCTGCACTACAGTTACGCATTCAAATGTGATTTCTTTGGCCTTTTTCATAACTTGCAAATAAGTGAAGTCCTGTCTCTAGCTCATAACACCATTTTCACACAAACTCCCGACCCCGAGAGAGAGATTGAGAGAGAGAGAGTAAAAATAGACAATTTTCTATTCACTGTTATTTCAAATATGTAATACTTTTCCATGTGGGAAGTAATAATGTGCCTGCCACCTGTGTGAACAGTATAATAATGTCGGATCTCAACAGTTCATTTTTAATGATGCAGCACCTTCCTGTAAGACAGAAAAGCTGTGGGGGGAAAGAGATGGAAGAAAGAAAGAAAAAAAAGGAATGAGTGAATAAATTTAGCTCCTCTTCCTCGGTCCCCAAACCGCTTTGCACTCTCTGACGAAACAAAGCCAGTGGCATAAAAACAAATAAACGCCATTCGCCATACGCCTCAAAGCCCCAGGATCCACACAGGCTCTGTTGAACCCCTCCAACCACCCCCGCTCCCCCACTCCCTCACTCCCCCACCCTCACCACACCCGTCCCACTCCTACCCCCGATCATAATGCCCAGTCTGCCGCTTATCTGCGGCTGTATTTTCGGGCTATCATAAAACTCAGGAAAGCGACGCAAGGTTTTTTTTTTACCACACAAAAAGCAGCTTATGAATAGCTTTCAAACGCTTGTCATCCACCCCCAAGGTGTACACCTTACAACAGCCGGATGCATAAAAGAGAGTGAAAGAGAGAGAGAGACAGAGAGAGACAGAAAATATCGGAGAAGGTGGCTACAGAGAAAGCGATAAAGCATCAGCCTGAGGTTTGCTCCTCTAAGCTTGTTGCATATGCATATGTAGGAACAAGCAGGATGGCACTCAAAGACACCTAAAGACCAGAGCCTGGTTTGTTTGTGTAGCGTGAGCCACCTTAGCCAATCCTGTGTGCTGCATACATGTCTTCATTTCTCCTCTGAACTTCTAGTCCGCAGTCTTCAAACACTCGCCTTTTTTCTCTCTAGTTCTCTCTCTCTCTCTCTCTAACACACACACACACACCTTCACAGGATTCCTCGGCGAGCCATGCATGCTTCCTAGGAGGAGGGCAGCGCTCATTATGCTAAGGCCTTGCTAATGAAAGAGGAACAGGCTTTAGTGCACAAGCTAATGAGGCTACAGGATCTGATCTGCTCCTGCCACGGGCATCTCTCAGGCCCAGCGTCAGAGTGGGCGTCTGGGTGCATGATTTCATTTGCCTCCGCTTGCGCACATACACCATGCCAGCACACGTGCAGATGAATGTCCACACACACAAATACACACACAGACACAGACACACACACATGCACATACACACACATCCATATACACGCAAACACACATATGCACATACACAGACACACGGACACACACATGCATACACACTCCTACACACACACACACACACAGATGGACTCATACACACACATATGTAGCAAACTAGATGTACCGCATAGCGGTACATGGTATGACCACCGCAGTGTATTGAAATGTGGGAACTGTTGGTATGATGAATGTGTGGTAGAGCAGTGTTGTGAGGTGAGAATTTGTGTGGAAATGATTTCCTGGAAGTGGGCATGAATGTGGGTTTTGAATGAATTACATTGTGTGTGTTTGAATAGTGTGTAGGAGTGATTTGTGAAAGGAATAGGCAAAATGAGATTTTGTACAATTACAGCGGCCCCCATAGGGCCAATTTTATGGCACGTGCTGTGCTTTTAGAGGTCTTTGTGTTGATCGTGTATGAGATATTTTATGCAGTTCCTACCTTCTTAGTCCAAAATATTGGCAATTCAAAATACCAATTTTTGCATCTACCCTTATCACTAGGTGGCGTTATGCTTCAAGTGAGTGTTTATGGGCTGGGCCGATACGCCTCTGTAACACCGACATACTAACACAAAATCGTTGTCTTGGGCAAAATTGTTGACGAATTATTTAACAAAAACAGTTTTTTGACACCTAGCTTCGCCAATAAACATCGCCCCCTATGACGAAATGTCACAAAATTTAGTACACATGAAAAGAAAGCTGTTTAGAGATGGCATATCAACTTTGACCAAATTTGAGCAATTAAAAGCCAAGATATTGACTTTTGAAGAATTTTAAGCTATGTGTAAAATGTTTATTGACATGTAACTTCGAAACAGTTTATCTCAAGATAAATCCTTTGATAACTTTTTGTAAGCATTGTCTGTAGATGACATATACCAAATTTGGTGAGATTCACATGAACGGCCTATGACGAGTTTGTTGAAATTTGTTTTTGCGATGTTAAAATTTCACGGAAATTGTTTTCGTTGGAAGTGGGCGTTGACCAGTGCTTTCAATGCGTGAGGGTCAATAGATTTCATGATAAAAAAAAGCTGTTGTAAATATTAGCATTCTCTAGATAATAGGCAAAATGACATTTTGATTTTGTGTTAGTATGTCGGACATTTTGTGTTAGTATGTCGGACATTTTGATTTTGTGTTAGTATGTCGGTGTTACAGAGATGTATCGACCCAGCCCATAAACTCTCACTTGAAGCATAGCGCCACCTGATGATATGAATAAATGCAAAAATTGGGATTTTGAGTTGCCAATATCTTGGACCGAGAAGGTGGGAACTGCGCAAAATACGTCATGCACGATCACCACAAAGACCTCTAACACCACAGAACATGCCATAAAATTTGGTCCATAGGGTGCGCTGTAATTGCAGAAAATGTCATTTTGCCTATTATCTAGAGAATGCTTACGTTTTATCTATTGACTCTCACGCATTGAAAACACTGGTCGACACCTACTTCCAACGGGAACAATTTCCGTGAAATTTTGTGGTAATTTTCTGTAAGTGTCTTTCTGTGGAGTCTGAAAGTCTGTGTGACAGGAATAGAATGTGTGTGTGTGTGTGGCATGCTGGAGACTCAGCAGGAGAACTGCTGACAGAGGAACCATTACCTATGTGTGTGCTATTTGGGAGTGGTTTGCGTTCTTTAATTGGATCCATACTGATTGGCTTGGGTAAGTAACTAAATTATTGTAATTGGCTATTAAGAAATTTTGGGTCCATCGCCCCACGAACTTGTGTGGAAATAAGAAAGGTTCAGGAGGATTTTTTCTGCTCATCTTTGTCTTCATCGATAAAACATCAGGTCAGATGAAGAGGATTTTGTTATTTGTCTGTGGTGCATCTGCAGGCTGATTGCAGGTCCTTTTCATGTTGCATGACTCAATATTGTTTTATGTTGTCATCTAACTTGCTTCACAGGTTTTAACTGTGTTTTGTTGCATTGTCTGTGTCATTGTCTTCGAGCTAAAGTCCTGTTTGCAGTATCCTTTATTTGCATGTGAAAGGATATTGTGCCTGTCAGAGGCCACGTATCTCATAGCTTAGTTTAAAATAGGATCGACAGAGGAGACGTGGGCCACAAGTGTCGTGATGTAGGGTATCCAAATTAATCTGTCATAATTTTGGCGAGCCCTCTTCAAGGAACCGATGGTTATGGTCCCTGTGTTAGACTGGCTCGCTGCATAAGCCCATGATTCCCGGTGCAAGGCCTACTGAGGGTGTAGCCAGGTCGGGCCGGAAAAAGAGAGTAACCCTAACGTCTTCGTAATAAATGTGTCTGAATGACGAGACTGTTTTCTCGTGATGCGAAAGTTTTGCTCATAGGATGAATGCTTTCTGTTTAATATGAGCGTCAAATCCTTATGAGTAAGGAAACTGTGCTTTTGTGAAGCATGGCACCTTACACTGTAACTGTATTTTTTGTTTTAACATTTGTATTCCCTGCCTCTAGAGTTGAGATATGCATCTTGTCCAGTTGGGATGCTTGAGAGGCTACACTGCTGCCTGTCTGGGGTAAAGGTGTCGTCTCCTGTGTCCTGGCCAAAGGCGCCTATGCTTGCGCGTGTGCCCTTTGGAGGGTCAACTGTGTGTCTAACTTGGGATGGAGTGATTTCTGTGTCGCCTCAGGTCTGTGGTGCTGACTAAGGTTTGGTTCAGTTGTTTTCCGGTAACAGCTGTCATTTCTTTTTTTAGCGCCCCGTGCATGAATAGTGACTAATCATTCAGGGAGAAGTAACTTTTATTTTTTAAGATGCTAACCATTTAAGGGTCCAGCTATTTCTTTATCAATGCATAGCTGGAAAGTGGGGAGATGGTGAAGCAAATATTGACCTATATATATACAATATATATATAAGAGAAATAAATATATAAAAAATAATAATAACAAGAATAAGAAAAGAGCTTACAATATAAAATATGTTGTAATAGTTTTAGTTGTTTATTTCAGATTTGTAAAATGGACAGATTTAAAGAATACCAGAGCTATTCATTTGCTAAGAGTGGGTAATTAATATCTCCAGACTAACCTTTTGTGTGTGCTCTTACATAGGCATAGTGAACAAGGTGACATCTAGTTGTAGGTTGTTTTATGGATTACATGATAGCTGTGTTAAAATTAGTGTATAAGGGAGTTGATGCTGCTTGAGCAAGTGATGTATAAAAATGAGTGGTTTAAAAGTAAATTTGAAAAATTAATGTTAATGGGAAAAGTGTACAAAAAGGACTGTGATCTATAACCAAAATGGAAACATTGGATCTTAGGATTTTTGTACAATTAGAGGGATGTAGTGGCTTGTTTGAGCCATGTTGAGAGCTTGACTTAATTAATTTATACAGCTATAGAAATATATATATATAAGAATGTTTGGTAAAACCATGACTGATGAAGATTGTGTGAACTTTCTGTACAGCGTATGTGGGGGCATGTGCCGGAGGACGCTCCACTGACAGTTTGATGCAGGATCAGAATGAGACCAATGTTGAGAATTTGCATAGCTGCATCGCTGTCACAGGTGAACAGGGGGAAGATGAAGTATATGATAATGCTATAGGCTCAGTTATTATATGATAAAATGAAAAACACCCTTGGTAAATTAAGGGATGTGAACACATATAAACAAAGATTGACACCATTCACGAAGGGTTTAGTTCAGAATATTCATTTGTAACATAAATGCCCATTAGTGTTAAGGGTTCTGGTTTGCATTACTAGCCTTGGGAACATACTGACACACAGGGTCTGATTTCACGTCGCCCCTCGCTTCAAAAGATGTGGGAGTATGGATTATGACATCTGAAGACCAGACTGAGGGCCAGACACTTGCTCTCAAGGACATTAAGTATTTGCTTGGAATTATGATCATATATATGGAAGATTCCGCTACTTGGACACATATCCTTCATAAAAAACTGTACCCGTGTCTGGGCTGCTTTGCGAGCTGCCTAGCCAAATCGTTGTCCAGCTACTGCACCGCTCAATATTGCGCTGAACTCATCATCATGTGTGCGTCTTTCTCATAGCCACAGTTCCAGCAGAGACCACCAACAGTGTGACAGCTGTGCAATTCAGTGGCTATGCCCCTTCTCGCGGAGAGCTAGGATGGGTGCGCGGACAAGGCTTGCTCAAATACCCTCAGGATGTCCAGTGCTGGCCTTGTGGGGGTGTGGACACTATTTCCTTCTCGTGCCCAAAAACTCCAACAGACTGTCGCGGGGGTAGGCGGGGGTCGGATTTCCGGTGGTCAGTCTCCAGTGGTATGTCATGTGAATTTTGATCCCATGGGGCATTATTGATTAGCTTTTGAATTAGATACAGTCTGTCAGGTAACTTAGGGACTAGATGAGGAAGTACATATTTGTGCAATAATACAAGGACACACACTATCATTATTAGTTGATACTGGAGCCACTTATACTTACACTTACACTTACACTTATATATTTGTGTTAATATTTATGTCTCACATATTAAGAAAGATGAGTTAGGGAAGGTCCTTAGGACAAGTTTAATTGCTTCCATTTTCTGCAGTCACAGTTCAGGTAGGAACACATATCACAGTTATGCCAATATTGTTGTCTTCCTTAACCCTGTAAATCTTTTGGGCTGGGATGCACTGTGCAAATTAGGTCTAAAAATAGAGTGTACATTTTAGGGGGTGTCTGTGAGCGGCCTTTGGCATATATGTCTCTATGTGTCTTGAGAAGGTGTCTTGTTCTTTATCAGTGATGCGTTTATCAGATTTCTAATTAATGTTAGTATGCTGGAAAGTATAATGATTTGTCTTTTGTCCAGATGTTATTATTAAGATATATGATATGGCAACTAATCCAGTAGATAGAAATCCCCTGGATTATGAAGGAACTTTTCATGAATGAGTAGATTCTTTAGTCTTTTCTAAATTATGGCCAGATTTAGAAAGTTAACCTCTTGAATCTGGTTTGGTGTTTTTTGTGGATGGTTCTAGCTATAATTATGACAACAAGACATATGCATGATTTAGTGTTATTCAGTTAAAAGAAGTAGAGACTTCTGTAATGTGCATTCCTTGTAAGCAACCGTGTGGTAGCACAATTAGTACAGTTACCGGTGCGGTAACACTTTACTTTACAGATCAGTAATAAGTAGGTAATTTTATAGTAATGTATACCTAATTTTATGGTAATAATAATTTTTAACCACATATTACAAGTAATAACGGTGCAGTTTCCAGACAATTACTGTGCAGTTTCTAGGCAATAACAATGCAAACTGCTTGGTATACAGTTGTATTGTTTCTGTTACTACACTGAAACAAATGAAGTAATTTCACACAAACTACATGGAATCAGGGCTGTAAAATACACTATCGCATGTTTCTACTTAATTTCTCAGCTGCGTTGATATACCCACCAAGTATCCTCTTTCTGACAGTTAGTGTTGTTTTGTGTAATTACTTTGAAAGAAATTGTGCAATTTTAGGGAAATTGCAGAGTATGAGGGCTGTAAAATGCAGAATCACCTATTTCCACTCAGTTACTTAGAAATTTAAAAAGGAACGAATTGTATTGAATGGCCCACAAAGGTTCACTTTATTGAACATACATATTGCAAAAAAACTGTTCTGTTACAGGTAGCATGGGGTATGATGAGAACAAACAATAAGGACTATAAACTCTGAACTCGTAATTGCCTTGCTAGTAACATCATTGTTTAACCCCACTATTTTAAGGTGTCTATTTGTAGTAAGGGGTTATACAACAGTTTATTTCATAGATGAATATTAACGAGCGACACCAAACCAGTAGGCTAGTATCATATTTATGTGCTTGAAGGGATTGTGTGGTTTGATTCCATGCGCGAGCACGATAAGAGGAGAATCCATCGGCAGCAGTAATCCACGATATAACGTGCATCCCTCTCGTCGTCTGATCAGTTTTTTTTTGCTATTGGGAGTAATAATAATAATAATAATAAAACTTTACTTGTATAGCACAGTTCATACATGCAATATGCAACTCAAAGTGCTTTACAGTTTGGCAGGGTTGTTGCAAGACAACATTTCTTGCGGTTCAGTGATGTCAGAGCAGATAAATACAGAAGCAGACTGACTCTTGCATGAACACAGGTAGGCAGTCCTTGTAGTAGCCTGCAGTAGTTGGCAGTCCACAAACAGCAGCTCAGTCCAATAATATATTAATGATCCACCATGTAGCTAATTCACGCCGTTTTTACCTATTCTCTCCAAGCAGTTAAACTTGAGTCCGAAGTTCTACTGATACACAGACAAACGTTCCCACCAAATACAGTACTTCAGTGATAAAGCAGAATATGTGCACTCACTGAAAATAGTGGTTTAAGCGTATAAAGTAGTCTAGCTCTATTGTTTTCCTTGGAGTTGTATTCCGCGGTCTCGTTTATCTCCCTTTCCCTTCCTGTGAACCTTGACCTCAAACAACTGTATCATTGGTGCACAAATTAAATTTAAAATACATATACATTTTCTTCAAAAGACATAAGGTTAAATAATCTTACAATATGCCCCTTGTAAATAAATTAGCATTTAACCAAATTAAATACGCTGTTTTTAACATCATATAAAAGCATGGACTTCTCCACCAATGAGAAACAAGGGTGACAGGAAGTGTATGAACTAAACCGCCAAGTTGGGAAGACGCAGGAAGAATGAGAGTTGGAGAACGATGACTTTTGTTTGTTATTTGTTTAAACCACGATTTTCTGTGAATGAAAGCAGACGGTTTACATAGGTCACCAGGTGATTTAGAACTAAGAACAGAGTTACATGTTTTAAAAATAGTTCAATGTTTTAATCTTACTTTGTTGTTTTTTAAAAATATATTGTTCAGTTTCTTTCCTTTCGTTTTGATCACGCCCATTAGCCTACCAGTGCCGGCTAACAAACATCATTTTGCAATATTGAAATTGTTTAATAAAGTGAACGTTTGTGGTTGAAGAGAATGGATGTCATGCACATACTTTAAACAAAATTAATAAAAGTTCTGCAGTCTAGGTATTTGTCTGTTAAAGTCAACAATTTCAGCACATGGTAGCATATTTCACAGATGGTAATAACTAAGTAATTGAGTGGAAATAGGTGATTCTGTATTTTACAGCACTGATAATGCACAATTGCCCTAAAACTACCTAATTTATTTCAAGGTAATTGCACAAAAACAACACTATCTTAAGGAAGATACTTGGTGGGTATATCAACACAGCTGAGAAATTAAGTAAGAACATGCGATAGTGTATTAATTAATTTGTTTCATTGTAGTAACAGAAACTATATGACATGTTACTATCTAAGTGCTACAATGACTTGGTTAGTATCTTTCATCACTGTGTTGTTATGTCATAACATCTGATAGTAGCCATGTACTTACCAACATTTTGCTCCTTCATAACACCACTATGCTGGTGTAATTACAGTCATATTACTTCACAATAAGTAAATCCTGAACGTTATCATTTTAGTATTTACACATTTACTTTAAATAATTACCATTTTATTATACCTTCAAATCAAAACAATTCGCATTGTTATTGTCTAGCAATTCCACAGTAATTGTCTGGAAACTGCATCGTAATTACCTGTAATATGTGGTTAAAAATTATTATTACCATGAAATTATGTATCAATTACCATTAAATTGCCTACTTATTACCGATCTGTAAAGTAAAGTGTTACCAAAGGTGCTTACTGATGCGTGTCTGTCAGCTGTTGGACGTTACTATTTTTACTGAAAGCATGCTGTGTAGTGTCTGTCATGTCCATGGTACTTAGTGGAAACAGAGAGAGTTTAAAAAATCAGATGGCTCTCCAATTCAACATTTGGATGGAATATAATTGTTATTAATTGCTATGATGTAACCTGTTCATTGGCTATTTGTAAGTGTCAGGTGCATGAAATAGGGGAATGATTTAATTACATGAGGCAATGCAGATGAAATGGTAAAGAATGTAGCATTAAAGGCTAGAGAGTTTGATTCACTATGCAAACAGCGAATGATGCTTGAACAGTCATTAATTGCTCAATCCATGTGTTCTTTAAAGAAACTCCAGATGTTATATGTTGCAGAATAAGGTCCAAAGAATGGTTGCCATGTACAACTTTGGTAGACTCCTGGCGTGTATAACTTCTGTTAACCCGAAGGTCCAGTTATTGAAAGTATTAACATACAACTGAAGTGTAAAAAATATAAATGCTGGAGAAATAAATATGTTGTCACTGCTGATTAAGTTATTAATTACCAATTAGGAAGTTGTATTAAAATTGGGTTTAGTTCACCTACATGGGGTAGTGATAAGATAAAGTGTTCTTTGGTTTCATGGGTTTATAACACGGGTGGTGTGTATTGCCATGCTAAGAGAAGTATTTCTCGAAGCCCTGATGATATTTATTTGCCATTTTGGGATAATAGTTGGTATGATTGGGATGAGTTTACTGCAAAAACTTATCATCTGTGGGAAAACTATTATGAATGTGCACAGGCACGATCTCCAATGATTGTTATGCATCTCATTGTCATTTTGGTACTTTAGAATATTATGATCAAGAATGTAAAAAGTGTTTTCCAAATCCTACTTAGTGTTATTATGAATTACCGTATGTGCATGAATGTTTAAAACCATTATTTGGTAGTGGTTATGAATGTTTGGTGGGATTAGGAACTGTGAATTTTGAAAACATTATGAGAACTGAAGTATGACAATATGATGTTAAGTGTCATGATCTTTAAATCTAAGGCATGTGAAAAGTCATTATTCATCATTAGAACATCAAAATGTCTCTCTGGCAAATTATTTGGTGGGCCAGTGGCCCAGAGTGGGGGATTGTAGAATGTTCTGCCAGAAGAGTGGGGTTTTGTGCATGTGTTAATGCAATACAGGATAGTTCAATTGGGTATGCATTAGATAATAGAAGTGTAGCTCATGTTTCATTTGGTAATTATTTAACTTTATGAGCGTTGAACTTGCAGAGAATGCCTGTCGGGATACTAAGATTGGTCAGTGGGTTTGATCATTGGATAAAAACTACCTTGGGTTCTTTTACTGCATGGTTTGTCAAAATAGCTACTTTAATTGAAGGCATTCTTCTCATTGTTTCTTTTCATTTGTTTCTTTTGTTTTGCTTTTTTGTTTTGTTTGTGTCTGAGAATCTTGTTCATGAGGATAGTGGCAGGACAGGTTAGATCTCAAATGGTCCTGTCGGGGCTGGCTGACGAAGTGGAGGACATTGACTGAGACGAATGAGAATTATCAACTGCGCCTCCTTATGCTGTTCTGGATGATATCCTTCATAACGTAGTGGAATTACTGCTTGTTGCCACAGGACCGTGGTGAGCTTGAGTGAAAAGCCTCGAAAAGCTGTTGTTCGAGGATCGAGTTTTGGCTTACCAAAGAATGGCGTCGCGATAATGGAGTGATAAGCCTCAAAGGGAGGAGGCGTTTGGGAAAAGAAGATTTTTGTGGAATACAAGGAACTGTCAAACCAGCCCTGGCAGGAAGGAGCAGTACACACTTAGACAAATATAGAGTAGATTCGAAAAACAGTAACCTATATATATTTTGGTACACTCATTGCATAACAACATGAAATGAAATTCACATACTTATATGCGTCACACTTCATAAAGATTGCATACAGTAACAAAAGAATAAAAAAATTGACATGCACGTACACAGAAAGGAACATTCATTGAAAATGAACAGTTTTATTGTTATTTTCTTTTTCAGGAATATTATCAATGGGACTTTGATAAGAATGAATTTGCATTTAGTAGCTTGTTGTAATGTTAAATGTGAAGAGAGATATCTCTTAAGAAAGAGTTTTCAGAGTATTCTGGAAATCTAAGTTATGGAACCTTCTGAAAGATCAAAATGATGTCAGAATGATGTTTGTGGAAATATGAGTCACTGGGAATCAGACTAGGAAGAATATACCTTGAGGTCTCAATGGTTAAGGGATATTCTGCAGATAGTCAGATGAGACTGTCACCGGAAAATTTGGGTGATTGCATGTTGTGTATAATAATGATGTAAAATGCTGTTTATTGTGTTTCGAGAAGCATAGGCTTGCGAAAAAGGGAGGAATGTGGTAATTTTCTGTAAGTGTCTTTCTGTGGAGTCTGAAAGTCTGTGTGACAGGAATAGAATGTGTGTGTGTGTGGCATGCTGGAGACTCAGCAGCAGGAGAACTGCTGACAGAGGAACCATTACCTATGTGTATGCTATTTGGGAGTCACCCTTGTAAGGATAACAGACTGGAAGTCACTGTGTCTGAATTTGGACACTAGTCAACATGATACTGATGTGTGTAGTTTAAAAGCAGTCAGAATGGAACAGGAAAGGAGGATGGCTAGGAGATGCTTCTGTTGTGGTCAGGCTTCCTCTCGATGAACACGAATAAAAGACCTGTGAACAGCAAAACCTCCTCCTTGACTATTTCTCAGAGATTACGACAATTTTAACATTGCGAAAACGAATCTGAATGAACTCATCATAGGCTGTTCATGTGAATCTCACCAAATTTGGTATATGTCATCTACAGACAATGCTGACAAAAAGTTATCAAAGAATTTATCTTGAGATAAACCGTGTCGAAGTTACACATTAATGAACATTTAACACGTAGCTTAAAATTCTTCAAAAGTCCATATCTTTGCTTTTAATTGCTCAAATTTGGTCAAAGTTGACATGCCATCTCTAAACAGCTTTCTGTTCATGTGTAGTAAATTTTGTGACATTTCGTCATGGTCATATTTGTTACAGTATAGGAATTGGTACAGGTCTGTATAAGCAAAGAGGGTGGGGCTGTGTATATTCTGTAAAGTGAGCATATACTCTAATACTGCTGTTGCTTCATCTGAAAGTGCAATAGCAGAGATGCGTCAGAACAACTGTCTGTTTTTGCAGCTGCTGGTGGAAATCCCAAACTACAGAGGCTACCAAGTGGCATCTGGAGACCTGAGTGTGCTGCTTGCTGAGGAGCTGAATAGCTTCTTTGCCCATGTTGAAACATCACAACAGCAGCAGTCATCTGCTCCACCACCACCCGGACTGTGCGCCCCTCAGCTCACCCACATCTTCATAAAGATTTTCAACCTCTCCCTGGCCCAGGTAGTCATCAGCCACAATCATCCCAGTGCCAAAAAGTCTCCCGTGGTCAGCCTCATCGATTTTCATCCTGTGGCCCTCACACTTCGAGAGATTGGTTCTCCGGCATATGAAAGACTACCTCCCCCAAGACTTCTACCCCCATCAGTTCGCCTACTCCCCCCCCCCCCCATACCCCCCCTGCCCCCCACAAACACACACACACACATACACACATGTACCTGGATAAAGGACTTTCTTACAGAACAAACTGGCCCTAAACTCTGACACTAAACTGATCCTATCACCAGCCTATCAGCAGACGTGCGCCTCCCGCCACAACCTATGTTCCGTCCCCACGGCCCCTTTTGTGTGTGTGCGTGTTTCCCACGCTAAATGTGATGAAGTGGTTACATGGATGAGTAAAGGTTTCAACAACTAGCAGATTCTTACATGTTTTTCGTTCATTATAAAGCGAACTTTACCAAATTGTATTTAGCTATATGTATTACAATTGTTCTTTCTTTCTTTCTTTCTTTCTTTCTTTCTTTCTTTCTTTCTTTCTTTCTTTCTTTCTTTCTTTCTTTCTTTCTTTCTTTCTTTCTTTCTTTCTTTCTTTCTTTCTTTCTTTCTTTCTTTCTTTCTTTCTTTCTTTCTTTCTTTCTTTCTTTCTTTCTTTCTTTCTTGTTCTGGCTTGCTTTCATTCTATTGGCTTTAGAATACTATTTCAAAATCTTTTACAACAGTTCCTAATTTCTTATCCTTCCCATCGCTCTGATTTATCTTCTCCCATCCCAATTCCTTCCTCTACCATTATTGATTTGTTTTTATTATTAACACACACATACACACACACACACACAAAGCAACGGTTCTTTTAAGAGCCACTCTCTCTCTCTCTCTCTCTCTCTCTCTCTCTCTCTCTCTATCTATCTATCTATCTATCTCTTTCTCTCTCTCGCTGTACCACAATGGCCTGTTCCAACAGAGAGGAGGATTACGCGAAACTGTTGGAAGACATGGCAGCTTGTCATGAGGCTACTGAGCCCTTTATTTCCAAAAAAAGCAAAACAATTGGATGCAAAATCACCTGGGAGGAGAGGGATGAGTGGGGACGTTTGATTCACCCAAAAGTGGAAGCACATCAACGTCCGAAAAGTATACTTACTGTTTCATATTATATAATATATACATGTATTGTATAAGCAAACATGCACATTATGTTACATATATTTCTCTTGCAGGACCCAAAAGACAGCCAATCCGTGATGCCGGGGGTGAGTTTTGAATAGTGATGTTTTGAAGCTGTGTTGCTATTATGTATTTCTATGTGCAAACCTCTTTCTCCTGTTTCTCTCTACATCCTCAGTCACCCATCATCAGGATACAGGTTTGTGAAACAATATTAAATATTCAGAATTACTGTATATAAATGACATTAATAAATAGTCACACAGTGTATGTAACAGCACAACCTACTGAACTGATAGTAATTCATAGCTAATGTTGCATTACAGGTAACTTAGTATATGTAACTTAGTATACACATACATGCAAATATACACGTTATATTATTGTCCCTGTGGGTGTTATGAAAGACATCCCAATACATTTGCCACGTGTGGGCTTTTCTTGTGTAACATTTCTTCTCACTATCAATAGGAGAGTGGCAGCCAGTGGTATGCCTTGACCTGCCATCTCTGCCTGCAAACCCTGAAAAACAAACATGGAGGGACCGGCAAGACAACAGTCAGCAAAGGTGGCAGGAGAGCCTTCCCATTTTGTTGGAGGGAGTCTTTGCCTCCCAGAAGATTAAAAAAGTAATGTGCCAGCTATGCCAGCAAGAGGAGGCCTGCATACGTTGCAGTGACTGTATGCATGCCCTATACATCTGTTCTCACTGTGATGTAACAGTGCACAGCAGAGCACTGCACAACAGGGAGGCAATGGTGCATGGCTATTTTGAGCCAATTGCACCTTCAGTAATTGTTGAGAAGGACAGCAGAACAGGAAGGCTGGTGATGGCATTGAAATGTAGGTAGTCACTTCAATTGTTGTCCTCTAACTCATACATGAAGAAGGTATTAAACTCTACATTAAATTAAAGTACATGAAAATTTTGACGAATGTTCTGACACGTACAGTGTCGCAGTGCATAGAGCACCGGACCATAAATAGGCAAGTGTCCATGCGGACCGAGGTTTGAATCTGGCCTTCGGTTATTTTTCAACCATACCTCATCTGTCTGCCTCTCCCACTTAAATCCTGGCACCGTCTTCACTGTCCTATTCAAATAAAGTCATAAAAAAACACACACACACAATGCCAAAAAACACTTAAAAAAGAAGTAGAGAATGCATAGCATTGTTGTTAACTAAGTTAACAATATTGCTTGTGAACCCTACAAGTTGTGCTAGCTATTTTCTGTCACTGTATAATGTCTTTCACCCAGTTTAAACTTTATTTGAAAGGAAAATAATAGAATGACAAGAAAACAAGTCAAATAGACTCAAAACTCAAATATATAGAAATGTAGACACTTTGATGAAAGATAAGGGGAGGAAGATAGGGAGTTGGTTGGGGAAATGACATTGTGTTATTCGTAAATCTAGGTCCCACATGTTGTATTTCTACTAGGAAATTTGATGTTGCTATGTGGCTTGACTGTCTCTTCCCTTTTTTGCCCAAATCCTGCTCCATCCCTGGTAAATGTTTTAATATTGCAATTGTGTGATTTCACAGCTTGTATACTGCCTGTGGAGAGAGGCTGTACATGCGCTGACGACATTCGGCACCAACAACCAGGGCAGGCCATTATTTTAGTCACCATGAATGTTAACACACTTATTTTTTTATTTTTTTAATCTTTTTCACATAGCACCTCCAGCTCTACACATTATTAAAACATTGTATAGATTTTCTAGATATTGTGACAGCACAAGATACTAGAAATTATACGTTGGTTAATATTCATTAATTTGGGCCAAGCAGCTCTGCTGCGCAGGCACCTTTAGTGTTTCTATGTTTTTTTTATCATCTTTCTTCCGTATGTGGTTTCTATGGCAGCCCATAGAACCGTATGGTAAAATTTTGCACACTCATTCTGGACAGTCCCATGATTCTTTTCAGCAAATTTCATGTTGCCAGCTCAACCCCTCTAGCGCCAACAACTGGTCAAAGTTGGAGGTATATTTCTGTATGTAACTTTTGAACCGTACATCCGATTTTCAAAAACTTGGTATCCCTGCAATCCTTGGACCATGCCGAGTTCAACGCACCCCATGACGTCAATTTCCGCCATGATAGATTTTCCGCCATTTTGAAAAATGTCAAAAACGCGAAAAAAGTTTCACGGGTCACAATTTTTGACCGATTGTCATGAAAATTGGTATATGGCATCTTTGGACCGATTCGCACAAAAGTTATCAGATGGATTTTTGATTTTCGTAATCGTTTGACCGTGACAGCCAATCGAATTCGGCAGAAAAGACACCAAACAGGAAGTGACCTCATATCTCCCCAGCCCTTTGACATATCACTACTAAATTTGGTAGAGTATCACTACCCCACTTCCCAAGGGGACACACCGAATGTGGTGTAATTCGGTCACTAGGGGGCGCTGTAATGAGCAAAAATGTTTTTTGGTTCATATTGGTTCATATCTCTTCATGTGTTTTCATATAAGACTTTATTTTCATTTCTGATCAAAGTTTGGCATGTCCCAATAATGGCCTATCCAGCTTTTCACATCAGCCAATCCAGTTCAGCGGGAAAACCACCAAACAGGAAGTAAGCTTATATC